>CM076583.1:1325693630-1326423790 GCA_034641835.2 Pinus albicaulis
GCGACAGGCTGCGAAGACTGGAACTAACAAGCGACATGAGAGTCAGAAGGAGTTGTAGTTAATTGACCAGGTCTTGGTAAATCAGGGATTTTATCATACAGAGTACCTGACTGTGTATAGACAAGGTCGAGGTACTCAGCCTGAGCAATGACTTGCTCTTCTGTAACAACGCCTCCTTTGGCCACATCTTCAGTAATTTTGGGCAATAATGATTTGATAAACCATTCAGCCAAAATTTGATCCGGAATAAAGACCTTCACCAAAAGCCTCCTACGTCTCCATTCATGAATGTGATCATATATGTACGTAGATGTAGATTGTTTTAATGAAGTCAGCAATTCCGTGCCATTGTCATATCTGATAGGCAACTGAAAATGGGTTAATAAAGCAGTAGCTAGTGCATTAAAATTATTAAATGAGCCGCGTGGTAACTCAATGTACCATTTGGAAGCTAGACCAATTATAGTTCTCTAAAAAATATGTAGTCGAATCGAATCATCGATTAGTGAATTGGATGCACACCAAAGGTGATAAGTCATAACATGATTAGATGGGTCTTCTCCTGACTTACCCTCAAACTTTGGAATATCACTGGGAAAATTGTTAGGCATTGGCGGCCAATACGGAAGATAAAAGATGGGATCGTTCGTAAGTCGCGATAGATCAGGTAAATCTAAAGTTGCTATAAAGGGTAACCGATGGCTAGGGTCTTGATAACCTTGTGTGATCAAACCGGTTAGAGGAGGAGGATATCCTGGATATCCTGGAATTGGATGCACATTGGGAATCGTGAAACCTCTTGGATAACTAGGATTAAACAGACCATACTGGGGTTGTTGAGGTACTTGATAAGTATACCCAGGGTACGGTTGATACTGATATACTGGGTTTTGTGGAGCCTTTCCAAATTGATACTATCCCTGGTACGGTTGATAAGTAAATTGTGGTTGACTAGTGACAGCCGTACTTGTATCAGCTTGTCGTGTAGGCATTTGGGTCGTAGTCTGAATCGTAGGTCTTGACTGTGGCAAAGATACTTGAGGAATTTGCACTGATGTAGGGATAGAAGAAACAAGAGCTGCAGATACGCCAGAAATAGGTGTGGTAGGTTGAACAGAAGTTGCAGCAACAACAGAAGTTTGAGGCAGAGTCTGAGGTGTACTAGGCCCAGGCTGCTAGACAGAACCAGGTGCAGGAACTTGAATGGTAGGCTGAACAGGTTGCTGGGTTGGACCAGAACCTATGGACTATCCAGGTTGATTAGGTAACTGTACATTGGGTTGCAAAGTCTGTTGAATTTGAGATGGATCCCACACCATATTCATTCCAGGGTATTGACCCATAGAAGGTTGTGCATTTGAAGTATTATAACCAGGTTGAACATAAGTTTGATAATTAACTGGCAGAGTTCGAGTTCCTTGTAACAATGGTTGACCTGAAGGAGGTTGAAAACCTTGAGCTGGGTATTGACCTTGAGGCATGTACTGAATCTGAGGTTGGTATTGACCCTGAGGAATAAACTAACCCTGGGGTTGACCCTGAGGAATAAACTGACTCTGGGGTGGACCCTGAGGAATAAATTGACTCTGGGGTTGACCCTGAGGAATGTATTGTTCCTGAGGTTGATATTGACCTTGAGGTATGTATTGTCCTTGAGGTTGTTCCCCAGGCAGGTAATATTGTCCTACAGTTTGTCCTGATAAAAAATTACCACGAGGTTGCCCTTCGGGCGGTAATTGACAACATTGAGGTTGCCCCCCAGGCGGTAATTGGATACCTTGAGGTTTCCCCCTAGACGGTAACTGACTTCATTGAGGTTGAGGATTTGGAATATTGCCAGACATGAAAAATCTGTTCTGTGTTCAATGTTTCAGTGTTTGTTCCATTTTTACTAGATGATAACACTTGTTCAATTGGTTGTGGAGTTGCCCCTGGGAAAGTACCAGAGAGTGACTGGTATCCTGAAGAAATAGATATACCACCATATAAAAATGTTTTCGGAGATTGAGAAAACATAGATGACTCACTTGACATCGCTGATGAAGGATGATAACCTCTCGATGTAGGGTTAAAAGGAATTCGGGGTGGTGAATAAGTAAGACCTGCGTTTAGTAAAAAAATTGTCAATGATAAATACCAAGCATCAGTTCTAAAAGGATTGTAGAATATTGTTTCACGCTCCCTAAGATTCAAAGTTTCATGGGTTTCGGGAAGAACTACGTCTTCGTCTGGACCAACAAGTTCTTCAATACATATGAGGTCAGAAGGAAGGTTTTCAGTAATGCGAATCTTACCCTAGGTGAATCAGGATCACTAGAAGCCGGAGTAGCAAATCCTGAAGATGGTTCCAATACAACAGGTTCAGTGTCTGGCTCAGAAATTTCAGGCTCTTCAGCTAATTCACTGGTTGGAGAAATAATACCAGTAACTTCGGAAATTGAAATTGGCTCTTGAATATATTCTACTGTTTGTGATTGATAATTAGGAAGAATAACTATAGATGATTCTCCTAGTTCTGTTGATCTAATTCTACTGACACTAGGTGGTACCAAAGCTCAGAGTCCTTCAAGTTGGCTTGGTGTATATTCAGGGGGTTTCCCTTGGAGTCTACGCGATTGTCGTGGTAATTCAGCCATGATTAAAAATTATTAATCACACGTAATCAAAGAAAATTTCAATGAAAACTCCTAAAGTCTCTAAGGAAACAAAAAAATGAATCACACGCCTAAAAAATCTAGGAGATCAGACCACACAAAAACAATAACTTCCCACACTAAAAACACTAGTTGGTGATGAAATCCAACATTGTATTATTTTCATGTAGAAAGGGCGGTTGGAACAGTTACCCCGACAACCTGCTTAATGAAATAGACCGGTGCAAGTTTCTCCACTTAAACCATCTCGAGTGAAGATAACCCTCCGGAGAGTCCAAGTGATTCTAGTCGACGTCTACTCCAGGTACAGTGGGATATTTCCTCCACCGTCACCTTAGGAAAAAAACCGTAAAGATTATGGCCACTAAGGTTACCAACATGAACTAATATACCTGGAGGAACAGTCTACGATCCGACATACACGCAAGTGCAGAGTAACAAAGCTCAATCCCCTTAAAGGCTCCTTGAGATAATCCAAGGTAACTGACAAGTGACCCCAGGCTCCTCGACAATGGTCTATCCGAGAATTACCATTGTTAATATGCGCACATCTTCTATCATTCCCAATGAGATAGAATTGATTATCCTACTGGTTCAGATATGACCTCGTGCTTGACTCCTTTAGGAGGAGCTTCCCAGAGCATATATGCGACTATTGGATTTTTCCTACCACAAGATCGACGACTTGTTTGTTTTAATTGTCTTGGAGAGTTAATTACTCCCTACCCCAAGACACTAGCCTAAGCTATATTTGTGAAAAGAGCCCTAGAAATATAAAATTTACTAAATTGATTTTAATTTAAGCGTTGATTTTAATAAGCTATTTCTTAGGACAATAGGTGCGAAAGTGAAACTGATGATATGTAGTGACTCGACTCAAAACACACTAAAAATGCATTTTACATGAGAAACAATTCCTTTCCTTTCAATGAATTCTATCTAAAAGAAAGAGTTGAGAAATGTAATCTTTTAAAACACTTCTTTCCTTCAAACAAGAGTAAATGAAAAGAAATCTAATTTCATGAGAACTCAAAATGATAAATTTCTCAATATGAAATCCCTTTATCATTCAAGATCTGAAACTACAAACAAAATTTTCTCCAAAAGAAGACTATAATTTCTAGAAATAACACTCAAAACTAAAAAAAACTAATTTTGAGATCTAAAAACTCTAAAGACTAGATCTGAATTAAAACTTTAAAAATTTTGAGGATTTTTTGCTTTGCTTGTTATCTAACTAAGAAATTCTTTGCTTGGATCAACAAGAACTCAAAAGACATCCAATTATGGTTTTTTAAGTGAAATTCCAAACTTATCAACAAAAGTTTTTTAAAGATTTGCAAATGAGAAAATGGGATCTAAATCTCATAAAAAAATTTCTGCTATGAAGTCAAACTCAACAAGAAAACAAGGAGATATTGGTGATCTAAAGGTATACCAAGGCTTCTAATCTTTGAGTGGGATAAAGACAAAGCAAAAATCGCTATAACATGCAGATATTTTAGAAAATCATTCAAAACTTAAAAATACTAAAACAAAGTCTCAACCAAAGCTTTATGACAAAAAATACAAGTCTGGGTATACACTGAGAATCTAACAAACTAATCCAGAAAGGAGAATTTTAAGGTTTTCTAAAAATTTTCACAGGGTCCGCAGGATTCAGTGTAAACAGGTGTGGTCTCGCACTGTTTATACAAGAAAAGAGCGGATATGGCCGCACTGTCTCTAAAAGAAAAGTGCGGATACCAGAAAAATAAAATAAGAAATAAAAAATTCTAAAACATTTCTCAGTGATTCTACAGGGATAAACTACCCAAGCCGGTATAAATCAATCAAAATTAGAAACAAATAAATTCACAAGTAAAAAATAAAAGAAATCAAAGTTCAAAATCCCTTCCGTAGTGGAGTTTCCATTTTGTTGGACGGATAAGTCGTTCTTGCGGACAAGACAGACCTCCCAAGTGTCCTAGATAATATTCGATTCAGAATTAGCTATAACAGAGGTTTTGAAGACCTACCGGTAGTCGAGCGCTATTCATAATGATCTTCTTTTCAGTTGCTTGAAAGAGTCGTCTTCAAAGATCTGCAATCACAGACATGGCAAAAATCAATAGCACTTGCATAGGATAAACTAATTCACGAATCATATATCTATCTAGATGATCAAGGAATTCAAGAAATAAGCTAATTAATTAAATAACTCATTGATAAAACATGATAAACAAGCTACTTAATTAAAGAACTCATTGAAAAAACTGTATTCATTTGTATTATCTTTGATGAAGAAAAAGCCTTACAACTGTGTCTGTCTTGATGTCGTACAGGCCTTCCTGGGGTCCGGAATAGGCATTTCCTTTACTCTGACAAGCTTTGGACTCTCTTAGCTAAAATGCACATGGGTTGTAATCATTCCCGCATAATGATCAGTTAAGAGAGTCTGAGTCTCTACAACATTTCTCCTCAAAAATTCTCAAAGTCTAACTCTCTTTGAAGCTGCACTTTGGCTTCAATTTATAGGAAAAGAGAGGAGGTTACAGCTCCACATAAGAAGGGATAGAATTCTCTTTTGAAAGGATTGAGCTCCATAAACCAAGGGGTAGGCTCCCATAATGAAGGAATGAACATACATGAAAGGAGCGAACCTTAGACCGGATAATTGCTTCTAGAAGCTTCCAAATTTGACTGATGGGCTTCTAAATGTTACTTTCCTCCTTTGTTTTACCTTTTATAGGGTTCTGCATCCTTAATGAAGAAAAAGTGTGTTTAGCTCCGCATGCTTTTAGAACAAAAAGGTGCAGCACCGCAAGCAATGTTAAGATAAAGTGCGGTACAAGTGTTTTCAAGACTTTTATGAGCTTTTCTCTCAATTTCAAGGCTTGATTTTAGGAACTTTGATGTTGTAGACTTCTAAGGGAGTACTAAAACTTCATGGTGACAAATTTCAGTGTAACACGGAGATCAAAATTTTAATGGTTTTTGTGAATAAAATGGTGCGACAACTATTAAGGATAGAAGAAGGAGGGACATGGAGGCACAAGAGTAGTGCTCAGAAGTGTAACACACCTACAGATTCATACATGGAAAACAGTAAAAAATGTGTGATAAAAACAGTGAAAGAGAGACTCGGACTTGGTAATGCAATTTCTTCCCTAAACTCAAACATAAAGCAACTTGTGGGAAGGTCTACCCTGCTCGAACTCTATTAACAAAGATGAGAGGGGGAGGCTTGACCATATATTTTGGAGTTTTTCCTCTAATTTATTATTCTCATAAGCAAATGGGGAACTACAACAACAGAACTGAAAGAAAAAACTAAACAACAATTAAACTATTAGAAGCAGAACTAACTAAATGATAGAAACAAAACTAGCTAAATGAAGAAAGGAAAGAATGAAAACATTAGAGAATCTGAGGCACATGGTTTGGGCCCTAACCCACGAACCCAACTCTCTGGAACTAAATTAGTAAAATGGAGTATGTCTGCTCATTTCAGGAAGAGAATAGCCTCATTACATTTCTGAAATTTTAATCATTGAGTACAATAATAAAAAACTTAATAGCTTGCAACAAAAGTTCTGAATCTAATCGAATCGACCAAGCTCTAGCTTTGATCTATTTATTCTAGAGGGCAACTACCAACATCTCCCTAGAGAATAGTGATTGAGTCCACTTTAACTCCAAGTAAACGATAGGTTGAGTGCACTTTGTATTCAATTTTCTTGGCTGCCTTTGATAGTTAAGGGGGGTGGACAACCCCCTTGAATCTCTCCAAGATTTCTCCATAATTTCCTGACATTATGCTCATTTATTCTTCAATATTGATCTCCCAGTGGTAGGGAGCAAGTCTCTAAATTATCTCCTTCTCCAAATCTGCATAATCTGCCCAATATTCTCACAATATTCTAAAAAAATAGCCAATATGAGGCACAAATACGCAATTACCTTTAAACCTTCCTAAGAACACAATAAAGCACAAGAATAAATTATTAAGTGCAAAAGGAGAGATTTAATATATCTTTTTATGTGCATAAGAAAGGTAGATGGGCCTAAGAAAGGTTATATGGGCCTTATTTTATGTCTAATTTAGAGGCCCATCAAAAACCATCCATCACCCAACGAGAACATAACCATGCTATGATACCACCCTATAACACCCTCCTCCCACATCTACCCAAGTAACCGACCAACCAGGGTAAACATGTGATGAAGGGTTACTATGATATGATTCAACTCCCTATGTAATAGTTAAGGAAGTAGAATCAACAGAACACAAACAACCTAACCTTCTACACATGCAATAGAACCCTTAATAGCCATTCAACCCATCTAGGTGACTAGTCCCTAATACAAACTAATATTTTGCTACAAAACCCTCGTTCACTCCCTTTACATGGGAATGCATGCAATTGGGACCCTCCAGTCTCTCCCACAACAATGTATGTGTGCGACTGGGGACTTTTCCAGGTATTTTTGTGCCAGCTGTTAGTTCCCTGTAATCAGCAAGATTGGCAAAGTCCGATCACAGGGAGAAACATTGTTTCAACCACTTTGGGATTCTAGGATCTAGCCCTCCTGAATCCGGAGAGGGGTCTCTCCAATAAGTGCAAAGATGGATTTGTCCTTGGAGTTTTGGATAATGATATTAGGCTAGTTATGAAGGCCAAGGGTTTGCTTTGTTTTTGGATGGTTTAGCATGATTACTGTTTGAGGTGGAAAGTTCCAAGTGCAAAGAGTTTCAAAGGTGAGAAGTTGCAAGCAAATAGAATAAGCTTTGGCCAGGAAGATGAATAATTGCAGGTTTTAGTCCATTGGGCTATGGAGTCATAATAGGGTTTAATTAAAACAGCAAGAGGCAAGAGTGGTCCATGGGGCAAGTCATCTGTATCTAAGGATCTCTTGAAAGTTCGATTTATGGAATGGAATAGTACAATAATAAGGGGAATTAAACAGATGAAGAACAAAGAGTAGCCTAGGATCTGGTAAGTACTTTGAAACTAGCCAGCCTTTGACAAACACTTAAGATAGACATGAGAGTAAACTAGAATCTGGTAAGTACTTCTAAACTAGCCAGCCTTTGATACACTTTCAATAGAAAACATATAAAAACAGAGGGAAACACAAATGATAACAAATGATGGTCTAAGATTTGGTAAGTACTTCTAAACTAGCCAGCTTTTAACACATTCCAAGGGAAACATTCAGACAGTCTTTGGGGATAAAACTAGGACCAGGGCACACCATATCTTCCTTAGTTCAACTCTACTAAACATGAAATGAAAGTAACATCCAAGAACAATATTCAGCTAAAACAATAAGACGAGGGAACGCCAATATTCCTATGCTTAAACTGAATTAAATCATTCTTAAATAACACAGATTGGAAGAAAACATTCAGATAAAGATTTTCAGTCAGAGAAGGGTACTGGTAGACAGTAGGTCCTAACTCCATGCATGTTGTTCTTTATAAGAGAAGATGAAACACAATGAAAATAGAAATAAAATACAAGTTACAATGAGAAAAACATCACCGTCAACATAGACCAGGATCCCATAAATCAGCTTGTATTGATGCTCCAAACCAGTTACAACTTTAAGTCCAATGCTTTAATTTAGCAGTCATCTACACCTCCTAGACTAACTTATCTATTACAAGCAAAGCTCCAAGAGCCAGTGAACACTATTTACAAATAAAAGTCTCAAGCTCAATTACATTTCAAAGTTCAGTAGCCAAATCAACCAACCCCTCTCTCATCTTCTGCAGTAGTATTTATAGAAGAATGAGGAGGTAAGATCTGATAAAAGATCTCTAAGGATAATTAATACAGACTTAATGGCTTCTCGGCCTTTGGGGGGCTCAATGGAGAAGTCTACATAGGTGTCCTATGTATTAAATGATTTACATAAAGATTTAAGCTCGGTGGGAGCTCTTTTTGACCTTTGAGGCTCTGTGTGATGTCAAAGTAACTCTGGTGATATTTTTTCATTAAGTCTATTCGCAGAATTAACTTCTCTGGCTACGCTGAGGCAAATACTTGATCTTGATCAATAACTTCGGCCTCTATTTGAATGCGTTGAGGCACAGGTGGCACTATGGTAGCTGGGAGGAATCAATTTGCCTCAGACGTGGTGGTGGAGGCTTTCTGTCTGATGAAATTTTATGATTTTTCTGTTAACTGTGTTTTAATTGGGGATTAGGCTTTTGATAAACCATCTTAGATGTAATCTCCACAGATATGTCTTCAATCTCCTGTTCTGGTATATTTTTGTCTTTGACACTGATACTCTTTGATTTGTGCTCGATTCACTGTGTTTGTTCGTGTGCAGGGCTGTACAGGGGTGATATGGCATCAATGCCTCATGAAACACCAATGAAACGTGGAGTTTAAACCTTGCGAAGGCTTCTATTTGATGAATCGAAGGCAAGAGGATTGTCACCCTCAACCTTTGAATTTTCTTCAGCATGGTGGAAAAACCATTTAATACCCTGCAAAATACAAAAAATTATGAAATCCTGCATATATAGGTTTACTACTTTGGAAGGACATGTGGGGAGAGCATGGCTGTTGGATGGCACCATCCAATGGTCAAGATTGATCAGAAGAAGTTAAAGGGAAGGCGGAAGAAGAAATTAAATCGGAGCCGTCGATTGCGCGAATATTGACGGTGGGGAGCGGAGGCGAACAAATAACGTGAAGGGGTCACATTTTTCAAAAAAATAAAATAAAAAGCGGAGAGAAAGGTTTAAACCTTTGTTTCGAAAAAAAAACAGTGGAAAAATGACTGGGGGTTTTGGGACTAACGTGGGTCGCTGGATGAGATCAGCCCACGTGATCAACGGTGGAAACCGTATGTCAAACACCTTAGAAAATACACCCGAACTTCAGAACCTTTCAATAAAACCAAGGTGAATAAAATTCCCCAGGTCTGCACTTGCTGACTGTGCGGGGAAACAATGAAGACCCGCCCCAATTAAATTTTTCCGCGTGGACGCTGATGTGGCACTGGGACCACTGGCACTACTGTGGACGAGGGGGATCGGGGCGATTGAAAGTGGATCGTCGATTTGCAAATCAGATCAACGACGGAGATGTTTTCATTACCGCGTCATACCTTAGCCTATTTGTCGGGCTTCTTCAGAGCGCGATCACCGTCTGATGAGCGGCCTCAGATCGGACGGCGCGCATCAATATCGCGCCCACTCCACATCCGACCTTTAATGCGCGATGAGGGCGGTTTTTCAATAGTGCTCGAAGCTATGTGTCGGCCGGTGAATGGCATCGCTGCCAATTGGGGGAAAACCACCTTCCTCTTGAAAACAGTGCGATGGATTCCGCCCGGTTTTTCTTTTAATAAAACGACAAAAACAATTAAAACCCAAAAAATTTAACACGAACAAAGGTTTTGTGTTTCGGGGGCGGAACATATATTTGTAATATGGTTAGGTGCCCGTCTGCGAGGCCGTGGGTTATATGGAAAGAAATATGACCAAGGTTTCATACTCAGGGTTAATCGGCATCAGAGATTTCAGCAAAGATAAAAGACTTGTGTGCTGCGTTTTCCCCCGATGCGATAAGCGCCCAAATGGCTTAGCGCTTGGTTCTAGCACGAGGGTGTATGGAGGGGAGGGGTTAATGACTTAGCCCAAGAGAGCTTAAGTCTTAACACACTAATATGTATTTTTATGAAATTTTCAATGTTTTGCAAGGGTTTAAGGGTTTCGATAAGTCAAAGAAGGAGTCTTAAACCTTATCAAAGAGGAATTCGATGGGGGAAAAAGGGGAAAAACATAAAAACGAAGGATCTTGATGAGAATGAAAGGGGTAGAAAAAGAGGTTAGTTGTTTAATGGAGGAAAGGGAAAAAGGGGTTTTGCAGCAGTCTCATGTCTTTGAAATCAACAGGATTTCCAGAGTAACAAAAGGGAACAGTAGGGAAGATTTTGGACAGAGGCATGAGGCCTTCAAGATTCTTCAAGAGCCAACACTTTTTGCAATAAAATTTGTTCCTTGAAGGCTCCAAAATGATTTAGCCACCTTTTGGTATAACAAATTTTATAGGTGGCTAACACCAGCGACTTCGGATTTGGTGCCACTTTTTTCAGTGCCAAGACTTAGACGATTGCCCATAACTCCATGAAACTTTCATAAATGAAAGATAACATTGAAACAATGATGCAAATGCAAATACTTGAATAAGGACTTGACTGGATCCCTACTATCCATGATAGACTTTTCGTCAAACATGTCACAAATATGCATTCTACATGTTTAAAAAACAAATCTGAGCATAGGTTTCTCACACTTCTCTTAGAATCCTTAAGAAGAAATGATGCCTCGTCACAATAATTGCATTACCATATATTAAGCCATATATTCATTGTACACTCAATGTTTAACCAAAACATGATGAGAGCCATACATTATCATTGTCATAAATCTCAATCATAACCAACATATAACCAACATAAATATCAAGGATATAACAACCATATAAACCACATATAAACATAAATATTTACCCATAGAATACCAAGCAGAAGAATTTATTAATAATGAGTGCAAAGTCCAACCAAGTTCAGGACTTCCACATTCCACCTGACCACAGATTGGTTGAACCAAATCTCTCTTCATCCAATCACTCCTATTCCATATTCCAATCATGAATGTGGGATCTCATAGAAAAAATCCATCAAAACCAAATCAGGGATTCCAGAGACCAAATCGCCTCAACCCTCAACCAATGATTCCACCTCACGATCGGACATCACTAACCATCACCTATTGGTCTCTACCCAAGTTGTCTAGGACTCCAAAGCGTTTATTCCAACCAAGGAGGACTAGTAAATCAACCCATAGTTATTGTCGGGCTCTAGAGTGTTTGTCCAACCAAGGCTCCAGGAGTAGTAACTCAACCCCCTAAGGGCTCTAGAGTGTTTATCCAACCAATGCTCCAGGACTAGTAACTCAACCCAAGTTGTTACAGGGATCCAAAGCAATTGTCCAACCAAGGCTCCAAGAACTAATAACTCAACCCACAACCATAGGAACATGAAAAACAACCAAAGACAAAAGGTAAAAACTCCGAAAACACCATGGTTATCTTGGAAATGTCAAGGCTAGGAAAAACCACTGTCAATATAGTTAATTCTCCATGCCAATGACATATCATGACCAAGAAACCATATGCATATGCCATGCATGCCAAAACTAGTAAAGTAATCATACTTGCAATTTGGTACCTGCAAGTAAAACTCGTTGTAGCTGTTGATCCTGATGTCCTCTTGTGCTTTCTTTCTCTTCCTTTTCCTTCTTTCTCCCAATCCCAAGTATGCCACACTCCTCCAAAAATTCTCCATGAAAACTCTAAGTATCCAAGAGTATGAGAGAGAGAGAATAGAATGAGAGCTCCAAAATTGAACTGACAAAAGTCTGTGAAATGATCCTCATAAGCCTTTTTTATTAATGATGGCTTTAATTTCTTCAATTTTCCATTATTTTCCTTCATTTTCCTCGTCAAATGCAACTTGTGACCTTCACCTTCCTTTTCTCCTAATTTCCATTATTTTCATAAATAAATGCGCCTTTTCCTTTCCAAAACCTTAGCCATTGCGCCATAATAAACCAAATGAACTCCCAAACTAATATTTTTTGCCCAAACTTCAGCTTGGAATACGTTTCCCATGACCATGGTTATTATTTTTCCTTTATTAACTTTATTACATGAAGTTTTAACTCAGGGTTGTTAGAATTAATCCCCTCTATTTTATTCTACTCAACTATGGAATAAAATACAACCACATAGAATGGAACCCTTACCCCTCCTAATGGCTCAGTATTTAACATAGCATGATAACTAACTAAGGGTAAGGTTTGAATCCCTCAACCGTGAACTAGAGTTTTGGGTTTGAATCTTATATAATATTCTTCAGTGTCCACGTGTGGCTAGCTACAAATGCATAAGTAAAAAGTGTTGATACGACATCCACTTGTACCATGGTGGTCGACACAACAGGTCAACTTATGGGAGGCATAACTTCTAAATACAAAATTTGTTTTATGCAGTTCTTGCACATTTGGAAGGTGTTGTAGCTGCTACAACACCCTCCAAAATTTTTCCCCTCTTAAATTTTTGAGCCCCTAACCTTTTGAAAAATGGAATCAAGCCTAAATTCACCTTTTCAAAATCTCAAGTCGCTAAGTCGAAAATTTGGTTAACTCTTTTAATTTGCGACCCCGTGACCTTGCAACCCCTCAGGTCGCAAAGTCACGAGGTCGCGCATCATCCCGAAACCAAACTTTTGTGACCTTGTGACCCCGCGAACCCCAGTTCGCAAGGTAGCAGAGTCACTAAGTTGCACATTGCATCAACGTAGCTCATTTGCAACCTTGCGACCCTCATTTATTGCCCACATGTGTGACCCCTTTATATAGAAGGGTCGCATAGGTCGCATTTAACCTGTGTGATGAAGAAAGAAAATGCCTCTGACAAGGCAGCTGGAGCGCGTTTTTCCTGGGTAAGTTGCCTAATCCTCCTGCTGTTTCCTTCCTAGATTAATTATTGCTATTTCTTCCCCTTGCCCCTAGCCTATTTTAGCCCTGTTATGCCTTTGATTAAGCTCCTCGGCAATCATTCCGCAAGCTTTCCTACCTCCTTCAGGATTTTACCCATTTAGATCATTGTATTTCTTTTTGCAAGCCTATCTACCCCCTACCTTCCTCACATACCTTGCCTCACTCACCAAAGAAGACTTCTATGACCCGGTCGATGATCTTATGGTCTCTGTGTGTGCTTTTTAAACCTTCTTTTTGCCGCACGTCCGCCAAGACCGGCAAGTATATGTGCAGTTTAAAAGATCCAAGCTCTATTACATAGGTGCCCATCTGCCTATATTCCCATGTGCAGAGCTGATCGAGTGGATCTTGTAGAGGGTCGACCCCAAGATCTGGGTTATTCAGGACAATGCCGGGAAGACATTCACAAACCTGAAGGGGCAAGATGCATAATTTTATTATGCGCTTCCTGCCCGAGAACAAACCTTCAACGATGAGTGGGCCACCGCTCATGTAGTCCCCATTTCTGAGACCTTAAAGGGATTGTGGGAAGACCCAGAAAAGTTCCGGCTCAAGAAGGATTAGGAATATCAAACGACAGGTCTCAAGAAAGTCTACAAGCTTGTAGCTGCAACGTTATGTAGAATGTATGATCGTCCAGATGCGACCCATTTCAACGGTGCTTGGGTTTCTCTAATGCATGCTGTTACAGTGTACAACACCCGCTTCAACTGGGCCAACTTGATAGTGGCGGCCCTCAGATCAAACATATCTGCAGCACTAGCACTTGATGAAGGGTATGCATCAGAATTTTACATGGCATCGTACCTTTTATATGCGGTATGCGTAAGGTGCCATTTTGAGGGGTGGGCACACAGCTGGGACCCAGAACATGATGATCCAATTCACAAATATTTAATGGTGTTCTGGGATTCCAGATATAAGTAGGACATGGATTCAATCGCCCGCAGCTTCATTCCCGCTCTCTACGGGAAGCTATTTGGAAAAGACGCCCCATGTATGTCCAGGCGAGCCATGGAGACGATAGCCTGAGTAGCCCACTAGTTCCCTGACATGGATGGTACTTTCATCTGAGTTTTCGAGTCGCTCAAGGCTCCTCATCCACTACCCCAATTCGTAACCGACAAACTCCTTCTCCAAGAAACATGTTACAAGATGTCAGGGGGGTTTTCAAAAGTTCTCACTAAGGGCAAGAAGAAGCCATGGCCCACTCTACCACTCACTATCAGCGCGTACACGGTGAAGGATTTCAGGGAAGTAGAGGCGGAGGCCGAACAAGTCAGAGGATTTTGTCTACCTCCCTTGGCACACTGGACATATGATCCTGAGAGAATCATCCCCGACCACTGCAAGCGGGCCAAGTTCAAATGGAGTTACTAGCATGCTAATTGCCCAGTTGAAGACAAAGTCAGGAACTGGTATAAAAGAGACATGGAGGCCGCTCCAGAGGAATCAAATGATCAAGAAGATCAAGATAATCAAATTTTAGGAGAAAGAATCCATATGCTGGGAGGAGCATCATCCTCCAAAGCCAAGAAACCAAGGACCGATACAGGTCATAATTCTTCCGCCCAACAAAAGGAAAAAGAGGCTAAAGCTCAACAAGAAGCTGAGGGAAAGGCAAAGGAAGAGGAGGATAAATGAAAGAAACAACTGAAAGAAGAGCAAAGGAAGAAGTGGGCAGAGGAAAACTGTAAGAAAAAAGAAGAGGAACAACGGAAGAAAGAAGAGGAAGAAAAGGCAGAAGCTGAGTGCCAGCTAAAGATAAAACAGGATAAGGCAGAAGCTGGGCACCAGCTAAAAGAAGATCAAGCTAGAACAGAAGTTGAGCACCGACTAAAGGAAGAACAAGGCAAAGCAAAATCTGAGCGCCAACTAAAGGAAGAACCTGACAAAGCAGAAGCAGAGCGCCAACTAAAAGAAGAACAAGATAGAGCATAAACAGAGCAGAAGAGGAGAGAGGAAGAAAGTAGGAAGTCAAAGGAAGATTCCTCCAAAGGAACCGAAGGAAGTAAGACACCACCTCCAGAGATAGAGAAGTAGACCGAATTGCCACACATCGAGGTACCCCAAATAACTCCCGCAACCAATGTACGCATTGCCATCTCGGAATTGGGTACCTCCAAGGATCTAGATAAGGGAGTGCTTGATCTCACAAGACTCACCTACGATCAATTCACACACAAGATCAGGCAGGAAAAGAGAAGATGTTTGGCACGGGACCCTGCTGCACCCCTTACAGTCACTACATAGAAGGATATAGTCTTGGACACTAGGAACAATCCAGTTATGATCGCATTAGCTGGTACCACTTTTGCAGCAGCTACCGAGGAGAATGTAAGCAGGACGAGCAGAGAAATTCTATCCTTGCAGAATATACTACAAGCCTCCGAACTCAAGACAACTAAATCAGAACAGGAAAAGAAGGCACTAAAAGAAGAGGTCCGACAGCTTCAGGCTAGGAATACCCCTACTAATGAAATATTACTCACTATTCAGGGAGAGCTGGTCACTTTGGAGGCCACCATGAAACAGGTATATGACGAACTGTTCACAATAAAACAAACTGTCACGCCACTACTGAAAGCATAGGTAGAAACCAAGAGGAGGAACACACAGCTAAGGGAAGCCTCTAATTCCATGGAAAGGATACTGGAGTGGTCTAACAGGTATCCACAAGCTCCGACTACTTTTCCTAGAAAATATTGGATTGCCACCCAAAATGACAAGGTTCAAATCCGGATAAAGGTACAATCCAAGGAGAAACTCATCAAGGATTTGGAGAAAGTAATGTTCGCATATGAACATTTGATTAGTGGCATTGACTTAATGGCCGAAGTACACCACATCCCGTATCTAGGTGCACTAGGTGAAGAGAAAACGTGGGAAGAAGTCTCCAAATATATCTAAGCATTTCTACAGCCCATAAGGCAAGCAACCGCTGTTGAGTCTAAAAAATGTTCTCCATATTCATACATATTTCCATTATGTCATAACCATTTAGCTCTTATTTCATAGCCATTTGACCTAAAACCCTACATCAAGTAACCATTTTCATAAATATATGGGTTAGGATCCTTGTTTTCCAAAGTTATTTATTTTATGTGTTTTAAGTGAATTTATGATTATAAACTAGAAAATTAACATAGTTTCATATATCTATATATGTGTTATGAGTTTTGTGACATGTGTAGGTCAAAAGGAGACTTCTAGAAGACCCTTATATGGCACTCTAAAGCCAAATTCGAATTTGGTTGGAGAAGATTATGGGATCAAGAGGATATGTGTCTCACTTCCTTGTTGTATTGAAACTCTAAGAGGATATGTGTCTCATTCCTCAAGTTGTGTTGGAACTCTAGAAAGACATGTGTCTTATCATTTCCTATTTTGATTGTAACTCTAGAGATGGAGGGAGAGATTCATGGACTCCCATTAATGAGATGACTCCTCATATTTTGTATAAATAGGAGAAGCTTTCTCCTATCATAGGTAATGAGGAAGTAAGGAAAAAGTAGTAGAGAATTCTTTTGTAACAAAGTTCAAGATGGAATGGGATGTAGATTTGTGAGTGCTTTTTAATAGAGAACTTCAGTTCTTTGATGCTGTTTGATTACAACTTTAAGGAGCTGAAGGACTTCACCAAATTGGTAGCAGAGGGCCCCTGCTATCCAAGGAGGCTTTTACATGTTTTCTAGATAAGTTGCTTTCAATTCTGTTTTGTCATATTTTCTTACTTAGATTGCTTTTTGAAATCATAGCTTTTAGCATAATTTTTCATGGCAGCCCGGGCATTTGCATATCTTTTGACTAATGACATGGAATCAATATTGTTCTGCTGCTAATTTACTTTTTGTTTAATTCTAGCACTGCTTTGTTTATTTCAGTCTTGCACATTTGTTCTTTAATTGATTTATATTGTCGTCTAAATCATTTTGCCATCCGAAAGCCACACTGACCGACATGGTGAGGGATCACATGAGTGTGTAGTTTGATATTAAATACTGTAGTTAGATATATTAAATTGCTCATGTCATTTTCGCTTACTCTCCGAAGCCACAAACTGACCGATGGTGAGGGATTGGAAGGCGAGTGTGTAGTTTGATATTAGCGTCATAGTTAGATATATTAAATTGCTCATGTCATTTTCAAGCATTCGAAAGCCACAAATGGACTCGATGGTGAGGGATTGAAGTATGAGTGTGTAGTTTGATACAGGTTTACTTTTCCTAAGTTAGATATATTAAATTGTGCATAACATCTTCAGTTGCCTCCGAAAGCCACAGCTGGACTGATGGTGAGGGATTGAATCATGAATGTATGGTTTGATATTAGTTTTCTTTCTGCAAATTAGATATCGGTTACTCAAGTTATTTATGATTACTTCCGAAAATCATAGCTGGACTAATGATGAAGGATCAGAAGATAAATTGATGTAATCTGATTTAGATTTATTTTGTTGCAATTTTGAATTTCCTTAAGCATAGTTTCTTTTATGTTTAGTTGGCAGCAAAAATAATTTAGTTTTCATGCTCAATAGTTCACTCGTTTGATTTATTAGGCTAGCAAAGACATTTTCATTTCCTTTCAAGTTTTGTCATTGTATGTTTCAAATTCCTTTAAAGTTTGTTTGGTAAATCATTATAAAGGACATCATTGCTTTGAATATTCATAACCATACTTGTCTTTTAGAATTTCCATCTCACATTAGGAAACCAACTAAGATCAATAAAAATCCAAAAACGACAAAAAGTAAGAGATAGGTTATCTTGCACATATAGTGCGCCACACTTCGTTAGTTTACGAATCCCCGGTTGATAATTTATGTTAGAAATTTAGGACACACTAAATTGACCAAACATTTTGGCGCCGTTGCTGGGGAAGTGTAACTAGGTAGTCTTATTTCTTACATCTAAAAAAAATTAATAATTCTTGAGTATGCTCTCCTCCTGCATTTTGTGTAATCTCGAGGATCAGAAAAAGAATTGTTATGTAAAAAAAAAAAATAATTAATTCTTGAGTATGCTCTCCTCCTGCACTTTGTGTGATCTGGAGGATCAGAAAAAGAATTGTTATGTAAAAAAAGAAAAAGAAAAAAAAAAGGAGACAATATAAAAACTTCATCATTTCAATTGATTCAACAATTTAAAAAAAAAAATTTGTTTTCATGAAAAACTTTGATTTCAATAAAATTGTTTTCTTTAATGAATATATATGTGTATTTTTAAATTTTTGAAAATATAACATACATAATTTTATTAAACAAATCAATTAAAAAAAAATTTGAAAAAAAAATTAAATTGTTTTGTTACTTTAAGATATATATGTATATTTTTAAATTTTTTGAAAATATATATATAATTTTAATAACAAATCATTTAAAAAAAAAAAAAATTCAATAAATTGTTTTATTTTATAAATTACACATGTATATTTTTAATTTTTCAAAATTTAACATGTGTAATTTTATTAAAAAAAAAAAAAAAAAACAAAAAAAAACAAATAAATAAATCATTTTGCTTAGTAAAATATATATGTGTATTTTTAATTTTTAAAAAATATAACATATAGTTTTATTAACAAGAACAAATTAAAAAAAAAAATAAACAAAACAAAACAAAAACAAATCAATAAACAAAATGAGATGGCCATTGTAAAACGAAACCAAAGACGCAGATCCAACCTTTGCAATTGTTAAAACAAAATCTGCAATGTCGCTCCAAAGACTCTGCCAAACCCGCAATCAAAACTTAAACCACAATGTTGAATTAGTAAGTGAGTCATAGCAAAGCATGCGTACGCTCAAAACAAACTACATCGACTAATGAAGATGTGAATAATGCACTTAGACTTCGAAATGTGGAGCCTCGTTTTATGGCTTTGCTTCTGTGAGGATCCTCTGTAGCATAAGAGATAAAGTAAGGCGTATTTGTTCTACATCGAAGATAAGATTTGGAATTCAACAATTCAAAGATATAACCGAATACCAAGCACCATTACCAAGAGCTCATTTGACACTGCAGCTGTCGCCATTCGCTAGCTATCAAGGAGTTCACCGCTATACCCGAAACCGTACTCCGAAGCACTCCTGAGTTTCCTCGTAGAACAAAAAGATTGAACAAACCAAGGATGACTGGCTTCTTGTTGATGTAAAATCCTCACAATTCTCAAATCTTACTAACTAACTGTAAAACGATTCTGTTACAGCATCTCCAGAAACACAACTTTGTTTTGACACGTCAATTTGAAACGCATTTTCTGAACGATTGAGGATGAATTTTGAAAAACCGAAACATGGGTTTTTTCGCCAACGTGGTCAATTAGATAACTTAGAAATCGTTTTACGAAATTCGTGGCGGTCTAGGAGAATTTCTCTGTTCTTTGAAGGCCATTTTTGCCTGCCGTGTGAGGAAAAACGGTTTTTTCTGAGTGAAGAATTTGAAAACGGCACTTTGCATTGATAATCAAGTTTTCTAGATCCAAGAAGAAGAATTCTAATCAAAATCAAAGTCTCTCGTGGCATTCAATCCACATTCCATTGACCACTGATCTTCACCTGCACTGATCCACCAGCGACGCAGCCACTCTCATCTTTCAAGGGTTTACGGTTGCATTTGAATTCTTCGCATGATCTATTCAATTTTGAATTTTGGGCTACTGAAATCGATCATGGCATTCAATGTTTTTGTTTCAGTTTCCTTGTTTAATAAATTGTCTTGTTTAATAAAATGATATATGTATATATTTTTTTAAATGTAACATATATAATATTTTTCAAAAAAAAAAAAAAAAAATTGTATTTTTCAAATTTTTATTTAAAAAAAAAAAAAAATTGCATTTTTCTTTTTCAATTTTGTTATTAAAAAAATAAAAAAAAATGCATTTCTCTTTTGTTGTTAAAAAAAAAAATCAATAATTTTGAATCAATGAAATGAATAAGTTATTTGCTCACTTTTTCTGAAGGTATTGATTAATTTTGGACTGATGATGAAATATGAATGGCTAACTTTTTATTCAAGATTTTTCGCTACAGAAACCGTCGACATTCTGCAGCTAAAGTCCAATTTCGCAGCTGCTCTTCAATTTCGTAGCAGAAAAAAACCTCATTGTTCAAATCAGCCTAACTTTCTCATACAAAATCAGATTTTGATAATTCAAGTATCGTTGGAAAGGTCTCAACAAGATCTACACAGTAAGAAATCCATCATTAGAGTTTGAAATGGAAAATAATGAAATAAATTTCTGAAAAGAAGCAACATTCAACTTGAGGCACTAATTCCAAAACACGTATAAATTCTTTTGATTTTTCCTTTGAGAACTTGTTTCATTAATACAAATTCTTAGTTTTGTCTGTAAATATCATAACTAGAGAGATTGATCACATCTCTTCTTTGATAATCTTACATTCCACGTGTAAGAAGTATTAGCTTTTTTTATGTGTTCCTGTGAGGGAAGGACAAATGACTACAAGAGAATATGTTCTTTTAAGAGACCAATTTGTTTCATAAGAGGATGATCGCAACAAAGAGGAGAAATATGTCGATGTAAAATGGTATCCAAACACTTGAAAAACTTTCGCATACTATTGTCTCCATCACATCCATACCTCATAATAAACCATTCATCTCATTTCACTTCTCATATTTTCCATTTACATTCACATCCACTTTCCATTTGTTTTTGTCCATTCATAACCACAAATAAAAGCAAGAGGCTCATTCACATGCTTACTTCCCATTGCCATTTCTCATTCACATGCTTATTGCCCATTTTCCATTTCTACTTTCCATTGCCATCTTCCATTTTCATCTTCCATTTCTTGTCATTTTCTTTCCGCAAATAAGCCCTACTTCAATGCAAATTATTGAGTCCATAGTCCTTTGAGTCTAAATTCTTTGTAAAAGCACCTTGAGGCTTGCATGCCTTAATGGCAAGTTCTCATGCTGACAAACAATGGGAATACATTAATGTCTCTTGTTCGTCAGATCTTCTAGGTGACTCGACATCAGCAAAATCATTCGTACCTAGCAAGATGTGTTTGGGCATCTTTACTCTCATTGTCATCAATGGTGAGAGTTCTCGTGTTGACTAGTGGCATCTATTAATGGCCACTAATTCAACAATTTCCTACTATGTTCGACATCAGAACATCTTTTCACATAGTAGGAATTGTGCCAATGAGTTTTGAAGACATGAAGACTATTATTTTCAGCATTTTGGAGCAAATTCAGCAAGTTTTAGTAGGAGCAATAAAAAGTCATCTCATCTCTTTATCCATGACTCCTCTTGTTCAGCCACTTGAAGAAGAATATGATCAGAATTTTGCAGCCACCACACATACACAACTCATCCACATTTAAGGTAAGTGAAGGTATGTTGTTTTTTAATTTTTAGTCATGTAATTCATTAGAATGCTAAAATTGTAACTTTGGAAAAATTCCTCACTCCCTTTTTCACATTGTCATATCTTTAGTTGGGGGGAAGGGACATCATTTCATATCCACATGTCATACACCATCACACATTTTCATTTCATTTCCACCCACATATACTTTCCAACCAACTATTGTTGCAACATGATCCAAAAAGATTATATGCCTTGCAAATGATCAATTCATTGATGAAGTAATTGATTCTAAATGTTTTCATGAACTTTGATGCAACAAAGAAAATAAAGCATTGTTACACAAGAACCAATGCTTCAAAAAAAAAAAAAAAAAATGGTTGTCACACAAGAACCAACCATTGAAAAAAAAAAAAAAAAATGTTGCAATCAAATGTATTATACTTTGCCAAAAAGGAAAAAAATCAAGAAGCAAAGTTTGGAATGAATCTATATGAGTCAAAACTCATAAAAGATCAACTCATGGACAAATGAATCATTGCAATGGTTGCATGAGGACATGCACCAACTTCAGTTGGGGGGTATGTTGAGTCTCAAAAATGTTCTCCATATTCATACATATTTCCATTATGTCATAACCATTTAGCTCTTATTTCATAGCCATTTGACCTAAAACCCTACATCGAGTAACCATTTTCATAAATATATGGGTTATGATCCTTGTTTTCCAAAGTTATTTATTTTATGTATTTTAAGTGAATTTATGATTAGAAACTAGAAAATTAACATAGTTTCATATATCTATATATGTGTTATGAGTTTTGTGACATGTGTAGGTCAAAAGAAGACTTCTAGAAGACCCTTATGTGGCACTCTAAAGCCAAATTCGAATTTGGTTGGAGAGGATTATGGGATCAAGAGGATATGTGTCTCACTTCCTTGTTGTATTGAAACTCTAAGAGGATATGTGGCTCATTCCTCAAGTTGTGTTGAAACTCTAGAAAGACATGTGTCTTATCATTTCCTATTTTGATTGTAACTCTAGAGATGGAGGGAGAGATTCATGGACTCCCATTAATGAGATGACTCCTCATATTTTGTATAAATATGAGAAGCTTTCTCCTATCATAGGTAATGAGGAAGTAAGGAAAAAGTAGTAGAGAATTCTTTTGTAACAAAGTTCAAGATGGAATGGGATGTAGATTTGCGAGTGCTTTTTAATAGAGAAATTCAGTTCTTTGATGTTGTTTTGATTACAAATTTAAGGAGCCGAAGGACTTCACCAAATTGGTAGCAGAGGGCCCCTGCTATCCAAGGAGGCTTTTACATGTTTTCTAGATAAGTTGCTTTCAATTCTGTTTTGTCATATTTCCTTACTTAGATTGCTTTTTGAAATCATAACTTTTAGCATAATTTTTCATGGCAGCCCGGGCATTTGCATATCTTTTGACTAATGACATGGAATCAATATTGTTCTGCTGCTAATTTACTTTTTGTTTAATTCCAGCACTGCTTTGTTTATTTCAGTCTTGCACATTTGTTTCAGTAGTTAGATTTAAATATATTAAATTGCTCATGTCATTTTCAGTTACCTCCGAAAGCCACAGCTGGACTGATGGTGAGGGATTGAAGTATGAGTGTGTAGTTTGATATTAATTTACTTTCTGCAAGTTAGATATATTAAATTGCTCATGTCATTTTCAGTTACCTCCGAAAGCCACAGCTGGACTGATGGTGAGGGATTGAAGTATGAGTGTGTAGTTTGATATTAGTTTACTTTCTGCAAGTTAGATATATTAAATCGCTCATGTCATTTTCAGTTACCTCCGAAAGCCACAGCTGGACTGATGGTGAGGGATTGAAGTATGAGTGTGTAGTTTGATATTAGTTTACTTTCTGCAAGTTAGATATATTAAATTTCTCATGTCATTTTCAGTTACCTCCGAAAGCCACATCTGGACTGATGGTGAGGGATTGAAGTATGAGTGTGTAGTTTGATATTAGTTTCTTTTTCTGCAAATTAGATATCAGATTGCTCAAGTTGTTTATGGTTACCTCCGAAAGCCATAGCTGGACTAATGGTGAGGGATCAGGATATAAGTTGATGTAATTTGATTTAGATTTACTTTGTTGCAATTCTTGGATTTCTTTAAGCATAGTTTCTTTTGTGTTTAGACAACAGCAAGGATGATTTGGTTTTCATGCTCAATAGTTCACTGTTTGATTTATTAGGCTAGCAGCACATTTTCATTTCCTTTCAAGTTTTGTCATTGTATGTTTCAAATTCTTTTTTAAGTTTGAAGTTTGGTAAATCATTATAAAGGACATCATTGCCTTGAATATTCATAACCATACTTGTCTTTTAGAATTTCCATCTCACATTAGGAAACCAACCAAGATCAATAAAAATCCAAAAACAACAAAAAGTAAGAGATAGGTTATCTTGCACATATAGTGCGCCACACTTCGTCAGCTTACGAATCCCTGGTTGATAATTTATGTTAGCAATTTAGGACACACTAAATTGACCAAACAACCACCTCTCAAGACCTTCCGACATCACAAGAAAACATGGTTCAATTGATTGAGTTGCAGGATGCTATTTGTGGATGGTTGGTCAAGTTGGAGAAATAGATGGACTTCTATTTTTAGACATATTGGGTGGAATCTATTTTTATATTGCCAGTCTAAAAATAGATATGTCGAATATTATTAGCTCTTAATAATATTTGGACTATAAACATTATCTTATTCTCTTGGAGCACTTCAGTTAAGTGCACAGATGTGGCACAGGAGCTGACAGAAGGAATTACGCTATTCCCGAGGGTTAAGTGGAGCTATTGCATGGAGACTTCAGTTAGAACTCATGTGACAGAGTTTGGTGGAGTTGTAGAAGTAGTTGGTGGAGTTGTGTTCAATTTAACTCAGTTAGACACAGTTGAGCTAGTTGTATCTAGTCTAACTGATTGATACACTAGTGAGAGTGGTGTGAATTAATTATTAATTAATTCACTAATTATTAACTCATTAATCAACTGAAGAATACATTAGTTAACTACAGTGCACAGACAGTTTCAGTGGAGACCAGTGAAGAGGTAGGTGAAAGAGCAGGTTGACTTTCAGTTGTGACTATAGTGTTGCATGATTTGCAACACCCAGTGATTGGAGATGCCAATGAGGATTGTGTGGGAAATTCTAGACCAATTCAAGTTCATTCAGAGCCAATATTCAATAGGGATGGCGCAGTAGAGGCAGGCTACCAGGTGGCAAAGATTGGTGCATGGATTTGCTAGATCGGGCCTGATTAGTGCGCAACGATTGTATTGTACTGAGAGCTTGACATGATCAGCTTTGTATGAGGATTGTTACATGATCTCTATGACATATATTATATACATATAGTTGGGGTTTTAAGCTTCAGGCTTTCCCATTAAAACACTGTGTTCATATGTGTGAATTTTTATGGTTTCAATGTGTGCATGCAATTGATTTAATTTCCGCAAGTAATGATTAATAGTAGAAGATATTCTGTATTATGCATGAAGTCAAATAGTGTGTGATCAGGAGAATCTTGGATGTAAAACGCATTAGTTATATAATTTCTACATGGTATCAGAGCGATATTGATCATTGGAGCAATTGCAAAGCATTGAAGCGGTTGAGTTTTGTGCTGGTGGAATTCAAATTTGTAGCAGTGTTTTCTTGGTGTTGAAGTTGAGATGTCTTTCAATGGATTGCGATTGGAGTATGCCCTTGAGGGCAGCTCGAATTATATTGCATGGAAGGACAGGATGGAGGCGGTGCTGGAGGACAATGGGTTGAAGGAGTTCATAGATGCAGAAATTCCAAAACCTGCTTCTAGCGATGTGCCGCACTTGATGCATGGCAAAAGAAGACAGCAAAATGTCAAAGGATTTTGTTGGAAGGTGTGAAGGATCACATATTGTCCAGCCTTCATGATAAAGATTCTCCATTCTTGATGTGGAAAGCTTTGACAGACTTGTTCCAAAGCAAGAGCAACTAGAGGAAGTTGGCGCTCAAGGATAAACTCAGGAAGATGAAAATGGAGAAAGGCGACAGTATACCCAAGTACCTCACGAAGCTTTTCTAGTGCAGGGATGAGCTGGGAAGTGTGGGGGTTACTGTAGATGAAGAGGACTTGGTGAGCTTAGCTCTCCTT
Organism: Pinus albicaulis; assembly: GCA_034641835.2. Classification (NCBI taxonomy): domain Eukaryota; kingdom Viridiplantae; phylum Streptophyta; class Pinopsida; order Pinales; family Pinaceae; genus Pinus; species Pinus albicaulis. The sequence continues at coordinate 1,325,719,376 of CM076583.1, forward strand.
GGGCTTCCGAAGAGTTGGCATTCCTATGAGGACTCTGTCAATGGTCGGGAGAAACTGCCAAGATGGGAGCGAATTTGGTTGGATCTTGTGCAAGAGGAGATAAGGCAGAGTACCAGGGACGGATCTTCATTGAAGAATGAAGATGAAGAAAATTGCGCTTTGGCTGCCAAAGCAAGGAAGGGGAAGAGCAAGAAGAATGCTTCTCAATCCGGTGCGAAAGGCAAGAAGCAGGACATGTCGAAGGTGAAGTGCTTTCACTGTCACCAATATGGACATTATGCCACTAATTCTCCACAAAAGAAGAAAAATAAGTAGGCTGCTGGATCTGCAGCTGGAGAGGCCTTAACCTCGCAGTTTGAGCTGGATTTTTTGCTGATCGCATGCTTGGTCTCAAGTATGATGGGTTCAGTGTGGTTTCTTGACAGTGGTGCATCTTTCCATATGACCAGAGACAAAGATTTGTTTACTGATCTGGATGAGAAGGATCTTGGAGTGCACATCGAGATGGGTGATGATGGTAGATACAGTGTGACTGGTATCGAGACCATTTCCGTTGAGAGGGAGTCTGGAAAATCTTTCATCTTGAAGGATGTCATGCATGTTCTAGGATTGAAGAAGAATCTTATCTCTTTGGCAATGTTGGAAGACAAGGGATGTGATTTTGTCTTTAGCGAGGGAAAGGCTTTCCTGCGCAGTAAGGCAACTGGTGAAACCCGAAGGATAGGGGTTCGAGTTAAGAACCTTTATTAGTTGCAGGTATATGGCTGCGCAACAATGGCAGGCAAGGCAGAAGGAGTGGTGAGACGAGATGAGGGCGAGCTATGGCACAGGAGATTGGGCCATCTTCACCATGGTGCTTTGAAAATTTTGCTGCAGATTTCTACCGGGCTTCCCAAAGGTACAGTTGCGCAGTTAGATCAGTGCCAGGGATTTACTTTGGGAAAATTTGTGAAAGCCACCTTTCATGAGAAGGATATTCGCACCATGATGATCCTTGAGAGAATTCACACATACGTGTGTGGACCTTTCTCAGTAGATTCGACAACAAAGCACAAGTATTATGTGATCTTTGTTGATGATTTTTCTCGTAAGTGTTAGATATTCTTCATGCAGAAGAAGACCAAGACATACTCAAAGTTCTGTGAGTTCAAGGCACTAGTTGAGAAAGAATCGGGGAACGAGGTGAAGGCTCTTAGGAGCGATAATGGTGGTGAATTCATCTCTGGCGAATTCAAGGACTTTTGCAGCGCAGAAGGAATTCGAAGAGAGCTCATAACGCCTCATATCCCATAGCAAAATGGGGTCACAAAGCGGAAGAATAGAACGATCGTGGGTGCTACACGGGCGATGTTGCATGATCAGGGCCTTCCCATACACTTGTGGGCTGAGGCATGCAATACTACGGTTTATGTGCAAAACTGTTGTCCTCAGAGAGTACTTGGCATGAGTACGCCCGAAGAGGCATTTTCTGGTAAGAAGCCTGATATTTCTCATTTGAAGATTTTTGGCTCACCTGTTTACATTCATGTAACGAAGGATGCTAGGAAGAAGCTGGAGCCGACCGTAGAGGTTGGGATATTTGTGGGGTACACTGATACACCCCACAACTATCGTGTGTATTTTCTAGACAGTCGGAAGACTGTTGTGCGACGGGATATCAAATTTCATGAGGAGAAAGCCATGAAGTGTTCGCTTGAGAGGGAGCCACACTTGCATGAAGATGAGGAGCTATTAGTTCCTAAGGATGAGCCTCAGGATGTGGATCAGACATAAGAGGAGGTTCATGGAGTGTAAGAAACCACTCATGCAGCGCCAACCATCAGAGGGCGGAAGCGCACTACAGAAGCTGAGCGACTAAATCTTGATGCAGAGAAGATTGTAGGAGCACCTACATCACAACGCAAATAGAGACAGTCACCTGATCTATATACTAGATACATGGCTCTGATGAGCAAGTGTATCGTGATAGAACCATCCTCTTTTGAGGAAGCTATGGACGACCCTGCATGGGTAGATGCCATGGTGGAAGAGTATGATTCGATTGTCAGAAACAGTGCATGGGAGATTATCCCAAGGTCAGAAGGGAAATCAGTGGTAGGTTCGAGATGGATCCACAAAGTGAAGCAAGCAGCTGACGGGAGCGTCGAGAAGTACAAGGCAAGATTTGTTGCCTGGGGCTTCTCACAGATTGAGGGATTCGACTATGAGGAAACCTTTGCACCTGTCACAAGGTATTCTTCCATACAGAGCATCCTAGCTCTCTCAGCGCAGATGGGATGGCACATTCATCAGATGGATGTGAAGACTACATTCCTCAACGGAGTCATTGAGGAGGAGGTGTACATAGAGCAGGCCGAAGGTTTTGAGATCTTCAGCAGCGAGTCGCATGTGTTCAGGCTCAAAAGAGTGCTGTATGGGTTGAAACAAGCACCTCATGCTTGGTACACACAGATAGATAGTTATTTCATCGGTCTTGGATTCACAAGGAGTGAGGCGGATCCGAACATATACCAGATTGTGGTGGGGGGTAAGTTGCTGATAGTTGTACTTTATGTAGATGATTTGATTCTGACGGGTGATGAACAGTTGATACTCTCATGCAAGGTTGATCTTGCAAAGGAGTTTGAGATGAAGGACTTGGGCCTCCTTCATTATTTCCTGGGATTGGAAATTTAGCAGCGCAGTGATGGACTGTTTGTGTCTCAAGGCAAGTATGCCCGGGAGATACTGGAGAAGTTCAACATGCATGGCTGCAAGCTTATCAACACTCCTCTTCCTGGTGGTTGGAGGAAAGAGGATTCTACATCGAAAGAGGTAGTGGATGCCACTATTTACCGACAGTTGGTGGGATCGCTTATGTATCTAGTCAATACATGACCTGACATATGCTATGCTGTTAACCAGCTTTCACAAGCTATGGTTAAGCCTACCAAGCTCTTTTGGAAGGCACGCAAACATGTATTGAGATATCTCAGAGGCACATCGGGATATGGATTATGGTACAGACAATCGGATGAGGTGAAGCTGCATGGCTTCACGGATGCAGATTGGGCAGGGAGCCCAATGGATAGAAAGACCACATCTGGAGGGATTTTCAGTATCGGGTCGACAACAGTTTCTTGGTACAGCAGGAAGCAGAGATCCGTAGCACTCAGTTTAGCGGAGGCCGAGTACATGGCAGCAAGTTTGGCTGCATGCGAGGCTATATGGATGAGGAAGATCCTGGTTGGGTTGTTCGGATCACACTTAGATCCTAATGTGATATATTGTGATAATCAGAGTTGCATCAAAATCTAGGTTAATCCAGTATTTCATGATAGATCTAAACACATTGACATCCGGTATCATCATATCAGAGATTGTGTGCAGTGGAAGATCATGTTACTTTCATACATTCCTACGGAGGATCAAGATGCTGATATCTTGATGAAGGTGCTCACCAGGAGAAAATTTGAATACCATAGAGGCAGGATCGGGGTGGTATATAATCCCTATCTTGTTGAGAGGGAGTGCTGAGATTGCAACAAGATGATGAGCTTAGTGAAAAGATTCGCCTTCACTAAGTGGGCCCGTAGGCTATTTTTGGCGCAAGTCTATTTTTAGACTATGTCTATTTTTGGACATGTCGATCATATTCTACGAGTTGCAGGATGCTATTTGTGGATGGTTGGTCAAGTTGGAAAAATAGATGGACTTCTATTTTTAGACATATTGGGTGGAGTCTATTTTTAGATTGCTAGTCTAAAAATAGATATGTCAAATATTATTAGCTCTTAATAATATTTGGACTATAAACATTATCTTGTTCTCTTGGAGCACTTCAGTTAAGTGCACAGATGTGGCACAGGAGCTGACAGAAGGAATTACGCTATTCCTGAGGGTTAAGTGGAGCTATTGCATGGATACTTCAGTTAGAACTCATGTGAAAGATTTTGGTGGAGTTGATTGAGGAAGTTAATGGAGTTGTATTCAGTTTAACTAATCTAAACATAGTTGAGCTAGTTGTATCTAGTCTAACTTATTGATACACTAGTGAGAGTGGTGTGAATTAATTATTAATTAATTCACTAATTATAAACTCATTAATCAACTAAAGAATACATCAGTTAAATTCAGTGCATGGACAGTTTCACTGGAGACCAGTGAAGAGATAGGTGAAAGAGTAGTGTGACTCTTAGTTGTCACTATACTGTTGCATGATTTGCAACAACTAGTGATTGGAGATGCCAATGAGGATTGCACAGTACAAGCCAGGTGGTTCGAAGTTATTTATGAGCCATTCTTCAGCATTGATTACGGACGTGTTCTTAGACGTAGTTATAGAAGAGGAGGATCATGACTAGGCCTTGCAAAAGGAACTAGGAGATCGTAAAGAAAATTCTATACCCAAAGGGATCATGTCACTCGAAAATTTGTTTGACTTACAGAATCATTTTCGAGGGCCTCCCAACATGAAGGTGCAAAGTTCAACGTTAGCACACCGACAAATAAACCTCGGGATGGACAAGGAGCCCAAGTTCGTCAATCTCGGTAATGAATGCACCCCTTAGGAGAGGCAATCGTTCACTAAGTTATTTAAGAAATACCGAGATGTGTTTGCCTAGACATATGCCGAGCTACGAACCTATGACACGCGGATCATCCAACACGTGATACCCATGAAGGAAGGAGTGAAACCATTCCAGCAGAAACTGAGAAAAGTACACCCCACCTTAGAGCCGATGATCCAAAAGGAACTAAAGAAACTCTTAGATGCACGTATAATTTTCAAAGTTCGACATTCAACCTGGGTGTCAAAATTGGTCCCAGTTCACAAGAAATATGGCGAAATCTGTTTTTGTGTAGACTTCCAGAATTTGAACAGAGCTTCGGACAAGGACAACTACCTGGTGCCCCCTATGGAGAAAATCCTTCAAGCTGTATCGAGATCGGAGATGTTCTCTTTATTGGATGGGTTTTTAGGTAATAATCAAGTACTAGTGGCTGAACCTGACCAGCTGAAAAACCACATTCAGAAGTAAATGGGGAACATTCGCATTCAGACGCATGCCCTTTGGCTTGATTAATGTCAGCGCGACCTTCCAAAGAGCCATGGACATTACCTTCAGAGGCCTCATTGGGAAAAGCATGGTAGTATACCTTGATGACGTCATCGTATTTTCAAAAAGCAGATCTGACCACCTACATCACCTCAAACATATATTTGAAAGTGTCGAAAATACGGGATCTCACTAAACCCGAAGAAAAGAATTTTCGCCGTCTCTTAAGGAAACTTGTTGGGGCACATAATAACTCTAGACGACATAGTTGTGGATCCAGAACGTGCGAAAGTCATCGCTCAGATACTGCCCCCAAGTGGTAAGAAAGCCATGCAGTCTTTCCTCAGAAAAATCAACTTCGTGCGAAAATTTATATCAAATTTTGCCCAAATTGTGAAACCATTGCAAGGTATGATCAAGAAGAACAATAACTTCAAATGGAATCCTCCTAAGAAAGAAGCGCTCAATAACATCAAACGGTTCATCGCGGAAGCGCCTGCTCTTCATAGTCAGGATTTCAGCAAAGGCTTTATCTTGTACACCTTTGCCTCAGATTCATCTTTGGCTGTCGTCCTCACTTAGAAATATGACAACAACGATGAGCGGCCCATATCATTCATGAGCGCTGGATTGCAAGGTGCCGAGCTAAATTATCCAGATATTGATAAGAAAGATTACACAGTGTACAAGGTGGTTACATGATCCAGGTGGATATTGGTGGCCACCCGCCTATTCCACTTGGGCCCCCACCATTGTCTCTTTCATTTTTTCAGTTTTGGCATAATTTACTATTTTTAGCAGTTTTTCAGGTCCTGAACTTCCGGAGCTGTTTTGAGGCCCTAAGCGACGTTTTTTGGGCATCGCGCCTCTAGCAAATATCATTATGTTTAAAAATAATATTCGTGGCAAAAGTTGTAGTCCTCGGATAGAGCTTTGTAATGATGTATCATGTGCGTCAAACGGAGATAGTATGCCAAAGTTATGTCCCTGGGAAGTTGAAACACCAATTTACCCAAACGAGGCCCATAGTTTTGGCGCTTCATCTCCTAGGGTTAGGTTTTTGGATGTTTAGGATTCTTCATTGTTTCTCAATAATAAATAGGCCCTCGAGCCTCATTGTAACTCAGTTCAGAGGCCTGTAGCCACCACATCTCTTCTCAGAGATAGCTACCAGCACCCTAGCTAGTTTTATTTCCATTCCGTCTGTAAGCAAATTTTAGTTCTTTGATATTAATGAAATGAAGTGTTATTTCCCCTGCATCTCTGTATTTATGGTTATATGTTTATTCTGTTGTGTTCCTGCATAAATCCAGATCATTAAACACTTCAAGCCATATATTTTGAAGATTCACGTCACAGTCTTTGTGCCTCACCCAACTGTTCGCTCACTTTTCGTACAACAAGAGCTAGGCGAGAGACGAGGCAACTGGATGACGTGCCTTCAAGAATATGACCTGGAATTCAATCCAACACACACTATAAAGGGCCAAGGACTATGCCAAATGGTCGCGGAAGCAGCAGACTCGCGAAGTAGTGAAGAAGAGAGTTGGGAACATGAAATCGACATGCATCAAACTGATAGCATATCCCGACAGAATACCTCCTCATGGTAAGTTGATCTCCAGCAATATCTGAAACACGGTACCATGGGCCCCACTTTGACCACTTAGCAGAAAGACTGAAAGCTATATCCTACCAACTAGTGCAGGGTAAGTTGTTCGGCAAACACCATAGCGGTGTCCTGCTACGCTGTTTGGAGTATGATGAGGCACAAAAAGTTTTGACGGAACTCCATGATGGTCCAACGGGTGGACACTATGCGGGAGATACCACTGCTCATAAGATCATGCATGCCAGTTTCTATTTGCCTATTCTATTCAAAGATGTGCACGCTTATGTATGGAAATTTCCACAATGCCAAAAGTTCGCCAATAGGGAAATACAACCTTCTGCCCCGTTGCAATTCGTCGCAGTGGAAGAACCTTTTCAGTAGTGGGGGCTTGACGTGATTGGGGAAATCTTGCCACAGTCTTCCAAGCAACATAGATACATCCTCACAGCCACAAACTACTTCACAAGGTGGGTTGAAGCAATACCATTGTGTCAAGTCAATGATCAAGAGGTAATAGCCTTCATCACCCAACACATCATGATCAGGTTTGGGGTTCCAACCTCCCTTGTTTTTGATAATGCAACGTATTTTTCATCTTTTAAATTATATGAGTTTGTTCTAGAAAATGGTATAGCGCTGAAACATTCTGCCAATTATCACCCCCAAGGAAATGGGTTAGTTGAGTCAACTAATAAGAACCTCATCTGCATCATGAAAAAGACTATGTTGTCCCAACAATGAAATTGGCATAACGCTATCCATAATGCCTTATGGGCTGATCGGGTCACACCCAAGTCATCTTTGGGCACCTCCCAGTTTTTTCTTGTGTATGGAAAAGAGGCTATTCTTCCTCCCAACTTGTCTCTCCCAGCCCTTCAAATATCTCAAGAAACTCATGGCACCCCTTGCCCTACCTTACAAGCTCGAATAGACACATTGTTGAAGTTGGAGGAGGAAAGGCTGAAAAACTCGGGAAAAATTCGCCATCCACCAAAGTCAAATAAAATGATGGTTTGACAAGAAGTTTTCCAGAAACAAATCTTTTGAAGTAGGCGACCTTGTCCTCAAATGGGACAAAGCTCACGAGGATAAAGGAAAACACTCCAAATTCCAGGCCCTGTGGACAGGTCCCTTCCAAATTAAAGAAAAAGTTGGCTCCCACACTTACAAGCTACAGACCCTTGAAGGGAGGATTGAGGCCCTCCCGGTAAACGGGCACGACCTTAAACATTATTTTACCTAACAGCCCTAGGGGGGCTGTCATCATACCCTATACCATATTTTTTATTTCATTTTTCATTTTTTGTTTTGTTTTTGTTGTTGTTCTCATTTTTGTTTTGTTTCAATAAGTTGCTTGTTCCCAAGTTGAAGGAGAGATGTAAAAGTTACTCAATTAGCATGCTGTGCCGGAATCTATGCTTGTGAAGAATCGCCCCTGAAACACAAAATTAGCACGAGCTTTCCTGTAATATTCACTCAATGGAGAAACACAGCCAAATCCCAGGAAACAAGCACAGGTAGCCTACCTAGTATGCTGGCCCAGGGGACTGCTGTACAAAAGACAGTCTTGATGTAATCGGTCACTAGATAGAAAGGGACAGAGCTGACTGTAGGAGACAAAAGGACATCCAGGAAAACCCAAAATTCCTCATATAGACCAGGAGCAACCTCTATTGCAAGCAAAATAAGTCGGGATCCCTCATCCACCTAGGCAATAAATGCCACAATCAAATAAGTGCCTTGAGCATAGTCAAATAAGTGCCCCGAGCACATTTAAAATAAGTGATAATTAGCTCATGAATAATGGTAAAGGATTGAGAAAGGCTTCCTGCGCAGAGAGGCGATGTGACGACTCTGCCGGGGTACTGACCAGGCTCGCTGGCAGTGGAGCAACATCCATGATTCCTAGGTAGTGACTTCGCCGGGACCACCAGGTTCGCTGGTATCGGAGCAACACGACAATGACAAAGTAATTATACTGAATCATAGAAATCCCTGAGGTTACTCCAACCTTTTCGTTCGATCTCTAGGAATGAAATATGGTGGACCAACACCCTGGGACATGCAGATAGGTGGAGAAAACACGCAAGGGCTGAGGAATAAAGTAGTGGGACCCATGAAGTGAAAGGATCAGTAGGCTAAGCCCCCCACCCCCCACCAGATGAAGCATCAGCAGAGATCCTGGGTCCTGCCAGTGAATCTCCATTTTTTGTAGCTGCTACAACACCCTCCAATTTTTTTCCCCTCTTAATTTTTTGAGCCCCTATCCTTTTGAAAAATGGAGTCAAGCCTAAATTCACCTTTTCAAAATCTCAAGTCGCTAAGTCGCAAATTTTGTTAACTCTTTTAATTTGCGACCACACGACTTTGCGACCTGCCTTGCGACCCCTCAGGTCGCAAAGTCGCGAGGTCACGCATATCCTAAAACCAAACATTTGCGACCTTGCAACCCCCCAGGTCGCAAGGTCGCAGAGTCGCTAAGTCACACATCACATCAACACAGCTCATTTGTGACCTTGAGACCCTCATTTATTGCCCACATATGCAACCCATTTATATATAGAAGGGTCGCATAGGTCGCATTTAACCTGCATGATGGAGAAAGAATATGCCTCTAACAAGCCAGCTGGAGTGCGTTTTTCCCGGGTAAGTTGCCTAATCCTCCTGTTGTTTCCTTCCTAGGTTAATTATTGATATTTATTCCCCTTGCCCCTAGCTTATTTTAGCCCTGTTATGCCTTTGATTAAGCTCCTCGGCAATAATTCTTCAAGCTTTCCTACCTCCTTCAGGATTTTCCCCATTCAGATCCTTGTATTTCTTTCGGCAAGCCTATCTGCCTCCTACCTTCCTCAGAGACCTTGCCTCACTCACCAAAGAAGACTTCTATGACCCGGTCGATGATATTATGGTCACAGTGTGTGTTTTTTTAAACCTTCTTTTTGCCGCACGTCTGCCAAGCCCTAGAGCGACCCAGCGACCCCACAACTCCGAGACCTCGCGACCTTTGTCGCTAAGTCGCAGGGTTGCTAGGTCGCATATTACGAAAGATTTTAGAGTGACGCGACTTCGTGACTCAGCGACCTTACGACCCAGTCACGAGTTGCTAAGTCGCCAGGTCACATTTCTGTGAGGGTCTAAACCAGCGCGACTCAACAACCTCGCGACCTAGTCGCAAGTTGCCAAGTCTCCTTTTTGTGAAAGTTTAAACTAACACGACCTAGCGACCCAGTCAGAAGGTCACCAGGTCGCAGGTTCACCCATTTCCTTGAAAATAGTTGAACAGAGGTAGGAGCAGCCCAATTATTTATAAATATGACATCTATCTTATTGTGGGATTGTTTTATGAACATTCCAGGGAACCTATAAGCCAAGCTAGAGTGCGTATCTATCTCATCAGCCTCAAGTGATATTGGGCCTCCAACGGTTTGCAAAAAGAAAAAAAGCCCTGAGAAAGAAATGTTGGAGGAGGAAATACCTGTTTCTCTTCCCCATATATATGTAGACACAACCTGCACTTTCGGAAAACGGGATAGCATGCCTTGGTATCAGGTATACCAAGAATTTACAAAGCCTGAATTCCCAAAAGACCTCCCAGACTGGCAGGTATATGTGCAAGTTAAAATATCCAAGCTCCATTACGCAAGTGCCCATTCGCTTATATTCCCATGTGTAGAGCTAATCGAGTGGATCCTGTAGAGGGTCGACCCCAAGATCTGGGTCATTTGGGACAATGCCGGGAAGACATTCGCAAACCTGAAGGGGCGAGCTGCATAATTCTATTATGTGCTTCCCGCCCGAGAACATACCTTCAACAATGAGTGGGCCACCACTCAAGCAGTCCCTATTTCTGAGGCCTTAAAGGGATGGTGGGAAGACCCAGAAAAGTTCTGGCTCAATAAGGATAAGGAATATCAGACGATAGGTCTCAAGAAAGTCTACAAGATTGTAGCTGCAAATGTTATGTAGAATGTATGGCCGTCCAGATGCGACCCATTTCAACGGCACTTGGGTTTCTCTGATGTATTCTATTACAGTGTATGAAACCCACTTTAACTGGGCCAACTTGATAGTGGCGACCCTAAGATCAAACATATCTGCGGCACTAGCACCTGATGAAGGGTATGCATCAAAATTTTACATGGCATCGTACTTTTTAGATGCGGTATGTGCAAGGTGAAATTTTGAGTAGTGGGCACACAACTGGGACCCGAAACATGGTGGTCCAATTCACAAAGATTTAATGGTGTCCTGGGATTCCAAATATAGGCAGGACATGGATTCAATCGCACGTAGCTTCATCCCCGCTCTCTACGGGAAGCTATTTGGAAAAGACACCCCATGTATGTCCAGGCGAGCCATAGAGATGATAACTCGAGTAGCCCACTAGTTCCCTGATGCAAATGGTACTTTCATTTGACTTTCAGGTTGCTCAAGGCTCCTCATGCACTGCCCCAGTTCGTAATTGACAAAATCCTCCTCTAAGAAACATGTTACCAAATGTCAGGGGGGTTTTCAAAATTTCTCACCAAGGGCAAGAAGAAGCCATGGCCAACTTTTCCACTCACTATCAGCATGTACACGGTGAAGGATTTCAGGGAAGTAGAGGCATAGGCTGAACAATTTAGAGTATTTTGTCTACCTCCCTTGGCACACTGAACATATGATCCTGAGTGAATCATCCCCAGCCACTTCAAGCGGGAGAAATTCATATGGAGTTACCATCATTCTGATTGCCCAGCTGAAGACAGAGTCAGGAACTGGTATAACAAAGACAGAGAGGCCGCTCCAGAGGAATCAACTGATCAGGAAGATCAGGATAATCAGACTTTAAAAGACAGAATCCATACGCTGGGAGGAGCATCATCCTCCAAAGCCAAGAAACCAAGGACCGGTACAGGTCATAATTTTTCAGCCCAACAAAAGGAAAAAGAGGCTAAAGCTCAACAAGAAGCTGAGGAAAAGGCAAAGGAAGAGGAGGAAAAATTAAAGAAGCAACTAAAAGAAGAGAAAAGGAAGAAGCGGGCAGAGGAAAACCACAAGAAAAAAGAAGAGGAACAATGGAAGAAAGAAGAGGAAGAAAAGGAAGAAGCTGAGTGCTAGCTAAAAATAAAACAGGATAAGGTGGAAGCTGACCACTAGCTAAAATAAGATCAAGCTAGAACAAAATCTGAGTGCTAGCTAAAAATAAAACAGGATAAGGTGGAAGCTGACCACTAGCTAAAATAAGATCAAGCTAGAACAGAAGCTGAGCACTGACTAAAGGAAGAACAGGACAAAGCAGAAGCTGAGCGCCGACTAAAGGAAGAATAGGACAAAGCAGAAGTAGAGCGCCAGCTGAAAGAAGAACAAGATAGTGCATAAATAGGGCAGAAGAGGAGAGAGGAATAAAGTAGGAATTCAAAGGAATATTCCTGCAAAGGAACCGAAGAAAGTAAGACATCGCCTCTAGAGACAGAGAAGCAGACCAAATTGCCACACATCGAAGTACCCCAAACAACTCCTGCAACCAATGTGCACTTTGCCCCCTCAAAATTGGGTACCTCCAAGGATCTAGATGAGGGAGTGCTTGATCTCACAAGACTCACCTACGATCAATTCACACACAAGATTAGGTAGGAAAAGAGAATATGTTTGGCACAAGACCCCGCTACATCCCTTACAGTCACTACAGAGAAGGATATAGTCTTGGACACCAGGACCAATTCGGTTATGATCGCATCAGCCGGAACCGCTTTTGCGGCAGCTACCGAGGAGAACTTAAGTAGGATGAGTAGAGAAATTCTATCCCTGTAGAATAGGCTACATGCCTCCGAACTCAAGACAACTAAATCAGAACAGGAAAATAAGGCGCTACAAGAAGAGGTCCAACAACTTCAGACTAGGAATACCCCTACTAATGAAATATCACTCATTGTTCAGGGAGAGCTGGTCACTTTGTAGGCCACCATGAAACATGTATATGAAGAAATGTTCACTATAAAACGAACCATCGTGCCACTACTGAAAGAACAGGTAGAAACCAAGAAGAGGAACACATAGCTAAGGGAAGCGTCTACTACCTTGGACAGGATACTGGAGTGGTCTAACAGGTATCGACAAGCTCCGACTACTTTGCCTATAAAAGATTGGATTGCCACCTAGAATGACAAGGTTCAAATCCGGATAAAGGTACAATCCAAGGAGAAACTCATCAAGGATTTGGAGAAAGTAATGTCCGCATATGAACATCTGATTAGTGGCATTGACTCAATGGCGGAAGTACACCACATTCTATCTCTGGGTGCACTAGGTGAAGATAAAACGTGGGAAGAAGTCTCCAAAGATATCCAAGCATTTCTACAGCCCATAAGGCAAGCAACCGCCTCTCAAGACCTATCGGAATCACAAGAAAACATGGTTCAATTCATTGTGACACCGGTCTGGATCTACACCAAACTGGCCTCCTTGGAAAATGAGATCACAATCAAGAGGGAAAATTTGATTCCAAATGCTCTCGAGTTTCTTCATAGGTTGAGAGAGGATACACCTCAGGTGTCCCCAGTAGCTGCAGATTATCAGGCATGGTAGAGTTATCTCAAAGAATAACAGCAGGTAGATGTCCCTGACCTTGCAATCACCCAACTAATCCCATGATCAAGTCACATATTGCAGCAAAGAGAAGAGGTCGCAGGTAGCAACAACCAAGGGGTCGCAAGTCGTAGTTATATCCCAGGTCGCAAGTCACGAATTCCATCAAGTTGCAAAGCATCTCAACGGTCAGGAAAATGAAAAGTCAGGGATACCCAAGGGTCAATTTTGTCCTATAAATACCCCCTTCAAGGAATTGTAAAGGATCTTTTTTTTTGGACTCCAAAGGAGCAAGAGAATTGTATAGCATTGAATGCACTTTTCTATGAATGAATACAAGCACTTGTTTTGATTTACTCTTGGATCCGATGAGAATTAATGTGTTAACACTGTGAATATTTTGTCTTATGTATCTGATATCTTTCTGATTAAGTCATCTGCGTTTTCTGCTTATATCATTTATACATTTCAGCTCACTAAATGTGTTAATGATGTAAGGTTGTTTATTTAGAAAATGTTAGCAACTTTGTTACTAACATTTATCTCATCTCTTGAGACCGCTTAAGGAAGTGAAGGGTGCTCTAACCATAAAGAACTATCTCTTATGTGGTTTGAATATATTTTACAAGCGTGACCCTAATGATGTGCTGCTAACAACATTTCCTTTGGCTGCATGCTTTAACTCATCTTACTATTCATTTTGTTTTATGTTCATTGAGACTCATCAACCATTTGCCTTATACCATCCGGATAATCATGTGTTCACAGGTCTGCAGGGCTCGTTTGTGTCCGAGAAAAGGAATATTCAGCGATAGTCGGACCCACACCCTGGGTGGGATCCCTATCACAAACGATTTAGAGTCTAATTGGGTCTTTTCACCGGGGAGATCCCTTACTGTTGGCAGGACATATTTTCCCGTCAACAGAAGGTTTCTGAATGTAGAATATCACCAAGGCATTTAGCACAAGTGAGAGTTTATGGACCCCAAAAACCTTCATTTAAGGCCTTAAAATGCATCTAGAAGGTTTCATACCTAAATTCTCCAAACTAGGACCCACTAGTAAAGATGAACTCACAAGTTGGTTCTTCCAATATTTCCACCCAAAAAACATCAAGATAGATGACAAACAATATAATGATCCAATCTGGATCATATATCCCTATTTTGGGAGGATTTTTCCCTAAATTTTTTACCATATCTCTTTGGAGTACCATTTTTCTTTGCTTGGAATTTGTCCTTCAACTTAATATGCCAAAGGTCATGTTGCTCCTATCTTGTATTTTTGGACCTCTTATGAAAATTGTGGACCCTCTTCCAACTCTACTTAAACAACTAGTGCTAAGTCTTCTATGGAAGATAGGATTTTCCCCTCCTCTTGACCTAACATGGAAGGCACATAAAATTTGAGATTTTGTACATTCATCAATGAGTAAATGTGCATGTATAGGTATTGACTAAGTTCATAGGAGCTATCTTCCACCTTTTCCAATATATTAAAAGAACCATATTTTAGTGTCTTTATCTTCTTGCCAAGACCGTGTATTATTTCCTTATTCAATTATGGCCATCCTATATCTTCCATTCTAAATGACTTCCATGTTTTGCGTTGATCTTGCTTGACCTTGTATTTTTCTTGTGACTTATTCAACATCTCCTATACTTGGAAATGGATCTACCTAATCTTCTCAAAAAAAAATTCTTCTCTTCATGCATCCACTATGAGATCCTTCTCCAATCCTCCTTGTTGTTTATATACAACATCCAAAGGTGAAGGTGGAAAATACACAAATCAAAATTTTAAAGGGGACTACCAATAAAAGTGCGGGTTACTTTTCTACGACAGTGTTGTATATAGATTATATTTCCATCCTAAGTCATCCAATGCTTATGATTGTAATCCCTAAAAAGCTACACTAAATTCCTAATGGCTACTTTCATCAACCCATGTATTTGTGGGTGGAATCTTGTTGACCTCTTCAATTTTATGTCCATCTTCTCCCACAATGTTGTCCAAAGTGCATTAAGAAAACCTATGTCCCTGTCTTAAATGGTGCTTTTTGGTATCCCAAAGTATACCCATACTTGTTCAAAGAACAAGTTTGTTGTGTATTTCCCTTTGATGGTAATCATATCCCTTTATGATTATAGGTAAGCCTACCACAAAATCCATGGAAATGTTTTTCCAAGAACAAGTGGATACATATAAGGAATGAAATATACCCTATTTCTTATTACTATTCTTGCTAGTACAATAAATTATATATCATCTAATGTAGCTTGCTACATCTTATGTCATCATGGGCTAGTACACATGCCTTTGTAAGTTGGAAAATGTCTCCTCAACACAAAAATTCCCAGGAACCATGGAGGTGCGAGCCTATTTGATTAGATGTAGTCACTCATATTTAGGAACACAAAGCTTGTCCAATCTCTGAAGTAAGCCATTATGGAGATGATAGTCAACTTAGTTGTCATATTTTTTTATATGTATTTAGCCCTACAACTACTTGAACACATCCTTGAAGTCCTCATCTTCTATATATGCCTCTCTACATGCATCATGGGTGAAAGGATCCATGTGCATTAGAGTTCCCAAAGCTATAATTTTTTATGTGGACGACCTTGAAAGCATGTCATACAATTTTTTGGTGCTTCTCTTATTATACTTGGCAACTAAATGAAACCATTGCAAGAACCCCATCCACTTGTAGTGTCTATTCTATGGTAACTTACTCTAGGCCTGCAAATTCTATAACAAGTGGTGACTTGTGTAGACGATGGTTTCCTTTCCCATAGACAAATTTTAAAATATTTTACAACCTATACCAAGGCATAAAGATCCTTGTCATATGCAAGGTAGTTAAGAACTGCCCCGTGAAAAACTTTATAATGATAAGACATGAGCCTTCCTTTTTGCATCAAGACTACTCCCATGGCATATCTACTTGCACCTATTTCCACTTCAAATGGATTGTGCATGTTTGAAAGGTGAGAATTTGTGTTTGAATTATTTTATTTTTTGGTTGTTCAAAATCCATTTTTAACTCTTCTCCCATTGGAGACTCTTTCTAGTAATTATTGCAGCTACTATAAAAAGTGAAATTATTAACTCCTAACTTCGAAGACATTTCTAGGAAACAACCACTTCATGATTCCCTCCATCTTTGCAGGATCCACCAATATCATACCCTAAACATGCCAAATATTTCTGGGAAAACTCACATTTCGTGAGGTTTTCTAGCACTTGGTGCTTCTTCAAGTCTCTAACACTTTCCTCGAGTGTGAGATGAGTTCCTCCTAGGTAGCATTGTAAACCAATATATCATTTAATTAAACTATATCAAATTAATATAGATAAGGGCATAACACATCATTCATTACTCTCATAAATGTAGTTGGTTTATTGTGTAAACAAAATGGACTAACCACTCATACTGAGCTTTTCCAATTTTGAAGGTGTTCTTCCAAGAGTCTTCTTCTTTGAATCGAACTTGGTGGTATTCTAATTTTAAATCCAGCTTGGTGAAATCTTTTGCATGTTGCAACTAATATAGTATATCATCAATCGTAGTTAGGGGGTACTTATTATTGAGGGTAATATTGTTTAGCATTGTAATCAATGCACATTTTCCAGGTACCATCCTTCTTTGGTACAAATATAATGGGTGGCGCGTAAGTGTTGAGAAATCCATTAGGGAAACATTAGGGAAACTTATTCTTGATTTCACTTACTTGACGTTAACATGTGATATTACATTTTTCTTTTTTTGATTATATTAGTGTTTTTATAATCAAATAAATTCCAAAAACATGAAGATCACAACCATACAAGATGAACACTAGATGTAGGCACTCAACCAGGGCAAAACCCCTCTTCTACGGGAAAACCCAAAAATTCTTCTTCTCTTATTTAGAATCAAATCAAATGAGATAACCTAGACCTTTTGAAAAAAAACATAGACTCACTCCATCCACCTATTCATCCCTCAACACAAATTATTGAAGTCAATTAGAATATCCAACTTATGAAATTCGTCCTCCATCCTCGACCCCTGTAACTAGCTTCAAAATCCTTGCACGTGTGGAAAAAAACATAAAGACTTCAGTTCTCTTAGCTTGATATATTTCTCTTCTTTGTTCACTTGAGTTGTCTCTTATTTCTAGGCCTTCACATCCCTTTATTATCACTTTTTGTACTTAAAATTGCAGATCGAGCTCCTCTATTGGATTCTCAAAATAGGTCGAGTAGCATGACTATATATAGTGGTTGTATCTCCATTATGAGGTTGACTTGATAGAGTGTTTGAGGCTGACTTAATGAATGAGGAAGCCAAATTTGTGGATGAGGGAGAAGACACATAAAACAATTTTATTTATTTACTTTAACGAGCCTAATAAGGGTGTAATATATCATGACTTTGAATTTGATTCAAGACACACACCCTACAGTACTCAATGGGTGCTTTTGATCTATAAATAAAAATAAACAAAGCATCCTATGCTTAAATAAATTTTCTTTCTTTTGACAGATACATGATATCATGACTCAATTATAAGTATGAAGACCAATAATAGTTACATTTCTCAATACTCCCTCTTAACTAGGGAGGTATTCATAATTGTACAACTAGTACATGGTTGACCTATATTTGAAATGTTCCAATAATAATACAACAATATACACAATGCTTGGGATACCCTTATTGTTGAGGTATCCTCTCAACAAGGAATAAGTTGTTATCTAGGCATTTTCCACTATAGGTACCCTCAAGCTACAACCCTGGTATCCATCCAACACGATACCATCTAGGCCTCCGTGCCCTGACATCAACCCTTATAGGGTTCCAAGTATCAACACTAAACCAAAGCTCCAATCGATACCCTCCCTCTAGGATTTAGACATCAACTGAGATCTCAATACTAATAAGGCCACGACGCCCTCCCAACTACCATCACACATGCATTTTTTGTTGAAAATGCAACAAGATGATGGAGCTTAGTGAAATGAAGTCGCCTTCACTAAGTGGGCCCGCAGGCGAATTCTGGCGCAAAGTCTATTTTTAGACTATGTCTATTTTTAGACATATGGAGCATGGTCCAGGGGTTGCAATATGTTATTCTTGGAGTATTGGTCATGTTGGTAAAAATAGATGGACCTCTATTTTTGGACCTATAGGTCGAAGTCTATTTTTAGACTGCCTATCCTAAAAATAAGGAAGTCAAATATTATTTACCCTTAATAATATTTGGACTCTAAACTTCAGTTTACTCTCTTGGAGCACTTCAGTTCGAGCTACAGAAGTGGCTCATGCATCTGATAGAGGAATTACGCTATTCCTAAGGGTTTGGTGAGCTCATGCATGGTTGACTTCAATTAGGACTTCAGTGGCAGAAGTTTGGTGGAGTTGATGAGACAGTTGGTGGAGTTGTGTTCGGTTTAACTTAGTTGAACTAGTTGAGATTAGTTTAACTAGATAATCAACTAGTAATGAGTGGAGTGAATTAAATATTATTTAATTCGTTAATTAGTAACTCATTATTCAACTCAAGAACACATCAGTTCACTACAGTGCATGGACAGTTCAGTGGAGACCAGTGAAAGAGGTAGATGAAAGGGTGGAGTTAGCTATCAGTGGCGACATCAGTTGTGCATGAGATTTGCACCACACTTGGAGGAATTGCCCATGATGATTGCACAGTGAAGCCAAGGAGATTCGAACCTTGGATCTCTATATAGACAGGCCTGGATTGCGCAATAGAGGCAAGGCAATTGGCGGTGAGTTTTGAACCAGTAACCTGTTCAAAACTGAGCTAGTTTGTGTGTAACTTCATGAGAAAGTACTGAGTACTTGTGAGGAGTATTGTACTGAGTTTGTTACATGATTTCTCCATTATAATATACACAATAGATGCAGGGTTTTCAGCTATAAGCTTTCCCCATACATACTGTGTTAATGTGTATGATGATTTGATGTGTTATCGCTTGTTTTATTTCCGCATGTGTGATGATCTGAGTGGAAGAGATTATGTGTTGCATATAAATTCGAATTGTATGTGATCAGGATAGTATTGGTGGATAATTAATCATTATTCAGAAAATTTCTACATTATATCGGAGCTATTGAAGCAGAGATTGATCATCACAGTGATTACAAACTTATTTCGGTAGACAGGGTCTGCATGCGGGCCAGGTAGCCTCCGGATTCATCTTTCTTCGGAAAGTGAAAGGTATGGTAAATGCCCCTTGCAGTCAATCTCTGTGCTAGAAATAATTTGTTCTCACAGATCTAGAGCGGCTGAGCTTTGAGGTGGAATTCGAAATTTTGTAGCAGTTTTGTTTTCTTGGTGCCAGTGTTGAAAATGTCTTTCAATGGTTTGCAACTTGAATATGCTCTTGAAGGCAGTTCGAATTATGTTGCATGGAAGGAT
Source organism: Pinus albicaulis (assembly GCA_034641835.2). Lineage (NCBI taxonomy): Eukaryota > Viridiplantae > Streptophyta > Pinopsida > Pinales > Pinaceae > Pinus > Pinus albicaulis. Next base: position 1,325,739,025 of record CM076583.1, read on the forward strand.
CGCATGGAGGCAGTATTAGAAGATAATGGTCTGAAGGAGTTCGTAGATACGGATGTCCAAAAGCCCACTGATCTTGCTGAAGTCGAAGCATGGAAAAAGAAGATGGCGAAGTGTCGAAGGATCCTGTTGGAGGGCGTCAAGGATCATATTGTATCCAGCCTGCATGGAAAGGCTTCTCCATATTTAATGTGGAAAGCTTTGACGGATCTATTCCAGAGTAAGAGCGACCAAAGGAAGCTGGCGCTCAAAGATAAGCTCGGGAACATCAAGATGGAGAAGGGCGACAGTATCGCCAAATACCTCACGAAGTTCACTCAGTGCAGAGATGAGCTGGGAAGTGTGGGGGTGACCGTCGAAGACGAGGACATGGTCGACCTGGCTCTCCTTGGTCTTCCGAAGGCTTGGCACTCATATCAAGATAGTGTCAATGGTCAGGAGAAGCTGCCGGGATGGGAGCGCCTTTGGGCGGATCTCATGCAGGAGGAGATAAGGAGGACTACTCGAGATGGATCTTCATCAAAGGGAGCTGATGAAGAAAACTGCGCTTTGGTTTCCAAAGAAAAGAAGGGGAAGGGTAAGAAAACCTCTCATTCTGGTGCAAAGGGCAAGAAGCAGGATATGGCGAAAGTGAAGTGTTTTCACTGCCATGATCACGGACATTATGCTACCAATTGTCCAAAGAAGAAGAAGAACAAGCAAGCGGGAAGATCTGCAGATGGAGAAGCTTTGGCTTCACAGTTCGAGCTTGAATTTTCACTAATCGCATGCTTGGTTTCAAGTTTGATGGGATCGGTTTGGTTCTTGGACAGCGGTGCATCATTTCATATGACGGGAGATCGGGATTTGTTCTCAGATCTGGAGGACAAAGATTTGGGTGTGCACATCGAGATAGGCGATGATGGTAGATACAGTGCGACTGGTATCGGTACCATATCCTTTCAGAGGGAGTCTGGTAAACCCTTTGTATTGAGGGATGTCATGCATGTACCTGGATTGAAGAAGAACTTGATCTCTGTGGCGATGTTGGAGGATAAGGGGTATGATGTGGTCTTCGGCGAAGGAAAAGCCTTCCTGCGCAGTAAGACTACTGGAGAGACCCGGAAGATAGGGGTTCGAACCAAGAACCTTTATCAGTTGCAAGTAGATGGCTGCGCAGCAATGGCATGCAAGGCGGGAGAAGTGGTGAGCCGGGATGATGAGGGCGAATTGTGGCACAGGAGATTGGGCCACCTTCACCATGGAGCTTTGAAGATCCTGCAGCAGATTTCTACTGGGCTTCCTAAGGGCACTCTTGCGCAGTCAGATCAGTGCAAGGGGTGTATTTTAGGGAAGTATGTGAAAGCCACCTTTCACGAGAAGGATAGTCGCGCCACGACGATCCTTGAGAGAGTTCACACAGACGTGTGTGGTCCTTTCTCAGTTGCTTCGACAGCAAAGCACAAGTATTATGTGATCTTTGTTGATGATTTCTCTCGAAAGTGCTAGATCTTCTTCATGCATAAGAAGAGCGATACATTCGCGAAGTTCTGTGAGTTTAAAGCACTGGTCGAGAAGGAGTCGGGGAAGAAGGTGATTGCTCTAAGGAGTGATAACGGTGGTGAATTCAGCTCGGCTGAATTCAAGGAGTTCTGCAGCGCAGAAGGGATTCGGAGAGAGCTCATCGCACCCCATAACCCACAGCAGAACGGGGTGGCTGAGCGGAAGAACAGAACGATCGTGGGTGCCGCACGGGCGATGTTGCATGATCAGGGCCTACCCCTTCACTTGTGGGCTGAGGCATGCAATACAGCAGTGTATGTGCAGAACCGTTGTCCTCACAAGGTTCTCGGCATGAGTACACCAGAGGAGGCTTATTCTGGCAAGAGGCCTGATATTTCCCATTTGCGGATTTTCGGATCTCCTGTCTACATGCATGTGACGAAGGATGCAAGAAGGAAGCTGGATCCAACTGCTGAAGTTGGAATATTTGTGGGGTACATTGATACACCTCACAACTATCGGGTGTATGTGCCAGACAGTCGCAAGACTGTTGTGCGACGGGATATAAAATTTCAGGAGGAGAAAGCCATGCAGTGTTCGCCTGAGAGGGAGCTACACTTGCATGCAGATGAGGAGCTGTTAGTTCCTAAGGAGGAGCTTCCGGATGTGGATCAGCCACAAGAGGAAGTTCAAGAGGTGGAAGAAACCACCCATGCAGCGCCAACCATCAGAGGGCGCATGCGCACTACAAAAGCTGAGCGACTGGCTCGGGATGCAGAGAAGGTTATAGGACCACCTACAGCACAGCGCAGACAGAGGCAGTCACCGGATCGGTACACTGGATACATGGCTCTTGTGAGTCAATGTGTTGTGACGGAGCCATCCTCTTTTGAGGAAGCTGTGGAGGAACCCGCATGGGTTGATGCCATGATCGAAGAATATGATTCGATCGTCAGGAACAGTGCATGGGAGATTGTCCCAAGACCGGTGGGGAAATCAGTGGTGGGTTCGCGATGGATCTACAAAGTGAAGCAGGTAGCTGACGAGAGTGTGGAGAAGTACAAGGAGAGATTTGTTGCCCGTGGCTTCTCACAGATCGAGGGGATCGATTATGAGGAGACTTTTGCACCTGTCGCAAGGTACTCTTCCATACGGACGATCCTTGCTCTCTCAACGTAGATGGGGTGGCACATTCATCAGATGGATGTGAAGACTGCGTTCCTCAACGGAGTCATTGAGGAGGAGGTGTACATAGAGCAGCCTGAAGGTTTCGAGATCTTCAGCAGTGAGTCGCATGTGTGCCGACTCAAGAGAGAACTGTACGGGCTGAAGCAAGCACCTCGTGCTTGGTACACTCGGATAGACAGCTTCTTCACCGGGCTTGGATTCTCCAAGAGTGAGGCAGATCCAAACCTGTACCAGATTGTGGTGGAGGGGAAGCTGTTGATCATCGTACTGTATGTAGATGATCTGATTTTGACTGGCGACGAGCAGTTGATACTTTCATGCAAGGAGGATCTTGCACAAGAGTTTGAGATGAAGGACCTGGGCATCCTTCATTATTTCCTGGGATTGGAGATTTGGCAGCGCAGCGGAGGACTGTTTGTTTCTCAGGGCAAGTATGCCCGGGAGATTCTGGAGAGGTTCAACATGCAAGGCTGCAAGCCTGTTGACACTCCTCTTCCCGGTGGTTGGAGGAAGGAGGATGCTACTTCAGCGGAGGTAGTGGATGCCACTGTCTATCGACAGTTGGTGGGGTCGCTTATGTATCTGGTCAATACACGACCCGATATATGTTATGCAGTTAACCAGCTTTTGCAAGCTATGGTTACGCCTACCAAGCTCTTTTGGAAGGCAGGAAAGCATGTATTGCGCTATATTAGAGGCACATCGGGATATGGTCTATGGTACAGACAAGAGGACGGAGCGAAGCTTTCTGGCTTCACTGATGCAGATTGGGCAGGGAGCCCAACGGACCGAAAGAGCACTTCTGGAGGAGTTTTCAGCATTGGGTCGACAACAGTTTCCTGGTACAACAGGAAGCAAAGATCCATGGCACTCAGTTCAGCAGAGGCCGAGTACATGGCAGCTAGCTTGGCTGCATGCGAGGCTATTTGGATGAGGAAGATCCTCGCAGGATTGTTCAGGTTGCATTTGGAGCCTACAATGATCTACTGTGATAACCATAGTTGCATTAAACTCTCGGCTAATCCAGTATTTCATGATAGGTCCAAACACATCGACATCAGGTACCATCATATCAGAGATTGTGTTCAGCGGAGAATCATGATGCTTTCATATGTTCCCACGGAGGATCAGGATGCCGACATCCTGACGAAGGCGCTCACCAAGAGCAAGTTTGAATTCCACAGAGGCAGGATAGGGGTTGCAGATAATCCATATCTTGCTGAGAGGGAGTGTTGAGAATGCAGCAAGATGATGGAGCTTAGTGAAATGAAGTCGCCTTCACTAAGTGGGCCCGCAGGCAAATTCCGGCGCAAAGTCTATTTTTAGACTATGTCTATTTTTAGACATATGGAGCATGGTCCAGGGGTTGCAGTATGTTATTCTTGGAGTATTGGTCATGTTGGTAAAAATAGATGGACCTCTATTTTTGGACCTATAGGTCGAAGTCTATTTTTAGACTGCCTATCCTAAAATAGGGAAGTCAAATATTATTTACCCTTAATAATATTTGGACTCTAAACTTCAGTTTACTCTCTTGGAGCACTTCAGTTCGAGCTACAGAAGTGGCTCATGCATCTGACAGAGGAATTACGCTATTCCCAAGGGTTTGGTGAGCTCATGCATGGTTGACTTCAGTTAGGACTTCAGTGGCAGAAGTTTGGTGGAGTTAATGAGACAGATGGTGGAGTTGTGTTCGGTTTAACTTAGTTGAACTAGTTGAGATTAGTTTAACTAGCTAATCAACTAGTAATGAGTGGAGTGAATTAAATATTGTTTAATTCATTAATTAGTAACTCATTATTCAACTCAAGAACACATCAGTTCACTACAATGCATGGACAGTTCAGTGGAGACCAGTGAAAGAGGTAGATGAAAGGGTGGAGTTAGCTATCAGTGGCGACATCAGTTGTGCATGAGATTTGCACCACACTTGGAGGAATTTCCCATGATAATTGCGTTGTCAAGCCAAGGAGATTCGAACCTTGGATCTCTATATAGACAGGCCATGATTGCGCAATAGAGGAAAGGCAATTAGTGGTGAGTTTTGAACCAGTAACCTGTTCAAAACTAAGCTAGTTTGTGTGTAACTTTATGAGAAAGTACTGAGTACTTGTGAGGAGTATTGTACTGAGTTTGTTACATGTTTTCTCCATTATAATATACACAATAGCTACGGGGTTTTCAGCTATAAGCTTTCCTCATACATACTGTGTTAATGTGTATGATGATTTGATGTGTTATCGCTTGTTTTATTTCCGCATGTGTGATGATCTGAGTGGAAGAGATTATGTGTTGCATATAAATTCGAATTGTATGTGATCAGGATAGTCTCGGTGGATAATTAATCATTATTCAGCAAATTTCTACATTTTTATGGTACTTCATCTCTTCTTCTCAACCAAATAAGAGACATCTATTAATATTCCAATTTTTTAGGAAGAAATCAACACATTCACCAATTCAAGCATGCTCCTAAAAATAAATTCTTGTGGGAAGAGATATTGTCAAAACATTAGCTACTTTTTCATGACCCTAACCAATATTCAACCTTCCAATGTATATGATCTTATGTGATAACATAACTTCGGGGTGTTTCAAATATTATGATGCTTCTTAGGTCATCACAATATCAAAACACATTTCAACGTAAGATTCCTTCTTTAATTTCTCCAACAACACCAGACTTAGCCTCAACACTTTTCAAAGCATCTAATTCTTATTCTCAACTTCATCATTCACAAATTTATTACTCATGAATAACCGTCTATATGGCTTTAGATATTCTCCGATCTCAAACATCCTTATGGCATTCACATCATGTTTTCAAGTATGGAGTATTTTAATTTTCTTTAACCAAGATCCCTCTCAACTAAGGAGATAAAACTTTCTTTATCCAAGCTTCTTCTCTATTAGGGGACAAATTCATCAATTTCAACCACACATGCTCTTTCTTTCACATCATCACATCATCACATCATCAAAGAACTTCAACCTTCTAGAACATTATTCCTTCTATCCTCACTTGGCAACAAGGTCATCAACAATGTATACTTTATTGTTACCAAGGTTCTTATAGCTCCCTCTTTCCATCATGCTCAACATCAAAAATTTTCAACATATTGAAGGTTATGTACCTGCAAATCTTATCAAAAAGTACAACCAAGCACAAGTATTGATCCGGATTTATGCAGGAACGCAACAGAATAAACATATAACCATAAATACAGAGATGCAGCGGAAATAACACTTCATTTCATTAATATCAAAGAACTGAAATTTGCTTACAGACAAAGTGGAAATAAAACTAGCTAGGGCGCTGGTAGCTATCTCTGAGAAGAGATGTGGCGGCTACAGGCCTCTGAACTGTGTTACAATGAGGCTCGAGGGCCTATTTACCATTTAGAAACAATGGGAAATCCTAAACAGCCAAAACCCTAACCCTAAGAGATGAAGCGCCAAAACTATGGGCCCCGTTTGGGTAAATTGGTGTTTCAACTTCCCAGGGGCGTAACTTTGGCATACGATCTCCGTTTGACGCATACCATACCTCGTTAGAAAGATCTATCCGAGGACTACAAATTTGGAATGGGCAACATCGGTCCATGGACCCATGTTGCCCTTCATTTTCCCAAAAAACGTCGTTTAGGGCCTCAAAACAGCTCCGGAAGTTTAGGACCCGAAAAATTGCTAAAAATAGTAAATTGTGCCGAAACTGAAAAACTTAAATAGACAATGGTGGAGCCCCAAGTGGAATAGGCAGGTGACCACCAATATCCACCTGGATCATTCCTCCCCCCTTAGGAAGCAATGGTCCCCATTGCGTTAAGTTCCTCCATGAGATGAGGAAATTTCTGCTGAACTTGGTCCCTGGTGAACCACTTTCCTTGGTGCAGGAGTTGGCCAGCTTTGACAACCCGACATAGTTGGATCTTCTGCTGGCGAGTGTTCTTGATTTGCATGTCCATGATGCAATCTGTGGTGGCCTGTTCCATGCAGTCTGGATTTAACTCAGTTGGTGTGAGTTGTTCTGCAATTTCCGAGGTGTCCAGTAGAGGTGGGAAGTAAGGACGAAGGCGATCCACATTGAAGACTCGGTGCAGACCAAGGAATGGTGGAATACCGAGCTCGAATGCATTGTTCCCTACAACCTTGGTGATGGTTTATGGCCCGTATCGGAGCGGTCGAAGCTTGCGGTGGGGTCCAGTGAGGCGCTCCTTCTGCAAATGTAGCCATACTTTGTCACCCACCTGGAAGTTGTGTGGCACCCGGTGTTGATCATGGCATTGCTTGTACTTGGCATTGGCTTTGTCCAATATATCATGAACCTGTTGGCGGATGTGTTGAATGCACTCGATGAAGCTACTGGCTTTGTCAACTTCAGACTGGACATGAGCTGAATTGGCCTGAGCAGCTGCAAATGGCATGGCTACGTCAATGGGACATAGTGGCTGGAATCCCAAGCCCACCTGAAAGGGGCTATGGCCGATTGAACCGTGGAGAGCCCGATTATAACTATGTTGTACATAAGGGAGGCTCTCGTCCCATGTGCGTGGATGCTTTGAATTGTACATGCGCAGAATGTGCACAATCATTCTGTTGTCGACCTCTGTCTGGCCATCTGTTTGGGGATGGAAAGCTGTGGACTTGGTGAGCTTGGTATCCAACATCGACCAGAGGCTGGACCAAAATGTGCTGAGGAACCTGTTATCCCGATCTGATATGATAGACTGTGGGATCCCAAAGTGCACCCACACTCGTTCAAAGAAGAGTTTAGCAGTGGCTTCTGCTGTGATATTCTTCTTGCAGGCCGCCATAATGGCCATCTTCGAGAATCTGTCGACGACCACAAACACACAGTCATTTCCCTGCTTAGTAGAAGGCATGCCCGACATGTAATCCATGGAGATGGATTCCCAAGGTCGACTAGGGGTAGGTAGAGGAGTATATAGGCCTTGCTTCTTGATGGTCGGTTTGGCAATGGCACAAGCAATGCAGGATCTGATGTGCTTCTCGACATCCTTTCGAAGGTTCAGCCAATAGAAATACTTCTGCAGGATTGCTACTGTTTTCTCGACCCCGAAATGCCCAGCGACTCGACTGTAGTGTGCTTCCCATATCATCTTGGCACTCTCGCTTGAAGGAACACAAAGGTGTCCCATGTGACATAAAAGTGCATCTTGGAGGTGAAAATTTGGAACTTGCGTACCCCCCAGGAGTGCCTTGTAAGTTTGGCCGAATTCTGGGTCACTCTCATAGAGAAGCGGCCAATCAGAAGTCTCGTGCCCACAAGCGTTGAGTACAGTGGTGAGCGCCACGATCGGTGGCCGGCTGAGGCAGTCTGCAACATGATTGGTGCTACCCTTCTTATACTTGATGTTCAAATGAAACTGTTGCAGATATGTAGACCACTTCTGATGGCGATCATTCCGCAACTTCCCTTGTGTCTGTATGAACTGCAGGGGCCTGTGGTCTGTATGGATGATTGTTTCCTTCCCCAAAATGTAATGCTTCCATTGTCAACAAGCTTGCACAATGGAGTACATTTCTTTGTCATATGTGGGGTACTTGCGAACTGTGTCAGACAATGTCTCACTGTGAAATGCCACTGGATGTCCCTGTTGAGTAAGAACCGCCCCAATAGCATAGTCAGAGGCATCTGTCTCGATCTCAAATGGCTGTTGCAAGTCTGGTAAAGTGAGCACTGGGGCAGAACAGAGGCGGTTTTTCAGTTCTGTGAACGCCTTCTGTTGAGGTTCCGACCAAAAATTTTTTGCTCTCGCTCCTCCCTTGGTGACTTGACTCAAGGGCCAAGTGATATGAGAGAATCCTAACACGAACCTCCGATAGAAATTAGCAAGACCCAGAAAGCTGCGAAGCTCTGTTATAGTGGTTGGGGCTGGCCAATCCCGAATGACTTGGATCTTGGCTGGATCCACATGCACCCCCCTTTCATCAATAATGTATCCCAGATATTGAACCTGGGTCATGCCAAAAGTGCACTTCTCCAAATTGGCACACAACTTGTGCTGCCACAGTGTTTGGAGGACTTGTCGGATGTGGTGAAGGTGCTCTTCCCAAGTCTGGTTGAAGATCAGAATGTCATCCAAGTACACCACTACAAAGGAGTTGGTGAATGGCCGCAAGATGTCATCCATCATCCTCATGAAGGTGGCGGGAGCATTCGTCAACCCGAAAGGCATGACCAGCCATTCGAAAAGGCCTTCCTTGGCTTTGAAGGCAGTCTTCCACACATCGGAGGGTTCAATCGGTACCTGGTGATACCCAGACTTCAGGTCGATCTTGCTGAAATATTTTGCACCTTTGAGTTGGTCCAGAAGGTCATCAATCCGTGGGATTGGGTACCTACACTTAAAATTCCCTTTAATTATTATTTGCTTGGGCCAATGTATTGATACCATAGAATTGCGCCAATTCAAATGGTGAGTTCCCTTGACACACATACACACACATGCTGTGTTATCACCAAAATTTTCATTTTTGTAATTTTTTATAAAATGCTGACAGTTGCGTTGTCATCATTTAATGTTGTAACAAACAAGTTAATACTCATAATAGCGTTTCGAGACCCGAGATAGTTTGGAAGCAAATATCACTGACAATGAGGATAGCACTATTGTCTCATTTTTTGGAGAGGCTGGTTGTGAGAAAATAAGTCATTTTTAAATATTTAGAACACTCACTGTCCTGACCACGTCAATGTTAGTATTTTGGGCGCATGTGTCTTCGTTATGTTCGAAAGGGTAAAGTATGAATTTTATCGTGCTTACCTTATGTAATTGTTGAAATCACCATGCAATCGATTCCTCTATATCAAATGAACTTTGATTCACAATCATGACCAAAGATGATGTAATTTTTAACTTAACGCATAATTGCGTTCACCATATCTTACACCTCATATCCTGTAAGCATTTATATTAGTAAATTATTAGAGTTTTCCACTTGGTAAATTTAAACTATTTTCGGTGCAGGATTATAGCATCAAATCCCGTGGATAGTGCCAGCCAGAATGGGAAAGGGGGGCACATTGGACTGAACTGAGCCCAGAATTCCAGACTTGTTGGATGTTTATCCTCAACTTCTATATATGTTCCAGCAGGTAGTGTGGAGACATTTCTTTTCTTTACCGTTGTTCCGATTATCACGACATGGTAGCTCAATCATTTGTGTTAGGTTTTTATGGGAGCCGTGTAGAGGCCATTGGTTTGTGATTCGAGGTCACAAAGCATAACGTCTTCTAAGGCACAAATTTTTCCATGGACAGTGAAATTTTTTTCCACAACCATATTCTAGCGGGCATAAACGTTCTTCTTTATTCAAAGAAGAGCACAAAGCAAAGAATTGGAAAGACGAGGTTCGAAAGGATTGGGTGCAAGACAAATGGTACATCCCTCTGCAACTTTTCCAACAATATTTTACTTGTGAGGGTCATTATAACAGAGTCAATTTGCATAGTTTATACTTTATGGCTCATTTAGATGGACAAATTAGGATTAATCTCTGCTTCTACTTGTTGGAAAGTCTCAAGCACATGGACGCTAGGTACAGGGCTAAGGTTAACCCTTCATCACATTTTATTTATTAAAAGGAGCTGATAAATTTTTTAATAGAAAGCCAGTTGATTAAACTAGGGAGAGTTCCAGCCTCAACTTGCAAGGAAGAAAAGGGGTAGACACAAAACCATCAAGCAGATGAATAAAACTCAGACTCAAGTTCCTATTCAGACTCCTATCATGTATGAAGTCTCATCTACCTTAGTTTCCCTAAAAACTCTCAAGGTCTATCAAAGAAGGAGTGATTGGCTTCATAAGACAGAGCCTACATCATTGGGAATTCTAGGAACTGACATTGGCCCACTAGCTTTTCAAATTTACCCTCAAAGAGCATCACTGGAGACAAACCTAGAACTGAAGGCTTGAAGGGAAAGAAGCCAGTGATAAAGGAAAGGGAAAATGATCCAGCGCCTGAGATTCTCATATAGGGTAATAGACACACTAGGCCAACAAACAAACTACAATATAAAATCAAGCTTAGAAGCAATCCAAAGTTATCTAAACAAGTCATTGATATAGATGATGTGCCTTTCAAAGACTTAATCATCAATAAGAAACGTGAAAAATCTAAGGAAAAGCCTATAGAGTTTGAGGATAAGCCTGCAAGCCCTAATAATAAAAGAAATAAACAGGTTGCCAAAGAAAAGACCATGGAAACGAGAGATAATAAGAAGCAGAGATTAGACAAGTTGGATGTGTTACTTGAGGTTGTTAGTACCCTCAGCTAATATGCCAGGGTATCAGAACCATTATGTCCACTTGTTTAATTCAAAACTCAGTTTTTGCATTCTGTTGAGAGTCGCCTTGCCAGATTTGTATGTAGTATAAAAATTGGGAGAGCTGACAACGCTCTTGTCAATGTTTTTGATAAGCATGACAATGTGTCTATCAGATATTTTGAAAAAACTTATGCATACTGGTTAGTAAATGAAACCTACAAGAAAATGACGATAGCGTGTCTATTAGCGATTTTTCCAGAAAAATCACAGAGCAATAGAAGAAATCCAATAGCAATGTTGATAAAGTATACAAAGGGACCTATTTTTTTGAAACACCGATGGTAATCCATAGAGGGACCTGTTCTATTTTCTAGATAAACAGTTGACTAGATCACTCTATTTTTGCCTAGATTTTGGAAGATTTGCCTACAAATTTTCTAGGGTTAATTAGATATCTTCTAAGTTTATCATTTTCATGCATGAAATTAAAATATATTTATAATATCTAAATATTGTAATTATGAGAATTCTATTATTTTTAAAACTGTTATATAACCTTATGTAAATAGTTTATGAATAATAAAACAAGGTTGGAAACTTTTGAAAAACACTTGTAGTCTGGATATGTTTGAGAAATCTTAAATATATTTACAGTGTTTGTTGAGCAGTTAATAGGAAATTCATGTGTTACATTTGCCCTGTTAGTATTTATCTGTTATTAATTGTTTCTTCCATGTTTGAAATGTTAGTTTATGAGATTGGATTTCATTTTATTCTCCTCTCTTAAATTATCAGTCATTAAATATTTGTTGTTTCAACACTTATAAAAATCCGTTTTCTCTCAGTCCACCTTTCTTCTAAAATCTCCCAACAGTCAAAGGATGTGTTACTCCCATGATTTGTGCAATTTTCTCATTACATATATGATCTCATTTGGTTGATGGCTTGAATCCATGCCCAATGAAAGGTTTTGAATATCATCCAACCAATTCATCCCTAAAATCAAATCTGGCCACTTGAACTCAATTGCAGAAAAGCTTCTACTATAGTGACCATAGAGTAGTTGAGTTTTACGGATAGACCCCCCTTCAGGTTGTTGGAAATGTTGTCATTGATGGAAAAGGAGATGGAAATGGAGAACAAAGGAGATGGAAATGGAGAATACAGGAGATGGCAATGGAGAAGATGGCATTGGTTTTTGGTAACTGTGTAGTAGCAGTTACAGGGATCCCAGTTGAGGCTGAGACACCCGAACTTGGGCTAGAAATCGGAGTACTTGTTTAAGTTGAAAAAGGATTATACAGGGAATTGACAAATCTGGTCTGAAAGGAAATTTTTCCATGTGAATAATGGTTTAGTACAGAGGTTTAATTTCTGAGTTTATACCCCATTCCTGAGTTATGGTGTACTGGTGTGGATTGTATGCATTGAAGCAAAAATTGGTTGGAGGCATTTGAAATGAATTGATTCCTCCTTTGTGATTTGTTTTGGTTTGCATATGTTGAGAAATGGATTTAACTGACTTCTGTATTGAAAAGTCAAGGGAGGCTGGAGAGCTATTTTGTAAATTGAAGCATAGTCTCTGTTTGTTTAAAATACTTTAAACCCTGCTTGCTAATTGAACTAGTTCCTTTGTGGGGTTCAATAGAATCGATCCACCTTTTATTGAATTATATACAGCATAGGTAGCGACAGAGAGCTGCAATGTATAAGAATGTATAAAGTAACTCTGCAATAGGATTCAGGATCATGCTATGCACACAGTTGGAAATAGATGAAATTGTCGAAATAGGCTCAATGTTGTGTTTGAGTTGAATGATATGGGTTAATTAGGGGCTTGCACATATATATGGAAGATATAAGAGCTAAGGTGTATCTATCCTTGGAAGGGTCGATCACACGGAATAAATCTGAACTTAAATTCGGAACTGGCACATGGTAATGTTGTTTGAAACCCCATATAATGCGTAGGGTTGGAGTGAGACATTAGCAAAGGTTTAACTAATTAGAGATAAATTATCTAGTTACCAAAATATGGAGGTTGAATTCCTTGGATAGGATGTAGGGGCAGCACTGAATAAAATGGAAAGTACAGAGTCAAATTACGCATGAGGAATAGCGTTGGGCGTTGAAGACTACGTTGAAGGATTAAAGTTGAACAAATTGAGGAAGGCAGAATTGGAAGATGAGACGGAGCTGTGTACTTTTGAATTGAACGGAGATCAAAGCTTGCCATGTTCTAGAGTAATGTACTGTGGGTTCTATGCAAAAGAACCAATGGACAGAATCCATTCCTGTAGTTGTGATGATTAAATCCCATGAAAAAAGAACAAGTGAAGAAATGCTGTGGTGGAGGTTAACCCGAGTTTTTAACAAACAAAGTCGTAGAACTGTGAACAAAAGAGGTGGAACCGAGAGCGAAATGGAACCGTGAATCAATAGTGAAGGCGGGTTTGGAACGAAAAACCAGCTGTATCGCGTGGATAAGTAAGCGATAAGTAGAATTTGTGAAAATAACGCGATATAAGTCTTCACTCGCCATGTTTCCTAGAGTGGTATTTGAATACCATTTACATCGCGTAACTTTCATGTGTTAACCCTCAGACCAAAGAAAAACATGATATTAGCTGTGTTTGTTCGATTTCCAATGCTGGAAGATCTACGGTAATCACACTTGCGCGATGTACGAAGGTTAATTGAGGTAAAGCACTGTGGGTCTGATTTTAAAGCCAAATGTTGTTTATAGTTGGGTTTGTGTTAAACCAAGGTCGAAGATTTATCAGAGGTAAGGTAACATGCTGTGGTCCAAAGTTTTTTTTTTAATTATAAGTGTTAGTGAAAGAGGAGATTATAAAAAGGAAAGAACCCAATATTAAAAGCACGATGGATCATACTTTAAACCAAGGACGAAGGGTTAATATAAGGTAAAATGTTCCATGAACATTTAAATAAGGGCCATATACATACCTGAGTTATATACCGACACTTATACATGGTTTCATTGTAATATTCGAATATTAATTCGAATAAGTATTGTATGGGTTATGCATTGGGTTATAAAGAAAAATATGGATCAAGGTTTAATGACATGTTGTGGGACCCGAAAGAATTAACCGTTGAATCAAATGTCATATATATGACTATTATTAACATCGATATAAGTCAGTGCTTGGGTTTTAATCCAAAGGCCGAGGACTTATAGAATTGAATGTCTCGTGAAGGTCATATCATTTGGGGTCTGTATGGTTTTCATAAACCATAAGAGAAAGGGTATACAAAGGAATGACTTCCGCATATTGTCAAAGTTTCCGACATTCAATAAAATGGTATTTTATCAAAGGTTGAGCCTGAATTGATTCCGAATGTGTAAATAAAATGGACATAAGAGTTTATTAACCCTGTGGGACCCTTTGTTCATCGCACTGATCTATTGGAGGACGCGATTGCAATATTGCGATCGCGATAAAGAATGCGGACCCAATATGTTATGAATGGTGATTCTTATGTGTTTGAGTTTCAGCTTAAAGGGCATCAAAGTGAGCCATCACATCGGAATAAAACAGAACAACGGAACATGCAAATGAAGTTTGCAATTGAAGGAAAACCATTGGATTTGAGGAAGGATGGACGACGGATAGGTGAATCGCTTAACTACATGGTGGGGCCTTTGCTAATCACATCACCGGAAATCAAATGACCAATTCAAAAGAGCACTATGAATGTCGCAATTGCGATTGAAAATAAATGAGGCAGAGCATAGCTGGTATGTGGGATCCATACAAAAGAAAATATTAATATATGTTTGCTCCGAGTTTTTAAACCAAAGTTGAAGAGTTAAAAGAAAGCAAAGCGGAAAATATATATGTGAAACAATATATACATATATATATATATATATATATATATATATATATATATATATATATATATATATATATATATTTACATCTGTGAACAGTGAATAATCGCAATCGGAAGTATTCAAGAAGTGATTCATCGCATCGGAGAATAGAGCGAGTTTGGCGAGTGGGCCCGAAAGGGTGTTTTACATGTTAAAAAGGTTTTTAATATAACGTCGAGAGTTGGTTGAGTTATATAAAAAGACAGTTATATATGTAGCAGTTACACAACTGCAATGAACAGGAGAGCGTGCAGAAACGAAAAAGATAGAGACAACTGTAGAAAAGACAAAAACACAGTGAGCCAAAAGCTGAATGGATTGAACTGAAATCATTATTGTAACTGAAAATGTAAATGTTTTAATTGTTTTTATATTTTTTGTGATGCATTGGCAAGTCTCTGGAGGAAAACAAAAATCCCATTGTAATATTGAAATTAGTACATATTGCTATATTTTTTCTGAATGAGCTGGAAAAAAAAAAGAGAAGGCAGAAGGAAAAGAGTCAGGGCTATTCACTTCGAATTCCCTATGAGTCATGTGATGAACTCTATAAATGATATCACATTGATATGCATTGAGAGGTTAGAGAATGCAGAATTGAGGCAGAGAGGATAAGAAGAAGGAGGAGTTGATAGAGAATCTAAGAAGATGCAGAGATGATAAAAGACAGATATGAAGACTGGAGGAAAAAAGTAAAGAAGGTACAGAAAAGAGCTGATATCCAAGGTAAATCAGCAAATGTTTTCTTTTGAAAGAGTGAGGAAGTTGGAGCTTCCCTATCAAGTTGTAGCTTGATAGATGTCAGTTGTAGTTGACTGAGGTTGGAGCCTGCAGAAAATTGATGGGATTTGGAGCTTCCTTGCAAGTTGTAGCTTGCAAAATAGAGGTAGGAGACACCTGTAGGTTGGTGCCTACAGAAAATCAGTGGTGTGAGGGAGTTGGAGCTTGCCTTTGCATCACAACAATAATAAGATGTGGTTTTCTCCCTTTATGGGTTTCCACTTATAACTGGTGTCTCTGTGCATGATGTCTATGTGTTGATGTGGTTTATCTAATCTGATTAATACTTGTTGCTCACATATTAAAACTGCTATTACATTAACAAATCTGCTTGATACTTACTGCTCACAAATTGAGATTGCTCACATATTAAGTTGATCTTGAAATGAAGGTGTAAATTAGTTTAAGGAAAGATTTAAAAGTCCATGATTGTGTTAAAATGATTCACCCCCCCCCCTCTCAGTTTAACTAAGGGTTCAACAATTGGTATCAAAGCAGGTTCCTTTGGTGTAAGCCTAATAGCTTGAAGGAGATCTGGTTGAGTCATGGACTATCAAAATGTACTTGTGTTAAGTACAACAAAATTTCCTGAATGGAGATATAAGGTTAAAACAGAGTTAATGGCTAATGCACTTGAGGTATGGAAACTTGTATGTGATGGTTACTGCACAGACTCTCCCTCGGTGCAAGAACAACATAGGAATGCCAAGGAAAAATGTGTGATATACAACAGTCTACATAACAAGGATCTTGAGTTAATAATGGATTTAACCTCTGCAAAAGAAATATGGGATAGATTGCATTTCATGCATGGAGTAGACACTAAGGATTGCATTGTCAAGAAAGAGAAGAGAATTAAGAAGAATAAAAATTCATGTCAGCAAGAAAATGTTCAATCAAATGAGGTACCTGCTAATGTGAATGGAGATAAGAACCATGAAGAAATCATGGCTGAAGAAAAAGCCAAACTTGACACTAATTTGATTGAAATGGAAAGATTGAAGAATGAAAACAAAGATGTGAAGGCATTGGTGCAAATATGTGATGAGAAATAATATGAAGATAAGAAAGAAATTATTGGCCTGAAGACATGGCTTGAAGAAGCAAAGAAAGTAGAAGACACTCTGCTGGAATAGATGAGAGAGAAAAGTCTGGAATGTGAGAGATTGGAAGAAGAAGTAGTGAGCCTAAGGAAGAAATTAGAAAAAGCCCAAAGAGAATTATTAATGAATACTCCTCAAATTAAAAGCTCTGAACAGTTGGACAAGATTCTAGGATATGAAGGAGAAACCAACATGTCCAAGGTTGAAGATAACAGGAATGTCATCTTTGTAAAAGCTTTAAAGGAAAATGAAGCAGCTCAAAGATTCCTGCAGGAGCAGAAGCCAGCAAGAACAGGATTTGTGAAGAAACAAACAAAAACAAGCAACAACATGAAAGGACAGTTAATGAAAGGATGAAACAGTTAGCTGAAAAATGCTCATACACTCTTGATTATGAAGCAAATAAATTTGGAAGATGTCAAAGGAGGTTCTTTCCTCCTATGAAAAATAACACATGTTTTTCTTGTCATAAACGAGGACACATTGAAGCACAATGTAAGACAAGGCATATTGACCTCAACCAACAAAAGATGCAGAAAATGAGAAGAATACCTCAAGCAAACAAATGGAAAAGACAATCTTTCCCCAGGTACACAAATCATTTCCATGGCTACTGTTATGCATGCAATAATTTTGGACATAAATCTGTTGATTTTAAATTATGTTAAAAAATGGGAATGAAACATTATACGCAGCTCAAACATACCTTGGAAAAGTAAGATGTTATGTATGCCTCAAGCTTGGTCACAAAGAAAAATACTGTAATCTACCATATACATTAAAGAATTCTAGACAGATGATGGAATCAAAGCAAATCAAACAAAACTATGAATCTAAGAGAAGTGCAGACATTATGATGAAACCCAATAAAGTATGGAAAGAAAAGAGAAAGGGGGAGCCTATTATCTCAATAACATAATGAAAACATCATAGTGTCAGGGGGAGCTGCTCTAGAAAACAAAGCAAAGATCCAACCAACGATAAATATGAAGCAACATCCCAGGAGGAGAGCAGTTCATAAATAATCCCCATGAAAGTAGTATAAGAAGAGCTCCTTGGAATGAAGACAGCTATAAGGACAGATGGGAAATAATTTTTTCTCCAATAGAGAACTATAGAGGAAGAAGAGCACCTGAAGCACACAATAGCCAACAGATTGATGGAAGAAAGCAGAAAGCAACCATAATGGTAGAAAGAAATTCAGCCATGAACATGATTCACATTAAGAAGGATGAGTAAGAAAAGTGCCCATCATCTTTTCATTACATCTTTCATCTATGAATAGTATCTATGAAAAGTCCCCTTGGAAGAATGTAGTTAAGTGAGTAATAAATCTTTGAGTAATCAACCCATGAAGATTCATAGAAAAGAAAGTGAAGATGCTTTCCCAAAGATCTTTATATTAGAACTGTTGAATTGATTCTTAAAGCTGCAATGATTCTGGAGCAATCTTAGAAAGGAAAATGTAGTGACATTCCTTTGAACAAAATGGCAGAATAAGCAAATGGTTAAAGATACCAAGATCAAATTCAGGATATTGATGACTGTTGGTGTGAACAATGGAAAGCTCAATAGTAGAATTTATGAAGGATGTCTTAATTATGGGTTAATGTGCAAGCTGAAGTGAAATCTCTGCATGATTTATCAAAGTAGTATCAATTGGTATATAGGTACAAGCAACATGCCTATCAACAGAATACCAAGTGATTTAGTGGAGCAGCAGTATGGTACAGGTCCCCAGGATCAAAGGATTATGGAAAAATTACACCAAGTTAGTATCCAAGAGTTATTTGCATTATTCAAGCATGAAAAGGTCAATTACAGAGCAAAAGGATCAGTATTTTTTTTAGAAACATTATATTGAGCATTGAAGCAGTATATTTTTTCTATATATAATTTCATGCCTTCCTAAAGTTAGTACATGTATATCTTCAAGGCCTCTTTCTTAAGATTATTCATAACACCATGTGAATTCTTTTTGTTGAGACTTAAAATTAAACATCTTGAATATGTTTGTGTGGAAAATCATCATGATAGTACAGTTAAAATATCCGAAGTATGAAGGACTAGTTGATCATTGAAAAGAGGTTGATTCATTGATCACATCAGTAACAAGGGCCTTTCAGCTATTGAGTGTAATATCCTTGTCAGCATCCTAGCTCATGTCAACACCAACAGGAAGGAAAGGTGAACCACAGAAATAAAATATATATTGGCATCATCACAATTGAATATATTTTTACTGTAGATGTGCATTGCAGAAAAAGACTTACTCCATCTACAACCCTCCTCAATAGATATGCATTGTAGATGAAGATTATAATATAGACTGAAGTATAGCTGAAGCAAGCTTGATATGTCACATGGAACATTCACAATCTTTAAAGTATTGATCCAATGATGCATCTCTGATTATACAAGTCTAATTATATATGGTTGTCACCATCTACACTCTATACAAGTGAAAGGAGTCTGTGCTTTGGGATTGTATCAACTTACAGTGTATATTCAAGTTCAATAATCCTCAAAAGTGTTCTCTCAACACCAGTCTGGAGCAGCAAGGTATAAAAAGTCAAAAGCAGAAGGCCTAGACACATCTCAGAGTGAGGAAATGAAGAGATAGAAAGCACACTAGGAAATGGGCAACCCTTTGCCATTGATGTCAAAGGGGGAGGAAAAGCAAGCAAAAGGAGAGCATTAAAGTATTTCCATAAATGCCAAAGGGGGAGACTGTTGGAAATGTTTTCATTGACGGCAAAGGAGATGGCAATGGAGAACAAAGGAGATGGCAATGGAGAAGACAGGAGATGGCAATGGAGAAGATGGCATTGGTTTTTGGTAAGTGTGTAGTAGCAGTTACAGGGATCCCAGTTGAGGCTAAGACACCCAAACTTGGGCTGGAAATCAGAGTACTTGTTTAAGTTGAAAAAGGGTTATACAGGGAATTGACAAATTTGGTCTGAAAGGAAATTTTTCCATGTGAATACTGGTTTAGTACAGAGGTTTAATTTCTGAGTTTATACCCCATTCCTGAGTTATGGTGTACTGGTGTGGATTGTATGCATTGAAGCAGAAATTGGTTGGAGGCATTCAAAATGAATTGATTCCTCCTTTGTGATTTGTTTTGGTTGGCATATGTTGAGAAATGGATTTAATTGACTTTTGTATTGAAAAGTCAAGGGAGACTGGAGAGCTATTCTGTAAATTGAAGCATAGTCTCTATTTGTTTAAAATACTTTAAACCTTGCTTTCAAATTGAACTGGTTCCTCTGTGGGGTTAGATAGAAAAAATCAATGTTTTATTGACTTATATACAGCAGAGGCAGTAATAGAGAGCTGTAATGTATAAGAATGTATGAAGTAACTCTACAATAGGATTCAGGATCATGCTATGCACACAGTTGGAAATAGATGAAATTGTCGAAATAGGCTCAATGCTGTGTTTGAGTTGAATGATATGGGTTAATTAGGGGCTTTCACATATATCTGGAAGATTTAAGAGCTAAGGTGTATCGATCCTTGGAAGGGTCGATCACACGGAAGAAATCTAAACTTAAATTCGGAACTGGCACACGGTAATGTTGTTTGAAACCCCATATAATGCGTAGGGTTGGAGTGAGACATCAACGAAGGTTTAACCAAGTAGAGATAAGTTCTCTGGTTACCACAATATGGAGGTTGAATTCCTTGGATAGGATGCAGGGGCAACACTGAATAAAATGGAAAGTACAGAGTCAAATTACGCATGAGGAATAGCGCTGGGCGTTGAAGACTATGTTGAAGGATTAAAGTTGAACGAATTGAGGAAGGTGGAATTGGAAGATGAGATGGAGCTGTGTACTGCTGAATTGAGCGGAGATTGAAGCTTGCCATGTTCCAGAGTAATGTACTGTGGGTTCTATGCAAAAGAACCAATGGATGGAATCCATTCCTGTAGTTGTGGTGATTAAATCCCACGCGAAAAGAACAAGTGAAGAAACACTGCGGTGGAGGTTAAGCTGAGTTTTTAACAAACAAAGGCATAGAACTGTGAACAAAAGAGGTGGAACCTAGAGAGAAATGGAATCTTGAATAAAAAATGAAGGCGGGTTTGGAACGAAAAACCAGCTGTATCGCATGGATAAGTAAGCGGTAAGTATAATTTTTGAAAATAACGCGATATAAGTCTTCAATCACCACGTGTCCTAGGGTGGTATTTGAATACCATTTACATCGCGTAAATTTCATGTGTTAACCCTCGGCCCAAAGAAAAATGCGATGTTAGCTGTGTCCATCCGATTGCCAATGCTGGAAGATCTACGGTAATCACACTTGCGCGATGTACGAAGGTTAATTGAGGTAAAGCACTGTGGGTCTGAGTTTAAAGCCAAATGTTGTTTATAGTTGGGTTTGTGTTAAACCAAGGTCGAAGATTTATCAAAGGTAAGGTAACATGCTGTGGTCCAAAGTTTCTTTTTAATTATAAGTGTTAGTGAAAGTGGAGATTATAAAAAGGAAAGAACCCAATATTAAAAGTGCGATGGATCATACTTTAAACCAAGGACGAAGGGTTAATATAAGGTGAAATGTTTTGTGAACATTTAAATAAGGGCCATATACATACTTGAGTTATATACCAGCACTTATACATGGTTTCATTGTAATATTCGAAAAATATGGATCAAGGTTTAATGACACGTGGGACCCGAAAGAATTAACCATTGAATCAAATTTCATATATATGACTATTATTAACATTGATATTAGTCAGTGCTTGGGTTTTAATCCAAAGGCCGAGGACTTATATAATTGAATGTCTCGTGAAGGTCATATCATTTGGGGTTTGTATGGTTTTCATAAACCATAAGAGAAAGGGTATACAAAGGAATGACTTCCGCATATTGTCAAAGTTGCCGACATTCAATAAAATGATATTTTATCAAAGGTTAAGCCCGAATTGATTCCGAATGTGTAAATAAAATGGATAGAAGAGTTTATTAACCCTGTGGGACCCTTTGTTCATCGCACCGATCTGTTGGAGGATGCGATTGTGATATTGTGATCGCGATAAAGAATGCAGACCCAATATGTTATGAATGGTGATTCTTATGTGTTTGAGTTCCAGAATAAAGGGCATCAAAGTGAGCCATCGCATCAGAATAAAACAGAACAACGGAACATGAAAATGAAGTTTGCGATTGAAGGACAGCCGTTGGATTTGAGGAAGGATGGACGGTGGATAGGTGAATCGCTTGACTACATGGTGGGGCCTTTGCTAATCGCATCGGCGGAAATAAAATGACCAAGTCACAAGAGCACTATGAATGTTTCGATTGCGATTGAAAATAAATGAGGTGGAGTATAGTTGGTATGTGGGCTCCATACAAAAGAAAAGATTAATATATGTTTTCTCTGAGTTTTTAAACCAAAGCTGAAGAGTTAAAATAAAGCAAAGCGGAAAATATATTTGTGAAACAATATATATATATATATATATATATATATATATATATATATATATATATATATATATATATATATTTTTATATATTTACATCTGTGAACAGTGAATAATCGCAATCGGAAGTATTCAAGAAGTGATTCATCACATCAGAGAATAGAGCGAGTTCGACGAGTGGGCCCGAAAGGGTGTTTTACCTGTTTAAAAGGTTTTTAATATAACGTCGAGAGTTGGTTGAGTTATATAAAAAGACAGTTATATATGTAGCAGTTACACAACTGCAATGAACAGGAGAGTGTGCAGAAACGAAAAAGACAGAGACAGCTGCAGAAAAGACAAAAACACAGTGAGCCAAAAGCTGAATGGATTGAACTGAAATCATTATTGTAACTGAAAATGTAAATGTTTTAATTGTTTTTATATTGTTTGTGATGCATTGGAAAGTCTGTGGAGGAAAACAAAAATCCCACTGTAATATTGAAATTAGTACATATTGCTATATTTTTCTGAATGAGCTGGAAAAGAAAAGAGAAGCCAGAAGGCAAAGAGTCAGGGCTATTCACTTCGAATTCCCTGTGAGTCATGTGATGAACTCTATAAATGATATCACATTGATATGCTTTAAGAGGTTAGAGAATGCAGAATTTAGGCAGAGAGGATAAGAAGAAGGAGGAGCTGATAGAGAATCTAAGAAGATGCAGAGATGATACAGGACAGATATGAAGACTGGAGGACAATAGTAAAGAAGGTACAGAACAGAGCTGATATCCAAGGTCAATCAACAAATGTTTTCATTTGAAAGAGTGAGGAAGTTGGAGCTTCCCTATCAAGTTGTAGCTTGATAGATGTCATTTGTAGCTGACTGAGGTTGGAGCCTCCTGTAGGTTGGTGCCTGTAGAAAATTGATGGGAGTTGGAGCTTCCTTGCAAGTTGTAGCTTGCAGAATTGAGGTAGGAGCCTCCTGTAGGTTGGTGTCTACAAAAAATCAGTGGTGAGAGGGAGTTGGAGCTTGCCTTTGCATCACAACAATAATAAGACATGGTTTTCTCCCTTTATGGGTTTCCACTTATAACTGGTGTCTCTGTGCATTATGTCTATGTGTTGATGTGGTTTATCTAATCTGCTTAATACTTGTTTCTCACATATTAAAATTGTTGTCACATTAACAAATCTGCTTGATAATTACTGCTCACAAATTAAGATTTCTCACATATTAAGTTGATCTTGAAATGAAGGTGTAAATTAGTTTAAGGAAAGATTTAAAAGTCCATGAATGTGTTAAACTGAAACTGATTCACCCCCCCCCCTCAGTTTAACTAAGGGTTCAACACGGGTTGAAGGGCCAACTTCAACCTAAAAGTTGTTTGAGGTTATCTTAGGGTTTTTCCTTGCAGCTAGGGTTTTCCCCAAGTGATAACATCTTGGCATCGTTTTCGGGGAGCAAAATATCTATCTTCCATGGGAAATAACGTTAACGATCTACATCTGATTACTGATTGTGAAGAATAGTTGGACATCAAAAGGTTGTATATTTTTTACCGGGGGACTCTATTGTCGGAGAATCCAGATTTCAGAGTGATCTGAAAATGGGTTCGATAACTTGTTTTTATTTTCAAGAACCTCCCACTTAGTTAAACATTAAGATATAGCTTATTCTTAACTTGTGCAGAAATGAATACTTGAAATAGGTGGAATTTTTTTTAATTGCTTAAGTGCTTTAAGACCATTTTTTTTGCTGATATTAAACATGTGCAAGAATCAACACATAACAACAAATTTAATAAAGGAGTTCACCCGAATATCGTTGGCTACATTTCCTTGAGCCTTTGTCAATTGACTTGGCTCTTTGGGATTAGGATGGAAAATTTCTTTTACAAGTTACAAAATCAACTCCAGTGGTTATCTGAACTGAACCAATGGGTTTAGAATACAATTTATATCCCTGGAATGGCTAAAATATTTCTGAAGATGAACCTTAGCCCCCTTAGACTTGACTCCTTGAGTTGCTGCTCTTGAGCTTCCTTGAGCTTCTCTTTGGCACTAACTCCCTCAGAATCCTTTTGTCTATCCTTGAAACATTTTATACCATCTCCAGCATGTATCAGACATCCAAAATAGGCTGACCATTTGCTCAAAATGAGCTCTGGCTCCCCAATCTAGGTCGCCATCCACTGATGGCCCTAAGATGCCCAAAACTTCCCTGTGGCTCTTCAACATTCAGAAGTCTTCAAATGTCTCTGAAAATAATTTCATTGGATTCAAAATGTACAAAATAGTCAGAATAGACTATTCACTTGCAGAAATTGGCCTCTGGCTACTTTGGTTTCGCCTCTAACACCTGGTGGCACACCCTAGCTCCGGGTCACTGAAAACTTCCCTGAAGCATATGGACTTTCAAAAGTCCTAAAAATATTATTAAAACTCCATAAATGGACTATGAAGGCTAAAAATATTCAGAATAGACTACTATTTTGTTGAGAATGGATACTGGCTTCTCTAGATAGGCCTCATTCTCCTGTTGGCACCTGGAACTTCTATGAAGAATCTCTACCTTAAAAAGTACTCTACAGGCTCTGAAAAACACACCATTAGTTCCAAAATTTTTGAAACATCCAAAATTGACTATTTTATTCCTGAATAAGTCCTCTAGCTGCCCTGGCTAGGCCTCAAACTACTGCTGGCTCCTAGTGGCCCTTGTGGCCCCTTGAACTTCTCTGATTGAAAATCTTGCTCATAAGTCCTCTGATGGCTCTAAAAACCTAACCAATGAGTTTGGAATGTTAGATATATTATAAATTGACTATTCACACTCCTAGAATGGACGAATCTAGCTCAAGATAAGCCTAAACAAAGTTTTGCCCAATGACCCCTAAAATCCTCCACTAAATGTGGAGAACTGCACTTTTATGCAGTTAAAATTGGAAAATTTCCAAAATTTGGTGGCGCGCTATAGTAACTACCATTCCTAACCATTAAAGACTACGGTTAAAGGGAGGGGGTGGCCACATGCTAACCTCCGAACCTCGCGGTCACATTTAATGTAATATTCCCAAATGGGAAAAGCAGGAATATAGCTCATAATAATGGAAATAACAGCAATTATTAACACATTACAAGTGAGCCAAATGATAGATCCATGGTATTATGTATAAAAAAAATAAATTAGTACAATATCTTGGGGATCAATCCCCTCAAGATAGGCAAAAGAAGCCTCCAATGCTAAAATGCACCCAAAACATGTAATACACTGCTACACAAAGTATTGAAGAAAGCACATCACAATTTTAGTGACTAATACTACAGCTGGAACATATATATAAATGGATATGATAAGATCATGCTCATACATGGCCAAAAATGGAGATCTATGCTCCTCAACACTTTTCCAAGACAACCCAGGATGGGTTTCAGGAAATACACTAAATATGAATGGTGGATCTAAAGCCCTAGGGCTGAAGATGCACTGCAACTGAAGAAAATAGAAGGAGGTGGCTGAATCTAATGTAGATATGAAAGAACTCCTCCAAAAGGACTCTCTTAATGAAGGGTTGATCCCTTCAATGGAAAGCAAACTATTGTTGTTAAGGAAACTGTTGTTGCTGGAAACTACTACTTCTGAGGAGAAGTACCATGTGCGGAAGGATGTTATAGTGCTCAAAATGATTCGGGATTTTAACCATGGATTCTACTAAAAAAACCCAGATAAACCCAAAAATTGTTTGGCCAGATTTTAAATTTGGATTTTCGGCCATTTTTGGGTTGCCCACTGCAACACTAAAATAACGCAGATCTAGACTGGAACTGCACTATAGGGGATAAAATCACCCTGGCCTAATGCCAAATATATAAAATAAGCCCAAGGGTCTCCTTTACTGGCCTCCCAATGGAAGGAAACTTTCCTCCACTACAAAACTAGCTCAGAAAACACCCAATACAATCTTCCAGTGCTGCACCCTGCAACTCAGCACATCTCTCAATAGAAATTGTGCTGTAACACAAGGCTGAAGCTTGGTATGAAACTTGAATGTGGAAATGTAGTGAAAAATCCTCCAAGAGCTTCTCAATGGAAGAGGAGGGATTCCCGATTAGGAACCCCTGTTGCTAAACAACACTCAATCTCCGCTAAACATCTACAGAAAGATATATGTCTAAACAGACCATATAATCTAAAACATAACATATCATAACATGAATAATATTGCTGCCATCCTCTTCCTTATATAAGAAATGAGCTTCCAAACCCTAAGCCCCATCCATTAATGACACTACTTCCATGCAATGTGTCTCTATATAAAACTACGTCGTCCCTCATTGAATGCCACTCCTCCATGACAAAGTTGTTGATTTGGTTGAGGTTGACCTAGTCCACATGCTTTAGCCCCTTTTCACACCTAAGGGTGCTTTATTAAGCTAAAAAGTTGATCCAATTTCACATGAGAAGTGATTTTATTCCTAATAAAGAGATTTATGTGTCTCCCTACCCAGTTATTCATCAAACAAGAAAGCAAAATTAGAAGCTTTACCCTTCAAGCTATCATCCATATAAAATGAATCACCCTCCAGAATGGTAATTCATAGAAAAAATCCTCCCATGTGAGAGGCTCTGTTATCACCAAAATAGGACCTTGATAGGCTGCTGGTCATGCTACCTCAGTGTAACTATTTCAAACCAATCTTTTGGCTGAGGCTTAGCCTCCTCAGCCCGAGAGGGCTCTCTCAAGGATTAATGATTTTGAATAAATATGTAAATATATGGCTAACTCTATGGTTTATGATTTTTTAGGTTTTTTGGTTGAAAGATGGAGACTAGCTACCATTGGGCTATGGAGTCAGTGATAGGGATAAGATAAAAAAATAGCTCTTTATAAAACTGAGGCTTGTATATACTTCAATGAAAGGATGACACATTCAGGAAAGTCTCAATATCTTGAGGTTCAAAGGGAATTGGAGCATGTGTACATGAATTATGAGTCATGATACATCAAGATATTGAAAGGAAAGTATTTAACAAAGATTTATCCAAGCTTAACACTTAAAGGAAGTCAGAGCATGCTCCCATGAATTCTGAGAAATAAGCATCAAAACTATGGAAGTAAAACACATGATAGAAGATAAAGCTCACTAAAGTACACTAAGAATCTCAGCTTCAAAAAAGTTAAACTACATTTTGTATATGTCAGCTCCTCCAAAGTATTTACAAAAGTAGACCATTCTGATAACATTTTCCAACCCTTATGCAATTCGACTTCTTGTCTCTTATAGAGTCATCATTACATTCTTGGATTCTCTCCAAACACTTGAGAAAAATTCGAATTTTCTAGCTTGAAACCTATCAACTGCTAAAACAAACTTTTAATTACATCTGACAGTTAAACTGTCTGTTCTAGAGTCCTAATACAACTAGGATTAAAACTATTTATTATAACTTAATAACCTTATCTAAACATTAAATCTTCTATCTGACAGCTGCTCCTCCTAAACTTCGACCTTGATGATGTCCATCTCCTTGTTGTTAGACTGTATTGATTTGCTTCTTATCTGCCCTAAAAGATAGGAACATGCTCCCTGCAAAATGGCTATAGTGCTTCATTTATGTTTCTTCAAACCATCTACTGACCAACTTGTGCTAAAAAACATGTGGCAATGTCTCATTAAAATCATGTGACTTCGCCCTTCCAGCTGTGCCCAAACCAAACTTTTGAAGGAGTGCCAAAACTGTTAACATTGCTACGCTACGAAACTGTCTGCTATTTTCGTAGCGCATAACTTTACCTTTGAAAACTTCACTTGGAACCTTCATTTTTATGTGTTTTTCCATTGGATCTTCACTTGTGATCTTTATACATTCTTCAGCAGCATCAAGGTTTTAAAAATAAGCCCTTAACCCTTTGAAACCTTGCAAAATTGTTCAAATTGCATCCTACAGCAGTTTCGTAGCGCGCTACGAAACTGTTGTGAATGACACCTACAACAGTGTCGTAGCATGCTACGAAACTGCTGTGTCTTTTTTTTCATATCTTTTTCCAAAATTTTAAGTTTCAAACCTTTACTTCCATCCTTCCAGTTATATATAAGCTGTCATAATCAACAAAAATCAACTCTGAACTGCTTTCAAAAATGAAATATTTCCACATAACCCCAAAAATGTGTTAGGAGATGTCACTTACTGTTTACGTTCATTTTTACCGTGGTTGATCTTCAGGCTTTGCTAGCTGTATTTCAAGATCTTCAACCTGCCTTTTAAGCCTTCTATTAGTTTCCTACAAACATAAGCTTTAGCATTCAAAAACAGCCTCACTTGATTAGGAACTCAGCCTCGCTTGATTTCAAGATGAAGGAAGCTTGGGTTTCAATTTACCAAGAGCTTACCATTCGAAAGGGCATGTATCTATTGCTTCTTTACATGAGACAATATAACCAAGGACAACCATCCCCTTTCAAAATTTAAAATAACATAATGATAAATGACCCCTAACGAATCTCATGGTGATTGTGAATGGTTGCATGTGGGAGAAAGGATTCGTGCACTAACAGCTACTCATGAAAATTTAACAAAATTTGATGGGTTTGACAGTTGGACAAGGTTGGTTATGAATCCCCGATTTCGTAGCACGCGTAGTGTATTTTCAGGGTTTTGCACTACGAAAGACCAACATTTTCGTAGCGCAAAAGCATTTTTTTACACTGTTTGCACTACGAAAACGTGGTTTCGTGGCTTATTTGAATTTTTTTTCAAATTGACTAAACATATAATTTCCAAAAAATGAAATGGGACCTTTGAAATGTGAAACAAAGTTGTTGGACCTTATTTGATGATGGAGATGAAAATCTAACCTTATGACTTAGACTCTAAAAACATAAAAATGACTTAACCCCTATTCTAAGACTATGACTTAGGAACAAATACAAATTGTCCAAGTTTGAATTTTTTTTTTATAGTGATAACAGGCTCCTCCCAAAGACATAAGTCAATCATATGGCTCCCTTCATGAAGAAACAAGTGATGTAATGTAGCAGCCATATAATGTCCCATGATCCCCTTGAAGCATGAAGAAATGTGGGAAGTTTCATTCCCAATGGACACATCCGACCAATGTGTCATCCCTCCAATCATGTCCCCAACTAGAATGAGAAAATCATCAACATATGGGATCACAATAAAAGTCATGCTAGCTGCCATGTGTAGTAATAGAGAAGGAAAATTCCCTCAAGTGAAACCAACACAGTTTTACTCCTAACTGCATTAGAACATGGCATGATGAGTGGTTTCCCAACCACTTGTTTGCTTCCCTAATCTCCTCCCAAGCTTGGGGAAGGTGTATGGTGTATGGTGCAAGTTGAGCATATCCTGCATAAGAAATCATCTCCCCAATATCTCCTAGGGAGTGGCCATCAATGCTGCTTATGGCCTCAAGTAAACCATGAAGTCTAGAAGGAAAAGTGCCCCCCCTTGGAGAAATGTCCTGCACATGTATCATAAGGAAATGAAAATACATAGTAAATGAATCATGATGTACAGAAATACAATATTTACCATTTACTTGGTTCAAGCTAGTAAGGTGGCTCATAGATGGGTCTCCTCTCACTCCCCATGAGGAAGGAAGTGGCTGTGATAACTCTATCAAAGAGTCATGTCTCTCCTCATCCTCCAAATAATCCATGCATATCCTCTTTGAAGCCTTCCCAAATGAATCCCTCCAGGATAGTACCGTATGCTCTTATAAAACCAGTGGGTTTGGAGAGCAACCCTTCATATGCTGCATCTAGTGGCTTCTCCTTGAGCTTAGAGGCTCTAGTCAAGAAGACTCTACTCTGAAAATAGATGACCCCATCTACCACTGTATACCTCCCATAAGATAGTTGGTCATTAAACACTCTGCATGAAAAAATATCCTTAGAGTATTCCACTAATAGCTGGGATATCCAATAAGGGTCAATACTCAATAGTGACAGCATTGCTGATTTATCATGTGAAGCTTTTGTCATGTTGCTGCTCTCTTCTTTGACATCTCCTATGCCAAAGTCACACACCAGGATGCTGCAATATTTCCCTTGCTGCTCCTTTCTCAGTGCAATATCTAAAGTGAGAGTGGATAATGATGATGTTGGGAGAATGTCTCCCTCCTCCTTGAGTCTACCCAAGACTCTCAGCACTGTGTCAAGTCCTCCCAAGGTCCTCGCCCCTCCGGGATAAATGAGTGGTGCAATCAGATGTGAAACATATATTATCATCTCTTGATCTGGTGGTCTCCTAGGTGGAATGCCTCCATGCAATGAGACATCAATATCAAGAGTATATTGCATATATGAATGGATAACTTTGTCCTTTCCCTCACTACGCAAATCAGTCTGCCTTTTTTTTGCATCAACCTTCTGAAATAGATAGGTGTGTGTTATTCTAATCATATGATGTTGGCCATCCTCCCTGCCTTCTCCTTTCATCTGCAAGGTCTCACAATCTATCAATAATGGCACATGTTGTTCATGGATTGTGCCTTGATCTCCACATATGAGATCCTTTGGAACTTCTTGAAATGATACAATAACTCCTCTCATTGGAACAATTGTTCCATTTACCTCTCCATGA
The DNA here is from genome assembly GCA_034641835.2 of Pinus albicaulis. NCBI lineage: Eukaryota > Viridiplantae > Streptophyta > Pinopsida > Pinales > Pinaceae > Pinus > Pinus albicaulis. The sequence continues at coordinate 1,325,769,796 of CM076583.1, forward strand.
GGTACTATATCTGCTCCTGATGTGACAACGCTATTACCTCCAACCTTATCTTCCCCTTCATCATGAATGGAGGTTACCTCATCATCATTAAGAGGCTCTTTGTTTTGATCCTATTTTGAAAAAGAGATCTCCATGTCTTCCTTTTGAGAAGAGAGCTCTTCCTGAAGTGGGGATCTTGCCTCTAGCAAGGTATTCTGCGAGTTTTTAACCCCCTCAATAGAATTTTGGAATGGAGTTGGGTTTATGGATCCTTCCAACTCATGCAAAGGTTTTGTTTTTTTAGGCTTGGTTAACTCAACCAAGGATGTATCAAATATTTTCACTAACCTCCTAGTGAAATTTTCATAAGTAGATACATTTACATGATTCAAGAAAGAAGTTTCATAAAACCACCAATCATAAGCCTTACCTTCAAGATGCAGTGCTGCTACTCTAAGGGCTTCATCTTTTGAAACTTGGTGCAGCTGGAAATATGTGTCTAGCTCCTTTACCCAAGCCCTTGCTGTACATTTAGGTGACCCATCAAAAATAGATAGAAAGAATCTACCCAAATTATTCTGCTTGCACCACTTGCTTCTATTGTGATTGCTAGGTCTTCTATTCTCCTTGATCTTGCAAAACCCTTAGAAGTTTAGATGATCTTTGAACCTCTGAGATTTCCATTCATAGTCTTGAAGATAGTCACCAAGAGTCTCCTCCTTTGGTACATCTCCTTCCTCCATCTCTCTTGCTATGAGCATAGGCAGGGTAGAGCATTGTAGATCTAATTGTGTGGTTGAATGCTCACACCCATAATATGAAGATCTGGAGCTTTCTTCGTGTGCAAATATTCTTGAGGGATCCTCATGTCTTTCCCTCCTCATTCCCTTGATTTCTCTTTTAAGCTCATGCATAGTTTGGAGAAGAAGTTCTGAAAACTTCTTTCCCTCCATTTCTCCAAATAATGGAGACTTGCCTTTGTCTCTTCTGTAAGCCTTCTCTTTTTTGTGAGAAGCTTCTTCTTCTTCTGAGAACATAGATGCAATGTCTTCACAAGCTGAGCCAAGATTATGCTCCGATACCACTGTAATATTCCCAAATGGGAAAAGGAGGAATATAGCTCATAATAATGGAAATAACAACAAGTATTAACACATTACAAGTGAGCTAAATGATAGATCCATGGTATATGTATAAAAACAAGAAATAAGTACAAGATCTTGGAGATCAAGCCCCTCAATATAGGCAAAAGAAGCCTCCAATGCAAAAATGCACCCAAAACATGTAATACATTGCTACACAAAGTACTGAAGCAAGTACAATGCAGTTTTAGTGACTAATACTGCAGTTGGAACATATATATAAATAGATATGATAAGATCATGCTCATACAGGGCCAAAAATGGAGATCTATGCTCCTCAACACTTTTCCAAGACAACCCAGGATGGGTTTCCGAAAATACACTAAATATGACTGATGGATCTAAAGCCCTAGGGCTGAAGATGTAGTGTAATTGAAGCACATAGAAGGAGGTGGCTGAATCTGATGTAGATCTGACAGAACTCCTCCAAAAGGACTCTCTTAATGAAGGGTTGATCCCTTCATTGGAAAGCAAACTACTGCTACTGCTGGAAACTACTACTTCTGAGGAGAAGAACCATGTGTGGAATTCTGTTAGAGTGCTCAGAATGATCCAGGATTTTAACCACATATTCTACTCAGAAAAACCCAGAAATGGTTTGGCTAGATTTTAACTTTGGATTTTTGGCCATTTTTGGGTTGTCCACTGCAAAAACTCACTAAAATAACACAGATATGGATTGGAACTGCGCTGTAGGGGATAAAATCACCTTGGCCTGATGCCAAATATATCAAATAAGCCCAAGGGGATCCTTTATTAGCTTCCCAATGGAAGGAAAATTTCCTCCACTGCAAAACTAGCTCAGAAAACACCCAATACAACCTTCCACTGTTGCACCCTGCAACTCAACACATCTCTCAACACAAACTGCGCTGTACCACAAGAATGAAGCTTGGTCTGAAACCTGAATGTGAAAATGTAGTGCAAACTCCTCTAAGAGCTTCTCAATGGAAGAGGTGGGATTTCCGATCAGGAACACTCATTGCTAAACAACACTCAAACTCAGCTAAACAGCTAGAGAAAGATATATGTCTAAATAGACCATCTAATATAAAACATAACATATCATAACATGAATAATATGGCTGCCATCCTCTTCCTTATATAAGAAATGAACTTCCAAACCCTAAGCCCCATTCATTAATGACAACTACTTCCATGCAATGTGTCTCCATCTAAAACTGCATTGTCCCTCATTGAATGCCACTCCTCCATGACAATGTTGTTGATTTGGTCAAGGTTGACCCAGTCCACATGCTTTAGCTCCTTTTCACACCTAAGGGTGCTTTATTAAGCTGAAACGATGATCCACTTTCACATGAGAAGTGGTTTTATTCCTAATAAAGATATTTATGGGTCTCCCTACCCACTTATTCATCAAATAAGAAAGAAAAATTAGATTTTAATATTCAAATTAGCTGCATGCTAATTTAGGAATATTACATTTAATTGGAGCGCAACCCACGCAAAACTGTGGTTGAAGTCGGAGTTAAAACCAAAATTTTCCTTAGCCGTGTGGATTTGTTGACCATAACCGTCAGGCTTTTACCGCCATGTGTCTGCTTCGAAACTGCTGGTGGAAATTGTGGTTGAATTTTAGCCCATGGTATTGGGGTTAAGGACACATGGGGAGGGGCTGGCCCCTCCACTCCCCCAAATGCAAAACCAAAAAACGGTAAATAAAACGTGAATCCTATGTTGGTTAAGAAACTCATGTAGAGGAGATGGTAAACGAGCTGGCTTGGCGGGCAAGAGGTTCAGGGTTCGAACCCTTCGGAGTCCCAAACAAAATTTTAACATGTCATTTAAGGGCCACGTGGCAGCCTCAGGGCTAGCCACGTGGCGCTTCCCTATTGGCCATTTAAAACTTCGTACAATCAATTGAAAATAGAATGATGCCACTTGTCAAATTATGACTGGCCCTTAAGGAATATTTCGAGGAATATTCCAAGGAATATTATAGGAATATTTCTTGGAATATTCTTTTTGCTGACTGTACCCTTTACTAGTCAAACTTGGTCAAATGCCTTGCAGTTTACTGGACTTTTCAAATCGTGATAAATTCTTCATACCGTGTCAATTTTTCAAATCGTTCACGGTGCTGGAATCAGGAAAATGAGATCTATCAGGTCACTTAGGTTTGGCACACTTCCAACCACTTTTAATTTTGAGCTATCACTTAGGTCCATGATCCAAATTTGATCACAGCTCCCCATTGGGAATCATTTGGACCCCAAAAGACTGATTACCTGATCTGTTCAGTAGATCAGAGTACAACACCCTCACTTTTCCAGCCTCCATACACTTTCCTTGAATGGCTTAGTGCCTTTGAAACCAACTCGAAAGTAGCCAACACTTTCCTTCTTAGATGCTCTTTTCCTCCTATCAATAATTGTCTTCCTTGAATTCACCCAGAAATTTCTGGCGAGAAATTGATAGAAGGTAGCTAAACATCATGTCCTTGATCATCGATCCAAGGTGGCTCAAACAAACATAAGTTTTCAACATAATACATGCATACATAACTAAAATTTGCATATGTACAAATGAATGCATGTCTTACTAGGTTAATAAGTCAAACCACTTCTTACCAAGCCACTTCCATGGTGATTTTCGCTACTGAAAATATTCTTCATGTGAAACATCTATTCTCACATCAATGATGGAATCTTTGGTTCTAGTTTCGCCAGTATTTCTATCCTCTTGCTTCATGTGCTTGGGATGATTAGTTGGATGCAATGTCTAACATTGGGAAATAACATTTCCCCTCTTCTGGCAATGTGTGCAAGTCTTTTGCACCTTCTTTGCAAGTTGCCTTTGCTTCAACTGTTTCCTGTATTCCTTCATCCTCTTCTAGTATTTTGAAACATCATGGTTACACATACCACAATAGGAACAATAACTCCTTCTTCCATTCAAGCATGCAGATTTTTCATGCTTATCAGAAACATAATCAAGTTGACTATCGGAAGAATTATACCGCAAATGCTGCTTTGCATGTCCATATTTTTTACCTTCTTGAGGAAATGAACTTGTTGAGGCTCTAGCTTCACCATAAATTGCATGTGTACAAACACCTTGCTGCAACGTAGGTTTCAAACAATGGCAATCAACTTGAAAACAAACTTGACATGTTTGTGGTTTAGAACTTGTAACAAAATTTCTTTTTGAAGTTGTCTCAATTGCCTTCATGGCTGTAGAGTTTTCGCCATAAGATTGAACATAGCCTAGAAAAAACTTCTTTGGTATTTCCTCAACCAAAGAAGGATCAATCATGCCTTGTGCATGTTTTCCTAGACCCTTGCCTTCATAGCCTATTTTTAACATTAACTTGGACCCTATACCTCTAGTGTGCTTTTCAAATGAACCTACAGATCTTTTTGAAGAGGAAATTGAAGACAAATTTGATTTTTTTACCTCTGATTCAAGCATGTGTTTGGTTAAGGCCTCTTGGGCTTGATGGAGCTGCATCTCCATCTCATGCATTTTTTGGAGAAGTCCTTATTTCTCTTCCTTCATTGGACCCAATTGCTCATGAATTCTAGTGCTTTCCTTTCTATCTTCAAACATAATTTTCACTCTATCCTTCAAGATATAGAAGTCTCGCTTCATTTCTTCATCGAAGAATCTTATGAAGGAGGAGGATTTTGAAACCTCACTTGAAGAAGTTTTCATATTATGTAAATTAACAAAAGAACTTCAATCAACAATTCACAAAGCTTTCAAGAACAATTGGCAAAGCTTCTAAACAAAATGGTTGTAGAGTCAAGTTCTTCTTCAAGCATCCTTTTGAAAATAAACCCTCTTGTGCTTCAAGGGTTGCCTTGAGGTCCTTTGGTTAAGGAATATGCTTTCAGCCTTTCTTCCTTCTTGTCCTCTTCTTGACTTAGTTAACAGTAGATTTCCCACCTCTAGCAAACTCAAACTTGTAAGCATCAATCAATTTGCAAACAGTCAAATTCTTTGCACTGTTAAACACCTTTCAAGTCAAACAAGAAACCTTGTGCTATGTCAATAAATCAACCTAGTTCTATAATACCAACCTGATTTTAAAATGGGTTGGATAACTTGTTATTCTTTTCTATAACCTCTCACTCAGTTAAACAATTAAGATCTAGCTTATTCTTGACTTGTGCGGAAATGAATACTTGAAACAGGTGTAATTTTTTTTAACTGTTTAAATGCTTTAATACCGTTTGTTTTTGCTGATATTAAACATGTGCAACAACTATATAATGTATCAAATAAGCATCAAAACATAACAACAAATTTAATAAAGGAGTTCACCCGAATGTCGTGGGCACGTCTCCTTGAGCCTTTGTCAACTGACTTGGCTCTTTGGGATTATGATGGAAAATTTCTCTTGCAAGTTACAAAATAAATCCAATGATTATATAAACTGAACCAATGGGTTTAGAATACCATTTATATCCATGGAATTTCTGAAATATTTCTGAACATGAACCTCGGCTCCCTTAGACTTGACTCCTTGAGTCGGTGCTCTTGAGCTTCCCTAAGTTTATATTTTGCACTAACTCCCTCAGAATCCTGTTTCTGTCCCTGAAAATTTTTCTACTGTCTCCATCACATATCATTCATCCAAAATAGGCTGATCATTTGCTCAAAATGAGCTCTAACTCCCCAATATAGGCCTCCATCCACTGATGGCCCTAGGATGCCCAAAAATTCCCTGTGGCTCTTCGACCTTAAAAAGTATTCAAATGGATTTGAAAATCATTTCATTGGATTCAAAATGTCCAAAATAGTCATAATATACTATTCACTTGCAGAAATTGGCCTCCGGATGCCTCGGTTTCACCTCCAACACTTGGTGGCACAACTTGGCTCTAGGGTCACTGAAAACTTCCGTGAATCATCTTGACTTTAAGAAATCCTAAAAAGCTTCTACAAACTCCATAAATGGATTCAGAAGGCTCAAAATATTAATAATAGACTACTGGTTTTTTGAGAATGGATACTGGTTGCTCTCGATAGGCCTCATTCTCCTGTTGGCACCTGGTGGCCCTGGAACTTCTCGGAAGAATCTCGGCCTTCAAAAGTCCTCTACAGGATCTTCAAACCACACCATTAGTTCCATAATTTCTGAAACATCCAAAATTTATTATTGGATTCCTGAATAATTCCTCCAATTGCCCTGGCTAGGCCTCAAACTATTGTTGTCTCCTGGTGGCCTGAGTGGCCCCTTGAACTTCTCTGATTCAAAATCTTGCTCAGAAGTCCTCTGATGGCTCTACAACCCTCCCCAATGAGTCTATAATGTATGAGATAGTATAAATTTACACTCGCATAATGGACAAATATAGCTCAAGATAGAGCCTAAACAATTTGTTTCCTAATGACCCCTAAAATCCACCACTAAATGTGGAGAACTGCACTTATCTGCAGTTAAAATTGGAAATTTTTCCGAAATTTGATGGCATGCTACAGTAACCACCAATCCTAACCATTAAAGGCTATGGTTAAGGGGAGGGGGTGGCCACATTCCCACCCCCGAACCCCGCTGTCACATTTAATTGGATAGCAACCCACACAAAACTGTGGTTGAAGTAAGAGTTAAAACCAGAGTTTTCCTTAACCGCGTGGATTTGTTGACCATAACCGTCGGGCTTTTACCGCCATGTCTCTGATCCGAAACTACCGACAGAAATGGAAGTTGACGTTTAGCCCATGGGCTTGGGGTTAAGGACACATGGGGAGGGGTTGGCCCCTCCGCTCCCCCAAATGAAAAACCAACAAACAGTAAATAAAACCCAAATCCTATGTTCGTTAAGAAACTCATGCAGAGGAGATGGTAAATACACTGGCCTGGTGGGTAGGAGGTTTAGGGTTCGAACTCGTCAGAGTCCCAAACAAAATTTTAACATGTCATTTAAGGGCCACGCGGTGCCTCCCTATTGGCCATTTAAAACTTCGTACAATCAACTGGAAATAGAACGATGCCATTTGTCAAAATATGATTGGAACTTAAGGAACATTCTGGGGAATAGTCCCTGGAATATTATTTTTGCTAATTGTACCCTTGACCAATCAAACTTTGTCAAATGCAAAAAATTACAGTTTATTGGACTTTTCAAATCGCGATAACTTCTTCTTACGGTGTCGGTTTTTTGAACTGTTCCCGACGCCGGAATTAGGAAGATGAGATCTAGTCGGTCACTCAGGTTCATCACACTTCCGAACACTTTGAATTTTGAGCTATCACTTAGGTCCATGATTAAAATCTAATCATAGAACACTCATGGTGACTGCACTATCCAAAGCATTTAGACCTTAAACTGGCGATGCAGTTGCTTGTCAAAAAAGATGATAGGGTATGTGGAAGACCCTACTTCTATTGAAGGTTTCAAATAATACTAGGATAATTTTTATGATGATCAAATTGATAATGCTTTCTCAATTTTTTCACTATTTATTTAAAGTCATGCAAATGTATCTCTGGAGCCAAGACCAATTTTTTAGAAGAGTTTGTTGAAAAATTTGAGAAAGATGCCTTAGAAGTTCAAAATCAATCCCATTGCTCTCATTTTCAAAATCATCCTTTTGAAAAAAACATTCTGCCAAAACAAGAACTGGTAGTGTTTCCTTTTGAATTTGAGATTGAGGAATGTTTTGAGAATGCGTTCGATGAACCACATTTGAAACTGTATGATGGCAAAGAAAGAAAATATGAATTGTCCAAGCACGATGATCAATTTGCAGAATACTTTGAGTATCAACAAATAAATCATGTATTTTTTGATCTCGTAGCTATTTGTATGGAGGAGTTATTCAGTCTAGAGTCTTGAACATGTTTCAGCTGTGAAGATCAAGCCTATAATCAATTTCCATTTCCCTTACATGTTCTAGTTTTGATTATGTTGAAGCAAAATCAAGGAGCCATGGTTAAGCAACTACTGGACTGGTTGCATTGATATTTTTGTATCACCTAATTCAACTTTTCAAAGATCAACTTAGAGTAGGTTTCTCTTTATATAACTAAGCTCATAGGAATCATCAGGTTTCAATTTTCAGTTGCAGTAGTGTCTTTCTGATGTGGATTTTATTTTTAGTGTATATATTGGTTGCATTGCAGCAGACTAGGGAATAATTTTTCAAGAATACTCGAGTGATATAGGACTAGATTAAGAAAGTTTATGACAAGAGAACTAAGGTAGATGATTTTCAGATTGGAGACTTAGTGTTAAAATGGGATGTTAAAAATTGAGGAGAATGGTAAGCATTGGATGTTAGATAACATTTGGAAAGTGCCATACAGAATTGCAACTTTCCGAGGAAGAAAACACTTTCATCTTAGAAGGTCTGCAAGGAGAGTTTCTGCCTAGAGGTCTAGTCAATGGATGTTTTCTAAAGCATTTTTTTCCTGAAAACATAATGATTTCTTAATTTCTTTGTACATATCCATATATTTTGATTTTTTTTTTGCAGGTGTGGATGAATTTTCTAAAAGGATTTGAGGCCCGAAGTGAAGGCCCTGAGGTCCTACTGATATTCATGAGGAAAATAAAAATTTTCAGAAACAATTATATTTTTTCAAGTTCAGAGTCTATAAAGTCATCTCTTTAGATGATTACGTTTTTATTTATGAGTTAGTTTTTTTTTTAACACGTTTTTAATGGATGAGGTGACTGATCTACGAGGAAGTTCTTGCTGCCATCATTGATCGACAACATCCCCGTGAAGCCAGTTTTTATCGCCGAGAGTTTAATTTTTGTAAATTTTTATAAAAATGTTGGCAGTTGCGTTGTCAACATTTAAGGTTGTAATAAACATGTTAATACTCCTAATAGAATTTTGGGACCCGATATAGTTGGGAAACGAATATCGCTGACAACGAGGATAACACTATTTTCTCATTTTTTTGACAAGACAGTTGTCAGCGATTAAGTCAATTTAAAATATTCAGAATGTTGATTGTCCTGACCATGTCAGCATCAGTATTTTGGGTGAATGTGTCTTTGTTATGTTCGAAAGGGTAAAGTAAAAATTTGATCATGCTTACCTTATGTAATTATTGAAAACACCATGCAATAGATTCCTACGTATCAAATGAACTTTGATTCGCAATCATTGCCAAGGGTGATGTTAAGTTTTAACTTAACACATAATTGTGTTCACTGTATCTTACACCTCATATCCTATAAGCAGTTATAGTGGTAAATTATCCGAGTCTTCCACTTGGAAAATTTAAACTATTTTTGTTGTAGGATTATAACATCGAATGTCGTGGATAATGCCAGCCAAAATGGGAAAGGGGGAAAGTTGGACCAAACTGAGCCCAAAATGTTGGACTTGTTAGATGTTTAATCTCAACTTCCACCTTTTTTCCAACAGGTAGGGTGGAGCCGTTTCTTTACCAGTGTTCTGATTATCATGACATGGTAGCTCAATCATTTGCGTCGGGTTTTTATGGGAGCCGTATAAAGGTCGGTTGTTTTTCATTCGAGGTCACAAAGCATAGTGTCTCCGAAGCCACAAATTTTCCCATGGATGGTGAAAAGGTTTTCCACAACCATATTATAGCGGGAATAGACATTCCTTCTTTCTTCAAAGAGGAGCACAAAGCAGAGAAATGGAAAGTCAAGGTTCGAAAGGATTAGATGCAAGACAAATGGTATGTCCCTCTACAACTTTTCCAACAATATTTTACTTGTGAGGGTCATTATAATAGAGTCAATTTGTATCATTTCTACTTCCTGACTCATTTATATGATAATATTAGGATTAATCCCTGCTTCTACTTGCTGGAAATCCTCAAGCACATGGCTACTAAGTACAGGGTTAGGATTAACCCTTCATCACATTTTATTTATCACAAGGCATTTATAAAACTTTTAATAGAAATCCAGTTGACTAAACTAGGGAGGGTTCCAGCCTCAACCTATCGGGAGTAAAAAGGGCAAACCCCAAACCATTAGGAGGATGAATAAAACTCATACTAAAGTTTCTATTCTGACTCCTACCATGTATGAAGACTCAGAAGCCCCATCTACCTCAGTTTCCCCAAAAAACCTCAAGGTCTATCAAAGAAGGAGTGCTCGAATTCATAAGCCAAAACCTACATCATCGGGAAGTCTAAGAACTGACATTGGCTCTACTAGTTTTTCAAATTTACCCTCAATGAGCATCCCTACAGAAAAAATTGCACCTGAAGGCTTAAAAGGCAAGAAGCCAGTGATAAAGGAAAGGGAAAATGAACCATCACCTAAGATTCTCGGACAGGGTAATATGCACACTAGGCCAATAAAAAAACTACAATATAAAATCAAGCTTAGAAGCAATCCAAAGTTAGCTAAACAAGTCATTGATATAGATTATGTGCCTCTTAAAGACTTAGTCATCAACAAGAAACCTGCGAAATCTAAGGAAAATACTATAAAGTTAAAGGATAAGCCTGCAAGCCCTAATAAGAAAAGAAATAAATATTTTTCCAAAGCAAAGCCCATGGAGACTAGACAAAACAAGAATAATATATTAGACAAGTTGGCTGTGTTACTTGAGGCTGATAGTACCCTCAGCTAATATGCTAGGGTATCAAAACCATTTTTTTCACTTGTTTAATTCAGAACTTTGTTTTTGTATTTCGTTGACAATTTCCCTGCCAGTTTTTTATGCAGTATAAAAGTCAGGAGAGATGAAAATGCCCTTGGCAAAATTTTTGATAAGCTCGATAGCGTGTATGTCAACTATTTTTAACAAATTTATGCATACTGGTTAGTAAAAGAAACCTACAGGAAAATGTTGACAATGTGCCTATCAACGATTTTTCCATAAAAATCATAGAGCATCAAAAGACATCCAAGAGAAGTTTTGAAAAAGTATACAAAAGGACTTATTTTGTTGAAACAACGTTGATAATGCAGAGAGGGAACTGTTCTATTTTCCAGCTAAATAGTTGACCAAATTATGAAAATTCTTGAATAAAATTATGCATAAATCCTTCTGTTGTATCATGGTTTACTTCTCCTACTTGTGATTAAGTTATACAAGTTATTTTTGTCAAACTAGGAGGTAACTCCACAAATCAGAATGTGTATTAGATGAAGAATGTGCATGTATTTATACATGGAGGTGAGGCTATTGGGATTCATCTCCCAATGACTGTTGGCCTTCCTTATTTCTTAATATTATTTATTATACAATATTAAATATCCTCACCCAACCCTTAGGATTAGGTGTCAAAATTCCCCCCTTTAATCCGAAGGGATGTTGGTGAGCCCAAGCATCGATCTGAACTTTTCAAACTTTTCTCTGCCAAGTGCTTTGGTGAAGATATCAACAATTTGCTCATTTGTGGAACAATGATGTAGATGGATGGTTTTGGCCTGAACATGATGTCGAATTAGATGATATTTTGTATTGATGTGCTTTGTTCGATCATGGAACTTTGGGTTCTTGGCCAACTTTATTGCAGAAGTGTTGTCGATCATGAGTGGTGTTGAATACGTTTGTTTCATCTGCAAATCTTCTAGGATTTTTCCGAGCCACACAATTTCCTTTTTTGCTTCAACTGTTGCCACATACTTTGCCTCGGTCATAGAATCTGCTGGAACTGACTGTTTGCGTGATCTCCATGAGACAGCTCTTGATCCAAGACTCATGGTGTAACCTGTAGTAGACACCCCTGTTTCTTTTTCCCCATCAAAGTCTGAATCAGAGTATTTGATCAAGCTGAAGGCGCCTACCTGTGTATATTTGAGTCCAAAGTCTTGAGTCCCCTTCAAGTACCTTAACACTCTTTTTGTAGCAGATCAATGTCCTTCACAAGGTTTTTGCATAAACCTTGAGAGGATTCCGACAACAAATGAAATGTCAGGTCTGGTGGTGGTCAGGTAGATAAGACTTCCTATAAGTTGTCTATACTTAGTTTCATCCTCGAATTCCTTCCCTTCAATGGATGTGAGCTTCAAGTTTTGTTCCATTGGAGTGGTTAAGGGATTGCATTCATCCATGCCAAACTTGTTCAGAAGATCTCTAATGTACTTATTTTGAGAAATAAATATATATTTAGGATGTTGAATTACTTCAATACCTGGATAGTAATGAACATGATCCAAATCAGTCATTTCAAAACCTTTCTTCAATTATTTCTTCATGGATGCAATATAGCTCTCATTGTTCCCTATTATCAAAAGATAATCTACATACACCACAAGATATACAACTGTTTTTCCAACTTTCTTAACAAACAAAGTTGCATCATCAAGATCAAAATGTTTGAAGTCAAGTTTCAGAAGATGCTCGGTTAATTTCTCATACCAGGCTCGTGGTGCTTGCTTGAGGCCATACAAGGATTTCATAAGCTTGCAAACTTTGTGTTCTTGGCCCTTTACAACAAATCCTTCTGGCTGGGACATAAAAAATTTCTCCTTTAGATCTCCATTCAAAAAGGCGGTTTTTACATCCATCTGATGGACTTTCCATCCATTCTGAGCTGCTAGGGCAAAGAGAGTCCGGATGGTGGTCCATTTTGTTGTGGGAGCAAAAGTTTCTTCACAATCGGTTCCTTATTTTTGTGCAAAACCTTTTGCCACAAGCCTGGCCTTGTGCTTGTCAAGTGAGCCATCTGCTTTATACTTGTTCTTGTAGACCCACTTATAGCCAATTGGTTGTGTTCCCAAAGGTGGATCAACCAGCTTCAAAGTGACATTCTTTATCAAGGCATCATACTCCTTTTGCATCGCTTCTTTCCATTCATCATGAGAAGCAGCTTCTTTGAAGGAAGTTGGTTCATGATCTGTAGACAAAATCAATTCACAGTTATAAGCAATATCCATATCAACAGGAGAATCAGAATTATCTACATCACCTTCGATTTGTTTAGTGGAACTTCTTGTTCTCGTTTTTCCAACCTCATCAGTATGAACATTCTCCAGTGTCTTTGTCAGCGATTTGGGAGGACCTTTCTGAGATGGCCCAGGCTGCTCATTTGACTGAGTTGGGATTGATTCAAGATTCAATCTCCCAATTTTGTCAATCACATCATTCAATGTGTCATCCGTGGTTGTTTCTTCATGTGGGCGAGAGAGTGCTTCAGGACATGATTCCACAGTTTGATTCAATATCGGAATCCCCCCTTCAAGATGTGGAATCTGATTATCAAATTCTTGGAAAGACTTTGCATGTGTGAATCTATCCAGGCGATCAAGTTTCCACTCAACAACCTTGTCACTCTTGGAAGATTCAAGGAATATGACATCTCTTGCTATTACAAACTTCTTATTTGCTTCATCATAGAGACGATATCCTTTGGAGGTATTGGAGTACCCCAAGAAGATACATTTTTGACTTCTAGCACCAAGTTTGTTCCTTTGACCCTTGGGTATCAAGGCATAACAGGTGGACCCAAAGACCCTGAAATGCTTTACCGAAGGAATGTGGCCATACCACATTTCAAAAGGAGTTTTGTTTCTAATTGAACTTGAAGGACACCTATTCTTTATGTAAACAGCACATAGAACTGCATCAACCCAAAACATCAATTTTACATTCTTGAAAAATAACATGGAGCGGACCATATTTAAAATAGTTCTGTTCATTCTTTCAGCTACACCGTTCTGTTGTGGATTATATGGTACAGTTGTTTGATGTTTGATTCCATGTTGACGAAGATAATTTTCAAATTCATTTGAAGTGTATTCTTTTCCATTATCAGTACGTAGAGAGCCAATATGAGTTTGTGCATCATTTTCAATCCATGCATGAAAAATCTTGAATGTTTGAAAAGCATCAGACTTGTTCTTCAATAAGTAAATCCAACACATTCTAGTGTAGTCATCAATAAATGTCATCATGTATTTATTTCCATTTGCAGAAGCAACAGGCATAGGGCCACATAAATCTAAATGAACAAGCTCAAGTTTTCTATGTGCTCTGGAGTGTGAATCATGAAATGGTTGTTTGCTATGCTTTCCTAGAATACAAGCATCACATTCTTTAGGTTCTCTAGGAATTGTAGGCAATCCATAACACCATTTTCCTTCAACAAACGAAGGCTTTCATAGTTTAAGTGTCAAAATCTAGCATGCCATAAAAGACTTGATGGGAATGTACCTTCATCATGATGTGAACTGAATGCAAAGTTTTGAGCATGAGCAGATGAACCTTTCAGCTTCAAGAGTATCCCTTCTTCTATTCCCTCCATGACAAGTGAGTGATCTGATGCTTTTCTGACCTCTGCCTTGCCATCAAAAAAGTGAATGGAGTGTCTTTTCTGGCGGATTTGGACCAGGGACAAAAAGTTTCTCCTCAACTCAGGGAGGTATAGAACCTCATGTAGAATATGATCTGGAAGACCTGGCAACTTAAGCCTGACTGTGACAAGCCCTGATGGCTTGAGTTTGGATTTATCTGCGAAATATATTTCTCCATCAACTTTTTTAGTAAATTCTTCAAAAAAATATTTTCTAAATGTCATGTGACATGTTGCTCCTGAATCTAGCAACCAATCATCTCTCCATGAAGTAAATGAAACATCAAACAAGTCTTCAGTTACTCCATTGTTACAATGTGCTAGAACATAATGAGCGGATTCAGGTGCTTTACCTTTGTCTTCGTCATTATTTTTACCTTTGTCTTGATTTCTTTGCAGCTCAATTTTATCCCAAGGTGTCCTGCATTTGGATGCATCATGTCCATATTTATTGCAACGTGTGCAATGAAGATCGGATTTGTCAGATTGTTTGCCCCCCTTTTCTCTGAAGTTTCTTCTTCCTCTTCCTCTTCTGCCACCTCTTCCTCTAGATGAATCTGGAGCATGACTCTTTTCTCTATGTGCCAAGTATGCAACCTCTTCAGAAGACGAAGGGACTATCATCTTCCCAAAAGCTTTTTCTCTTTCTGCAAAATTTTTCTCAAGGGTATCAAAGGCGATATGCTCATGGTTTCCACTTGCTTGCAATGACTCAAGATAATGTGAGTAAGTCGGATATAATGCCTTAACATATGCTATGAGAGGTATGTCAATTTTTACACCAGTGTTGTCAATATCATGCATGATAGATCTAACTTCTGAAGCTAAAGAAAGGGGATCATCATTCTTCATTTCAAGACTGAACAACTTAATCATCAATTGAACAATTTCTAGTTCTGAATGTGAGTCATAGAGTTCTTTTAGCTTGCTCAAGGCTTTATAGGCATTTGAGAATGATGAAATATGGCGACTCACCTCTTCATTTACAGAAGCTGCAATCAAGGCATAGGCCTTGCAGTTCTTGTTTTTCCAAATGGCGAGCTCCTTGTCTGAAGTGGGCTTTGCTAGTGGATTTCCTTCTTGTCCTTCACAGATTCCTTTCCACAACTCATTAAAAATGAGAGTGTGCTTGATTTTCCGAGACCATTCAAGATGGTTCTCTTTGCTGGAGAGAACCACCCCTACAATATATATGAGAGAATGCATTCTTGTGAAGGGAAAAAATAATTACTTTGCTAGAAAACATTCTTTTGAGGGAGAGAAAACTAAAAACTCTTTGGTGAAAAATATACTCAATTGAAGGGGACAAAAACACTTTGCTAAAAACACTGAATTCTGTACCAATTTTTTTTTTTTTTTTTTTTGTGTTTTAAGAAAGAAAATTTATATGGGTATTGTTTTATATATGATGGGGGCGGTATTGAATATATGAATGGGGCGGTAATATTGGTATTACAAATAGAGGGGCGGTATTATGAAGTGGTTTTGTAAATAGAATGAGACAGACTTGATGAATGGTATGAGGGGCGGTAATATTATATATGAGTGAATGGTATTACAAATAGAGGGGTGGTATTATGAAGTGGTTTTGTAAATAGAATGGGACAGACTTGATGAATGGTATGAGGGGCTGTATTGACAGACAGAAAGGAGGGCCGACAGGCCACGGGGTTAGCGAGGGCGGTAGGTCATAGCAGGGTGTAAGGTCGTAGCAAACTTTAGCAGCATGGGGAATTAGTAGAAGCAAGTAGCGGGGAGGCCGGGTATGGGTAGATGGTATGCGGGTAGGGAGATGTGAGGGGGCGGGGGTAGGATGCAGTGAGCTTGGGGTAGCGGAGCGGGGATAGGGGATGTTGAATGGTGTCAAGGGGTTGGGATTAGTGTAGTGTTAGATAGCGAGGTTGGATGTGGGCAGTCGAGGTCGGATAGCGCTGTAGTGGAGTGTAGAGTTATGGAGTCGAGGGGTGAGTGTAGATGCGTAGGTGTTGGGGAAGAGGGGGGCCGTAAGGCCAGGAATTTTGGTTGAGCGCTGGAAAGAGGGTGTTATCACTCAGGTTTTCCTTGAAGTTGTGGAAAAGGAAAGTATACCCGAGGTAACCACAAACCAACCTACAGATGCATAATCTAGCCAATCTGCATCCAGAGAGGGCTCTCTCTTTATAATTTATCTTTGTTCTTAGAAGGTTTTAGGCTAGTTATAGATCCAGGAGTTTGTTTTGAAAAATGGTGGAATCCACAAACTAAGGGCAAGGTTGAAAGTTTTCAGTCCATTGGGCTATGGAGTCAAAAGATGGCTTTACTGGATTTCTATTCTACACACAAGATGGCTTTACATGGCAAGGTAGCTAGACAGAGAACAATCCTTAAAATTTAAAGTGGATGGGATGATTTTGAAGGGATGAAAGGCAGCTAAGAATCTTTCACCATGTTCAAAAGAAAGAAATGAGATGACTACAAACAAAGAGCAATGAATAATTCTTTATTATAGTAATCAACAATGTTTAAATTAGCAAAGCAAGAGCATTTAAGAATTCCTTATAGCCAATTTAGAGGAAAACATTAAGAACAATCACATCTGAAATCAGAGTACAATTAAGTAAATTCTGATTCAATCCTTTATGTAAATTATTCAGAAATGGACATAATGATATTATTAACTGATATAAAACTTAAGACAAAGGGTAGAAAGACTTATTGAACTGCAGTCCAACACATGAATCCTGCAAAAAGTCCTGAGCTTCAAATCGTCATCCCGTAAGCCACGAATAAATTTCTCCAAAATGCTTTTATTCCGAAAATCTCAATGTTACAGCAAAGTAATAGAATCCACCCTCAATACTCTCTTTGAGGGTTTATTTATACACAAAATAATTGAAAATATCTCACACTATCCTAGCCCATAATTTGGGGTGACTAAGGAGTAATTTACAAATAAACAGGAGACAAATGGTCTCGTAGATAGAATAATAAGTAACTGCTGATGTGTTGTTTCCTTTCTTTATGGATGTGCTGGAGGTAAGTGCTGAAAAAGGGCTTGTTGCTGTCTTCTGGAGTAATTTCTTTGCTTGTTTGATACTCTTTGTCTTTACGGATACTCTTTAACTTGTGTAACTGATACTCTTTCATCTGTACTCATTTTTACCATTTACCTGATAGTAAAGATAAAATTCTCATCCTGAAAATAACTTTTATAGAATTTCCAATAAGTCTCTCCACCATGAATCGTCTGGTATCATAGTCCTTTTGAGTTTTCTCAATGTCTCATCTTCTTCTGTGAGTTTGTAAAAGGTGGGCTCATTAGGAAATAGATACTTTATTTCATGTTCCAGATGAAATAAATTCCTCACTCTATCATAGATACTTCTCCCTGTTGGTAATGTCGATTCTGGCAAACTGGTAGAACAAGCAGCTATATTTTGAGCATGAGTATTTATTTTCTTTACATAGGTTTCTAAGTCCATTATTTGATCCTCTGAGAGCATAGGACTTGGTAACCCATTGTCCAACAAAGCTTGAAATTTCTCTCTGAAAATATTGATATCAATCAAAATATTTGAGCACTTCCTTTCTAAATTCTGCATGAAAGTTCTTTTGATGAAAACTCTATTTATTTCCAAAACTGTGCCGGTCCTGTCCTCAATCCCTAAAACTACAAGCTGTTGCTTTGTCCGGGTGTTCAAAAATTGAATAAGCTGATTGGCCTGCTCAGGCCTGCCTCTTAATTCATTTCTGGTTCTGTTTATTTCTTCTTGAGCTATTTTAACTAAATCATTTTGTTCAAAAATTGCTTGAACAGAGGGCCAAATACCCTTTATTAACTCAATGATATTACCCCAAAGAATTTCATTTATTTCCTTTAAAGGCTTTTCCAATGAAAGATCTTTTTCCAAAGCCTGAACCAATTTTTCTAATCTTTTTATTTCCCTGGTGTTATCAGCAACTGTCTTCTTAGATGTATCATATTTTTCCTCCAATTTTACTAATTGCAATTTTGTAGTTTGAAGTTCTGTGACCCTTAGTTGTAAACTTTCCATTTGTTTTATTAATTCATCAGAACTCAAACCAGAAGTGTTTACCTGGGATGGCTATGTTTTCTGACCTGTTGTTGAAGTACCTGTGGTTGTAGCAGCTTCTGTGGTGGATGTCTGCTTGATAGCTTCCTTTTCCTGTAGAGCTAGTTCCAATTCCTTCTCAGTTTCACTTAGTTGCTCAGTCACTTTTAAGAGCAACTCCATTACCTCTTCCTGTGAATTCCCCTTCAAAATTTCTTGGGTCTGGGGGTGTCTTGAGGCTGGCAACTTCAGCTGCTTTCTCAGTGCAGCTATGTCATCATCTTTCTTCTTTATTAGTGCCTCAATGCTTTTAATATCTTTGGGATTGTGCCCCAAGCTAATGATTATGTCTTCTAAAGACTTTATTATGTTATCTTTGGCCTGAGAAGAGGCCTTCTCAATTTGCAATTGGGCACTTGTGTTATTCAAAGAATCTTGCAGCGTTATGGATGCCATGGATTTATTGGTAAGAGTGGAATACACCATTTCCCCAGTTTGTCTGTGCAGTTCTATCTGGTCCAAAGGATGAATGTCCTTTGCCAGGACCTCAAAATTTGTTCTAATGTAATCAGCTGCTGACATGGGCTTTGGCACCTTTGACTTGAAGTGGCTCATCAGCATTTTGCCTTGTGAAAGGTCAAATGCTGACATTAACCTTTCTTGATTATGGGGAGCCATCTTCAGATATTGGTCATATACTTTCATCCTTAATGGATCATTCTTTGCCTTTATGTTGATGAAAGTTCTTTTTATATCCCCTGTATTTGTTTTAGGTGGCTTGAAAGAGGATACTTCTGTACTCAATTGCTTTTGTAAAGCCTTCCCTTTCTGGCTTGTGTTTGTTTCACTAACTGTGCCAGTTTGTTGACTGTCTTCCCTTCCATCATCAAACACCTCATCTATGATTTCCACATCAGGAAGTGGATCAGGTTTCTGCTTTTTGGCTTGATGTACCTGTGAGGTTTCTTTTGGAGGAGTGGTATCTGGAGTCTGCCTTTTCTTTCCTATTTCCACATTTGATGGAGTTTGTAACTCTGGAACTTGTGGATGCTTTGCCTGAGTGGGAGAAACTTCTCTGGAAGTTTGAGGCTTCTCAGCCATGACTAAAGTTTCAATCACCTGTAATGCAGGTTCCTTTCCTTTGCCTTTTGTCTCTGCTGCAACTGAGGAACTGTTTTCCTGTAATGTCTGCTGTAGAGTTGCTGCTGAAGAAGTGCCAATGTGGGGTACCTGCACTTTACCACAAGATTCTAGGTCATACTCCTTCAAAATCTTTCATCATTATGTTCATTTTTTCTTCTTCACTTTCTTCTTCAACAAGTGTTCCTTCAACCCATTCATCTTGATTGGCATATTGTTCTAGTTCAGGAATCTTGTGGTGTATGTAAGGGGATGATTTATTCTTTAATCTCTTTTCACAAATAAAACCAAATGGGTCATAAGGAACCCAACGAAAAGTTCTTTGGAACTTGCTTTGTAATATATTTTCTACCTCTCTCTCGGCCTCCCTAGAGTTGCAGATGAAAGGACCTAATTGACTCTTGATCCTTAGTTGGGATTTTTTCTTCACACTACAAAAATGGATCACATCTGAATTATTCATTTGCCTGAAATATTCCAAGGCAAACAGTCTCATGGGTACATACTTTGGTAACTTGAATGGATGTAATTCACATCCATAGATTCTGATGACTGTATGGTTTTGATACAAATACCAATCCCCAACTTTATAGGTCCTTGAAAGTTGCAAGGTCTTCTTTATTTCATTACTGAGTCTTGGGGGAGGAATCCTTGTCAACAATGTAGTTGCAGGATATACAAAAAGATCTATAAACTCAGAATAGGAATAGGGAGACTCATAAGAATGAATTATGGGAGACCAAAATATAACTGACCTTGGGTTTCCCTTGGCATCAAGTTTTTGAACAGGGAAAGGGAACTTTTCTGATTGATAGTAGATAATGAGATGATAGATTACTGAGGAATATTTAAAAACTTTCTCATCATCTAGCCTCATGAACTGATCATGGATCTTGTTGGCTATGAAGGAGGCAAAGTCATATTTAATCTCAGGAGGTTTCCCAGGAGTAAAAATGGATAGCAAAACCAAGGTTATCTCATCAACATATTCACTGGTGTTGAAGCCCAAGACAAAAGATATCATATTGAGGATGAGTCTTCCCAATTGATTGAAATAATAAAAACCATAGGGAGGAGGTCCCTTAGGTTGGTGTTCAGGCAACATGAAATTATGGCAAACAGACTCTAATTTCTCTGGGGTCAATTTATTAGACTTCTCAATCAATTCTTCCATGGACAGAGGTGCCAATTCTTGGTTAGGTTCAAAGTGTAGCATTTCATTGATGGCCTGGGGAGTAATGGGGAATAGAACATTTTGGTCAGGGGAAATTACAGCTCTCTGAGTGGGATCATAGCTGGAATGGCAATAGTGGATAATTTCTGGGAAATTAATGACTGAGGGGATGAGATACCTTGGGAGATTGGATTCCCACAGTCCAATGACATCTTGCCCCTTTGAATAATCGTCTCTGCAGCGACAAAAACTCAGAAGGGGGCTTTCATCAAAATGCAAGTCTTTAATCTGAAAATCTTTGTCCACTAAGGGTAAATACTCTAATTCTCTGTGAGGGGCATTCAGTGGGGTCACATTCAGGGCTGCAGGGGCTTCCATTTTGGTTCTTGTGGATTCAGAACGGAAGTTCCTGGGTTTTCTTCACAGGCCGGGCGCTTTTCGATTTAAATGAGGAAATTGGCACAATTGCCAGTTATGGGGGAAGAATTAACAGTTTTAAATCTCAGAGAATAATCTCAGTGATAAGATTTAATTACCAATTCAGTGGAAAACAGGGAAAACAGACTTTCTATTTGAGTTTCGAAGCGCTATAGGATAAATACCTGTTCTT
Source organism: Pinus albicaulis (assembly GCA_034641835.2). NCBI lineage: Eukaryota > Viridiplantae > Streptophyta > Pinopsida > Pinales > Pinaceae > Pinus > Pinus albicaulis. Next base: position 1,325,791,103 of record CM076583.1, read on the forward strand.
GGAAGAAAGCTGGTTCTTAACAGGTAATAGACTGTAGCAGGAGGACGCTTGAACGCAGGTCTGGCGGATTTATGGAGTGAAATTGAATGGAAAGTGGATTTCAATGAAAATTCGAAAACCGTAGCAGAGAGCATAGTCGCGTTTAATAACGAAAATAACGGAAAAAACATGAAAATTGGCTTTATTTACAAGTTAAAAGGGTTTTTTAGTTTTTCGAGGAGTGACGTCATCAATATACGGGCTGACGTGTGGAGGGGTTGGGCGGTAAGTGGTAAGTCCCCGCACTGCTTTTGGACGAAGGTGGTATTATTTGGGAGGGCAGCGATTCCACAAAGTAATTGACACGTGGACGGTGAACTATTTCAATACCACCTATCCCGCGCTGGTTAAAGTTCTGACAAAGGATGGGTAGCGGAATTGACGTGGAGTGTTGATCTGCGGAGGGGCGATCCGACGGTTGAAGAAACAGAGAGATAGTGGGATAGTTCTTGCGCGGGCCCGGCGGGGTTTTAAACGCCATTAACTTTATTAATCACCCCCGGGGGCGTCTGATAGGTGGAGGAGTATGGTTATTAATTAATTCAGATAATTAATTAATCCCGTAATTATAATGAAAAAAAGGAGTCGTGGCGGGGTTTTGTTAGGCGCGGGTATTAAAATTAAAGTATCGGGTGGGATGCCAGGTGGATGAGCCACGTTGGCGCGGGAATTACCAAAGTTTGGTTTCGAAAATAAAACTTCGGGTTTTATTTATATCTTTGGGTTTAAACATATATATCGTATGTTTAAAGTTTTATTTTTCATATATGTTTTATTATATGATAAATTAATTAATATAATTAACTTACCATAGGGGCGGGATTATTATATAAAGATATAATTTAACCAAAGGGCTTATATAGTGGGTTTTTATTTGAATGCACGGGGAAGTAATTACTTTGGTTAAACATTTTAATAGAGGGGTTTTTGGGGTATTTATAAAAAAGGAGTTATATACTTAGGATAGGGCATTTCACTAGGGATTTAGTAAATAGAGTTAAACATTAATATGACAAGGGACAAGGAAACTCAAAATATTTTGCACATCTAAGAAAGTGATAACTTCTGAAGTAAATTGCAATATCTTATCTTCAACACTTAAACTTAGAATAGCAAGTTTTCTTGAGGGATTTTTATGGAATTTTGCATGATTTCCCTAAGTAAAATAGGATTTTACTTAGGACAAGGTTAAAGGTGAATGATTATAATGATGAATTATCTCAAGTACTTAGGTCTTTTTGATCATTAGGCCGAGGGTCCGATCCCTCCAAAAGTCAAGGAAATGCCTTGAGCCCTTTTGATCTCCAAATACCTTAGCACTTTGGGGAAATTAGTAAAAACTTAGGGAAAAGTGATGAGGGAAGTTAATGATTTTGACTTTGCTTGCTGTGGTTTTCCAGTGTATTTCCTGCTTTCAGTATTTGTGATGAAAGTAAAGGATCAAAAACATTGAGCAACATCATTCATCAGATAAAACTCTGCAACACCATCTACCTACCCTATCTACTACTACCATTTTCTCTTCTTTATTAGGGTGCATTTAGACTTGCAAACCCTTTATCAATCTTTTTCTTTTTAAAAAGAAAATCTATCTAATTCTACCCTTATTACATCCAAGGGCTCAGATTAAACTATTAAACACCTTTTATTGACTCTACCTATCTACTTATCTGCCAAGATTAAACTGTTTGGTCAGATATTTATTCTCTATTCTACAACATGAAATTGAAACATGAACGAGTCAAGTTTAAATAGTTTGACTCTTCATAAATTGTGGCAAAAGTTTGACAAGTTGCACACAATTACTTTATTACAAAAATGAAATAGTAGTGGCATTTTGACTTGCACACTTTCCTTGATCTATTTTTTTGTTTGGGGTTCATTTCTTTCACTTTTTTGACCAATTTATTTTTCTTACCCTTTGATTTTTCTTTTAGGGTATACTCTCTTTACATTTTTTAAATTTTTTGATTTTTTGGTTTTTTTAGGAATATGGAACACCTTTGCTCCCTGAAAAAGGTTTGAACATATTCCATAGTTCAATCAAGAAAATCATGAAAAATGAAACCTATTGGTATAGGAGACTAACACTGGCTCCACTTGGGGATGGCTTTTCCTTGTGAAAAGTCAAGAACAACAGGTCAGATGCTTCAAAAATGTCTTCAAACTGAAACTATGAAATCTTTCTTCTGGTAGCTTTATTGTACATATGATAGTGAAAATTTTGAAGCTTAGGGCTTTCACTTCAGGCTTCAACTCCAAGAAGTCACCATCCAATCAAAACTGCATTAGAAAAGGATATATTATGTACAAGTTAGAAAAATCAAAACATCCTAGTAAATGGGATCAAAATAATGCTTCAGCATTCGACCATTGAATGGTCCTTCTTCAGCTTCTGAATTGTTCAAATCCTTCAAAAAGTATATGTTGTTTCCCTGCAAGGCATGAATGATATAAGGCCCTTTCCATAAGAAATCAAATTTCCCATGTTTTCCTTTTTCTTCTCTTCTTGAATCCCATCTTAGGACTTTATCACCTAGTTGAAAATCTTCTGATTTAGTCCTTTTATCAAACATTTTCTTTAACTTTTCCTGCAAGACTTGTGATCTTTGGTATACCTCTTCCCTGGTTTGTTGCAGGTGGATTGTTTGATTAATTCTTCTTTGAATGTCATTTGGCTCCACTTGAGCCTCCTGAAGTAATTTCATAACAAGAATTCCTAAAGATGATGGGAATCTTGCTTCAAGGCCATAAACTAATTCATATGGACTAGTCCCAATTGATTTCTTTGTTGTAAGTCTGTCTGCCCACAATGCATTGGTCAGTTTCTTGTGCCAGTTCTTTTTATTTTCTTCCAACAATTTCTTAATGATATTAATCAGGCTTTTATTGGAAGATTCTGCTAGTCCATTACCCTGGGGGTAATAGGCTGTTGAATGGCCTAAAGTAATATGATATTTATGGCAGAAACTAATCATTTTCTTTGATTTAAATGCAACAGCATTGTCTGTTATAATCTTTTCTGGACAGCCAAATCTTGAAAGTATATTTGTTTCTAAAAACCCTATGATTATAGAATCATTGGCATGTCTACATGGGATGGCTTCAATCCATTTAGTGAAGTAGTCTGTGGCAGTTAAAATCCATCTGTGTTGCCCTGAAGAAGGGGGGTGAATTTCTCCAATAAAATCTAACCCCCATTATTGAAAAGGTCTTTCTGTGGAAATTGGTTTTAAAGGCAAAGGTAACAACTTTCTTTTACCTTCAAATATCTGACATTTATGACAAGATGTTACAAATTTCTTAACATCAGAAAATAAGGTTGGCCAATAAAATCCAGCCCTTAAAATTTTATCTGCAGTAGATTTCTAGTAGAGATGTCCTCCACAATCACCTGCATGAAATTCATTAAGAACTTTATCAGCTTCATCTTTTAATAGACAATTCAACAAGATTCCTTCATGATTTTTCCAAAATAAAGTGCCATCTAAAATACAATATTTCAAAGATGTCATTTTCAAAAATCTTCTCTTGGTTCTGGACAACCCTGGAGGAGCTTGCAGGTTTAATAAAACATGAATAATATCAGTGTACCAGGGTGAATCTAAAAAGGTTTGATTGATCTTGGGAGTCGCCATCTCCTGTTCGTTGTCCAGTTCGTTAATATCTAAGGCTTGGCAATTGGTTTCTGTCATGAGTTGGGCTAAACCTTGGCCTTTTATGAGTTTTTTTGGCTTAATCTCAATATCATATTCTAAAATGGTAGCTATCCACTTACCTCGTTTACCTTCAATGCCATCTTGAGTCAAAATATCTTTAACTACAGCATTTGGCACATAAGCTATCACATGAGAATATAATATGTAAACTCTGAAATCTTTAATTGCTTTTACCAATGCAAAAGCCTATTTTTCCATAATATTGTATTTCAAAGATGCATCCCTCAGTGCTTTACTAAAAAATGCTATGGGCTTTTCACACCCTTGATCATCTTTCTGAAGTAAAACAGCTGCGACAGTATGTTCAGAAGCAAATGAAAAAATAATAAAATCTCTGTCAAATTTAGGACTGGTCAGAACTGGTGTTCTTGTTAAAGCCATTTTAATTTCTTCGAACAACTGTTTGGCTTCTACAGTCCAGTCAATGCTTGAATCTTTCCTCAACATGTTAGTTAGTAATCTAAGTAACTCTGCTAAACTAGAAATAAACCTTCTCAAGAAATTAATCTTTCCTATGAATGCTTGCAACTCTTTTATGTTTCTGGGGTGGGGTATCTGTAAAATTGCTTGAATTCTTTCTGGATCAATCCTAATGCCATCTTTAGAAATAATATGACCTAAAAGCTTTCCTTCTTCCAAACCAAACAATGACTTTTTAGGGTTTAAAGAAATCCCATATTTTCTGCACTTTATAAATACTTGCCTTAAATGATCTAAATGTTCTTGATCTGTTTTAGAAAAGACTGTTAAATCATCTAGATAAATAACCAGAAAATCATGTATTTCTTTAGCAAAAGCAATGTCCATTGCTCTTTGAAATGTAGCTCCTGCATTCTTGAGTCCAAATGGCATTTTGACATATTTAAACGTACCCCATGGTGTAGTGAATGTTGTTTTATCCTGATCATCAGGATGAACCAGAATCTGGTTGTACCCTGAAAATCCATCCAGTAGAGATATTCTCGAAGATCCTACTACCCTTTGTAGAATATGGTCCATTTTTGGTAAAGGGTAGTTATCTTTTAAAGAAACTTTATTCAAATTTCTTAAGTCAACACACAGTCTAATTTCTCCTGTCTTCTTTCTTGTTGGTACCAGGTTAGAAACCCATTCTAAGAATCTGATAGGAGCTATAATCCCTGCTTCAAACATCCTTTTGATTTCCTTTTCAATTGAGGGTAATAAAACAGGATTTATTCTTCTAAGCTTTTGTTTAAAAGGTTTCTGATCTGGTTTCAAAGGTATAGTGTGTTGAATGATGGATGTATCATAAGATTTGAGATCTTCATAACTCCAGGCGAAAACATCCTGGAATTCTTTCAATAGTTCAACATATTTAACCTTTTGATCTTTTGGAAGAGATTTGGACAACTTAACCATTTTGGGATTTTCTGGGGTTCCTAAGTTGCATTCTTCCATATCAGCCTTCACAGGTTCCATTTTAGGTCTAAATGGAATATCATTTGAGTCAAACAGATCTTCCAAAGGAGTTAATCCTTTGGGCAAATGATTATCTTTTAAATTGATGATTTCTATCTCATCTTCTATGATCTCATCAGATTCCATATGCTTCCAAGTCCTGTATATCTTTTTCAGTGAATGTGGTTGGGTGCAGCATATGAATTGCATTTTCTATTGAAATATCTATTTTTTGTTCTTTTTCTTGATCAAATTCATCAATGGTTATGTCTTCATCTATATTACAGTTAGAAAACTCATTCTGAAGTGTCAAAAAACTATTGATTTGATTGTTATTCACAAATACTTGCCAATTCAAAAGATTGTCTGGTATAGCCGGCCTATGTCTAATCTCAGCTGAAAACTGATGATTAGGATCAAAAGGTAACTTGCATGTGCTAGCAAACATTGCGAGGCTGTGAGCATGCAAATTTTGTTTCCTGGGAATCTTGGCAAGTTGAGCTTGTAGAAATGTGTTGAGAATTTCTACAACTGTTTCTCTGTATTGTTTCAATCTCATGTCTTTGGTTGAACATTCTCCTTTAATCTGTTGAATAATTAGCTCGGAGTCTCCTATGATTGATACCCTAATAGCTCCTAACTTCTTGGCATGTTTAAGCCCTAACAAAAGAGCTTCGTACTCTGCCATGTTGTTAGTGCATTTGAAATTCAACCTATAAGCATGACCCTCAGCATGATTGTTTTCCACATTATGTAACCAAATGCTAGCTCCTGCTCCTAATTTGTTTACTGAGCCATCAAACTCTAAATGCCATAGAATTTCATGTTCATAATCCTCATCAATTGTTTTAAAATGTTTCTTGACAGGAGCTAGTTGTTTAGTTTCTTCTGGTTTTTCTTGATCATCTGGTGTTTCTTTGTCTTCAGAAATCTCTTCAATTTTAATAGTAGTCTTGTTTGTGGTTTTCTTTTCAGGTGCTTCTAGCTCAGTTGGAAGGTCCATTTCAGCATTGTAAAGAATAAAAGAATCCATATCAGAGTGGATTGAATATACAGGGAAGTTTTCAGGCTTCTCATGGCTACTCACCAAGTATTTCATCAAGGTTTCTCTATATAATCTTTTAGGTTGACCAAATACTGAAATGGTGGCATATGACATGTCGAGTTGAATAGATCCTCCAAGTTTAGCACCCCAAGATCTAGACAATAACATACCATATTTAGGAGGGATATCAGCCACTACTATATCCATCAAAACAGATTTAGCAGGGTACTGAACTAAAGTAACACACAAATCTTTAATCAAACCTAAACATTTTACCTGACTAGAATCAAATGAAAACAGATCTTTGTACGGTCCGGTAATATCTAGATTTAATCTTTCCATTACTTCTTTTGGCATCAAATTGTGAGATGCTCCAGAATCAAGCATTGCATTATGGAGTATCTTGTCATGAACATTTAGGCTTACATAAAATGGAGGAGTTCCTCCACTTTCTGGTTTGCCATTTACCTCGGGACCAAAAAGAAGTTTGGGTTGATCATCAAGAATATTTACTGAATCATCCAATCCAGTAATGTTAATGTTTAGGGACTTGGTAATCTGACTTCTATAGACATCATGTTTAGCCAATTCTGATAAAGGAACAACTATCTTTAGTTTGCCTATTTCAGCCTCTAGATTGAAAGGTTTTTCTGTTTGAGTTTTAGTGTTTTGCACAGTTGGGTTTTCTCTATTTTTTGGGTCTTCAACATTTTTCTCTTTTTCATGAATGAGATTTTGTTTTGAAGGGGTATCTGAACTAACTTCTACTGTTTCTTCCACATTTCCCACATGAGGAAAAGTATTAGATTGTTGTTTATTGTTTGGTTGGTTGTCAGAGACATCTTCAATTATTGGATTTGAAGGGTTGGGAGTTATCCTAGACAGAATTTGTACTTGGGGAATGTTTTGTACAGGGGGAATGTTACCTTTACCTTTGACATTTTGTTTTGCATTTTTCTGTTTGTTATTCTCTGGCACATCAATCCGTCTACTTCTCAAATTATATTGTTTATGGAACTCATAAATTGCTGTGTCATAGCCTTCCTTAAAATCAAAAGTCTCACCTGAATGAGTTTGGAATGTTTCAAGGATGTGATTCTCTTGATCATCTTGGGATAGGAAGACTTCTGGTTCATTTTTGTCATATGTTACATTGTTTATTTCTACATCTTCTGTAGGTTCTTCAGAAGTTGAACCTTCAACAAAGTTTTCTTGGAAAGGTGGCCTAATGTTTTGATCAGGGACATTCTTTCCAATATTTTGATTCAGATTTCTCCTAAAGTTTGGGTTTCTTGCAACATTCTGATTATCACTAGAAGACTTTCTTTCAATGGTCTCCACTCTGTCTCCTAATCTTTCCATACCTTTAATGATTGCATCCAGCTTCTTTTCAAAAGCTAAAGGTTCTTCATTCAGAGGCATTCTTCTTTCTGCTCTTGCTCTGGCTCGTTTTTCTATCGCATTTGCTTCTACACTCACCACTATGCTTTGCATTTCCTCTAATGTTTGAGGAGCTCTTTCCCTGAGGGAATAAGCTATATCAGAGTCAAAACCATCTGGAAATTTAACCAATACAGAGTCAGGTGGGGGTCTTAGGTTTTGAGGAACTGCGTTATATGCTTCATTGAATCTAATGATGTAATCTTGTACTGTTTCGTTAGGTCTTCTTCTTAATTTTTCGAACTCTGACAGGATTTGAAGAGGATCTTTCTTCTTCTCCCATCGGTTCAAAAATGCCCTATATAAAGCTGGTAAATCAGCAATAGTATTTGGAGTAAGGGCCCTAAACCATGTCCTAACTTCTCCAGTAAGACTCTGAACGAAAATTCTCATTCAGACATTATCAGTGTCAATTTCATAGAACTCAAAGTAATCAGTCATCCTTTTGGTGTGTTGTTGTGCTGTGTAAGTACCTGATCCATCAAAAGGTGTGATCTTACTCTGGTAATCCTGGGGCAAAGCAGGAGGGTTGGCTGGTAACTGTAAAGGGGCATACCGATTGGCCATTGGAAGATATAGTGGAGTTACAGGAGTTGATGGTCTAGCAGGAGGAGATGGGGGAGTAGAAGGGGTGACAGGTGTTTGAAAAGCTTGAGAAAAAGTAACTGAGCTTGGAGAAGCTTCGGTAATTACAGAGATGTTTGAATTTTCTTCAAAGGTTTGTTCAGATTGAATAGAGTTCTGTAATTGTCTGTCAAGATGATGTGAAACAAATCTGTATTGCAAATCTTCAAAGAACAATGGATCTGGAACTAATCTGGATAATTCGGTCTCAGAGAAATTCACAAATAAGGATGTTTCAAATCGTGCATCAAAAGGGATGTCATCAATATATATAATTTTCACAGGACAAGATGCAGATCTAGAAAGTGGTCTAGAACTTCCTGAACTCTCTTGACTTCCTCTTTCAGAACTTTCTTGACTTCCTTGTTTTCTAAGAATCCTAGGAATCAGATTTGGATTTTCAAATATTGGTGGTGGATTGGGGTCAGGGTTTGACCTAGTATGTCGAATCCTTTCTGAAGCCAGTTTTCCTAGACTATGTGTTTTTTGGATTTTTGATTTTAATTGAAAGAATAAATACAACTTCTACAAACTATTCAAGAAATAATGATATATGATTAAAATTTTCTCAAAGATTTGTTAAACTAGAGAGTCTGGTTAAACATTTTAATACTAAGGTTCAGAAAATAAGCTAAATCAGAGATAGACTGAAGCAGCATTTATTTACTTTTGCAATTGCAGAGCAAAAGCAATTTCAAAGGCTACCTGGCTGATCTTCAGACTCTGTCTATAGCTTATAAGTGAACAATATTAACAAATAAAGATGATTCAGGTCCCCAGTATGGTCGCCACTATGTTATCACTCAGGTTTTCCTTGAAGTTGTGGAAAAGGAAAGTATACCCGAGGTAACCACAAACCAACCTTCAGATGCAGAATCTATCCAATCTGCATCCAGAGAGGCTCTCTCTTTATAATTTATCTTTGTTCTTAGAAGGTTTTAGGCTAGTTATAGATCCAAGAGTTTGTTTTGAAAAATGGTGGAATCCACAAACTAAGGGCAAGGTTGAAAGTTTTCAGTCCATTGGGCTATGGAGTCAAAGGATGGCTTTACTGGATTTCTATTCTACACACAAGATGGCTTTACAGGGCAAGGTAGCTAGACATAGAACAATCCTTAAAATTTAAAGTGGATGGGATGATTTTGAAGGGATGAAAGGCAGCTAAGAATCTTTCACCATGTTCAAAAGAAAGAAATGATATGACTACAAACAAAGAGCAATGAAGAATTCTTTATTATAGTAATCAACAATGTTTAAATTGGCAAAGCAAGAGCATTTAAGAATTCATGCTTATAACCAATTTAGAGGAAAACATTAAGAACAATCACATCTGAAATCAGAGTACAATTAAGTAAATTCTGATTCAATCCTTTATGTAAATTATTCAGAAATGGACATAATGATATTATTAACTGATATAAAACTTAAGACAAAGGGTAGAAAGACTTATTGAACTGCAGTCCAACACATGAATCCTGCAAAAAGTCCCGAGCTTCAAATCGTCATCCAGTAAGCCACGAATAAATTTCTCCAAAATGCTTTTATTCCGAAAATCTCAATATTACAGCAAAGTAATAGAATCCACCCTCAATACTCTCTTTGAGGGTTTATTTATACACAAAATAATTGAAAATATCTCACACTATCCTAGCCCATAATTTGGGGTGACTAAGGAGTAATTTACAAATAAACAGGAGACAAATGGTCTCGTAGATAGAATAATAAGTAACTGCTGATGTGCTGTTTCCTTTCTTTATGGATGTGCTGGAGGTAAGTGCTGAAAAAGGGCTTGTTGCTGTCTTCTGGAGTAATTTCTTTGATTTTTTGATACTCTTTGTCTTTACGGATACTCTTTAACTTGTGTAACTGATACTCTTTCATCTGTACTCATTTTTACCATTTACCTGATAGTAAAGATAAAATTCTCATCCTGAAAATAACTTTTATAGAATTTCCAATAAGTCTCTCCACCATGAATCGTCTGGTATCATAGTCCTTTTGAGTTTTCTCAATGTCTCATCTGCTTCTGTGAGTTTGTAAAAGGTGGGCTCATTAGGAAATAGATACTTTATTTCATGTTCCAGATGAAATAAATTCCTCACTCTATCATAGATACTTCTCCCTGTTGGTAATGTCGATTCTGGCAAACTGGTAGAACAAGCAGTTGTATTTTGAGCATGAGTATTTATTTTCTTTACATAGGTTTCTAAGTCCATTATTTGATCCTCTGAGAGCATAGGACTTGGTAATCCATTGTCCAACAAAGCTTGAAATTTCTCCCTGAAAATATTGATATCAATCAAAATGTCTGAGCACTTCCTTTCTAAATTCTGCATGAAAGTTCTTTTGATGAAAACTCTCTTTATTTCCAAAACTGTGCCGGTCCTGTCCTCAATCCCTAAAACTGCAAGTTGTTGCTTTGTACAGGTGTTCAAAAATTGAATAAGCTGATTGGCCTGCTCAGGCCTGCCTCTTAATTCATTTCTGGTTCTGTTTATTTCTTCTTGGGCTATTTTAACCAAATCATTTTGTTCAAAAATAGCTTGAATAGAGGGCCAAATGCCCTTTATTAACTCAATGATATTACCCCAAAGAATTTCATTTATTTCTTTTAAAGGCTTTTCCAATGAAAGATCTTTTTCCAAAGCCTGAACCAATTTTTCTAATCTTTTTATTTCCCCGGTGTTATCAGCAACTGTCTTTTTAGATGTATCATATTTCTCCTCCAATTTTACTAATTGAAATTTCGTGGTTTGAAGTTCTGTGACCCTTAGTTGTAGACTTTCCATTTGTTTTATTAATTCATCAGAACTCAAACCAGAAGTGTTTACCTGGGATGGCTGTGTTTGCTGACCTGCTGTTGAAGTACCTGTGGTTGTAGCAGCTTCTGTGGCGGATGTCTGCTTGATAGCTTCCTTTTCCTGTAAGGCTTGTTCCAATTCCTTCTCTGTTTCACTTAGTCGCTCAGTCATATTTAGGAGCAACTCCATTATTTCTTCCTGTGAATTCCCCTTCAGAACTTCTTGGGTCTGGGGATGTCTTGAAGCTGGCAATTTTAGCTGCTTTCTCAGTGCAGCTATGTCATCATCTTTCTTCTTGATTAATGCCTCAATGCTTTTAATATCTTTGGGGTTGTGCCCCAAACCAATGATTAAGTATTCTAAAGACTTTATTCTGTTATCTTTGGCCTGTGAAGAGGCCCTCTCAATTTGCAATTGTGCAGTTGTGTTATTCAAAGAATCTTGCAGTGTTAGAGCTGCCATGGCTTTATTGGTAAGAGTGGAATACACCATTTCCCCAGTTTGTCTGTGCAGTTCTATCTGGTCCAAAGGATGAATGTCCTTTGCCAGGACCTCAAAATTTGTTCTAATGTAATCAGCTGCTGACATGGGCTTTGGCACCTTTGACTTGAAGTGGCTCATCAGCATTTTGCCTTGTGAAAGGTCAAATGCTGACATTAACCTTTCTTGATTATGGGGAGCCATCTTCAGATATTGGTCATATACCTTCATTTTTAATGGATCATTCTTTGCTTTAATATTAATGAATGTTCTTTTAATATCCCCTGTATCTGTTTTTGGTGGTCTGAAAGAGGATACCTCAGTACTTAATTGCTTTTGTAAAGCTTTTCCTTTCTGTCCTGTGTTTGTTTCACTAACTGTGCCAGTTAGTTGACTGTCTTCCCTTCCATCATCAAACACTTCATCTATGATTTCCACATCTGGAAGTGGATCTGATTTATGTTTTTTGGCTTGATGTATTCCTGAGGGCTCTTTAGGAGGAGTAGTGTCTGGAACCTGCCTTTTCTTTCCTATTTCCATGTTGGATGGAGTTTGTAATTCTGAAACTTCAGGATGTTTTATCTGAGTGGGAGAAACTTGTGTTTGATCAGGTGCTCTGGAAGTTTGAGGTTTCTCTGCCATGACTAAAGTTTCAATGACCTGAATTTCAGGTTCCTTTCCTTTGCCTTTTGATTCTGCTGCCACTGGTGAACTGCCTTCCTGTAATGTCTGCTGTAGATTTGCTGCTGAAGAAGTGCCAATCTCAGGTACCTGCACTTGACCACAAGATTCTAGGTCATACTTCTTCTCAAGATCTTTCATCATTATGTTCATTTTTTCTTCTTCACTTTCTTCTTCAACTAGTGTTTCTTCAACCCATTCATCTTGGTTGGCATATTGTTCTAGTTCAGGAATCTTGTGGTGTATGTAAGGGGATGATTTATTCTTTATTCTCTTTTCACAAATAAAACCAAATGGATCATAAGGAACCCAACGGAAAGTTCTTTGGAACTTGCAATGGCTTTGTAGTATATTTTCTGCTTCTCGCTCGGCCTCCCTAGAGTTGCAGATGAAAGGACCTAATTGACTTTTGATCCTTAGTTGGGCTTTTTTCTTCACACTACAAAAATGGATCACATCTGAATTATTCATTTGCCTGAAATATTCCAAGGAAAAAATTCTCATGGGCACATATCTTGGCAACTTGAATGGATGTAATTCACATCCATAGATTCTGATGACTGAATGGTTTTGATATAAATACCAATCTCCAACTTTATAGGTCCTTGAAAGTTGCAAGGTCTTCTTGATTTCATTACTGAGCCTTGGAGGAGGGATTCCTGTCAACAAGGTAGCTGCAGGATATACGAAAAGGTCTATGAACTCAGTATAAGAATATGGAGACTTATAGGAAGAATGAATTATGGGAGACCAAAATATGACTGACCTAGGGTTTCCCTTGGCATCAAGCTTTTTAACAGGGAAAGGGAATTTTTCTGATTGATAGAAGATAATGAGATGATAAATAACTGAGGAATATTTGAAAACTTTCTCATCATCTAGCCTCATGAACTGATCATGGATCTTGTTGGCTATGAAGGAGGCAAAGTCATATTTAATCTCAGGAGGTTGCCCAGGAGTAAAAATGGATAGCAAAACCAAGGTTATCTCATCAACATATTCACTGGTGTTGAAGCCCAAGACAAAAGATATCATATTGAGGATGAGTCTTCCTAATTGATTGAAATAATAAAAACCATAGGGAGGAGACCCCTTAGGTTGATGCTCAGGCAACATGAAAATCTGGCACATGGATTTTAGCTTTCCTGAAGTTAATTGCCTAGTCTTCTCAATCAATTCTTCCATAGACAGAGGTGCCAATTCTTGGTCAGGTTCAAAGTGTAGCATTTGATTGCTGGCCTGGGGAGTAATGGGGAATAGAACACTCTGATCAGGAGCTATTACAGCCCTTTGAGTGGGATCACAGTTTGAATGGAAATAGTGGATAATTTCTGGGAAATTAATGACTGAGGGGACGAGGTACCTTGGGAGATTGGATTCCCACAGTCCAATGACATCTTGCCCCTTTGAATAATCGTCTCTGCAGCGACAAAAACTCAGAAGGGGGCTTTCATCAAAATGCAAGTCTTTAATCTGAAAATCTTTGTCCACTAAGGGTAAATACTCTAACTCTTTGTGAGGGGCATTCAGTGGGGTCACATTCAGGGCTGCAGGAGCTTCCATTTTGGTTCTTGTGGATTCAGAACGGAAGTTCCTGGGTTTTCTTCACAGGCCGGGCGCTTTTCGATTTAAATGAGGAAATTGGCACAATTGCCAGTTCTGGGGGAAGAATTAACAGTTTTAAATCTCAGAGAATAATCTCAGTGATAAGATTTAATTACCAATTCAGTGGAAAACAGGGAAAACAGACTTTCTATTTGAGTTTCGAAGCACTATAGGATAAATACCTGTTCTTGGAAGAAAACTGGCTTTTAACTGGTATCAGGCGATGGCGGGAGGGTACTCGGACACAGGTGCAGCGGAATCTTGGAGCGAAATCAGATAGCACAGTAGATTTCAGTGGAAATTCTAAAATCGTAGCAGAAGGCGCCGTCGTTTTCAATAACGAAAATAACGGAAAAAACACGAAAATTGGCTTTATTTACAAGTTAAAAGGGTTTTTTAGTTTTTCGAGGAGTGACGTCATTTTGGTACGGGCTGACGTGGGGCAGGAAGGCCGGGCGGTAAGTGGTAAGCGGTAATTCCCGCACCGCTTATGGACGAAGGTGGTATTAGTTGGGAGGGCAGCGATTCCACAAAGTAATTGACACGTGGACGGTGAACTGTTTCAATACCACCAATCCCCCACTGGTTAAAGTTCTGACAAAGGATGGGTAGCGGAATTGACGTGGAGCGTTGATCTGCGGAGGGGCGATCCAACGTCTGAAGAAACGGAGAGATAGTGAGATAGTTCTTGCGCGGGCCCGGCGGGGTTTTAAACGCCATTAACTTTATTAATCACCCCGGGGGGCGTCTGATAGGCGGAGGAGTATGGTTATTAATTAATTCAGATAATTAATTAATCCCGTAATTATAATGAAAAAAGGAGTCGTGGCGGGGTTTTGTTAGGCGCGGGTATTAAAATTAAAGTATCGGGTGGGATGCCAGGTGGATGAGCCACGTTGGCGCGGGAATTATCCAAAGTTTGGTTTCGAAAATAAAACTTCGGGTTTTATTTATATTTTTAGGTTTAAACATATATATCGTATGTTTAAAGTTTTATTCTTCATATATGTTTTATTATATGATAAATTAATTAATATAATTAACTTACCATAGGGGCGGGATTATTATATGAAGATATAATTTAACCAAAGGGCTTATATAGTGGGTTTTTATTTGAATGCACGGGGAAGTAATTACTTTGGTTAAACATTATAATAGAGGGGTTTTTGGGGTATTTATAAAAAAGGAGTTATATACTTAGGATAGGGCATTTCACTAGGGATTTAGTAAATAGAGTTAAACATTAATATGACAAAGGGACAAGGAAACTCAAAATATTTTGCACATATAAGAAAGTGATAACTTCTGAAGTAAATTGCAATATCTTATCTTCAACACTTAAACTTAGAATAGCAAGTTTTCTTGAGGGATTTTTATGGAATTTTGCATGATTTCCCTAAGTAAAATAGGATTTTACTTAGGACAAGGTTAAAGGTGAATGATTATAATGATGAATTATCTCAAGTACTTAGGTCTTTTTGATCATTAGGCCGAGGGTCCGATCCCTCCAAAAGTCAAGGAAATGCCTTGAGCCCCTTTGATCTCCAAATACCTTAGTACTTTGGGGGAAATTAGTAAAACTTTTAAGGGGAAAGTGATGAGGGAAGTTAATGATTTTGACTTTGCTTGCTGTGATTTTCCAGTGTATTTCCTGCTCCAGTATTTGTGATGAAAGTAAAGGATCAAAAATATTTAGCAGCATCATTCATCAGATAAAACTTTGCATCACCATCTACCTACCCTATCTACTACTACCATTTTTCTTTATTAGGGTGCATTTAGACTTGCAAACCCTTTTCAACCTTTTCTTTTTACATGATAAATCTATCTAGTTCTACCCTTATTACATCCAAGGGCTCAGATTAAACCGTTGAGCACCTCTTATTAACTCTACCTATCTACTTATCTGCCAAGATTAAACTGTTTGGTCAGATATTTATTCTCTAATCTACAACATGAAATTGAAATATGAGTAAGCCAAGTTTAAATAGTTTGACTTATTCATGAATTGTGGCAAAGGTTTGACAAGCTGCACACAATTGCTTTATTACAAAAATGAAATAGTAGTGGCATTTGGATTTGCACACTTTCCTTGATCTATTTTTTGCTTGGGGTTCATTTCTTTCACTTTTTTGACCATTTTATTTTTATTACCCTTTGATTTTTCTTTTAGGGTATACCCTCTTTACATTTTTTAAATTTTTTGATTTTTTTGGTTTTCAAGAATATGGAACACCTTTGCTCCCTGAAAAAGGTTTGAACATATTCCATAGTTCAATCAAGACAATCATGAAAAATGAAACCTATTGGTATAGGAGACTAACAGAGGGTGCGGGTGGAAAGAGGGGAGGTCGAGAGGCCAAAAGAAAATTTAGGAATGGCAGAGTGGCAGGTATCTGCTGGAACTGCAAATTGCAGAATTTCAGGGATTGCAAATTGCAGAATCTTCAGGAGCTGCAAAAATCAGAGCTGTGCATAAATTGCAGAGATAGTAAAAAAAATGTAGAATTACAGTATATAAACTCAAAATGGTAGCATTCTAATGGAGCAGAAAAAATCAAACATAAAACTGACTAAGCAAAAGATTGTTGGCAGGAATGAGGGAGTTACACCACAGGCAAAAATGCCAATAGTGGGACTGGCTCTGATACCATGTCAAACCAGGAGGTAACTCCGCAAATCAGAATGTGTATTAGATGAAGAATGTGCATGTATTTATATATGGAGGTGAGGCTATTGGGATTCATCTCCCAATGACTCTTGGCCTTCCTTATTTCCTAATATTATTTATTATACAATATTAAATATCCTCACCCAACCCTTAGGATTAGGTGTCAACAATTTTTTGAAAAAATATTCAGAAAATACCAAAATAAACACAACTAACAACCTACACACATGCATATCATTTACTCAATATTACGCTCATTCAAACAAAGTGAACTACTGATTTTTGGACATAAGTCCCTAGAAAAACCCAATGCGGGAAAACCGGTGCAATAGATATGAGGGTTTATTATTATTAAGTAGAATATGAGCATAAAAAATATGGTTAACTGGATAGAGAAAAAGTATATCTGACGCTAACCCACTGTTATGATAGCAAGATTCTAACTGATCCACACCCTCAAATGGGATTTACAAGACTCAATCCCGATTTTGACCCTAGAAACCCCCAGCGCTGCCCTTGAAGCCCCAACGTCAACCCTGCTAGGCTCTTCGTGCCTCTGCGCTGCTCAGAAGGGGACTGCGTAACCCCGGAGTGGGTGACGCAGTCCTTACGCTGCTTCTAGAGGCCTCTGCGTAACTATGGAAGCCCTCTTAAGCTTTAGCGCCACCCCTTTTGGGCCTACGTAGTGGCTGAAGCTGTGTTGCGTAATTGCTGCTACTACTACCCTTGCTCTTTTGCGCTGACCCTTAAATTTTCTCCTCTGCCTCTTGTTGACCCTTGGCTCTGGGACCAGATCATCCCCTCAGCCAATACTACCCCTCACTATATATTACTCCTCCGGAAATTCTTAGCAAACCCTACCCTAGAATTCCAGCTTAGTTTCTCAGCTTTGCGTGTGTGTGTGTGTGTCTCCAATTGACCCTCAAGCCTTTCTCTTATAATTTTTCGTTAAACACGTCAACGAGCGTGATTAAATCACTTATCAACGACTGAGATTAAAAGACTGCTTGATCTACATCACTTAGAACATTTCATCACATGTGTTAATTAATTCACTTCAATTATTTAGTTTCCCTAAGTTTAGACTTAGGGATTACATTAAAATAATTAATTATTTGAATAACTTCAACACCAGATGAAATTTCTCCAAGCACTTTCTGTATTTTGGAGGTGATGTGTTCTTAGCCCCTCCACAAAGTTTCAGGGCTATATCACATCTGATGCTACCCCAACTACACAAAATCTCAAAACTCCCTCTTAGCACAGAGTGTGCTCTAGCCAAATCAAGGAGAAAAAATACTAATGAAGCAACGCAACCAAATCAACAACAGAAGAATTCAACGTTTGCTAAAGATAAAAAAAATAAGTAAAAAGTCTACTTATAAGGCTACACAAACTAACCCAACTACTTCAGATGTTCCACCTACATCAAAGACAATGGTAGTCTCCGACACTATTGAGTATAATGTAGTTGAGGATATGAAAAATACGAGGGCCAAAATTTTAATTCATGAACTTACTAAGTTAAAGCAACAACAAAAAATATTACTTAGAGATTTAAATGTAGTTCTTGCTTCAGCCTTACCTGCTCCAGTAGTAGTCCAAGCTGTTAATCAAATGGGTAAACCACCTTCTCCTTCAACTAAAATAGATTCTACAAATTTGATTATGATAGGTTATCAATCCATCTCTCATACTCCTCCATTTATCTTAACTTATGAGATCTATAATAAAAATGTCCATAATTGTTTAATAGACTCAGGGTCTTCCTCTAATATCATGCCAAAGTCAGTATGTGCTAAATTGAACAAATTTCCTCAGAGCTCCCCTGTTCATAGAGTACAACTTGATAGAACTAAAGTAGAGGTTTTAGGAGAAATAAATTTTGTCTCCATCAGATTGTCATCAAACCCTAAGGTTGCTCAAATAATTGATATATTGGGGGATGATATTCATGATTTTTACGGTTTAGTGTTAAGCAGAGACTGTTCTGAAAAAATTCATGGATATTTTGCAACAGACTAGTCACGTATGTGGCTACCACATAATGGAGAGCCAAATCAAATCCGAGTAGACTGTGAAAAATTCATGAAGCATACAGTCACCGATATTAAAGGAATAAACGAACCAGTAGAATTCAATGATAATATTATTGGAAACTACTTAGCAGAATTATTTCTTGGAAATTTTAATGCTTAAACATCACCCTTTTTCGATAATGCAATTATCTCTCAAATCGAGAATTTTTCCCAGACAGACACTTCAAAATGTAAAAAATTAAAGGAACAAATGAACCAGTAGCATTCAATGATAATATTATTGGAAACTACTTAGCAGAATCATTTCTTGGAAATTTTAACGCTCAAACATCACCCTTTTTCGATAATGCAATTATCTCTCAAATCGAGAATTTTTCCCAGACAGACACTTCGAAATGTAAAAATTTTGTAGATAAACCAGTAGTTAATTCTTTATTTTGATGGTTCTAATTCTTAATATGGTGCAGGAGCTGGCTATATTTTAATAAGCCCATAAGGAGAAAAAACCATGTTATCCTGCAGACTTAAATTCGATTGCACAAATAATATAGAAAAATATGAAGCATTAATCAAAGGTTTTTACAAAGCAATTGATCTCGACATCAAATATTTGAAAGTCCAAGGAGATTCGAAAATCATTGTTAAACAGGTAAGAAATACCATTCATTGTCATTATGGACATTTAAAGCATTACCAATCATTAGTCCAAGAATTGATCATTCATTTCTTAGCCTTCAATATTTCTTTCATGCCTAGAATACAAAATGCTAGTGCAGATTTATTGGCTAATGTAGCATCGAAATTAATCCCATCTCAAGAATTTAGTCCCGATATATTTCCCATTGAATTAATTTTTTGACTATCTATTCCTGACAATATTACCAATTAGACAGTATTTAATAATGATTCAGATATCATAGATTTCCTAACATCCGAAGGATCTTATGATAGTCAAATTTTAGATGAAAATGAACATGACATTAGATAAAGGATGAACAAGATGAAAATCAGATTCGTAAGTCAGTTGTCAAATTAGAAGACCTTTATGATCTAAAAGACAGGTTTAAAAGAGTTAACAACTCTAAAATTCAAATTTATACCTTAGATTTGAGTTAGTAAATCTTGGAACTAATGATAAACCACAAAATGTCAATTTAGGTCTTGGTCTATCTTTTCATGAAATATTATCATTTGTCAAATTATTAAGAATGTAAAAAAATGTTTTTTCTTGGGATTACACTAATCTTAATACAATGACACTTATGTTATTCAACACACTATTCCTATGATTTCAGATGAGAAACCTATGTAACAAAAGTTGAGGAAAATTCACCCGAATCTTGAAAATCAAATCAAAACAAAACTGAATAAAATATTCAAAGCAAAGATCATATTTCCAGTTAGACATTCTAAATGGGTTTCAAATTTGGTTCCTGTTAGGAAGAAAAATGGTGATACTAGGATTTGTATTGATTTTAGGAATTTAAATAAAGCATGTTAGAAGGACAACTTTCAATTACCAACCATGGAATTAGTACGGCAAACAGTAGTTGGTTCTGAACTGATGTCTTTCTTAGATGGATTTTCAGGATATAACCAAATCCTCGTATATCTATATGAAAGATTGAAGACTACATTCAGGACTAAGTGGGGAACCTACGCCTATCAAAAGATGCCATTTGGGTTAATTAATGCTGGTGCCACTTTTCAGAGAGCTATGGACACGACTTTCAAAGGAATCATCAATAAATCAGTGGTTATTTATCTAGATGACATTACAGTCTTTTCTAGACAAGTGACCAATCATGTGAATGACCTAAAGCAAGTCTTTGAGCGATGTAAAAAGTATGGAATTTCATTAAACCCAAAGAAGTCATATTTTGATTTAGATGAAGGAAAACTTTTAGGATTCATTGTGTCAAATAAAGGTATCTATATTGATTCTGAAAGAATTGAAGAGATAAAAAGAATTCCTTTTCCTCATAACAAGAAAACTATGCAGTCATTTCTTGGACAGATAAATTTTGTAAAATGATTTGTCCCTGACTTTTCGCAAATAGTTTTACCATTGCAAACCATGATTAAGAAAAAATCAGTCTTTAAATGGGGACATAACGAAAGAGAAGCATTTGATTTAATCAAACAATCCATTATCAATGCTCCATTCCTGACTACCACCAATTTTCTTGATCCTTTTACTTTATACACCTTCTGATCAGATACATCTTACGATGCTGTTCTAACACAACTTAATGACCAACAAATTGAAGCACCAATATCATTTTTCAGTTCCAATTTGCAAGGCACATAACTAAATTATTCATCTGTTGAGAGACAAGCATTTTCTGTCTTTAAAGCTATAAAGAATTTTAGACCATTTCTCCTTAAAACTCACACCAAAATATTAGTTCCATTCTCTGCAGTGAGACAACTATTGATGCAAAGAGAATTAGGAGAGAAAGGGGCTAACTGGGTTACTTCTTTACAAGTATATGATTTAGAAATTAGACCTTCTAAAATTGTTATAGGTCAAGGTTTTTGCAGAATGCTAATAGGAGCATCCCATTTATCATCAGAGGTAGATTCAGGTAATAATATGAAAATATAAGAGGTAAGCCCCAATGATGTGCAATCTCAATACATTGATCTCAAATTTTATTTGAAAAATGGATATGCCCCAACCCAACTCAGTTATAAAACAAAATGTGCTTTGAGATTAAATACCAAGCAATATGAAATAATAAATGAATTATTGTTTATAAGAAACTTTGATTCTGCGCTATTAAGATGCTTAGAGAAAATTGAAGCAGAAAAAGTCTTGCAGGAACTCCATGATGGACCAGCTGGAGGAAATTTTGGAGGAAATACAACAACACACAAAATCCTGCATGCAAGTTACTATTGGCCTACACTTTTCAAAGATGCTCATGAATATGCAAGAAAATGAAAATTTTGTCAAAGTTCATCTAGAAGACAAAGGAAACCAACCTTCCCATTACAGCTAGTTAATATTGAACAACCATTTGAGCAATGGGGATTAGATATAATCAGTGAGCTCGTTCCTAACTCTTCCAAACAACATAAATATATTCTCACAGCTACAAATTATTTTACTAAATGGGTGGAAGCAATTACAATAAAGGTAGCCAACTCTGAGAATATTATAGATTTCATTGATCAATTTATCATAACTAGGTTTGGTTTACGTACTGCTTTAATGTTCGATAATGCATCTTATTTCTCAGGAACTGCTATGATAGAATTTGCAATCAAAAGAGGATTTAAACTTAAGTATTCTACAAAATATTATCCGCAAGGAAATGGTTTAGCAGAATCCACAAATACAAACCTTATTAGAATAATCAAATGAACTATTGATCAAAACCAACGAAATTGGCATAAATCATTAACTTTTACTCTTTGGGCAGAAAGAATAACTTAGAAAGCTTCCATTGGTACTTCTCCATTCAATCTTGTTTATGGAAATGAAGCTATTCTTCTTACCAACACAATTATTCCTTCTCTTGCCTTAGTTCAAATTATTGATGAATATCCTTCTTCTTCTTTGCAAGAAAGACAATTTCAAATTCTTAAGCTTGAAGAAGAAAGAGAAAAAGCTAAAGTTACTCATACACATCATCAATCGATAATAAAAGCTTCATTTGATTCAACTTCTGTTACTCCAAAAAAAAATTCAAAGTCGTGATCTAGTATTGAAATGGGACAAAGCACATGAGGAAAAAGGTAAACACACCAAATTTCAAAGATTGTGGTTAATTCCATTTCAAATCATTGAAGAAATAGGCCCATCAACATTTTTATTGCAAGATCTATCAGGAAAAAGATATTTTTTTCCTGTAAATGGGAAGATTTTAAAGAAATACTTTTCATAGGAGGCAACCCCTTCTATTCCTATATATTATTGTATTTTTCTTTTCCTTAGGAAAATAAAGTTGAGTAGTATTGATTTTTGGATTTTCAAGAAAACATCTCAGATAATATTTTTGATTTATTGCTTATATAAATAAGAAATGTTAAGGAAACAATAGAAAGATTCGAAAGTCAAATAGATTCTATTTTCACTGAAAATTTAAATTTCACTAAAGTTATTTATTCTTTGATGAACTCTCATCTTTATAAAGCATGGTTATTTTGTTATCAGTCAAGAAAAGAATATTTAACATAGTAAAGACTCTTTTACAGAGAAGCAATATTAAAACTCAAAAATTTATCATCTAGAATCCTCAAAAAGGACCAAGGATTCACCCCATCAGGGAAAACTTATCAATTTAAAAAAAAAAAATTCAAAAATTATGCTAAAAATCTTAAAATATAACAAGTCTCATCACAAGCTTGTTTACCATGTTCATAGGGAAATAGTTGAACTAAAATTACTACCAATACTACCTACCAAAACAGGGTAATGACTTGAGATTATATCAAGAGGACAAGGGGTCTCATCAAGAGCCAGCTTGATCAGTTTAATTAGAACTAGTGAATGGCATTGTCAATATTTGGTTACCAAGCCAAGACAATGACTTTTAAGTAAATAAAAATATAATAGAAACTATCTACAAAAAAGAAAAGAAAGTTCCAAAAAATATCAAGTATATAAAGTTGGGATTTATTTTTGAAGATTGTAAGAAAGACTGGATGGGACAATGAATCATTGTTGGGTAAAAGGTAACCCTTCCAAGAGCTTAAATTACCTATTGGATTAGAGGCTCTACCTGTGATAAAATAGTATATATTTATAAAGCTAATCTGAAAGAGTCACTTGCTTTATATTTTTGAACTAATTAAAGACTGCTATAGATACTCATACTTTTATTTTTAAAGAGGAATTCTTATGAATTATAATTAAGAGAGATTTTGTTGCTTAGTGAGATATTATTTATTGAAGTTCATTCCTACAACTATTTTTATTTTAAAATTTTTTTAGAAATTTCAAAAAAGTTAATAAGAGATCGCTGGTTCTCCCAAGTGAATCACCAATTGTGCTATACAAAAACCCCCATTTATTTTTACTAAATGGGAACCCTTTAAAATAAATAGGAAATTTATTTGCTTGATTTTATCTTAGCCTAAGTAAATTTTTTTTTAGGAAATAAAGTTCTTTTCCTTTCTGCTTTCATTCCTTAGCACACATCGAAAATCACATAGCTTACGATCTTAAACAATTTGAAACATATTAAGTCTTGCGAGATGCGATATGCACTAAACCTTTCCGAAGTTAAATAAAACTCCCGTTACAAAAGCTTTAAACACCACTATAAAATAAAATCGTATTGCGCCTTGTAAAACGATCAAAGTTATAACAATTTGGGAAGAGTTGCGATCAAATAGACCCGATGAATCAATAAAGAAACAAACATAAAACTTCAAGTGTCCAATAAAGCGCATCGACATGTTTCCTTAAGTGCACTTCGCATTTCACATAATATAACTAAATGCAAGTTTCATTACCGTATAGAAATTACGATGTGCGATTTGTGCAGATTGCATTTCGTGAAATTTATCGGTAACATAACTAATAGAAATAATCTCGAGTTGTAAAATGCGATAATTGATAGTTATTGCTCAAGTGTGCAAATTGATTCATATTTAATCAACCAGATATAGAATCTAACGTCTTAAATTGATCGATAGACATTTCACGTGAAGGTGTGTAAGAGATTTGATTGAAAGAATTATCGGTGATTAACGACATTTAATGGGAGTAAGGTTTGAAAGATTCATATCTACTTCGAGCATGTTTTGAATGATTGAACGTTAGATTTGTGATTATATCACTTTAATTCTATTTGTCTCTCTATTCTCTCCATTTCTGAAGTTTTCTCCGTTTGCCTGAATTCAGGAAACCACTCAACGGAGTAAGGATAAAAGAGATGAGCAATAAAGGCAAGGAAATTTCCCAAGCATCATCTACTAAAGACTTAGATATGTCTCCCCTATTCTCAAATACCACCTGCAACAAGGATTGCGGTAGTTCCTCATGGGAGGCAATGTATGCATTCTTCGAGAATGAAAAGCCAAGGGTAATAACCAAAGTTGCTACAACAGGCTTGTCAGTTCCTTGAAACCCGACCTATTTCGACGTTGCATGCTCATTCATCCATAAGGTAGCAGCAAGGCCAAAGATTCTCCCCTATACAGATATGGTTAAGTGGGTAATTGACCACTTGAACATATAATATAAGACATTTAAGGATTCAAAAGGTGAGAATATCAATTCATTCAGGGCAGAAGATTTGAGGGCAATGTATCACTTACCTACCCTGCAACAGAACTATGACAAAGCTTTTGTTTAAAACTTTAGAACAAAAAATCCAGACCTGATGAAAGTCATAAAAGAATGGAAGGATGACCAAGGCAAGCTTAAACGAGACAAACATGGTACGTACCCAATAGCACAAATTCCTTCCCCTTATTGCTATGCTACTGGTATGTTGTGTAGATTATTTGCAAATCCTGATACCACTAGGTTTTCTGTAGATTGGGTTCCATTAATTAACACAATCGTCAATTCCTTAATTTTGAATTGGGAAAATATCCTATTTGATAATTTAGCCAAAATTATCATGGAGTATAGGACTAAGAGAAGTATTTTCTCTAGGGAAATACCCCATTTTTACATGAGTGCCTATGTCATGGATGCAATTTTATTTTATTTGAGTTTTCCTACCATGGGATGAAAAAGGACGGCCCAAGACCCTAATCCAATGCACATTTATCACAGAGCCCTTTGGGAGTTGGATTTTCATCTACATTTTTACAAAATTTTCCATAGAGTCATACTACCTATGCACCAGATCATATTTAATGAGAAAGCCTCTAGGATTTCCAAAGAGGCTAGTACAGACATTTTTCCCGTTTCCAGATGGTTTGCTGAAGAAATTTTCCCTTATGTCAGAGTTTTCGGGAGTTATGCTTCTCCCGACGTCTTGCCATATTATGTTCCTGGCAAGCTACTTGCTAGAGAGATTGCTTACTAGCTTGTGGTAAATGGTATTTCGAAACAACTTAAAGATTCTAAGAAGGCCATTTGGCCTAATTTCCCTTTACAGTGTGGTAATTTTTCACTTTTTGATATTGGTCATGCCTACAAGGAAGTTTCAAATGTTAATTTGTTGAATTTGGCTGTAATGCCAAAGAGGCCATATGACCCCAATGATGTGATTAAAAATTACATCACAGAGCTCAAATTAAAGCCTTTTGTGAAAGAGATAGATTTATTTGATGATTTCTTTCAAGGTATTGAAAAGTTTTCAGATGTACTAAAGTTTGCATCCAGTCAAATTAATCAAGATGACTTGGAAGCCTTCCAAGCATACAAAAACAAGAGACTGGAAAGGATTCCTCTGGATTTATTGACTATTGAAGATGTCAACATACCAAATACAAGTATTAACTTGGATAATGAAACTAAAGATATGTCTGAAGATGAGTCTATAATATTCCTACTTAGCCTAAGCTAAGAGGAATATTCATTTTTGTTTTACTTTCTGTTGCATGAATAAATGAATAAAGGAGGACATGTAAAACTCCTGAAAAGACTGAATAAATCAATGCCCATGTGAACAAAGATAAATCAGGGCCATGTAAATAAATCACTTGCAGGTGTGAAAGAGGTTTAAGATGTGAGACTGGGTCAACCTTAACCAAATCTACAACGTTGTCTAGGTTCAATGTATCTCATGAAGGGACAGCACAGTTCTAGAAGGAGGCCCCTCATGTGAAAGGAGCTAACTCATCAAGGTGGTTTAGGGTTTGCAAAGGCTTTCATATTATAAAAGGAAGGGGAAGGCAGTAAGAGAAGGTTGTTGATTGATTATATTTTTGAGTATCTTGTCTGCTTAGACAAATACTATTCTCTGATGTTTAGTAGAGAATTGTGTTGCTTAGCACTTGGAGTTCCTATGTAGGGATTTCACCTCTTCCTTTGAGGATTCTTGGAGGAGTATTTGCTTATTTGATCCACTATCAGGCTTGAGGCCAAGCTCTACTTCCAATTGCAGCACAGATCTAGTTAGGGTTTGTCTGCTTTTGCAAGTTGCAACAAGTGGGATTCTAGATTTGCAGATATCTAGTTTGTTTTGGGAGCCTCTTCTCATGGAGTGTGTCTTTTAACCTCCTAGAAGAGTGCCTCTCATGTTTGTGCTTCAGATCTTTATCTTGGCAGTTGGCCATCTATGTTAGTCAAGCTACAACACATTTTTCATTGAGGAACTGCGTTATTTTCATATGAGATTCTTCAAGGTGTTTTGATCCCAATTTTGATGAGAGATCTCTGGTGCTGGGCTTTGCCTTTCACTTTGGTGATCCATGGATTAGCTTGCTGATCCATGTTTTGTTTAGATCTGATATATTGTAATGTAAAGTCATATTCAGAAATTACTGCAGCATTTTACAGATCTGCAACTTAAAACTCAGATTTACTCTTGTTTATGCATGATTTGGTCAAAACCCCAAGGGGATCTTGTAAATAAGACTATCTAGTTTCCAGATCTGAAATGGATCTGATGTTTTGTCCACAGATATGCCCTAGATCTGAGTTGTAATATTCAGCTGCTACAGCTCCTCAAAATAATGTTGTTGAGCCATTTTGGCAGTTTCTATATATGTTGCAGCCTTCTTTCTGAAGATTTCTTGCTCTATTGTCTCATGTATTCTACTGTATATTGAAATAGCTTCATTGCAATTCTGATTTTCTGTTGTATAATCATAAGTTAATCATATTTTATGGCCTCCTGCTCATACTGTCCAAGACTACATTATTTCTGAAGCAGTTTTTTGTGCATAGCTGCAACCCCTATAGTAGGGTGTTTTTCAGCTAGACTAGGTGGTGGGAGATCTGTTTACCACACCTAGTTTGATTTGTTTTTTCTCCCCCCTATGGATCCAGACCCCAGATATGCTAATATAATGGATCCAATGGCTGTAAACTCATTTCTATACATCAATCTCCCAGGAGTGTGTTATTTCAGTAGGCCTGCTATGCTATTCTAGATTTAGAATACTACAGAGTCAGGGAAATTAGAACATCAATCTCAGAATTCAGATCATTCTGAAAATGAATCCAAAACAGAAATGAGAACCCAGAAAAGGTAATTAATCAAGTAATCAAAGATATTGAGATTCAAGAGAAAGGAGGAATTAATGGAACTAAATCGTCTTCCCAAGAAGTTCAGCATAGCCAAGATACACCTGATCAGTTAGAAAAATCTCAGCCAAAGGATTGAAGAGTGGATGGGATAAGTTTTCTACGGCACTAAAAACACCACAAAAAAATCCTAATACTAATCAATCTACCAGTTTTCATATGACAGAACATTCTCCAAAACTAGTGGAAACTATTACTCCACTACAACAAGTTCCTGAAACTCATGACCGAGAGATCATTCCTGCCTACCCTACAGAGCAGATAGTTTTACAAATTGAGGAAATCCCTTCACTGGATGTCTTCTACAGCCCTATTCATAAGGATTTAGTTAGGAGAAGACAAAGGAGAAGAATTTTGATACAGTCTCAAGTCTTACAAATCAATCTGTTGATTTTTTATGGAAGGATCCCCTAATTGATCCTAATGAACATTTAAACAAGCTATCACAGTTTGCAGGGGCATATGCTACTGCCACTATTGATAAGGCCACTGAATTTTAAATGTTACTGAAGCAGAAAGAAGATAAAATACAAGATTTAGAGAGACTGTTAGAGCAAATAAAGTCTAACTCCAATGAGCAATTGGAATTGAAAATGTCCCAGTTTCAAAAATATTTTGAAAGATTAAATTTTCAACATTAGGTGTAACTCAAAGAAAATAAAACGCAACTGGAAGCAACAATAAACAAATTACAAATCCAACCAAAACTAGAGCAATTTCTAAGGGAAGCATTGGATTTGAATGCTAAACTAAAGCAACAACAAGAAGTATTTTGCCAACAAGCTTCTATCACTAACTTTTATTATGATTCAAGTAAAATACTGATACAACAAGTGGCTATCCATAAACTTGAGTGTGAGAAAATTGAGAATAAAATCAATGAACACACTCAATGGAAAGCATCAAACTCAAGAAATGAAGTCGATCTACCCTAGATAGATAAATTTCACAAGGAAAACTTATTTAATGATTGGGAAGCACAGATAAGGAAAGCAGACAAAGCAGCAACAAAAGAATCAAGGTTAACAAAGAAAATTACTGAATCTGTATGTGAACAACTTTAGAAAGCATAAATTATCAAAGAGTGCACATCTGAAGTGCTCTCACAAATAAAGCAGTTGGAAACAAAGTGGAAACAAAGAACATAAGTGCAGGAAGAAATGATTAAAAAAGTAAATAAGTTTGATCAAGAAAATTATTGGAATTTTCTGATCAAACCTTGCAATATTTAACTGATTCAACAAAAAGATCGCAACCAACACTCTCATAGTATTCAAGGGACAGGTCAGATCGAGAATTTCACAGCTAGCTCATCTCAAACCCATGCTAGATATTTTTCAACTTTGGGATCAAATCCAAATGAAAGATCAGAATTCATAGTTATATTGTTACTTTATTTTCCTATATTGTAGTTGAAGTTTGTCTTACGAGGATGTTTGTTTGAAACCTCCTCTATTTTTTATATAATAATCTATTTTTAAACATATTTAGTTTAGTATTTAAACCCCTCTCATGCATTTAGAGAAGGGTCCATAAATTTTTCAAAAACATTTGCAAAGAATGCACTTTTGTAAGTTTGTAAATGCTTTGATGGATTAATGGAACACAATCTGTTATCTTTTGACATTTGAAGCTGTTTAACTGATGTTGCACTATTGTGCTCTTTAAATTGGTTGAAAGTGAAGAGGAGTAGAAAATCTACTGTCAGTTTATATGAGTAGGACTTTGTACACATGGTACTTCTATTCACTTGTATTAAGCTTTGCTTTCTAGATTGACACTTATCTTTTTACTTGTATTATATATTTGAAACGTCATCATAAATGAATGTTAAATGCACTTCTGTACTAATATTTGTCTATGATTTCTTATCTGATATATAATCACACATATGAATGCGATATAATTGTTGGGAAAAATACTGAGAGGGGGGGGTGAATCAGTATTTACTGCATATTCAAAACTTTTACTTTTCCTTGCTTCTAAAACACATACGCTACTTTCCTGAAACAGAAACGCGTATATACGCGGATACCCTTTATGAAACTAGCGTATGTACAGATATCTAATTAAGTTATTAGATCTTCACTTGAACCATTCCATCATTCATTCATCAGATGTTTAATAAACAGCAAACATGAACAGTAAGAGCAGAGTAAACCATCACACAAAGCATCACACATGAACACCAGGATTTTTAGGTGGAAACCCAAGTCGGGAGAAAACCACCGCTGCCATTGCTCAGCCTTCAATCTTTTATTATAGAGAGAAACATCTTACAACATATGTGCTGGTGCAGACTTCTACCAGCATGCAGGCACCCACCTGCCCTCGTTTACCAGCCTCTCCTGGAAGGGAGCTCCAACCCCCTGACTCGTTTACCAGCCTCACCTGGAAGGGAGCTACGACCCCCTGACTGAAGGCTACAACCCTCAGCACCTCTTAGGACCACGTTTCATCAATTTTCACACTGGATCCAACAACTTCAATAGAACACCACTTGCAAGCCACATTTCATCATACTTTCAGACTGGACCCTTTCCATACTTTTAAGCACAAACATACATCACCAACAGATACTTATCAACACAGATCAGATAGCAGAAACATAGCAGAACAGATCAGATATTTCATACCCCTTGCTTCAGCAAACCCTAGTTTGCATACGCGCTTTCCCTTCACTGATGTTGCGTATATACGCGCTTCCATCCACACAAACCAGTGTATACCTCTGTGTATATTTTATTGCGCATACGCGCTTTATCTTCAGCGAAGCCGCGTATATACGCGCTTCCTCTGTGGCGAAGTAGCGTATAGATCTTCAATCATTATAGAGCAGCATACTTCTTCAGATCAGATATCCAGTTCAGATTTACTCTTTCTCTTCAGACAGATGTTCGCCTAGATGTTTGCCTCATCACAGATCTAAGCCTTCCATGAGCAGATCTTGTAGGTACCAGTGCATTTCAGATCTAGATCCCCTTCTTCATCATTGGTGCATCATCCATTCAGATTTATCATTCAAGTGTAACCCTTTCCATTTAGATTTACTTCAGAGTGAAGTATTCATTCAAGCTCAGACATCTTGCACCCACGCACACCATTTGCATAATGAATTTCATCTCTTTATATAGGTTTATCCTTTTTCAATACCATGAGCCAAACCAATACCATGAGCCCAAAACTACATTACTTCCGATGGTATTCCTGGATGGGGTCAATTAGGCGGATCATTACCCAATACAATGGGTCAATACCATGGTGGATACCCCTGGTTTTGCACTTTTAGAGCGCTTTAGCCCATACGCGACTTGGCACGTTCTTTTCTGCGTGCATACGCGACTTCACTTAGACAAATCCGCGTATTTCTTGAGACATACTCTTGCATCATAGATTTAGCACAATCTGAATTTCTTTCTTCACAGCCTTCTGTACATACTGTAGATACATCAGATTTCCTCCATCAAGAACATATTCTATCAAGCACAACTTCATCAGGTGGATTGTATGTCTTCATCTTTATTCAGTGGGTTGCCATCAAGGACAACACTCTGCATCATAATACCAACAATCTCCCCCTTTGGACTTGATGGCAACCACGATGGTGTTTGGTTACAAAAGATAGGTACAATAAGAATACAGTGACACCGTTCAAACACCATGACACTCTCCCCCTTTGACATCAAGGGCAAAGGGCTGATCAAAAACCAACAGACTCTCCCCCTTTTTCTCATTCTGCAGATCTGATGTACACAGAAGTGACCAAGCTCCCCCTGAGTTCATGCTGAATCTTCAAACATATTTTCCAATGAAGTACATGACTCTATGAACGTCCTATCACCAAAGACTCATACTTACATCAAATGTCCAACCAAGTGGATTTACATAAGAGACTCAAGTACCCAATCAAGTGGGTTTACAAAAAATTGACTCAGCTACCCAACCAAGTGGGTTTACAACTTTTACAAGTCCTTACATGACTGAATATTACAAATTTACATCATGGGTCTCAACATGACCTTTTTATCAATATACAGAAATGACTTTTCATAACCAACATCAGAAAGTCCTCAAGAAAGAGAACATATTTCAGAACCATCATAATGCCAACAATGCATTATACTCAGCAAAGCTAATACTCCCCCTGAATCTGGGCCTCCAAGCAACTTTTCATATGACTAAGGCTCCCCCTTAGTTAGTGCATCCTGAACACTTTCAGCAACAAATCATCAAGGCATCTTTATCAAAACATTAGAAATAGAATTATGAGAGCTGGAACATCACCAAAGATACCAAACAGTATCAGATATACCAAGCAGTACTGCAGAGTTGCTGAAGAGAGCTGACTCCAATCAGAAAAATGTCAGCAATCAGACATACGCGATTTTCTGTGCATGAACTCGCGTATATACGCGACTGTGTTTCAGGAAACCCGCGTATCCAATGCCATCTTCTAAATTTATGCAGAATTATTCTTTTGACTGGCAGAGAACACTCCCAGCTTCTGTCTTAGATACTCGAATGCTTCCCTGGGCAGAGGTTTGGTAAAGATATCAGCAACTTGTTCTTTGGAGGGAACATACTCCAACTTCACCTTTTGCTCAAGCACTTGTTCACGTAAGAAGTGATACTTGATGGGAATGTGCTTGGTCTTCGAATGCATAACATGATTCTTTGAAATACCGATGGCACTTGTATTGTCACACTTAATGGGGACAGGAGGTGTACATTTGATTTGAAAATCTTGTAAGGTTTGCATCATCCAAAGGAGTTGAGTGCAACAAGATGCGGCAGCCACATATTCTGCTTCTGCTGTAGATAAGGCAATAGAATTTTGCTTCTTGCTGAACCAAGATACTAACCGGGGTCCCATGAAGAATGCACCACCACTAGTGCTTTTCCGATCATCAACACTTCCAGCCCAATCTGCATCAGTGTAAGCATGAAGAGTAAGATCAGCATTCTTTGGATACCATAGACCAAGGTCTTGAGTTCCTTGAAGATATTTGAAAATTATTTTAACAACCTGAAGGTGAGACTCTTTTGGATTAGCTTGGAATCGTCCAACAATCCCAACTGCATGCATAATGTCTGGTCTAGTCCCAGTGAGATAAAGTAGACTTCCTATCATTGATCTGTATTCCGGTTGATTCACCGTGGGAGAATCATCATGAGAACTGAGATTGCATCCGGTTATCATTGGTGTACTTACAGGTTTGCATTCTTCCATGCCATACTTCTTCAGAATTTGCTTAAGATATTTTGCTTGTGATAGGAATATACCAGCTGCAGTTTGATGCACTTGTAAGCCAAGAAAAAATTTTAGTTCTCCAAGTAAGGACATTTCAAATTCTTGCTGCATGACAGAAGAAAATTTTTGACTCAAAGATTCTTCATTACTCCCAAAAATGATATCATCAACATATACAACCACAATCAATAGTTTATCATTTTCAACTTTTGTGTATAAGTTGCTATCAGCAGACCCCTTTGTAAATCCTTGTTGATGAAGATATTTGTCAAGACGATAATACCAAGCCCTTGGAGCTTGTTTGAGACCATAAAGAGCCTTTTTAAGTCTACAAACAAGATTTGCATCATTTCCCAAAATGAATCCTTCCGGTTGTTCTATATATACTTCTTCTTCTAGATCACCATTAAGAAAAGCAGATTTAACATCCATTTGATAGACTTTGATTTGTTGATAACTTGAAAAGGCAAGAAACATTCTTATGGCTTCAAGTCTAGCTACAGGAGCAAAAGTTTCTTCAAAGTCTATACCTTCTTGTTGAGTATACCCTTTGCAAACCAGTCTAGCTTTGCTTCTTACAACATCCCCATTCTCATTTAACTTGTTCTTGAAAATCCATTTAGTTCCAATGACATTTTTATCATGTGGTCTTGGTACCAATTCCCAAGTGTCATTTTTTTCAATTTGATCAAGCTCTTCATTCATGGCTTGCCTCCAACATTCATCTTTGCTAGCTTGATTGACATTGTGTGGTTCAATTGTGGATAGAAGTGCCAGATGATTAGAAGATCCCACAAGAGTTCTCCTTGTTCGTACACCTGATTCCTTGTCACCCAAAATTTGAGATTCAGGATGATTCTTTTTCACATATCTTGATGGAGCTTTTTTAAATAGATCATCTTCAGGTTCTTCATTGGATCCATTGTCTATATCATTTGATGTAGAAGGACATAGGTCACCATCATCTTCTTTTGTTGTTTTTTTTTCTTCTTTAGGAGCTGCAGGAGACTCATCAATAACAACATCAATACATTCAACAATATTTCGAAGCCTTTTATTGTAACATTTGTATGCTTTGCTTGAAGATGAGTACCCAAGAAATATCCCTTCATCTGATCTAGGTTCAAACTTTCCAAGCTTTTCATCATTATTTTTGATAAAGCATTTACTTCCAAAAACTCTAAAATGCTTTACAGATGGAGATTTACCATACCAGAGTTCATATGGAGTTTTGTCACTATTTACCCGAACATGAGCCTTGTTGAGAATGTTAGCTGCTGTATGTGATGCTTCTCCCCAGAACATGTCAGGAGTTCCAGAATCATCGAGCATAGCTCTAGCCATTTGTTGAATTGTTCTATTCATTCTTTCTGCTACGCCATTTTGTTGTGGAGTACCTGCTACAAAGAATTGTCTTTTTATGCCATGTTGTTCACAAAATTCAAAGAATTCATTTGATGTATATTCTCCTCCTCGATCAGATCTAAGACACTTGATTTTTAGATCTAATTCATTTTCAACTAAAGCTTTGAAGATCTGAAATTTTTCAAATGCTTCATCTTTATGTTTAATGAGCCCGATCCAACACATTCTAGAGTAATCATCAATAAATAAGATATAGTATTCTTCCCCACGTGGTGACTTCTTTCTCATAGGTCCACATATGTCAGTATGAATGAGTTCAAGAGGCTTACTTGATGATCCTTCTTTGGCATTAAAACGTACTCTGGTCTGCTTACCGAATTGACAAGATTTGCATATGATGCCTTGTGGTAGATTAATATTGGGAAGACCACGAACAGCTTGAAGTCTGCTTGCTTTGTTGATTTGAGAGAAACTCAGATGCCCCAGCCTTCTATGCCATAGCCAATTTTCTGAAGACTTTCTCAAGAAACATTAATCTATACCATTTAGTATATATAGGTTGCTAGGATTTCTTTTTCCTTTTATAATGATTTTACCTGTATCAAGATCACGAACCACACACTCCTTTGAACTAAAGACCACTTCTGTTCCTTGATCACACATTTGACTTACACTTAACAGGTTATGCCTTAATCCATCCACATACATGACATCATTAGCCTTCACCTTTTCTTTTAGAAATACTGACCCTTTTCCTTTAATCACAACAGGAGTATCATTTCCAAATGTAACTTTCTTTTCCTTTTCTAGAGCATTATATGTAAGAAGTTTGCTTTTGTCACCTGTCATGTGGAGCACCCACTATCAATGTACCATTTATTTTCTTCACCTTCTGTAAATAATGCTATCCCACAATTTTCAACCTGTAATTCTTTCTTTTTCCATACTTTAGAGCTTGAGGAAACATGTTCATTTGGCTGGACCTTGCTCCTGCATTCAGATTCTTCATGACCAAAGTTATTGCAATAAGTACATTCAACTTCATTTTGAAGAGGAGAAAAATTGTTATAGGTATTCTTCTTTGGTTCAATATTCATTCTTTTCTTTCTTGCTTCTCTTGTCATGATGGTTTTATATGCAACACATTGAACAGCTTTATGACCAAAATTGTGACATGAGAAACATTGTCCATTGAAGTAGAAATTCCGGCGACCATGAAATCTTCTATTTGAATTTACCTGTTGGTCGTTGCTTCTTTGAGGGATCTCCCTGTTAGTGATCCTTGATTTGAGATGATCATGCTTTACCTGTAAAGAACCTTTGTTCCCTTGCTGAGTGGCTGAGTGAAGAGAGCCAGTTGTGACTGCTTTCAGATAATTTGGTGCTGAAGTCTGGGAAGATTCCCCAGAATATCCAAGACCTGTTTTTATAAGAGGAGACCGTTGTGTCTTGATAATTTCATCTAAGGTTTCTGAAACTTTAGCAAATCTAAGATTGAGAGTCTTCACTTTCTCATTATCTTTCCTTAGACTTACTATTTCACATTCCAATTCCTCAATGTGTTTTTCTTTGGCTTCAAGCTGTCTTTCAAGAGTCTCTATGATTATGTTCTTTTCTGCTAGGCTTACTTTGAGTTGATTGTTTTCTTCAAGAAAATCATTGTCCTCTAGAGCATCCACGAAAGTATCCTTTTCTTCTCTTTGTTCAAAAGCCATGAGAAGTCTAAAGTCTTCTTCACATTCTTCCTCACTATTAGATGATCCATCACTGTCTTCATTAGTATAATAACTTTTCCTTGTGCTAGATTGATTCTTATTCCTTCTTGCTACTTCTTTTCCTTTAGCCAAGGTTTCTTTATAAGGACACTTTGCAGCATAATGACCAACTCTTCCACAATTGAAACATTTGAAAGGAAGCTTACCTTTGAACTTTCCGGTACCTAGTTGAAGTCTTCTCACAAAATTTGCTTCTTCTTCTTCTTCAGATATATAGCTAGATTCTTTGACAACTTCCTTTTATTTTTCTTTTTCTGAAGCCTTAAAAGAAGCTTCTTTGATTTGAGAAGGGCCTCCTTGCCTCATTTCAAAAGCAGTCAGAATACCATGCAATTGAACAATAGTAAGAGTTTGCAGATCTTGCCTTTCTTCAATAGCTGAAACTTTAGAGTCAAATTTTGAAGTCAAGGATTTTAAGACCTTTTCCACCAGAGTAGTATCGCTTATGGTTTCACCCAAATTTCTCATCCGATTTACAATATCATCCAGACGAAGAAAGAAACTGGCAACATTTTCATCACTATGCATCTTCAAATTTTCATATTCGATTCTAAGAGTTTGGAGTTTTGCATTTTTTACCTTTGTATCTCCTTCATAACTTAGAATGATTTTGTCCCATATCTCTTTTGCTGAATGTAGCTGCATTACTTTAGCAAATTCTGATTCAGACATGCTTCCTAATAAGACATTCACTGCTTTGGCATTGATTTCATACTTCTTTCTTTCAGCAGCATCAGTAGGAATACTTGCCGGGTATTGATAACCTTCTTCCACGATTGCCCATACATCTGCACCAAGACTTTGCAGATATGCTTTTGTTCGTACTTTCCAGAATATCAGATTGCTTCCATTGAATAGAGGTGGCTTTATAGACATTACTCCTTCTTGACTTCCCATTGCGACGGATCTCCTTCAAGCGATCAAGCTTCTGCAGAAGAACCTAGCTCCAATACCAATTGTTGGGAAAAATACTGAGAGGGGGGGGTGAATCAGTATTTACTGCATATTCAAAGCTTTTAATTTTCCTTGCTTCTAAAACACATACGCTACTTTCCTGAAACAGAAACGCGTATATACGCGGATACCCTTTATGAAACTCGCGTATACACAGAGATCTAATTATGTCATTAATTCTTCACTTATATCATTCCATCATTCATTCATCATATGTTTAATAAACAGTAAACATGTGCAGTAAGAACAGAATAAACCATCACACAAAGCATCACACATGAACACCAGGATTTTTAGGTGGAAACCCAAGTCGGGAGAAAACCACCGCTGCAGTTGCTCAGCCTTCAATATTTTATTATAGAGAAAACATCTTACAACATATGTGCCGGTGCAGACTCTACCAACATGCAGGCACCCACCTGCGCTCGTTTACCAGCCTCTCCTGGAAGGGAGCTCCAACCCCCTGACTCGTTTACCAGCCTCTCCTGGAAGGGAGCTACGACCCCCTGCTCTCGTTTTCTAGCCTCACCTAGAAGGGAGCTACAACCCCCTGACTGAAGGCTACAACCTTCAGCACCACCTTGGACCACGTTTCATCAATTTTCACACTGGATCCAACAACTTCAATAGAACACCACTTGCAAGCCACATTTCATCATAATTTCAGACTGGACCCTTTCCATACTTTTAAGCACAAACATACATCACCAACAGATACTTATCAACACAGATCAGATAGCAGAAACACAGCAGAATAGATCAGATATTTCATACCCCTTGCTTCAGCAAACCCTAGTTTGCATACGCGCTTTCCCTTCA
Organism: Pinus albicaulis; assembly: GCA_034641835.2. Taxonomy (NCBI): domain Eukaryota; kingdom Viridiplantae; phylum Streptophyta; class Pinopsida; order Pinales; family Pinaceae; genus Pinus; species Pinus albicaulis. Next base: position 1,325,828,993 of record CM076583.1, read on the forward strand.
CTGATGTTGCGTATATACGCGCTTCTGTCCACACAAACCAGCGTATACCTCAGTGTATATTTTATTGCGCATACGCGCTTTCTCTTCGCTGAAGCTGCGTATATACGCGCTTCCTCCGCGGTGAAGTAGCGTATAGATCTTCAATCATTACAGAGCAGCATACTTCATCAGATCAGATATTCAGTTCAGATCTACCCTTTTGCTTCAGACAGATGTTCGCCTAGATGTTTGCCTCATCACAGATCTAGGCCTTCCATAAGCAGATCTAGTAGATACAAGTGCATTTCAGATCTAGATCCCCTTCTTCATCATTGGTGCATCATACATTCAGATTTATCATTCAAGTGTAACCCTTTCCATTCAGATATACTTCAGAGAGAAGTATTCATTCAAGCTCATACATCTTGCACCCACACTCATGATTTGCACAATGAATTTCTTCTCCTTATATAGGTTTACCCTTTTTCAATACCATGAGCCCCTTTTTCAATACCATGAGCCAAACCAATACCATGAGCCCAAAACTACATTACTTCCGATGGTATTCCTGGACGGGGTCAATTAGGCGGATCATTACCCAATACAATGGGTCAATACCATGGTGGTTACCCCTGGTTTTGCACTTTTAGAGCGCTTTAGCCCATACGCGACTTGGCACGTTCTTTTCCGCGTGCATACGTGACTTCACTTAGACATATCCGCGTATTCCTTGAGACATACTCTTGCATCATAGATTTAGCACAATCTGAATTCCTTTCTTCACTGCCTTCTGTACATACTGTAGATACATCAAATTTCCTCCATCAAGAACATATTCTATCAAGCACAACTTCATCAGGTGGATTGTATGTCTTCATCTTTATTTAGTGGGTTGCCATCAAGGACAACACTCTGCATCATAATACCAACAATAATTTTTCAAAATTCTTTTAATCAAACTATTTTGTTAAAAGAATCATCTTTACATAATTTTCATCTCCTTCAACTATTAAATAATCTTCATTACTAATAGTTGGAGGATATCTCTTTAGATCACATAAAGGAAGAAAAATCTCGGGTATATAGTAGAATAGATAAGTGTTAGATAAATGCATGTGCTAGATTAAAATCATTTCCATTGCATGTTATATAAAAAAAAAACACACCCCAAAATAATCCTTATTGGGAAACTGGTCCCTTCATCCCCAGTCGGAGCCACCACACCAAACAGAAAAGGACTTGCTCTAAGGTCTGGAATGGGTGGTTTTCCCCCATGTTGTGGCAACGGAATTCTGAGGCCTCAACAGAGCCCCTCATCTAGATTTTTACCCATGGTAATCAGTTGATCCCAGATAGTCTTAAGTCTGAAGAGGAATGGATCTATCTCCTCACCCTTCTGCATCTACAACAACCACATCTGATTCTCTAGAAGCATCCTTCTTTGGAAAGAGTATCCCTGATGCATCATGTGCAATGCTACCCACATCTCATTTTCCATATTATTTCTGAAAATATGAGGTACGGCGCGGTCTTTGACTCCATCCATGATCAAGCGCTTAGTTCGAGCTTGATTTTCTTCGTATTTCTTTAGAGGATCTACATCGGTTGACACATCTAGGAATTTCTCTGCATGATCCTTGAAGCCATACTCATCTAGGAATAATAGGATCTTGGCCCTCTAGATAATGAATTTGGACATACCGTCCAACCTATCTTGATCTCTCAGTCCATATGGCGCCATATGCTCAGATATGTCAGAACATATACTCTTCTCCCTCTTTCTGTTGCAATACTGAACATAAAATGATGGATCTGGGTTTCTTGGTGATTAGAAACCCTCTATAGTAGCTACTCCCTCCAACAACTGATTTCCCTCCTGGAAATATTCATCCAAACACAATTGTACAGTACTCTCTGATCCCCCTAATCGAATCTCAGATATGTTTGGCTCAGATCTGCGGAGTGACTATCTTCCTCCCACTCTTTGTTGACTTAGCTAGGCATAATTCACACCGAAAGAATCTCCACCACACCAGCATTTCTGAAGATCTGAAGCACTGCTTCCAGACCTTGGCAAAAATTCTTTGAAACAAGAAGAATGACTAGACTGTGTTTCACTGACTGGCCCTGCATAGCCTTAGCACCCCTCAGAAGTGGACTGTGAACCCCCAGACTGGGTGACGCAGTCCTTAGAATGGCCTGAAAAGGCTATGCATAAGCCTGATGGCCTTCTGTAGCTGCAATGCTGCCCCTTCCTGGGTCTGCGTCCTCCTGTTGCCAAGCTACCCTTTCCGGATCCCTACTGATTCTACTACTGTCCTGCAGAAAAAATATTCTTCAGCTGATTTGCTGGAGATTCAGATTGATTTGATATCACTCTGATACCATGTGAAAATTCCCAAATACAGTTATGCATAAATCCTACTATAGTATCATGGTTTACTTCTCCTACACGTGATTAATTTATACAAGTTATTTTCAGAAAATACCGAATTAAACACAAATAACAACCTACACACATGAAAATAATTTACTGAATATTATGCTCATTCAAACAAAGTGGCACACTGATTTTTGGAAATATGTCCTCGGAAAAACCCAATGCAAAAAATGATGCAATAGATATGAGGGTTTATTATTATTAAGTAGAATCTGAGTACAACAAATCTGGGCACCAAACTGCCAACTCCGACGAGAAAAAGCATGCTCCGCGCCAACTCCGTTGTTCGAGACCAAGATTAATCGATCCACACCCTCAAATTGATTTACAAGACCCACCGATTCCCCCCGGTACCCACTGTAAAACCCCAACACCGTTATTTTCTCCAATGTCAGCCATGCTAGGCTCCGCGTGCCTTTGCGCTACTCAGAAGGGGGATGCGTAATCCCAGAGTGGGTGATGCAGTCCTTACATTGCCTCTGGAGGCCTTTGCATAACTCTGGAAGCCCTCTGAAGCTGCAGTGCTGCACCTCCTAGGCTTGCGTAGAGGGTGAAGCTATGCTGCGCAGCTACTGTGTAACTGTTGTTGCCACCCTTGCTCCTATTCGCTGACCCTGAAATATACTCCTCTACTAATTGTTGACTTCTCTGGCCCTTTATCAAATCTCATCCCCTCAACCATTAGTACCCCCCTCGCTACGTAAACTCCCCTTCCGGAATTCTTAGCAAACCCTGCCCTAGAATTCGAGATCAGTCTCTCATCTCTGCATCTGTGTGTGTGTCTCCAATTGACCCTCAAGCCTTTCTCTTATACTTTTTCATTGATCTCATCAACGGCTGAGATTAAAAGACTTCTTGATCCATGTCACTTAGAACATTTCAGCACATGTGCTAATTAATTCATTTTAATTATTTAATTTCCCCAAGTTTAGACTTAGGGATTACAGTAAAATAATTAATTATTTGAATAACTTCAATGCTAGATGAAATTTATCCAAACACTTTATTGGTTTTGGAGTTTTAATATTCCCAATTAGCTATAAGCTAGTTGGAATATTAATTTTTGTTTTTGCTTCTTAATTTGATGAATAAGAGGGTATGGAGATCCATAAATCTCCTTAGTAGGAATAAAATCACTGCTAATGTGAATGGAGATCACTTTAGTGGCTTGAAAAAGCACCCTTATGTGTGAAAAGGAGCTAGAGCATGTAGACTGGGTCAACTTTGACCAAATCAACAACGCTTTCATGGAGGAGTGGACATTCATTATGGGAAAGTACAGTTTTGGAGGGAGACTCCATGCATGGAAGTAGTGGCTTTAATGAGGGGTGATAAGGGTGAGAAAGCTCACCACTTATATAAGGAAGGGGATGGCTGCCATAGAGGATATGTTTTGATTATTATTTTGATATGGTCTGTTAAGACTTGTTTGCTCTCTTCAGTTGTTTAGCTAAGATTGCAATGTTGTTTAGCACAAGGGTGTTCCCGAGTGGGAATCCCACCTTCATCCTCGGGGGAATTAGAGTGCCTACTTAGGAGAAGTTATTGCACTACATTTCCACATTCTGGCATCATGCCAAGCTCCATCTTTGTTCTAAAACACAGTTTCTATTGAGAGATGTGCTGAGTTGCAGGGTGCAACAGTGGAGAATTCATTTGGGTGGTTTATGAGTTTTTTTTTAGTGGATGAAGGTTTCCTTCCATTGGGAGGCTAGTAAGGAAGGCCCTTGAGCCTTATTGCAGCATTTGGCACCAGGCCAGACTATCATTTGCCCCTACATTGCAGTTTCAGTCTTGGATTAAGTTATTTTAGGGAGGAGTTGCAGGGGTGGTTTCATTATACCATTTGGGGAGAAGGTTTTCTAGTGAGGGGATCATCTTTTCACTTGGAGAGTCTATTGGAGGAGGCTACATTATTTGCTACATCAGACCAGCCACATCTTTCCAATTGTTTAGTTGCAGTGAATATTTAGCCCTAGGGATTTGATTCATTTATTGTATATTGGTGTATTTATGAAAACCCTCTTGGGTTCTTTGTTGGAGGTTGTATAGAGCCTTGATCTTCATGTACACTATCATTTTCCCCTACATCGCAGTTTCAGTCTTGGGCTGCGTTATTTTAGGGAGGAGTTGCAGGGGTGGTTTCATTACACCATTTGGGGAGAAGGTTTTCTAGTGAGGGGATCATCCTTTCACTTGGAGAGTCTATTGGAGGAGGCTACATTATTTGCTACATCAGACCAGCCACATCTTTCCAAATGTTTAGTTGCAGTGAATCTCCAGCCCTAGGGCTTTGATTCATTTTTGTATATTGGTGTATTTATGAAAACCCTCTTGGGTTCTTTGTTGGAGGTTGTATAGAGCCTTGATCTTCATGTACATTATATTTTAAGGAATGTATCAGCCATTTTATATCTTGTATATTCATATGTTGTATCAGTGCTCCTATGACTATGCTGTAGCAGTATTCCGACATTTTGATATAGTAGCAATACCTCATTCTTGAGGGATTTATCTATTGGAGGCTTATTGATTCATGTTGTATGGTTTGTGCCCCATTATTTTGTACTATTTTTTGCTATTATGATGAATGAGAAGGCTCCATACTGGTCTCCCATCTTTATGCATTTATCTTCACTTCTATTTCCATGTTTATGCCCTATATTCCTGCTTTTCACATTTGGGAATATTACAGTGGTATCAGAGCATAATATTCGCTCATCCTTTGCATCTTAAGCCAATATGTCATCAGAAGAAGGAGATCCTCTCACAAATAGAGAGAATATGTATCTCAGAAGAAACTGGAAATATGATTATACAGGTGATAGAGAAGACAAGGGTATAACCCCTTTATCAGGAGAAGAGTAGGAGGAGGAGTTCCCTAAGCTTCTTCTTCCAACTATGCAAGACATTGCATGAGAAATAAAGGAGACGAGGATGGATAGACACAAAGAATCCCCTAAAGGGTTTCTACATGGTGAAGGCTCTGGCATTTCTCATCACTGGAGTGATCAACTAGTGAAGCAACGAATTTCCCAATGCTCTACAATGCCTACATTTTTAGCAGTGGGAAATGGAGGGTTTCAAGTACAAGAAACTCTTAAAGACTATTTTCAGGAGTATGAGTCTCAATCTCAGAGATTCAAGGATCATTTGAGTTTTCAAGAATTTTTTCAGATCAAGGACAATAGGAGAACTTGACATCACAATAGAGGTGGAGGATTCATACAGAATCATGATCTACACTGGACTATGGGAAGATTTTTCTTACCCACATTTGATGGGTCATAAAAATGCACTGCCAAATCATGGGTAGAGAAGCTAGACATATACTTCTAGCTGAACCAAGTACCAGATATGGAGGCCATCAAAATAGTAGAGTTGCACCTTGAGGGTGAAGCACCTGATTGGTGTTTTCATGAACTTTCTACATTGGGTCATGCCAATGTGACTGCATATTCAGAGTTCACAAGGATGTTGGTGGAGAGGTTTGATTGAAGAAACCCATAGGCACTTTTCATGGGGCTAGCTAAGCTCAAACAATCAGGTAATCCAAAAACTTATATTTAATAATTTCTAAAACTTTCTGTTATGGTTCTTGATTTATCTGCAGCAAGGAGGGTATATATTTTTATTGATGGGCTAGCAGAACCTCTTCATGGGTTGGTTAAATCTACCAAACCCACTACCCTCCAATATTCCATTGAAAAGGCTAGAGATCTACAAGATGCCTTGCCAAAATCAAAGGCAACATTTCAGCAAAATCTCACTTTTACATCCAAGGGAAAAGATGAGAAGGCTCCTCTTTCAAAGGAGAGCCAAAACAAAGTACCTCTTAGTGATGATGTCCTAAGAGATTTGAGGAGAGGGAAGCTTTGCTTCACATGCCAAATATCATGGACACTCGAACATATATGTGCAGCAGGAAAGACACACTATATAGAGGTCTTTTCAGATGAGGAGGAGGAGGAATAAGAAGAACCAGAAGGAGGTCACATCGCTGGGATAGCAGGAGAGGATCCACAACCACCAGGAGGTGGGAATGGAGCATTTGATCAAATTGGAGGTTCCCCTGCATCATTAAGAGGAGTACCCAATTACTTGCATTGAGGGTTTGAGGTTCCATTTTGGATCAGAGGGTTTCAGTTTTGATTGACAGTGGGGCTACCCACAACTTTATTGATGCCCAACTAGTGCAGAGGAGGGAAATACCCACTGATTATTTTGAGGGATTTTCTATTTTGGTCCCAGGAGCTAGAACTATGTAGTGCATGCATTATGTTCCATATTTATCTATCACCATGGGGACATATACATTGAATGATCACTTATTTGTGGTTGACATACCTGACACCAATGTGATATTGGGTGTGCAGTGGTTGATTACTTTGGGGAAGGTCACCATAGATTGGGAGACTTTGCAGATGGAATGGGTGTATAGAAAAAGTGACAGAAATCAAATGATTAGGGGCATGCACACATATCCCTCACAAACAAATTCCACACAGAAAAAAGAGATGGATTTGCGTACTCGAAGCAAGGACCTAATAGTCCCATCTATTATGCATATGAATTTGGCCCATGAGACATTACTGTTTAGTGGCAAACCACCTAGGAGGCCACCTAATTAGGAGTTGGTGAGAAATGTCTCACATCATGATGCACCACCCATAGATCTAGGAGGAGTGGGAACATTGGGAGGTCATGGTACATCGCTGAGAGTCTTGGGTAGACTCAAGGAGGAGGGAGACATTCTCCCAACATCATCATTACCCACTCTCACATCAAATCTTGTGCTGAGAAAGGAGCAACAAAGGGAGGATAACAACCTTCCGGTATGTGCCTTTGGCATAGGAGATTTCAAAGAAGGGGGCAGCCACATGACATATGTTTTATATGATATATCATTAGCGCTGTCATTATGGAGGATAGATCCATATTGGAAATCCCAGCTGTTGGTGGATTATTCCAAGGATCTTTTTACTTGCATGATACTTGATGACCAACTACTAGAGGAGGGATTTTCAGTAAGAGATGGGGTCATATACTATCAGAGTAGGATCTTCTTATCTAGAGCATCCAAGCTCAAGGAGAACTTACTAGAAGCAGCACATGAAGATTTTCTCTTCAACCACACTTATTCCATGAGGGCATACCATACCATCATGGAAGGATATACTTGGGAAGGCTTTGGAGAGGAGATATATCAGCATTTGAGGAGATGCATGGATCATGTGGAGATGGAGGAGACACAAAAATCTTTGATGGAGTTATCACAACCACCTCTTTCCTCTTTGGGAATGAGAGGGGATCTATTTATGAGCCACTCCATTAGTGTGAGTAAAGTATATGGTAAGGATCATGTTTTTGTGCATAATGATTTACTTAATGAGAATTTGCATTCCTTTACCATACATGTGCAAGCCATTGCTCCAAATGGGAGAATTCTTCCCTATATACTTCTTGGTCAACTTGGGGCCATAAACAGTGTTGAGCATGGCCACTCCCTAGGAGGATATAGGGAGATGATATATCATTCAGGGTGTACTCCAAAGGCACCAAACATTTCTCACCTTCTCAAAGCATGTGATAAGACTATGGCAGCAACTAAGTGGCAGGGAAACCACTTACCATATCATTATCTGAGGTAGTCAGGATATATACTACACTGGTTCCACATGTGGGACTACAATCCACTTCTAGGATTACATATGGAAGCTTATGCATCCTTGGTTTTGATCCCATACATAGATGATGTCCTTATTCTTATTGTGGGGATGATTGGAGGGAGGATGCAAGGATTGAAATTCCCATGGGCAAAGAGATTCTCCATGATTCTTATGCTTCATGTTTCAGGGAGAACATTGGGTCTTTTGCTTCCTTATGAGATGAGTCATTTGCATCTCATGCATACTTGGGAGGAGCATTTCATGGAGGGATTGATTGGGAGACACTTGGTATATGAGGAGAACTTAACACATGGAGGTGTCACCAATGAAGGAGGAGAATAGTTGCAACACTCACCTTTATAGTTGCTTGAGGACAAGCAACATTTGGGAGGGGAGGATTGTAATATTCCCAATTAGCTATAAGCTAGTTGGAATATTAATTTTTGTTTTTGCTTCTTAATTTGATGAATAAGAGGGTATGGAGACCCATAAATCTCCTTAGTAGGAATAAAATCACTGCTAATGTGAATGGATATCACTTAGGTGGCTTGATAAAGCACCCTTATGTGTGAAAAGGGGCTGGAGCATGTAGACAAGGTCAACTTTGACCAAATCAACAACGTTGTCATGGAGGAGTGGACATTCATTATGGGACAGTGCAGTTTTGGAGGGAGACTCCATGCATGGAAGTAGTGGCTTTAATGAGCGGGGCCAAGGGTGAGGAAGCTCACCACTTATATAAGGAAGGGGATGGCAGCCATAGAGGATATGTTTTGATTATTATTTTGATATGGTCTGTTAAGACTTGTTTGCTCTCTTTAGTTGTTTATTTAATATTGCATTGTTGTTCAGCACAAGGGTGTTCTCGAGCGGGAATCCCACCTTCATCCTCAGGGGAATTCAAGTGCCTACTCAGGAGAAGTGATTGAACTACATTTCCACATTCCGACATCAGGCCAAGGTCCATCTTTGATCTACAACGCAGTTTCTGTTGAGAGATGTGCTGAGTTGTAGGGTGAAGCAATGGAGAATTCATTTGGGTGGTTTCTGAGATGTTTTTAAGTGGAGGAAGGTTTCCTTCCATTGGGAGGCTAGTAAGGAAGGCCTTTGAGCCTTATTGTAGCATTTGGCACCAGGCCACACTATCATTTGCCCCTACAACGCAGTTTCAATCTTGGACTGAGTTATTTTAGGGAGGAGTTTTAGGGGTGGTTTCATTACACCATTTGGGGAGAAGGTTTTCCAGTGAGGGGACCAACCTTTCACCTAGAGAGTCTATTGGAGGAGGCTACATTATTTGCTACATCAGATCAACCACATCTTTCCAACTGTTTAGTTGCAGTGAATCTTCAGCTCTAGGGCTTTGATTCATTTCTTGTATATTGGTGTATTTCTGAAAACCCTCTTGGGTTCTTTGTTGGAGGTTGTATAGAGCCTTGATCTTCATGTACATGATCTTTTGAGGCATATTTCAGCCATTTTACCTTTTGTATATTCATATTCTGTAGCAATGCTCCTATGACTGTGCTGTAGCAGTCTTCTGACATTTTGATATATTTGCAGTACCTCATTCTTGAGGGATTTATCTATTGGAGGCTTATTGATTCATGTTGTATGGTTTGTGCCCCATTATTTTGTACTATTTACTATTGTTATGATGAATGAGAAGGCTCCATATTGGTCTCCCATCTTTATGCATTGATCTTCACTGCTATTTCCATGTTTATGCCCTATATTCCTTCTTTTCCCATTTGGGAATATTATAGAGGTGATGTGTTTCTTAGCCCCTCCACAAAGTTTCAAGGCTAGAGCACATCTGATGCTACCCCAACTACACAAAATATCAACACAAAACACTCTATTTTTTCCTAGATTTTAGCAGATTTGCCTACTATTTTTATAGGGTTTATTAGATATTTTCTAAGTTTATATTTTTCATGCATGAACTTCAAAGATATTTATATTATCTCAATATTGTAATTATTAGGATTCTATTATTTTGAAAATTGTTCTGTAACCTTATATAAACAATTTATGAATAATAAAACAAGGTTGGAAAATTTTGAAAAACAATTGTAGTGTGGATACGCTTCAACAATATTAAATGTATTTGCAGTGTTTGATGAGAAGTTAGTAGGAAATTCATGTGTTACATTTCCCTGTCAGTATTTCTCTGTTATTAATTATTTCTTCCATGTCTCAAATGTTATTTTATGAGATTGGATTTGATTTGATGCTCCTCTCTTAAATTATCAGTCATTAAATACTTGTCGTTTTAGCACTTATAAAACTTTGTTTTCTCTCAGTCCACCTTTCTCCTAAAATATCCCAATAGTCAAAAAACGTGTTACTCCCATACTTTGTGCAATTTTCTCATTAGATATGTGATCTCATTTGGTTGATATCTTGAATCCATTCCCAATGGTAGGTTTTGAAGATCATCCAACCAATTCATCCAAAAAATAAAATATGGCCACATGAAATCAATTGCAGAAAAGCTTCTACTATAGTGTTCATAGAGTAGTTGAGTTTTACAGAGAGATCCCCCTCAAGGTTGAAGGGCTAACTTCAACCTAAAAGTGGTTTGACTTTACCTTAGGGTTTTTCCCTACAACCAAGGTTTTCCCTAAGTGATAACATGCTGCATGAAGGAGGGGTTGAGACCTTGTTTCCAAACATGTGATACAACAACATTAATCGAGAAAGCATCATATCACAAGCATATTGTGGAACAATACAAGCTCATAGTGGGGGAATGATATATTGAACATGTGGTCGAAGGACATTTAAAGCCTTTTCATTGTTAGCTAGAACATAATATACATGGTATTTAAGGCCGTTGTAATTTATTTGAAGGTCGATGTTTCCCTTAGCTATTATTCATGAATTGAGTGTTGTTGAATGTACTTGTGCACTAAAACCAAAGGAGATAACACAAGGAAACGCTGAAAGAGATAACATCGTGTCACAAATTGCTAGCTCACGTCACATGTAATGGTGTGTTTGGTACTGGAAATATAAAGTCACATTCATTATCAAGCCAAAGGCCACAATATTTGGTATATTTTATGGTAGTCACTTGAACTAAATATTGTGCATAGCCATTCATAGAGGTGAACGCATGCCTAGTGTGCTGGTACACCTGTAGCTGCATATGTAAGCCCATGCTCAAACGGTTTCCATCAAGTTATATTTTCTACGAATGGTAGGTTCTGGGAGTTTATGCACCACGTGCAACCATTGTGCACCAACATTGAAATGACTCATGTCCAATATAATATGCAGAGACATTTTTCGAGGGTAGAGTTCAAATTACATTGACACATATGTATTGAAGGTCATCAACAACTGAACGATGTCATTAGGTTTCGACAAAATTACAAATACCCATGTAACGCCACATATGATATCATGCATAATGGAAATAGTTAGTCATATGGCACTAGAGGTTATGTTTAATTCCAAAACAAAATTTACATACAAAGGAAACCCCAAAGACAACAAGAATTGTAAATGAAACTATAGAAGGATGGAAATAAAGTTTTCAAGGAGTCAAAATCCATGACACTAAGCACAACGCACCACAGCAAGACACTTACACAAATTCACTCCAAGTGTAGGTAAGGCACACAAAGAGTAAATAGACAAAGCTATGGCACACATAGATGGAAAGAGGGAAACAAATCACCGGATTTGTGCAAGGCACATATCGAAAAGGCATACCCCATGAACTAAGAAATAGATTTGAAATGGAAACTAAATTTGATATAAAGTCGATTTCAAGTTTTATTTGTCAGTTTGGTGGTGAGGTCCTAAAAAATAAATGCAACTTGTAATAGCACAATTGGGCCACAATACTTCCACCCTTCAATGTGACCCCTTTTTTTTTTTTTTTTTATCACCAGGTCCCATTCCTTATCCTCAACAATGACTAGAAAACGTGACCTCGACGAAATTTTGATTATGCGACCTTTTCCAATAACTAAGTCACAAATATGTGGTGCATAATTAAATGACTCATGCGACCCTCACTCTCCTACTACTGTGCAACCTAACAGGCAACCTAGAACACACAAGGATTACGACATTCATTTAAAAGTATTGGGAAGTTGCATGGAGGCAACAAGAAATGAATGTGCCAACGGGGCCTCTTGAAGGCAACTTGAGATAACAGGGAGAGCACGGTGCAAAAGATGTGATAGAGAGTTGATTACACTAAAGGAAATTACACTAAAGGAAATGTTTCCAGAGCGATTACAGAGCGATTACACTAAAGGAAATTAAATGGTACACAAAGATTGACGTGTTAGCACATGGGCTTTATGGGATAACTTCTGATGAGAGACAGAAAATGTGACATCCGCTGTAATCTGACTATGCAACCTTCCCACAAGTTGCTAAGTAGCAAAATAGCAAAATAACTCTTCAAAAGAAGTCAATGGCTAGCGTGATCTGTGCTCTTTGGCGACTGTGCGATCTTGCATCTGCCACTTTTCTCACATTTTAGGGACTTGGAGGTGTGGCCAGGAAAGCTACCTAAAATAAGACTTAGCGACCCCCTCTATGGAACAACTTACAGGCAGGTCGGGATTGCGATCAAGTTGCATTCTTATTCTTAACACCACAACCTGGACTCTGACTTGGAAATTGACGTATGAACGTGTAGCGGAAGGGATATAATGTCATGGGGAAGTAGTCCTTTAAATAAAAGGGAGTACAACTTGGATGCATTAAAGACATAAAAGGCTCTCATCAAATTAAGAAAACGTTTGGTAATGTATCCACGTAGCAGAGGGAAGACAACGTAGTGCACATATTCCAACACAAATGTATACAATAAATGCCCAAGAACTAGTATTACTTCCCATTGTGTTCAAGTTGTAAGAGGGTCCGCCAACCATGATGAGGGTAGAACTAATTCCCATGCTTATTTATAGTGGTTGTATGATATTTTCACTGCATTTCTATGTGTGCATTCATAGACGCAATATGTAATGGTTTGGTTCATAGTTATTATATGTATGCTTACATTCTAATTTGTGCTTACTTATTTCTCGCCATGATGGTTATGTATTGTGAACTATTTTGCAATTAACCTCTAGCATGTTCTTGTTCATGTATGTGTGATTGGGTTAGGCTCACTAATCCTTCTCATGTCATACTTCTTCTTATTGTTGTTGTGACTTGCTTGTACCTCTTTATTTAGTTTAACAATCTTGGGACAAATTCATTTCATTGTCTAGTCATTTCGTTCTTGTCCACACTCTGACACCTTTTAATTCAATGAAAGTCAAGAGAAAAAACATTCATGGTGGAAATCGGGCCCCCATACTGGATGGGGCTCCTATCCCAAACGGTGTGAGGTCCAATTGGAATTTCACATCGAGGAGAGACCTTAGTTGTTAGTGACATGCAACACCATCAAAAATTAGAAATTCAACAATTTTGACCAAGCTATGGTTTTAATCATACAAAAGCAAATATACCTAGGGTTTAATTCCTAGGATCTTTCATTAATTATTGGAAGGGTTTTTAATAAACCCTAATTCATCAAACCCTAAAAAATATAAGGTTTCATTATATAACCTAGTCATAAACAACAAACCCTAAAATTTTAGGGTTTCATACATCAAGATATTAGGATTTCATTATATGATCTAGAATTTATCAACATACCCTAAAAAAACTAGGGTTTCATCATTAACTTCAACATACCCTAAGCATAAAAAGGCTAGGGTTTTACAATGCACCCTAAAGGTTAGGGTTTTAACAAAGTAAACAATATAATGTGTGACAATGGTCGATTTAATTTAGAGATTAATCCCCTTAAATAAGAATATTTATGATTCAAAACCCTACACATGAGAGAGTTAGTAATACCTAGAAAATTCAAAAATTATTGTACCTTTTAACGAAGAAGATTAGCTAGAAATATTGTGGTCTTAAACATACCTTGAGTTGCTCCTTTTAAAAACTTTGTAGGGTTTCCTTTTTGTAGGGATCCCTCTGAATCATGACAACATCTTTGTTTTCCATTTCCATAAGAGTCGACTTTTATTAGAGTGTCCAAGGATCCAAATCGATTTACCAAGTCACCATTCTTAATATATACCTGCAATATTTAAGCATAGCCAAAATATACAAGTACAATAACGTTATGATTATGTAAGGTTTCCATTACCTTTTAGAGAATGAATTCCTAGGGATTTCAATTACCAAATCTAGACATTATTCAATTTCATTCTTGCTAAGGATTGTCATATACCCTAAACATTATGAGATAGGGTTTCTAAGAGGGAATAAGTGAATGAGGGTGAGAATTTCATAAGTAATATATAGGGTTTTCAAACCCTAGTCATTAACCAATCCAAATGTATGCACGAACAAAATGAAATATAGATTTAAAAAAAAACACAGAGATACAATGAAAACTGAACTTTAATTCATAGATAACAAATACAGAAAAACTATTTACATGCAAAATGGAAACAAGCTAGCTCATGCGATAGTAGTTATCTTTGAGAAGATATTGGTGGCTACATGCCGTATGAATTGTGTTACAATGAGGCTCAAAGACATTTTTATTATTGAGAAACAATGGAAAACCCTAAACGTCCAAAAACCTAACCCTAAGAGATGAAGCGCCAAAGTTTTGTGGGCCCCATTGGGGTTAGTTGGTACATCAACTTCTATGGGCTATGACTTTGGCATATGATCTATGCTTTATGTGTATGATACCTCATTAGAAATATCTAGAGAACTACAAATTTTACCGACAAGTGTGCCCGTTTTCCAAAAAAATATTGTTTAGGGCCTCAAAACGGATCCACAAGTTTAGGACCTGAAAAACTACCCAAATAGTAAAATGTGCTACAATTAAGGAAAATAAAAAGAAACAATGGTTGGGGTCCAAGTGGAATAGGTGGGTGGCCACCAATATCCACCTGAATCAGTCCTCTATAGAAATTATATAACTTATGTGTTATATATCCAAGATTCTCCTGATCACACACTATTTTAACTTCATGCACAATACAGAATCTATTCCACTATTGATCATCACATGTGGAAATTAAATCAATTGCAATGCACACATGAAACCATAAAAATTCACACACATTAACACAGTTGTTTAACGGGAAAGCCTGAAGCTAAAAACCCCAACTATATGTATATAATATATGTCATAGAGATCATGTAACAATCCTCATACAAAGTTGATCATATCAAGCTCTCAGTACAATACAATCGCTACACACTAATCAGGCTCGTTCTTGCAAATCCATGCACTGATCTCTACCACCTACTAGCCTGCCTCTACTACGCAATCCCTACTGAAGAATGGATCTTAATGAACTCGAAATCAGCCAGCCTTGCTCATGCAATCCTCATTGGCATCTCCACTGAGTGTTGGATGCAATCAATGCATCACTATATTCACAAATGATAGTCACACTTGCTCTTTCACCTACCTCTCCACTGGTCTCCACTGAAACTGCCATGCACTGTAGTTAACTGATGTATTCTTCAGTTGATTAATGAGTTATTATTTAGTGAATTAATTCACACCACTCTCACTAGTGTATCGATCAGTTAGACTAGATACAACTAGCTCAACTGAGTCTAAATGAGTTAAACTAAATACAACTCCACCAACTACCTCTATAACTCCACCAAACTCTGTCATATGAGTTCTAACTGAAGTCCTCATGCATTAACTCCAGCAAACCCTCAGGAATAGTGTAATTCCTTCTATCAGCTGTTGTGCCACATCTGTGCACTTAACTGAAGTGCTACAAGAGAATAAGATAATGTTTAGAGTCCAAATTTTATTAAGAGCTAATAATATTCAACATATCTATTTTTAGACTGGCAATCTAAAAGTAGATTCCACCCAATATGTCTAAAAATAGAAGTCCATCTAAAGTCCATCTGTTTTCCAACTTGCTCATCCATCCACAAATATCATCCCGCAACTCATAGAATATGATTGACATGTCTAAAAATAGACTTTGCACCAAAAATAGCCTGCGGGCCCACTTAGTGAAGACGACTCTTTTCACTAAGCTCATCATCTTGTTGAATCTCAACACTCCCTCTCAACAAGATAGGGATTATCTGCCACCCCGATCCTGTCTCTATGGTATTCGAGTTTTCTCCTCGTGAGTGCCTTCATCAGAATATCTGCATCCTGATCCTCCGTAGGAATGTAAGATAGTAACATGATCTTCCGCTGTACCGGATGTCAATATGTTTAGATCTATCATGAAATGTTGGATTAACCGAGAGTTTAATGCAACTCTGATTATCACAATATATCACAGTAGGATCTAAGTGTGAACCGAACAACCTAACCAGGATCTTCCTCATCCATATAGCCTTGCATGTAGCCAAACTTGCTGCCATGTACTCGACCTCCGCTGAACTGAGTGCCACGGATCTCTGTTACCTGTTGTACCAAGATACTGTTGTGGACCCGATACTGAATATCCCTCCAAATGTGCTCTTTTTGTCTATTGGGCTCCCTGCCCAATCTGCATCCGTGAAGCCATGCAACTTCAACTCATCTGACTGTCTATACCACAATCCATATCCCGATGTGCCCCTGAGATACCTCAGGACATGCTTGCCTGCCTCCCAAAATAGCTTGGTAGGCTTAACCATAGGTTGTGAAAGTTGGTTAACAGCATAGCATATGTCTGGTCATGTATTGACTAGATACATGATCGAACCAACCAACTGTCGATAAACAGTGGCATCCACTACCTCTGTCGATGTAGCATCTTCTTTCCTCCAACCACCAAGAAGAGGAGTGTCGATAGGCTTGCAGCCTTGCATGTTGAACTTCTCCAGTATCTCCTGAGCATACTTGCCTTGAGACACAAACAGTCAACCCTTCCGCTGCCAAATTTCTAACCCCAGGAAATAATGAAGGAGGCCCAAGTCCTTCATCTCAAACTCCTTTGCAAGAACTGCCTTGCATGAGTGTATCAACAGTTCATCACCTGTTAGTATCAAATCATCTACATAAAGTACAATGTTCAGCAACTTACCCTCCACCACAATCTGGTATAGGTTCGGATCCGCCTCACTCTTGGCGAAACCAAGTCCGGTGAAATAACTGTCTATCCATGTGTACCAAGCATGAGGTGCTTGTTTTAGCCCATATAGTGCTCTTTTAAGCCTGCACACAAGCGACTCGCTGCTAAAGATTTCGAATCCTTCAGGCTTCTCTATGTACACCTCCTCCTCAATGACTCTATTGAGGAACGCAGTCTTCACATCCATCTGCGCTGAGAGAGCAAGGATGGTCCGTATGGAAGAATACCTTGCGACAGGTGCAAAGGTTTCTTCATAGTCAATCCCCTCGATCTGTGAGAAGCCCCAAGCAAAAAATCTTGCCTTGTACTTCTTGACGCTCCCATCAGCAAATTGCTTCACTTTGTAGATCCATCTTGAACCTACCATTGATTTCTCTTCCGGCCTTGGGACAATCTCCCATGCACTGTTTCTCACAATCGAATCATACTCTTCCACCATGGCATCTACCCATGCGGGATCCTCCACAGCTTGCTCGAAAGAAGATGGTTATGTCACAATACACTTGCTCATCAGAGCCATGTATCCAGTAAATCGGTCAGGTGACTGTCTCATTCTGCGCTCTGATGTAGGTGCTCCTACATTCTATGTTGTATCAAGATTCAGTCGCTCAGCTTTTGTAGTGCGCTTCCGCCCTCTGATGTTTGGCGCTGCATGAGTGGTTTCTTACACTCCATGAACCTCCTCTTATGGCTGATCCACATCCAGATGCTCATCTTTAGGAACTAGTAGCTCCTCATCTGCATGCAAGTGTAGCTCCCTCTCAAGCGACAAATTCATGGCTTTCTCCTCATGAAATTTGATATCCCGTAGCACAACAGTCATCCGACTGTCTGGAAAATACACATGAAAATTGTGGGGTGTTTCTGTGTCCCCACAAATATCCCAACCTTTGTGGTCGGCTCCAACTTCTTCATGGCATCCTTCGTCACATGAATGTAAACAGGTGAGCCAAAAATCTTCAAATGAGAAATATTAGGCTTCTTACTAGAAAACACCTCTTCGGGTGTACTCATGCCAAGTACTCTATGAGGAACACGGTTTTGCACATAAACCGCAGTGTTGCATGCTTCAGCCCACAAGTGTATGGGAAGGCGCTGATCATGTAGCATCACCCGTGCAGCACCCACGATCGTTCTATTCTTTCTCTCCGCGACCCCATTTTTCTTTGGGTTATGAGGCACTATGAGCTCTCTTTGAATTCCTTCTGCGCTGCAATAGTCTTTGAATTTTCCAGAGATGTATTCACCACCATTATTGCTCCTTAGAGCTTTCACCTGCTTCCTCGACTCTTTCTCAACCAGTGCCTTGAACTCACAGAAATTTGAGTATGTCTCACTCTTCTTCTGCATGAAGAAGATCCAACACTTACGAGAAAAGTCATCAACAAATATCACATAATACCTGTGCTTTTCTGTTGAAGCAACCGAGAAAGGTCCACACACGTCTGTGTGAATTCTCTCAAGGATCTTCGTGGCGCGACTATCCTTCTCATGAAAAGTGGTCTTCACAAATTTTCCCAAAGTAAATCCCTTGCACTGATATGAGTGCGCAAGTGTACCCTTGGGAAGCCTGATAGAAATCTGCTGCAAAATTTTCAAAGCGCCATGGTGAAGATGGCCCAATCTCCTGTGCCACAATTCGCCCTCATCCTGGCTCACCACTCCTTCTACTTTGCCTGCCATTACTGCGCAGCCATCTACTTGCAATGGTAAAGGTTCTTAACTCAAACTCCTATCCTTCGGGTTTCAGCAGTTGTTTTACTGTGCAGGAAAGCCTTTCCCTCGCTAAAAACAACATCATAACCCTTGTCTTCCAACATCGCCACAGAGATCAGATTCTTCTTCAATCCTGGAACATGCATGACATCCTTCAATATGAAAGGTTTACCAGACTCCCTCTCAAATGAAATGGTCTCGATACCAGTCGCATTGTATCTACCATCATCACCCATCTCGATGTGCACTCCAAGATCCTTCTCATCTAGATCACTAAACAAATCTTTCTCTCCCGTCATATGGAAAGACACACCACTGTCAAGAAACTACACTGATCCCATCACACTTGAAACCAAGCATGCGATCAACAAAAAATCCAGCTCAAACTGCGAGGCTAAGACCTCTCCAGCTGCAGATCCAACAGCCTGCTTATTTTTCTTCTTTTATGGACAATTAGTGGCGTAACATCCGTGTTGGTGATAGTGAAAGCACTTCACCTTGGACAAGTCCTACTTATTTCCTTTCTCATTGAATTGAGAAGGATTTTTCTTTCCCTTCCCTTTCCTTGATTTGGCAGCCAAAGCGCAATTTTCTTCATCTTCATTCTTCAATGAAGATCCATCCCTGGTACCCTGCCTTATCTCCTCTTGTACAAGATCTGACCAAAGTCGCTCCCATCCTGGTAGTTTCTCCCGACCATTGACAGAGTCCTCATAGCTATGCCAACTCTTCAGAAGCCCAGGGAGAGCCAAGCTCACCAAGTCCTCTTCATCTATAGTAACCCCCACACTTCCCAGCTCATCCTTGCAGTTGACGAACTTCGTGAGGTATTTTGGTATATTGTCGCCTTTCTCCATTTTTATTTTTCTAAGCTTGTCTTTAAGCGCCAACTTCCTTTGGTCGCTTCTGCTTTGGAACAAGTCTTTCAAAGCTTTACACATCAAGAATGGAGAAGATTTACCATGAAGGCTGGACACTATGTGGTCCTTCACACATTCCAACAGAATCCTTCGACACTTTTCTACCTTCTTTTTCCATGCGTCAAGTGCGGCAGCATCGCTAGAAGCAAGTTTTGGAATTTCTGCAGCTATGAACTCTTTCAACCCATTATCATCCAGCAACGCCTCCATCATGTCCTTCCATGCAATATAATTCAAGCTGCCATCAAGGGCATACTCCAATCACAATCCATTGAAAGACATTTCAATGAATTCTCAACTTCGACACCAAGAAAACACTGCAGCAAATTCGAATTCCACCAGCACAAAACTCAACCGCTTCAATAGTTGCAATCTGCTCTGATCAATATCGCTCCGATAACATGTAGAAATTATATAACTTATGTGTTATATATCCAAGATTCTCCTGATCACACACTATTTTAACTTCATGCACAATACAGAATCTATTCCACTATTGATCATCACATGCGGAAATTAAATCAATTGCAATGCACACATGAAACCATAAAAAGTCACACACATTAACACAGTTTTTTAATGGGAAAGCTTGAAGCTAAAAACCCCAACTATCTATATATAATATATGTCATAGATATCATGTAACAATCCTCATATAAAGCTGATCATATCAAGCTCTCAGTACAATACAATCACTACACACTAATCAAGCCTGATCTTGCAAATCCATGCATCGATCTCTGCCACCTGCTAGCCTGCCTCTACTGCGTAATCCTTGCTAAAGAATGGCTCTGAATGAACTTGAATTCAGCCAGCCTTTCTCACGCAATCCTCATTGGCATCTCCACTGAGTGTTGGATGCAATCAATGCATCACTATATTCACAACTAATATTCACACTTGCTCTTTCACCTACCTCTCCACTGGTCTCCACTGAAACTGCCATGCATTGTAGTTAACTGGTGTATTCTTCAGTTGATTAATGAGTTATTATTTATTGAATTAATTAACTAATTAATTCACACCACTCTCACTAGTGTATCAATCAGTTAGACTAGATACAACTAGCTCAACTGAGTTTAACTCAGTTAAACTAAATACAACTCCACCAACTACTTCTATAAATACACCAAAATCTGTCACATGAGTTCTAACTGAAGTCCTCATGAATTAGCTCCAGTAAACCCTAAGGAATAGCGTAATTCCTTCTGTCAGCTGTTGTGCCACATCTGTGCACTTAACTGAAGTGCTCCAAGAGAATAAGATAATGTTTAGAGTCCAAATATTATTAAGAGCTAATAATATTCGACATATCTATTTTTAGACTGGAAATCTAAAAATAGATTCCACCCAATATGTCTAAAATTATAAGTCCATCTATTTTTCCAACTTGACCACCCATCCACAAATAGCATCCTGCAACTCATAGAATATGATCGACATGTCTAAAAATAGACATAGTCTAAAAATAGACTTTGCACCAAAAATAGCCTGTGGGCCCACTTAGTGAAGGCGACTCTTTTCACTAAGCTCATCATCTTTTGAATCTCAAAATCCTCCCCCCTTAGGAAGCAATGGTCCCCATTGCGTTGAGTGTCTCCAAGAGATGGGGAAACTTTTTTTGTACTTGGTCCCTAGTGAGCCACTTGCCTTGGTGGAGGAGTTTTACAACTTTGACGACCCGATACAACTCGATATTTTGTTGGCGAGTGTTCTTGATATATGTGTCCATGTTTTGATCAATTATGGCCTGTTCCAATCAGACTATGTTGAGTTCTGTTGGTGTTAGTTATTATTCAATGTATGATGTGTCCAGCAATGATATAAAGTATGGCTGAAGGCGGTCCACATTGAACACGAGGTGTAGGAAAAAGAAAGGGGGAATGTTGAGCTCAAAAGTATTATCTCCCATGACCTTGGTGATGGTGTAAGGCCCATATCGGAGTGGTTGGAGATTTCTATGGGCTTCGACATGGCGTTCCTTTTGCAAATGCAACCAAATTTTATCACCCACCTGAAACTTATTTGTCGCTCGATGTTGATCATATCACTGCTTGTACTTGGCATTAGACTTATCCAAGATGTCGTGCACTTGATGGAAGATGTGTTGGATGCATTCAATAAACATGGTTTATTTATCAACCTTAGACTATACACGTGTGAATTTTGTCTTTGTCATCGCATGAGACATTGCAACATCAATCAAACATAATGGCTGAAATCCCATAGCCACCTGCAAGAGAATGCGACTAGTCGAGCTATGGAGACTTATGGTATAAATGTGTTTCACATAAGGGAGGCTCTCATCCCAGGTTCATGGATGCTTGGAGTTGTACATCTGTAGTATGTGAACTATGATCCTCTTGACGAAATTTGTTTGAACATCATTCTAAGGATGGAATGCAGTCGAATTTGTGAGCTTGGTGTCCAATAATGTCCAGAGACTCGACCAAAATGTTCCTAGGAACTTGTTATCCTAATTAGATATAATGGTATGCAGGATCCAAAAATGTACCCATACTCCTTCAAAGAAGAGTTTGGTAGTGTCCTCTATTGTTACACTCTTCTTATAGATCGCCAATATATCCATCTTAGAAAAAATTTCCACAACCACAAATACATAGCCATTACCATGCCTTGTAGAAGGAAGACCCGACAGATAGTCCATGGAGATGGATTCCCAAGGCTGGATGGGACTAGGTAAAGGATTTTACAGTCCTTACTTCTTAATGGTTTGCTTGGCGATGGCACACAAAGTGCAGGATTTGATATATTTTCCAACATCCTGTCAGAGTTTTTGACAATAAAAATACTTTTTTAGTATGAAAACTATTTTATCCACACCAAAATGCCATGCGACCCGATTATAGTGTGCCTCCAAAATTAACTTGGCACATTTGCTTGAAGGAACACAAAGGTGGCCCATGTAGCATAATAATGTATCTTAGAGGCGGAAATCTGGACCTTGCTTGCCATCCACTAGCATTTGGTATGTGGTAGAAAACTCGAGATCATTTTTGTATAGTTGTGGCCATCCATAGGTCTCATGGTAACATGAGTTGAGAACAGTAGTCAATGCTGAAACTGGTGGCCGAGTGAGGTAATATGCAACATTATTGGTGTTGCCCTTCCTGTATTTAATGTTCAACTGGAACTGTTGTAGATATGTAGACCACTTATGATGTCGATCATTCTGCAACTTCCCTTATGTTTGTATAAACTTAAGAGGTCTATGATCTGTGTGCATGACCGTCTCCTTCCTCAAAATATAATGTTTCCATTTTCAGCATGCCTGCACGATAGAATATATTTCTTTATCATAAGTGGGTAATTTCTGAATTGTATCAGAAGTGTCTCACTGTGATAGGCCATTGGATTCCCTTGCTAGGTAAGGACTACACTAATAGCATAGTTAGAGGTGCCTGTCTCAACTTAAAATGGTTGTTGCAAGTCTGGGAATGTGAGTACAGGTGAAAAGTAGAGGCGGTGCTTCAACTCAACAAATGCCTTATGTTGGAACTTAGACCAGGAAAACTTTGCTTTTGCTCCGCCCTTAGTAACCAGACTCAAAGACCAAGTGATATGATAGAATCCCAACATGAACCTCCGATAAAAATTGTTTAAGGCCCAAAAAGCTATGAAGCTCTATCAGAGTGGTCAGGGCTAGCCAATTCCGAATGACATGGATATTAGCTGGATCCAAATTTACTCCTTGCTCATCAATGATGTAACCTAGATATTGGACCTAACTCATGCCAAAGGTGCATTTCTCCAAGTTGGCACATAGTTTGTGTTTCTGCAGGGTTTGAAGGACCTATCAAATGTGCTTCAAGTGCTCTTCCTGACTCTTGCTAAATATGAGAACGTCGTCCAAGTATACAACCACAAACAATTTGGTGAAGGGTTGCAAGATGTAATCCATCAACCTCATAAAAGTTGCAAGGGAATTTGTCAACCTGAAAGGCATCACCAACCACTCGAAAAGGTCCTCCTTGGATTTGAAGGCAGTCTTTCATACATAAGTGGGTTGCATTGGAACCTGGTGATAACCAGACTTCAAATCGATCTCACTAAAAATCTTGCTCCCCTTAAGTTGGTCAATAAGGTCATCAATCCATGGGTTTGGACACCTGTTCCTGACAATGATTTTTTTTAGTGTCTGATAATTGATGCAAAGCCTCCAGGTCCCATCCTTATTTTGTACAAGTAAAATCGATCTCCCACAAGGTGAGGAACTTGGTCATATGTGCCCTTTCTACAAAAACTCTTGGATCTGCCACTTGATTTCTTCATTTTTCATAATGGAGTGGTGGTATATTGACCTATTGGGCAGAGGTGATCCATAATTTAGATCGATCAAATGCTTGACTTGACAACACAACGGTTCCCCTGTGGGTGAGGAGAAGATGTCCCTATATTATTCCACGTCCTTATGCACCTAATTCTACTACATGCTACATTTAAGGAAACTGAAAGAAACAACGGTGGGGGTCCAATAGGGGCTAATGAATTAATTTGGGCACCTTCCTAGTCTGGGCAATACTCTCCCAAATATGGCTACTTGCAAATATTCTTATACCACTCCCCACAACTTCTTAATTGGTGGTGGAGGTGCCTATGGAAGCTCAAAGCCCCGCTGCACACCAGGCTCTTCATGTGGTGCATCCTTACTAGCATTGCACCCACCATGGAAATCTTCTCAAAAGGACCATTCATGGTCCCTCCCGGTGCACCCTCTGTCGAATGGACTCAGAATAAAATGAACATAATTTTCTCAGTTGTCACACCTTGCGGGCTTTATGGTCATATATACTATCTGAGCTGAATATCAACTCTCAGTGGACTAGTCAGAATATATTTGGGGCATGGAAAAACTGGTGGTAATCAGCCTCCCCGCAAAGGGCATGAAATCTACCTCTCCTCATCTGCTAGGGGATCTGGTTGGCCAATAACAACTCCATATTTCAGGAATGGCTACCCAAATATAACTCTATTGCATGCTGCATCATATATACCTACAATACCATCCCAGAAGATGACCCACAATACCCCCCTCGAACCATCACACCCGAAGTCATAAAATATGATCAACCTTTGGAATTCTTCGATGGCTCGACACAACACCAGGGATGTGGAGGAGGAGCTATCCTTCATATCAACCCACAACACTTCTAAAAAATAAAGATGGGATTACGATAGGGCACGAACAAATTTGCATAACTCATCACACATTTCCATCTCCTTCAATTTGCATTAGAGCTTGATGTTCATCACTAAAAAATATTTGGAGATTCTAAAATCATCATCAATTGGTTCAATAAATCTACTACATGTCACGTTCACACACTTCGAAATATATTGGAGGATATTTGGCATCTGAAAGCACAATTTTTATCCATTTCATGTTCTCATATTTATAGGGAGCACAAAAACATTTCCAACTGTCTATCCAAGGAGGCAACAATCCAACATCGAGGGCTATGGCACATAGAAGAACATAAGGACCTACAACACTACAACTATTACCATCGTCCCTTCATCGACCAACCAAACATATGGCAAAGGGATATCAACTCAAATTTTACATATTTTGATGAACTATATGACTGAATTTAATTTGTTGTATTTATTGTATAGATCTTGACTGCTATATTTGTACACCCCTTGGGTGATTTTGATAGAACAATATGGTGTGACCACAATCACAAAATATGCATACAAAAATGCATCTACAACATGTAATTTTCACATATAATGAAAATTATGTTTTTACCTTGGGAAAAAAATGGTGGGGGTCCAACTGGAATAGACGGGTGGCCACCAATATCCACGTGGATCATTAACAATCTCCAACATAATGAGGACTTGAAAACGTAAGCAACTAAACATTTCATGTTAGAATCTTAAATAAAAATGTTATACATACCTCAAGATTACATACTTTTGTCTTTCATATTCCATTGAGCTTGTTGCTTTTCTTAGCAAAGTGAAAACATATTTTTAGATGACTAAAACATAAAGAGTAATGTCAATAATTACTTGAGTCAGATGAGAACTCTAGGCTAGTTTAAATACTAGATGCTTTCTCTTGACTATAGTATAAGTTTTCAAGGTGCTAAGTCAACTCTTTTTACCGTCATAGGTTGCTTCCTTCCTCAAGGTCCTCCTTTCTTCATTATAGGCATTAAAATGCCTCACACAACAAAGATTGACTTCTTTGTCACTTATAGGTTTCTACCCTCATATTTAAGCATGGAGAGGTCTCTTTAGACATTAGATACTCCATTTTCTAGTTTATGGAGCTATACCCTTTCCTAAATGTACATAGGTCACTTTTTAGTGATGATTGTAGCTTCTAAATAATCCTTCTAGTGAGCTTAAGAATGCTTTTATAAATCTCAGACCTTAGTACTTTCACTAGGTGAACTTTTTGCTATTGCTTAATATGTAATTCGATCACCTCTACAACTACAGAACCTTTTGTAACTTGAGATAAATTCAAACCTTTAATTCTATACTAAAAAAAATTGCTTTTTCTCTTAAAGATCTCTGCCTTGACTAGGCTTGTAGCCTAGCTATTTTGGATCTTGAAGAATATTACTCAACTCATTTTACCATTATGGTTTTCATGTTCATGTTTGCAACCCTACTTACCCATCTTTGCAGTCTAATTGTAGAGGTATCATGCACAAAAATGTGTTATATTAGTTCTATCCTCCTTATAGATGGCTCAACCATTCAAGATGAACACAAGATGTAGGCACTAAACTAGGGAAAAACCCATCTTCTACGAGAAAACCCATAAATTCTTATTCTTTTCTTTAGAATAAGAAAAATGGGACAACCTGGAACTTTTTACCAAAAACATAGACTCCCTCCATCCACCAAGTCATCCCTCAACACAAATTCTTGAAGTCAATTAGAATGTGAAAATTTTGAAATTCATCCTCGATCCCTACAACTAGCTTCAAAATCCTTTCACATGTGGCAAAAAACATAAATACTTTGTTCTTTTAGCTCGATATACTTCTCTTCTTTCTTCACTTGGGTTGTGTCCTATTTTATGCCTTCACATCCCTCTATTAGCACCTTTTGTGATTAAAATTGTAGATCGAGCTCCTTTTATGGATCCTTAAAATAGGTCAAGTAGCATGCCTATATATAGTGGTTGTATTTCCATTACGAGGCTAACTTAACATAGTGTTTGAGGCTAACTTGATTAATGAGGCAGTCGACTTGGTGGATGAGGGACAAGACATGTAAAATAATTTTCTTTCTTGACTTTAAGGAGCCCAAGAAGGGTCTAATATATTATGAATTTGACTTTGACTCAATACAAAAACCCTAGAGCACTCAATGAGTTATTTTGACCTAGAAATAAAATAAACGAAACGTGAAACCCATGCTTAAAGGATTTTTATTTTACAATAATTTTTCTTTCTTTTGACAAATAAATTATATCATGACTCAAGTATAATTATGAAGACTGATACTAGTTACATTTATCAATAGTAATAAGGTGATTTACTTGGTCAAACAACACCTTGCTTCAATAGCTACTGCAACTGCTTCTTCATTTTGTTTGCTTCCAAAACATACTATCTATTCATCCCAATATTCGGTAATGGAGAGTCTGGAAATAATTATATTTTGTGATGTAGTTGCCTCTTTGGTGGTATTCCCTTAGGCTCCTTGAACACTCCTAAATATGCCTATAACAACTCTCTAAATGATTGTTTCTATTTTTTATTACACCCCCCCAAGGATGTCTTTGCCCTTATTGACTCATCACCAAATTGATATTCTCATAAGAAAAGTAAAACATATTTATTGTTAGAACCGATTAGTTTCCTTGCTTGGTTGGCACTTGCTAGTGAAATCTTGGACTTGCTTTTGTTTTTTTTTATGATGAAATATTTATCATCCTTGATGAGGCACTACCAATTGGCTCTCCACATGAAGATTTCATCCTTACATGTACTAGCTCCCAAACATGACTCAACACACATCAACTAGCACTACATCTATTTCTATTTCATAAAAATAGTCAAAATTTATGGGTAATTTTGTCTTGCAATATTTTGTTACCTTGCATCCTTATTTACCCATTCCAATTGATATGGGTTAGGATAAGAATGAACCTCCAATCCAATTTCATTGACCAGATGCACTACTGCAAAATTAGTTCATAAACCTAGGTCGTATAGGGCATCTATATTGGTTTTCTTGACCTAGATCTTAATATGGAATATTTGTATCATATCCTTCTCTTCCTAGTGATGAAGGCTAATAAAATTTACCTCCTTTTCAACTAATGTGTAGACAGTCTTGTTTTCAACATCAAATCTACTTTCAGTTGGGTTGTTTGAATATGTGGCTGAAATATTCTTCTTCGTTTCATCCTTCTTGTAGTGGTTGTACTGATTGGTAGGATCCTTTAATTGATGTGTATTGGTTGTTGTATTCTTATCCTTTCCCCATTTCCACTTATTCTTCTCCTCCCTATAAACTCCCTGATGCTCTTTCCACTTTCAACCACTTGACTACCCTTTATTTTGGCCAATGGTTTCTTAACACTACGTTTGTACACATTCCTTGTATGTTGTTCTCTAATTGGAAAGCATCACTTTCTTTCATAGATTCCTGTGTAGACCTCCCAGATATTTTAGGAGTACATTAGGCTCTTGGAAGAGATACCTAGCATGATGGCCATCTTCCTAAACTTAGTGTTGTAATCTTACACACTTTTCCCTACCTCTACCTGGAGTAGTGCCACTAGATCCATTGGTCCTCTACATACTGATAGGGTATAATTGAGACTCAATGAGAGTTTTCATTCCTCCCACTTAATTATCAATAGATCACCCTCTAATATAAGTGTTTTCATATGTTTTTCCCACCAGGTCAAGCCATGGCCTTCTAGCTTCAATCTTGCGGATGATATTTTTTGCTCCTCATATATATGGTGTATGCTAAAATAAAAAAAATTATTGTTATGAAGAGTGATACAATTTTAATGCACCAATCTTACCTTGGTATGCCTTTATGTCAACCTTCACTTTCATCTTGGATATGGACTATGACTAGTTGACGACACTCAAACTTGGTTACTCTTTCTTTGTTCTTTTATTGACTCCTTTAAATGTATTCATGATCTCTTGATTTCCCCTTTAATATAACTTATGAGTTAGATCCTCCATCTCCTGAAATTCCAAGTTTGTTTGTGATAACCGCCATGAGGAGCTTATATTGTGATTGATGTAGGTGACATGTGCTTCCAACTTTGAAAATCTCTCTTATGTTGGATCATGAGGGTTATTGTGAATAGATTTATCAGCCATAGCTACAATTTTGATACTTTATGCTTAAATAATTTCTTATATCCCCTACAACTTCCCACAAAATCCCCCAAATAAACATGCTCAGATACCAATAGTATTTGTAAATTTCCTTGGATATACCATTTGAATATTTTGTCATAACATATATGATAAAATTACTTAAATATATATCTAAATTGTATATTTAAGAATAGTTGTATATTGAGTTTTAAAAAATCAATATATAACTTAATATATATAATTTAATTAATTTATTTATTTAATAAAAAAAATTAAATGAATATTTCACCTTGTTAGCCTGTTCCAATGTTTGCTCTCACTATTTATCACTCCATTTTTCTTCTTCTTTTCCTTGACCTTTGTTCTGAAGGTGTGTCTTGGTGTGGACTTAAAGAGTCGACAATCTAAAATGTCTAATATGGAGAAAATTATGACTTCTCCAATTCAATATCAACCCCAAATAAATATACAAACCCTAATTACTTACTACAATTTTTTTCTAAGGTTCCATATTATTTAATTAACATGTTTTATTTTTAATCAAACAAATTAGCTGAAATGTGAGAGATATAAAATAGAAAAAAATACACACACCATCCAAAATAAACACAAATATTTTCCCTAGGAAACCCTTATGGAAAAAACCTAGCTAGAAGTTGAGGTTTCTCTACTTTCTTTTCTTTGGTATGGAAATTGTGCAAGTACAAATAAGAAGTACACTCAGTGGAGTTATTTGAGCCTTATAGCCTATATGGAGGCTACCAAATCTCTACCCCTATATTTTTTTCTCCATATTTCCACTCATAGTTGCTCTACTAAAATATGGAACTAAATTAAATAGCATATAATGCAACCCTTACTCCTCTTAGAGGCCTTATATTTAACATATCCTAATAGGCAACTAGGGGTGTGGTTTGAATCCTTCAACCTTAACTAGAGTCATGATTTGAACCTTTTATATTCTTCTGACAAGTGACTAGTCCCAATAGCATTAGTAATGGGGTTGATGTTGTATCCACCCATACCATGGTGTTCATCATGACAGGTCAATTTTCGGGGCAAGAAAATTTCGCATATGAACTTGTTTTAATGCAATTATTATACTATTGGAAAGGTCTCTAAATGTAGAATAACTTTGAGGCATGTGGTATAAGAGAAGTACAAAGAATTTGTATTCTCTATGTAGTTACCTAAGTCTTGTGGCCTGCATGGTTTTCAAAAGAACTTAAGCCCCTCTGTTTTTCTCTACTCAACTACATAAAAAAATACAACATAGAGTGGAACCCCTACCCCACATAGTGGCTCGATATTTAACATAACATGATAGCCAACTGAGGGTAAGGTTTGACTCCCATAACCCTCAAATAGAGTTACAATTTTGAAATTTCTAGAGTCTTCTTCAATGTCCACACGTGGCTATCTCCAAATGCACAAGTAACAAGTGTTGATGTGGAATCTAATTGTACCATGGTGGTCGACACGATAGGTCAACTTGTGGCAGGCATAACTTCTGCATACAAAATTACAAACTTTGTTTGATTCGGTTCTTACACTGTTGGAAGGTATTTGAATGTAGAATAACACCAAGGTTTCTAATGTAAGTGAGAGTTTCTGGGCCCCAAAAATATTCATTTCAGACCTTAAAATCCATGTAGAAGTTTTCATACCCTAATTCTCCAAATTGGGACCAACCAGTAAAAATGACCTTGCAAGTTGGTTCCTCCAATATTTCCACCCCAAATACATCAAGATAGATGAAAAATAATATAATCATCCAATCTTGATTATATCTCCCATTTTTGGGAGGATTTTGGTCCCAAAAAAGTTTACTATATGAGGTGAGGAAAATTTTCCTCTACCTTCTTCCTGTAGTACCATTTTTCTTTGCATAAAAGTTGTGCTTCAGCCCAATCTGCCAAAGGTCGTGTTTCCCCTGTCTTGTAGTTCTAGACCTCTTATGAAAATGGTGTCCTTTGTTGACCCTACCTAAACATCTAGTGCTAAGTCTTCTATAGAAGGTAGGATCTGAACCTCCTCCTGATTGAACATGGAAGGCTCATAAAATTTGAGATTTTGAACATTCATTAATGAATAAATGTGCATGTATGGGGGTTTACTAAGTTCATAGGAATTATCTCCCACCTTTTCCAATATCTTAAAAGGGCCATACTATATAGCCTTGATCCTCTTTCCAATATCATGTATCCTTTCCTAATTCAATTGTGACCATCCCATGTATTCCATGCTAAATGACTTCCATGTTTTTTTTTTTTAATCATGCTTGGCCTTGTATTTTTTTTGCAACTTCTTCAACATGTCCTATAATTTCAAGTTGATCTACCCAATCTTCTCAACTATTTTTTCTTCTCTTAATGCATCCCCTATGACATCCTTCCCCACTCCTCCTTTTTGTTCATATATAACATCCAAAGGTGAAGGTAGAAAATACCCAAAGCAAATTTTGAAAGGGGAATCTTCAACATAAGTGTGGATTAATCTACTATGAGAGTGTTGTATATATATTATATTTTCATCAAAGTTTTGAAGGTATTCTAATGCTTATGATTGTAATACCTCAAAATCTATACCAAATTCATTTTGTAATACTTTGATCTACCCATCTATTTGTGGATGGAATCTTGTTGACCTCTTTAACTTTATGCCCATCTTCTACCACAATCTAGTTCAAAGCACACTAAGAAATCTCGTGTCCCTATTTTAATTGATTCTTTTTGGTATCCCAAAATATATCCAGGTTCGTTCAAAGAACAAGTTTGCTGATTCTTTCCCTTTAATGGAAATTTTAGAGGGCATGAGAACTCCCATCTTGCTAAAACTATCAACTATTAAATATAGGAAGTCATGCCCCTTTATGATTATATGCAAACATCCCACAAATTCCAGGGAAATGATTTTCCAAGGATGAGTGGATATAGATAAGGAATGGCATAGACCCTATTTCCTATTACTATGATTTATAGTACAATAAAATATATATCTTCTAATATATCTTGCCAAATATTGTTGTATCATGGGCTAGTACACATGCCTGTATAACTTGGAAACTATCATCTCAACAAAAAAATGCCTTAGTGTTTAGATTCAACAAGATGATGAGCTTAGTGAAAAGAGTCGCCTTCACTAAGTGGGCCCGCAGGCTATGTTTGGCGCAAGTCTATTTTTAAACTATGTCTATTTTTAGACATGGTGATCATATTTCAGAAGTTGCAAGATGCTATTTGTGGATGGTTGGTCAAGTTGGAAAAATATATGAAATTATATTTTTATAATATTGGGCGAAGTCTATTTATATATCGTCGAACTAAAAATAGAAGTGTCGATTATTATTAGCTCTTATTAAATAATAATCCGACAATAAACAACAACTTATTCTCTTGGAGCACTTAATTTCAGTGCACAGATTTGGAAAATCAGTGGGCTGAAGGAATTACACAATTCCTAGGGTTTATTGGTGGTTCATGCATGGAGGACTCAGTTAGAACTGAAGTGGAAAAGTTATGACAGAGTTGTAAGAGTAGTTCATGGAGTTGTTATTCAGTTTAACTCAATTATTGGAGTTAAACTCAGTTGAGCTAGTTGTATCTAGTCTAACATAATGATACACTAGTGAGAGTGGAGTGAATTAATTAGTTAATTAATTCACAAATAATAACTCATTAATCAACTGAAAAATATAGCAATTAACTATAGTGCATGTCAATTCCAGTGGAGACCCAGTGGAGAGATAGGTGGAAGGGCAAGATGGACTATCTGTTGTGAATATAATGATGCATTGATTGCACCACACACACATTGGAGTTTCCAATGAGGATTGCACAGTCAAGGCAAGTGTAATTCGAATTCATTTTATTATTAATCTGGGATTGCACAGTGGAGGCAGGCTAGCAGGTGGTAAGAAATCGGTGCATGGATTTGCAGATTTATTCTGATTAGTGTGTGACGATTGATTGCACTGAGAGCTTGATGTACTAAGCTTTGTATGATATTGTTACATGATCTCCATGATACATAATATATGATAGTTGGGGTTTTCAGCTTCAGGCCTTCCCGTTAAACAACTGTGGTATGTGCGATTGTTTTTTTTTTATTGCTTCGTGTGTTTGCAATTTATTTTAATTTCCACAAAAGATTAACAGTGGAAGGATTCCTTAATTAGAAAGAAGATAAAATATTGTTAGATCAAGAGAATTTGGATATATACATGCACATTATATATAATTTCTACAAGGTATCAGAGGAGTGTTAATTCTTGAAGATTGCAATTGTGAAGAATTGTTGAGTTTGTGCTCGTGGACAATTCGAATTTGCTACAGAAAATTCTTGGTGGAAAAGTTGAGTATACATTGAAATGTCTTTCAATGGGTTGTGATTGGAGTATTCCCTTGATGGGAGCTCGAATTACATAGCCTGGAAGGACAAGATGGAGGCGGTGCTGGAGGATAATAGACTAAAGGAGTTCATTGATAGCGATGTTCCTAAGCCAGGATCTAGCGATGCTACATTACTTGACGCATGGAAAAAGAAGATAGCAAAGACAAGAAGAATTCTATTGGAAGGTGTGAAGGACCATATTGTGTCCAACCTTCACAAGAAAGCCACTCCATTCTTAATGTGGAAGGCTTTGACAGATTTGTTCCAAAGCAACAGTGACCAGAGGAAGTTGGCACTGAAAGACAAGCTTAGAAAAATAAAAATGGAGAAGGGCGAAAATATTCCAAAATATATCATGAATTTTGTCCACTTTAGAGATGAACTGGGAAGTGTGGGGATTATTGTTGATGATGAAGACTTGGTGAGCTTAGCTCTCCTTGGGCTTTCGAAGAGTTGGCATAGCTACGAAGACTCTATCAATGGACGAGAACTGTCTGGATGGGAGCGACTTTCGTCGGATCTCGTGCAGGAGGAGATAAGGCGAGGTACCAGGGATGGATCTTCATCAAAGAATGAAGATGAAGAGAATTGCGCTTTGGCTGCCAAAGAAAGGAAAGGGAAGGGGAAGAAATTTCCTTCAAAATCCAATGCTAAAGGCAAGAAGCAGGATTTGTCCAAAGTGAAGTGTTTTCACTGTCACGAACATGAGAATTTTTCCACTAACTGCCCACAGAAGAAGAAGAACAAGAAGGTTGCTGGAGCTGCAGCTGGAGAGGCCTTAGCCTTGCAATTTGAACTTGATTTCTCTTTTATCGCATGCTTGTTTTCAAGCTATATGGGATCGGTGTGGTATCTTGATAGTGGCACATCTTTCCATATGACTGGAGACAAGGAGTTATTTAGTGACTTGGAGGAGAAGGACCTCCAGATGCATATAGAGATGGGTGACGATGTTCGATACAGGGCGACCAACATTGGGACCATTACCTTTGAGAGGGAGTTCGATAATCCATTCTTGTTGAAAGATGTTATGCATGTTCCAGATCTGAAGAAGAACTTGGTCTCGGTCGCAATGTTGGAAGACAAAGGTTATGATGTTGTTTTCACTGAGGGAAAAGATTTTCTTCGACATAAAAAAATGGGTCAAACCAAGAAGATAGGAATTCGAGTTAAAAATCTCTACAAGCTGGAGGTAGATGGCTGCGCTGCAATGGTGGGCAAAGCAGAAGAAGTGGTGATCCAGGATGAGGGCGAATTATGGCACAGGATATTGGGCCATCTTCACCATGGCGCTTTGAAGATTTTGCAGAAGATTTCTACTGGACTTCCCAAGGGTACTCTTGCATAGTCAGATCAGTGCAAGGGATGTAATATGGGTAATTTTATGAAGGCCACCTTTCATGAGAAGGAGAGTCGTGCTTCAGTGATCCTGGAGAGAATTCACATAAACGTGTGTGGACCTTTCTCAGTTGCTTCAACAAAAAATCACAAGTATTATGTTATATTTTTATATGACTATTCTCATATATGCTGGATCTTCTTCATGTAGAAGAAGAGCGAAACATTCTCAAAGTTCTATGAGTTTAAAGCATTGGTGGAGAAGGAGTTGGGGAAGCAAGTGAAAGCTCTACGAAGCGATAATGGTGGTGAATACAACTCAGGCGAATTTAAAGACTTCTGTAGCAAAGAAGGAATTTGAAGAGAACTCATAGCGCCTCATAACCCATAGTAGAATGGGGTCGCTAAGAAGAATAACAGAACGATTGTGGGTGTTGCACAAGCTATGCTTGAGAGGGAGCTAGACTTGCATGCAGAGGAGGAACTTCTTGTTTCGAAATATGAACCTCCAGATGTGGATCATCCAGAGGAGGAAGTTCATGGAGTGGAGGAGTCCACTCATGTAGAACCAAACATTAGACAAGGCAGAAAGCGGACCACAGAAGCTGAGAGACTGAAGCTTGATGCAACATAGAATGTAGGATTCCCTACATCACAGCGCAGAAAGAGACAATCACCTGACTGATTTACTGGATACATGGCTCTTATGAGCAAGTGTATTGTGACAGAGCCATCTTATTTTGAAGAAGCATCACAGAGGCCCACATGGGTAGATGACATGGTGGAGTATGACTCCATTGTCAGAAGCAGTGCTTGGGAGATTGTTCCAAGGCTGGTGGGTAAATAAGTTGTAGGATCAAGATGGATCTACAAGGTAAATCAAGCTGCTGATGGGAGCATCGAGAAGTATAAGGCAAGATTTGTTGCCCGAGGCTTCTCACAGATCGAGGGGATTGATTATGAAGAAACCTTTGCACCTGTCACACGGTATTCTTTCATAAGGACCATACTTGCTCTCTCAGCGGAGATGGGTTGGCACATTCATCAGATGGATGTGAAGACTGCGTTCCTTAATGGTATCAATGAGGAAGAGGTGTACATTGAGCAGCCTGAAGGATTTTAGATCTTCAGCAGCGAGTCGCATGTGTGCAGACTCAAAAGAGCGTTGTATGGGCTGAAACAAGAACCTCGTGCTTGGTACACACGGATCGACAGCTATTTCACTGGACTTGGCTTCACCAAGAGTGAGGTGGATGCAAACCTGTACTAAATTGTGGTGGAGGGTAAGCTTTTAATCATTGTTCTTTATGTTGATAATTTAATACTAACAGGTGATGAGAAGTTGATACACTCATGCAAGGTAGATCTTGCAAAGGACTTTGAGATGAAGGATTTTGGCCTCCTTCATTATTTCCTTGCATTGGAAATATGGTAGCGGGAAGGTGAAATGTTTGTGTCTTAAGGCAAGTATGCCCGAGAGATACTAGAGAAGTTTCACATGCAAGGCTACAAGCCTATCGACACTCCTCTTCCAGGAAATTGGAGGAAAGAGGATGCTACATCGGCAGAGGTAGTGGATGCCACTTTTTATCGATAGTTGGTGGGTTCACTCATGTATTTAGTTAATACAAGACCGGACCTATGCTATGTGGTGAACCAGCTTTCACAAGCGATGGTTAAGCCTACTGAGATCTTTTGGAAGGCAAGAAAGCATGTCCTGAGATATCTTAGGGGCACATATGAGTATGGCTTATGGTACAAATAGACAAATGAGGTGAAGTTGCATGGCTTCACAAATGTAGATTGGGCAGGCAACCCAATAGACAGAAAGAGCACATCAGGAGGGATTTTCAGTATCAGATCTACGACAGTTTCTTGGTATAGCAAGAAACAGAGATCTGTGGCACTCATTTCAGCAGAAGTAGAATACATGGCAGCAATTCAAGCTGCATGTGAGGCTATCTAGATAAGGAAGATCCTGGTCAGTTTGTTCGGTTCACATTTAGATCCTAGAGTGATACATTGTGATAATCAGAGTTGCATTAAACTCTCAATTAATCTTGTGTTTCATGATAGATCTAAACATATTGATATCCGGTATCATCATATCAGTGATTATGTGCAGTGGAAGATCATGTTGCTTCAGTACATTCCTACAGAAGATCAGGATGCGGATATTCTGACGAAGGAGCTCACCAGGAGCAAATTCGAATACCATAGAGGTAGGATCGGGGTGAAGGATAATCCCTATATTTTTGAGAGGGAGTGTTGAGATTCAACAAGATGATGAGCTTAGTGAAAAGAGTCGCCTTCACTAAGTGGGCACGCGGGCTATTTTTGGCGCAAGTCTATTTTTAGACATGGTGATCATATTTCAGAAGTTACAGGATGCTATTTGTGGATGGTTGGTCAAGTTGGAAAAATAGATGAAATTATATTTTTATAATATTGGGTGAAGTCTATTTATAGATCGTCGATCTAAAAATAGAAGTGGCGATTATTATTATCTCTTAATAATAATCCGAAAATAAACATCAACTTATTCTCTTGGAGCACTTAATTTCAGTGCACAAATTTGGAAAATTACTGGGCTGAAGGAATTACACAATTCCGAGGGTTTACTGGTGGTTCATGCCTAGAGGACTCAG
The DNA here is from genome assembly GCA_034641835.2 of Pinus albicaulis. Classification (NCBI taxonomy): domain Eukaryota; kingdom Viridiplantae; phylum Streptophyta; class Pinopsida; order Pinales; family Pinaceae; genus Pinus; species Pinus albicaulis. The sequence goes on from CM076583.1 coordinate 1,325,866,537, forward strand.
TTAGAACTGAAGTGGAAAAGTTATGAAAGATTTGGAAGAGTAGTTCATGGATTTGTTATTCAGTTTAAATCAATTATTGGAGTTACACTTAGTTGAGCTAGTTATATCTAGTCTAACAGAATGATACACTAGTGAGAGTGGAGTGAATTAATTAGTTAATTAATTCATAAATAATAACTAATTAATCAACTGTACAATACAACAGTTAACTACAGTGCATGTCAGTTCTAGTGGCGACCTAGTGGAGAGATAGGTGAAAGGGAAAGATGGACTATCTGTTGTGATTATAATGATGCATTGATTGCACCACACACACATTGGAGTTTCCAATGAGGATTGCACAGTCAAGGCAAGTGTAATTCAAATTCATTCAGGGGTATTCTTCAGTAGGGATTTTGCAGTGGAGGCAAGCTAGAAGGTGGCAAGAAATCGGTACATGGATTTGCAGATTTCTTTTGATTAGTGTGTGACGATTGATTGTAGTGAGAGCTTGATGTACTAAGCTTTGTATGATATTGTTACATGATCTCCATGATACATAATATATGATAGTTGGGGTTTTCAACTTCAGGATTTCCCATTAAACAATTGTGTAATGTGCGATTGTTTTTTTTATTGCTTCATGTGATTTCAATTGATTTTAATTTCCACAAAAGATTAACAGTGGAAGGATTTTGTATTTATCAAGAACATAAAATATTTTTAAATCAGGAGAATCTAGATATATACAAGCATCTTGTATATAATTTCTACATTTAGAACGTTGGAGGTGTGAACCTATTTGATAAGATGTAGTCACTTATATTTAGGAATACAAATCTTTTCCAATATTCGAAGTAACCCATAATGGAGATGATATTCAAATTAGTTTTCAACGTCTTCTACATGACTATGGCCCTACAACTACTTAAACACATCCTTGAAATCCTCATCTTCTATATACGCCTCTCTACATGCAATATGGGTGAAAGGCTCAATGTGCATCAGAGTTTCCAAAGCTATAATTTTTTATGTGGAAGGTCTTGAAAGCATGCCATCCATCTTATTGGTCCTACCCTTCTTGTACTTGATGACTAAATGAAAATTTTGTAACCCCATCCACTTGTAGTTTCTAATCTTTTGTAGCTTACTCTAGGCTGATAATTATAATAACACATGGTGATTTTGATGATGATGAAAACTTCTGGTAAATTGTGTGTTTTAATTATTGATATGGACATCTCAATGAGGAAAATACATAATTTACCATAATTTTTCATCCTCATCAAGTGGTGATTTATGTGGATGATGGTTTCTTTTCCCATTAGACAATGTTTCCAATTTTTGACAACTTGTACCAAGGCAAGCTCTTTGTCGTAGGTAAGGTAGTTGATAACTTCCCCATGAAAAAAAATTGTAATGATAAGACAAAAGGCTTCCTCCTTGCATCAAGATATATCCCATGGCACACCTATTTGCATCTTTCGCCACTTCAAATGGATTTTTCAAGTTTGGAATGTGAGAATTTGTGCTTGAATAATTTTCTTTTTCAACTATTCAAAAGCATTTTTCCAACTCATTCCCCATTGGAAACTTTTTCTAGCCGTTGTTTACAACTACTGCTAAAACTGAAGTGATGAACTTGCATGGTAATGTGTTGCCCCAAAAAAAATCCTAACTTCAAAGACATTTATAGCCACCAACCATTTCATGTTTTCCTCCATTTTTGTGGGATCCACCAATATCATGCCCTATATACACCAAATACTGCTAGGAAAAGTCACATTTCTTAAGTTTTTCTAGGAATGGTGCTTCTTCAAGGCTCTAGCACTTGCCTAGAGCGTGAGATGTGTTCCTCCTAGGTAGCATTGTAGCTTGATATATAATTTAATTAAAATATAAAAAATTAATATAGATAAGGTCATAACACAACATTCATTATTCTCATAGATTTTGTTGATGTAATGCATAAACCAAATAGCATAACCACACATACTGGACTTTTCTAGTTTTGAAGGCATTCTTCCAAGAGTCTTATTCTTTGACTCAAACTTGGTGGTATACTAATTTTAAATCTAGCTTGGCGAAATATTTCGCATGTTGCAACTAATATAATATATCATCAATCCTAGATTTGGGTTACTTATTCTTGAGGGTAATATTGTTTAACATTGTAATTGATGCACATTCACCAACTGCAATCCTTCTTTGGTACAAATATAATGGGCGACTAGTAAGAAGGTGAGGTACTTGGTCAAAAAACACCCTGCTCCAATAGCTATTGAAACTAATTTTTTTCTTTTTTTGCTTCCATAACATACTATCTAAACATCCCAATATTTGGTAATGGAGAGTCTCTAAATAATTATATTTTGTGCTCTAAGTCCCTCTTGGGTGGTAGTCCTTTAGACTCCATGAACACTCCTTTATATGCCTAACAACTCTCTCAATTGTTGTTTTTATTTTTTAGTACACCCCTCCAAGGACGCATTTGCCCTTATTAACTCATCACCAAGTTAATATTCTCATAAGAAAAGTAAAACAAATTTATTGTTGGAACTATTTAGTTTCCCTACTTGGTTAGCACTTGCTAGTGAACAATTGGACTTGCTTTTGTGTTTGTTGATGATGAAAGATATCCCATCCATGATGAGGAAATACCAATTGTCTCTCCACATGAAGATTGCATCCTTCATATACATGTACGAGCTCCCAAACATGACTGCACACACATTAACTAGTACTACATCCAATTCTATTTCATCAATATAGTCAAGACTCGTGGCAAATTTTGTCTTGCACTATTTTGTTACCTTGATCTGTGCATCATTATTTACCCATCCCAAAGGATATGGGCTAGGATGATAGTGAACCTCCAATCCAATTTTGTTTACAAAATGCACTACAATGATATTATCTCATGAACATGTGTCAAATAGGGCATCTATCTTAGTCTTCTTGACCTAGATCTTAATATGGAAGAGTTCGGTCATCTCCTTCTCTTCCTAGTGATGAAGGAAAGTAGCATTCACCTCCTTTTGAATTTATGTGCATACAATATTTTTGGCTACATCAAAGCTACTTTCAACTAGATTGCTTGCATATGTGGTTAGAAGATTCTTTTTCTTCCCGTCCTTCTTGTAGTTCTTGAGGTTTAGTTATAGATACAATTTCTAGCACTTCATAAACTTAGTGGTGCACTCTTATACGCTTTTCCCCTACCTCTACGTGGAGTAGTGCCACTATATCCATTAGTCCTCTACATATCGATAGGGTATAATTGAGACTCAATGAGGGTTTTGAAGTCCTCTCACTTAATTATCGACAAATCACCCTCTAATAGAAGTCTAGTGAATGATATTTTTTTCTCCTCATCTATATGGGGCATGCTAAAATAAACTTCTAATTCTTGCAACCAATGATTCATTTTTAACACATTGATATTACCTTGGTGTTAGGGTCCTATGATTTTTTATAGGGTCACTTGATTATAGTTGATGATTATTATATTTCAGATGTTGTAAATTAATATTCCATATTGTAAATTACTTCCAAAATAAGTCAAAACCTTAAGAAAAATAGAAAAATATGTTTGCAACTCAAAATGAAGAATTAGAGGATAATTAAGTATGTTTAGATTAAATTAATCACATCCTCTAAATGTGATTAAATAAATTGTAATAAGGATTTGGCACTATAGTTTGATTTTATTATAAAGTTGAAAGCGACAAAAAGCACATACCGACAAAATTCTTCTGTTGCATACGGTCAAAGGGCCCGTAGTTATCCGCCGAACGATCCTCTCGATCTCCAAACCAACGGCGCACATTCGTTTTCAGCCCCCCTCTCCATCCTCGCTTTACTACAAGGGGAGGAGGGTGGGGGGGGAGGGGGGGGGCGTTCGAAAATATGGTTTTCCTCCACCGGGTCCCATCCTACATGGCACCTTCACCGCATTTTTCACCCCCCTTCCTCAAACCACTTACCATGTCCGACCCCCTCCCAAAACTGCTCCTCCTCGTCCCTTTCCCACCTGATCCTGCCCCAGCTTATCGTTCCAATCCTGCGCTTTCCTTCCGCACTCACACATAAAATATTTCTGCCAACTATGTGCCTCCACATCATCCCCGACCTCCATGTCCCCTCCCACCTCCAGGTCATATGTTCGTTTCATGGCCAGTTAAAACTGTGTTTTTTCCTATACAACACAGTAATTTTAAACATGGTTTACAAATAAATGAGAACGAATTTTCAAAAATTGAAATAGGATTTTGTGGATAACATCCTCGTATACAAAAACCTCTATCATTTTTCTAAAAATTGTTATGTTTGGGAAATTTGAAAAAATATTTGAAGGCACATTTTCCAGAAATTTTTTGTTTAGTCATATTTTTGCAGTGAAGATTCAGCCCAATAAGAGATGAATATTGATAAAATGGAGGAGGTTTATGTTCCTAATATTCCAAACTACAATAACCTATCTCACTTTTCAGACAGGTATTACATAATAAGAGATACATTTTTGCAGAGAATATTGTGAACAACTGGAGCATAATTTTAGGAAACTGAGAGAGGTTTATGTAGAAATTATATAAATTATATGTTATATATCCAAGATTCTCCTGATCATGCATTATTTAAACTTCATTCACAACACATAATCTATTCCACTATTGATCATCACATACAGAAATTAAATCAATTGCAATGCACACATGAAACCATAAAAATTCACACACATTAACACAGTTGTTTAACGGGAAAGTCTGAAGCTAAAAACCCCAACTATATATATATAATATATGTCATAGATATCATGTAAAAATCCTCATACAAATATGTTCATATCAAGCTCTCAGTACAATACAATCACTACACACTAATCAAGCCCGATCTTGCAAATCCACGCACCGATCTCTACCACCTGCTAGCCTGCCTCTACTGTGCAATCCCTACTGAAGAATGGCTCTGAATGAACTCATATTCACCAAGCTTGCACTATGCAATCCTCATTGGCATCTCCACTGAGTGTTGGATGCAATCAATGCATCACTATAGTCACAACTGATAGTCACACTTTCTCTTTCACCTACCTCTCCACTGGTCTCCACTGAAACTGCCATGCACTGTAGTTAACTGATGTATTCTTCAGTTGATTAATAAGTTATTATTTAGTGAATTAATTAACTAATTAATTCACACCACTCTCACTAGTGTATCAATCAGTTAGACTAGATACAACTAGCTCAACTGAGTCTAACTGAGTTAAACTGAATACAACTCCACCAACTACTTCTATAACTCCACCAAACTCTGTCACATGAGTTCTAACTGAAGTCCTCATGCATTAGCTCCAGTAAACCCTCAAGAATAGCATAATTCCTTTTGTCAGCTGTTGTGCCACATCTGTGCACTTAACTGAAGTGCTCCAAGAGAATAAGATAATGTTTAGAGTCCAAATATTATTAAGAGCTAATAATATTCGACATATCTATTTTTAGACTGGCAATCTAAAAATAGATTCTGCCCAATATGTCTAAAAATAGAAGTCCATCAATTTTTCCAACTTGACCAACCATCCACAAATAGCATCCTGCAACTCATAGAATATGATCGACATGTCTAAAAATAGACTTTGCGCCAAAAATAGCCTGCGGGCCCACTTAGTAAAGGCGACTCTTTTCACTAAGCTCATCATCTTGTTGAATCTCAACACTCCCTCTCAACAAGATAGGGATTATCTGCCACCCCGATCCTGTCTCTATGGTATTCAAATTTTCTCCTGGTGAGCACCTTCATCAGAATATCTTCATCTTGATCCTCCATAGGAATGTAAGAAAGTAACATGATCTTCCGCTGCACACAATCTCTGATATGATGATACCAGATGTCAATATTTTTAGATCTATCATGAAATACTGGATTAACCGAGAGTTTAATGCAACTTTGATTATCACAATATATCACAGTAGGATCTAAGTGAGAATCGAACAACCCGACCATGATATTCCTCATCCATATAGCCTCGCATGCAGCCACAATTGTTGCCATGTACTCGACTTCTGTTGAATTGAGTGCCACGGATCTCTATTTCCTGCTGTACCACAAAACTATTGTAGACCCGATACTGAATATCCCTCCAGATGTGCTCTTTATGTGCATTGGGCTCCTTGCCCATTCTGCGTCTGTGAAGCCATGCAGCTTCAACTCATCCGACTGTCTATACCACAATCCATATCCCGATGTGCCCCTGAGATACCTCAGGACATGCTTGCCTGCCTTCCAAAAGAGCTTTGTAGGCTTAACCACAGCTTGTGAAAGCTAGTTAACAACATAGCATATGTCCGGTCATGTATTGATTAGATACATGAGCGAACCAACCAACTGTCGATAAATAGTGGCATCCACTACCTCTGTCGATGTAGCATCCTCTTTCCTCCAACCACCAGGAAGAGGAGTGTCGATAGGCTTGCATCCTTGCATGTTGAACTTCTCTAGTATCTCCTGGGCATACTTGCCTTGAGACACAAACAATCCACCCTTCCGCTGCCAAATTTCCAATCCTAGGAAATAATGAAGGAGGCCCGAGTCCTTCATCTCAAACTCCTTTTCAAGATCTTCCTTGCATGAGTGTATCAACAGTTCGTCACCCATTAGTATCAAACCATCTACATAAAGTACAATGATTAGCAACTTACCCTCCACCACAATCTGGTATAGGTTTGGATCCATCTCACTCTTGGTGAAACCAAGTCCGATGAAATAATTGTCTATCCATGTGTACCAAGCATGAGGTGCTTGTTTCAGCCCATACAGTGCTCTTTTGAGCTCGCAAACATGTGACTTGTTGCTGAAGATTTCGAATCCTTCAGGTTGCTCTATGTACGCCTCCTCCTCAATGAATCCGTTGAGGAACACAATCTTCACATCCATCTGATGAATGTGCCAACCCATCTGCACTGAGAGAGCAACGATGGTCCGTATGGAATAATACCTTGTGACAGGTGCAAAGGTTTCTTCATAGTCGATCCCCTCGATCTGTGAGAATCCCTGGGCAACAAATCTTGCCTTGTACTTCTCGACGCTCCCGTCAGCAGCTTTCTTCACTTTTTAGATCCATCTCGAACCTACCACTGATTTCCCTTCTGGCCTTAGGACAATCTCCCATGCACTGTGTTGAGATTGCAACAAGATGATGAGCTTAGTGGAAAGAAGTCGCCTTCACTAAGTGGGCCCGTAGGCTATTTTTGGCGCAGGTCTATTTTTAGACATGTCGATCATATTTTATGAGTTGCAGGATGCTCTTTGTGGATGGTTGGTCAAGTTGGAAAAAATAGATGGACTTCTATTTTTAGACATACTAGGCGAAATCTATTTTTAGATTTCCAGTCTAAAAATAGATATGTTGAATATTATTAGCTCTTAATAATATTTGGACTATAAACATTATATTATTCTCTTGGAGCACTTACGATTAAGTAGACATATGTAGCACGAGGTAGCAGAAGAATTACGCTATTCACGTGGTTAAGTGGAAACTGTGCATGAATACTTCGATTTAGAACTCATGTGTGATTTGGTGGGTTGTGTTCGGTTTAACTCGATTAAACATAGTTGAGCTAGTTGTACTAGTCTAATGATTGATACACTAGTGAGAGTGGTCCAAATATTGTTAATTAATTCACTAATTATTAACTCATTAATCAACTAAATAATACATCAGTTAACTACAGTGCATGGACAGTTTTAGTGGAGACCAGTGAAGAGGTAGGTGAAAGAGCAGTGTGACTATCAGTTGTGACTATACTGTTGCATGATTTGCAACACACAGTGGTTGGAGATGATAATGAGGATTGCGTGAGCAAGGTTGGACCAATTCAAGTTCATTCAGATCCATTCTTCAGTGGTGATTGCACAGTAGAGGCAGGCTAGCATGTGGCAGAGATTGGAGCATGTGTTTTGCTAGATCGGACTTGATTAGTGTGTAACAATTGGAGATTGTACTCAGAGCTAGTAAAAAGCTTTGTATAATTATTGTTACATGATCTCTATGACATATAATATACAGATAGTTGGGAGTTTTCAGCTTTAAGCTTTCCCATAAAATACTATGTTCATATGTGTGAATGTTTATGGTTTTAATGTGCACATGCGATTGTTTTTATTTCCGCAATTAATGATCAATGGTAGAAGAGATTCTGTATTGTGAATGAAGTCAAATAGTGTGTGATCAGGAGAATATCGGATGTATAACATATCAGTTATATAAATTTATACACATTGTTTCTGACAATCGAATCATACTCTTCCACCATGGCATCTACCCATGCGCGATCCTCCACAGCTTCCTCGAAAGAAGATGGTTCTGTCACGATACACTTGCTCATCAGAGCCATGTATCTAGTAAATCAGTCAGGTGACTGTCTTTGTCTGCACTGTGATGTAGGTGCTCCTACATTCTGCGCTGCATCAATATTCAGTCGCTCAGCTTCTGTAGTGCGCTTCCGCCCTCTGATGTTTGGCGCTGCATGAGTGGTTTCTTCCACTCCATAAACCTCCTCTTGTAGCTAATCCACATCCAGAGGCTCATATCTAGGAACAAGTAGCTCCTCATATGCATGCAAGTGTAGCTCCCTCCCAAGCGACAACTTCATGGCTTTCTCCTCATGAAATTTGATATCCCGTCACACGACAGTCATCCAACTGTCTGGAAAATACACACGATAATTTTGGGGTGTTTCTGTGTACCCCAAAAATATCCCAACCTTTGCGGTCGACTCCAGCTTCTTCTTGGCATCCTTCGTCACATGAATGTAAATAGGTAAGACAAAAATCTTCAAATGAGAAATATTAGGCTTCTTACTAGAAAACGCCTCTTCGGGTGTACTCATGCCAAGTACTCTATGAGGACAACAGTTTTGCACATAAACCGCAGTGTTGCATGCTTCAGCTGACAAGTGTATGGGAAGGCCCTGATCATGCAACATCACCCGTGCAGCACCCATGATCGTTCTTTTCTTTCTCTCCACGACCCCATTCTGTTGTGGGTTATGAGGTGCTATGAGTTCTCTTCGAATTCCTTATGCACTGCAAAAGTATTTGAATTTGCCAGAGATGTATTCACCACCATTATCACTCTTTAGAGATTTCACCTGCTTCCCCGACTCTTGCTCAACCAGTGCCTTGAACTCACAGAACTTTGAGTATGTCTCGCTCTTCTTCTGCATGAAAAAGATCCAGCACTTACGAGAAAAGTCATCAACAAATATCACATAATACTTGTGCTTTGTTGTCGAAGCTACTGAGAAAGGTCCACACACGTGTGAATTCTCTCAAGGATATTCATGGCACGACTATCCTTCTCATGAAAAGTGGTCTTCACAAATTTTCCCAAAGTACATCCCTTGCACTAATCTGACTATGCAAGTGTACCCTTGGGAAGCCTGGTAGAAATATGCTGCAAAATTTTCAAAGTGCCATGGTGAAGATGGCCCAATCTCCTGTGCCAAAATTTTCCCTCATCTCGACTCACCACTCCTGCTTTTCCTGCCATAGTTGCGTAGCCATCTACCTGCAATTGATAAAGGTTATTAACTTGAACCCCTATCCTCCGAGTTTCACCAGTTGTTTTACTGTGCAGGAAAGCCTTTCCCTCGATAAAAACAACATCATAGCCCTTGTCTTCCAACATCGCCACAGAGATCAGATTCTTCTTCAATCCTGGAACATGCATGACATCCTGCAATATGAAAGTTTTACCAGACTCCCTCTCAAAGGAAATGGGCCTGATACCATTCGCACTGTATCTACCATCATCGCCCATCTCGATCTGCACTCCAAGATCCTTTTCATCCAAATCACTGAACAAATATTTGTCTCCAGTCATATGGAAAGACGCACCACTGTCAAGAAACCACACTGATCCCATCACACTTGAAACCAAGCATGTGATCAGCGAAAAATCCAACTCAAAATGTGAGGCTAAGGCCTCTCCAACTGCAGATCCAGTAGCCTGCTTATTTTTCTTCTTCTGTGGACAATTAGTGGCATAATTTCCGTGTTGGTGACAGTGAAAGCGCTTCACCTTGGACAAGTCCTGATTCTTGCCTTTCACACCAGATTGAGAAGGATTTTTCTTTCCCTTCTCTTTCCTTGCTTTGGCAGCCAAAGCGAAATTTTCTTCATCTTCCTTCTTCGATGAAGATCCATCCCTGGTACCTCACCTTATCTCCTCCTGCACAAGATCTGACTAAAGTCGCTCCCATCCTGGCAATTTCTCCCGACCATTGACAGAGTCCTCGTAGCTATGCCAACTCTTCGGAAGCCTAAGGAGAGCCAAGCTCACCAAGTATTCTTCATCAACAGTAACCCCCACACTTCCCAGCTCATCCTTGCAGTGGAAAAACTTTGTGAGGTATATTGGTATACTGTTGCCTTTCTCCATTTTTATTTTTCTGAGCTTGTCTTTAAGCGCCAACTTCCTCTGGTCGCTTATGCTTTGGAACAATTCTGTCAAAGCTTTCCACATCAAGAATGGAGAAGCTTTACCATGAATTCTGGACACTATGTGATCCTTCAAACCTTCTAACAGAATCCTTTGACATTTTGTTGTCTTCTTTTGCCATGCGTCAAGTGCGGCTGCATCGCTAGAAGCAGGTTTTGGAATTTCTGCATCTATGAACGCCTTCAACCCATTATCATCTAGCACCGCCTCCATCCTATCCTTCCATGAAAAATAATTTGAGCTGCCATCAAGGGCATACTCCAATCACAATCTGTTGAAATACATTTCAATGAATTCTCAACTTCGACACCAAGAAAACACTACAGCAAATTCAAATTCCACCAACACAAAACTCAACCGCTTCAATAATTGCAATCTGCTTTGATCAATATCGCTCTGATACCATGTATAAATTATATAAATTATGTGTTATATATCCAATATTCTCTTGATCACGCGCTATTTTAATTTCATGCACAATACAGAAACTATTCCACTATTAATCATCACATGCGGAAATTAAATCAATTGCAATGCACACATGAAACCATAAAAATTCACACACATTAACACAACTGTTTAACGGGAAAGCCTGAAGCTAAAAATCAAAACTATCTGTATATAATATATGTCATAGAGATCATGTAACAATCCTCATACAAAGCTAATCATATCAAGCTCTCAGTACAATACAATCACTACACTCTAATTAGGCCCGATCTTGCAAATCCATGCACCGATCTCTGCCACATGCTAACCTGCCTCTACTGCGCAATCCCTACTGAAGAATGGCTCTGAATGAACTCAAATTCACCAAGCTTGCACTACGAAATCCTCATTGGCATCTCCACTGAGTGTTGGATGCAATCAATGCATCACTATAGTCACAACTGATAGTCACACTTGCTCTTTCACCTACCTCTCCACTGGTCTCCACTGAAACTGTCCATGCACTGTAGTTAACTGATGTATTCTTCAGTTGGTTAATGAGTTATTATTTAGTGAATTAATTAACTAATTAATTCACACCACTCTCACTAGTGTATCAATCAGTTAGACTAGATACAACTAGCTCAACTGAGTCTAACTGAGTTAAACTAAATACAACTCCACCAACTACTTATATAACTCCACCAAACTCTGTCACATGAGTTCTAACTGAAGTCCTCATGCATTAGCTCCAGTAAACCCTCAGGAATAGCGTAATTCCTTCTGTCAGCTGTTGTGCCACATATGTGCACTTAACTGAAGTGCTCCAAGAGAATAAGATAATGTTTAGAGTCCAAATATTATTAAGAGCTAATAATATTTGACATATCTATTTTTAGACTGGAAATCTAAAAATAGATTCCACCCAATATGTCTAAAAACAGAAGTCCATCTATTTTTAAAACTTGACCAACCATCCACAAATAGCATCCAGCAACTCAAAGAACATGATCGACATGTCTAAAAATAGACTTTGCGCCAAAAATAGCCTGCGGGCCCACTTAGTGAAGGCGACTCTTTTCATTAAGCTCACCATCTTGTTGAATCTAAACAGTTTATCTCAAACACATCGTCATCTACAATAAAATCTTTCACTTTTTACATATCTATCTCGGATTGAGATATTAAAAGGGATAAATGGACCCTATTTTTTAGAAATTCGGGAGGAAAATTCTCAAAGGCAGTTAGTGACTTGGAGGCTACCTCATCAAATAAGAGTTTCTATCAAATTCGAATTGCTCTTCTTTGTCACCAGCAATCCACAAAGATAGTTCCAAGTGGATTAATTAGTTTTGAATGTCCTATGTTTCAGTTCTACTTTTGTAACACAGTTAGAGATATTTGTCATAAATATTGATATTTTTTCAATATATTTTAGTTTAGAATTAATATAAATAATTCATCATTTGAAGTAATAGATGTTGGGATTTGTAATGAGGAATACCACCATTCATCGTAAAGTTGTTCACTGAGTTCAAGTGACCATTTTAAATTAATACAATACCAGCTGTTTCAGGATTCATATGGTGTACGAACTGGTGAAGTTTTTCTCCTGTAAACTATGTTATTTCATCGTTTTTCTATTCCTAAGTAAATATCAAAATATTAATTGTATAACAGAAATTGTGATGAATAAGATATGTTAATTAGAACACCATATTCTAGCTGTTAGAAATTTACATGTTTTCCACTGAAGTTAGATTGAAGAATACTTAATTGATTTTCAATCTCTTCTGAATTCCACATTTCTTTCACTTTCATAATTCACTTAAAATTTTAAAAAGATCCAAAGTAGTGCAACCTAGCTTGCCCTGTTTCACTCAAGCTTGATACTTTTGAAAATTGATCACCCCAATCCTCTTTGAATCCATTTCCCAATGGCCTTCCCTTGTTTTTCCAACCAAAACAATTCAAAAAACAAACTCTGAGCCCATTAACTAGCCTAAAATTTCAAAGAAAACAAAGCTAAATTTTACAGAGAGATCCCTCTTTGAAGCTGGAAGGGCTAGATCCCAGCTTTCAAAGTGGTTTTGATGTTACCTTCGAGGTTTTTCCTTTAGCCTTGAAATTACAGAGTGATAACATAGTGGCAACCATACTGGGGAAAAAAACATTTTATCTTCCTCAGAAAAGTGTATCAGTTCCAGATCTGATTACTGATGGTGGACAATGATCAGACACAAGAAGGTTGAATTATTCACCTGGAGACTCCATGTTCAAAGTATCTAGAGCTTCAAAGTTTGCAGGGTGACTCCACTGTCAGAGAATCCAAGTTTTAGAGCATTCATGGTGACTCCACTACATGTTTTTCATAATTCTTGCAGGACGAGACGAAAAGGTATGTGGAAAATCCTCTATCTTGTGAAGTTTTAAAAGAATCAGTGATGAGTTAGCAGACTTTCAAATTGATGAAGATTTTTTAACGGTTATGTTTCATTGTTTGAAATAGAGCAAATTTTCTCCTAAAAGTAAATTTTTTTTCTTGATTTAATTGCTGAAACATTCGAGAAGGGTATTGAAATTTTGGATTTTCAGATTCAATCATATAATTTCCAAGTTCCTAAACAAGTCTTGGAATATATTCCTTCTCCAAAGCAAGAGGAGATTGTATTTCTTTTTGGATGAGAATTATGTTTTCAAGTATAATACTGAAATTGTAGAGTTAGAATCAAGGTTTAACCTTGAGGATCAACTGATGAAATCATCCATGATCGACTGGTCATTGAAGGCCTGAAAGCTAATAAAATAAATCATGATTTTATTGATTCTGTTATCACTCTAATAATTCCCAAAGTTGTGAGATTTTAATTTTATAGTTTAAAGAACATTAGAGGTAATCACATACCTACTTTTAAGCTTTAGGATCTAGCCTTCCTAAGGCTTAGATAGGGATCTTTCTATAAGATTTAACTTTGTTTTTATGTTTGATTTTACGCTAGTTATATAAGGAAAATTCGTTTGGGGTTTTGATTGGTTTTGTTGAGAAAAATCACTTAATGAGATGGGTAGTTGTGAATCTATAATCCATTGGGCAGATGGAGTCAATGTGTCAAGCAGAAAGATCAGGATCAAGGTCTAAAGTCAAATTTTTAAAGGGCAAGATAGCAGAGTCACTAAATATCTTCAAAGGTTGATTGGTGAAGTGGCTTTAATTGGAATAAAGAGAAATTAATAATTCTTTGATCCGAATAAGGAGACAGAAAGTAGGGTTCAATAAAAATTAGGGAGCAATTAAGGGTTCCCTAGTTTGGATATCAGTAGAAAACATTAAAATTAAAACTAGTCAATAACAGAGTGCTTTTAAACCATTCTGATATAACAATTCCTGATTTCACATTAAAATTTAGAAAAAAATTATGAATGGATGGAAAACATAAGAAAATAGACTGATAATAGTAGAAAGTAATTCACTTCAGTGGCCCAACACATGAATCTAGTAATATGATGCTTTATTCCTTGAAATCCAGCCTTCTGACTTTAGCTTTATTACAAAAACCCTTAGGTTCAGAATGTTCCAGCTATAGAAACCTTAAACAATTTAATCCACACTAACACTTCAAGTAATGAAGTATTTATAAAAAAAGTAATAAAATATCTTAGAACAATCATAGGATTTTTCTATGGAAAATAAAATATCTATTACAAAAAGATAGTGACAGCTGCATATCAAACTTGCAAGTTGTCCTATTTATTAAAATAAAATATCTTCTCTATTGGTTTTGGGTTGCAGCTGGCTGTTGTGTTGTCTTTAATGCTAGCAAGTGGTATTCAATCTGTTTCAAAGCTTTATCTCTCACCTGATACTCTTTAACTGATGCACTTTATCTCTAATACTCTTTAACCTGTTGTTTTGACTCTGTTACTGCTTTAAAAATCTGTTTTTACTATGTAAAACAACAAATCTGTTTTTTCATCCTCTTTTACTGCAAACTGTCTTTTTACAGTAAATCTGTGAGATTCTGCCAAAACTCTTCATCTAATAATTTAATATTTGTAAGTTTTCTGAAATTTTAATCAGCCTTTGTGTATCTAACAAAGGTTGGCTTGACTACAAAGAGGTGTTTTATCTCATGTTGTAAATAAAACAAGTTTCAACACTCTTATGCAACACTTTACCTGTGGGAACTCCTTGCCAATCTGCCTTGTTCACTTGATCTCTAGCAAAGTATCTTATCTTCTTATTGTAATCTTCTTGCTTCATCAGTTTACCATTGATAACAAGAATGTTTGGCAAGCCTTTTTGTCTTAATGTGTCAAACTTAACCATGAATCTAGTTATGGCCATGTCCATATTTTGACACTTCTCTTCCAACTGTTTCATTAAATTTTTCTTTGAAAGTACCTTTCTTACTTCAAGAATTGTTTCAGTTATGTCTGTAATTCCTATCTAATCCAATTCTTGCTTGTTACAATTTCTAAGTTACAAAGTCTGTTACAAAATGAGAAAAATGCAAAAATGATTCAAGAAAAGGAATTTCAAGCAACTTTGGATAAGTTTAAAGATTTCCCGAAGTTAAATGAATTCAAAACAGAAGCCCTTGAGGCTAATAAATTATTGTCTCAGCAATTGAATGAATTTTGTGCAAAGTCATTAACAGGTGACCTTTTGTGATATTATCATCTGATCAAAAATGTTATTTCTCTCGTATTAAGAAATAGATGATGGCTGATGAAAAGATTTCGAATTTCTCAAAGCAAGACACGAAAGGGAAAAAGAAGCCAATCTTCCTAGAATAGAGAAAAATTACCAAAGAAACTTATTTGATGAATGGGAGAATATCAAATAATGAAAGCTAAGAGAGCAATATCAAGGGCCAGGAGTATGATGAATAATATTACTCAATTCATAAATGACAAATTTTTATACTCAATCAATCTCATTTCGCACCGTGTTCCCGGGCAACTTTTCCAAAAGTAAAAGAAACTGAAAACAGGTGGAGAGAAGAA
The DNA here is from genome assembly GCA_034641835.2 of Pinus albicaulis. Taxonomy (NCBI): domain Eukaryota; kingdom Viridiplantae; phylum Streptophyta; class Pinopsida; order Pinales; family Pinaceae; genus Pinus; species Pinus albicaulis. Next base: position 1,325,882,456 of record CM076583.1, read on the forward strand.
ATGGAAAAGAAAAGTCAGCAAATCAGCAAAATTCAAACAATATCCTGGGACAGTATGTGGAATCATTTGATCAAACCAAACAATCAACAGACGGTTATCAAATTCCTATCAAACGCTGTCGATTGTTTAATTCTAGAATTTTTCGATGCCACCTATGCTGGACAGTTGCATTCTGAGATGAGTCATCCACCGAGACTTCAAGATATGTTGAGCATTTGCAACTTGGCTTCATCAAGCGAGAGAGAGAAACAATGAATCAAGCTTTCATTCAAGATAGCTTTTCGCTTTTAATTTGATAGATTGTAGTAACGAGGTAGTAGGATTTTGCTATGTAATTCTCTATTTAAATCCCTCTCATGCATTTAGAGAGGGATCCAAATTGTAATATTTTTTGGACTTGGAGCTAACATTTCTGTACTCGATTCCTTATTATATTTTATGAAGGATCACATCTGGTGATTTTTGTGCTGAAATTATCTTTGAAGTGTTGCATTTCTGTACCTTTGGATTTAATTTTATATCGGAGTTACTAGATCAGAGTATCACATTTCATTTGACAGTCTTCAAGATGAATGAGGTATTTCTATCTGTTCACTGTTGATTTTCTCTGTTATATGGTATTCATTTGAAGAATTTGCTATCATTTATATATTTGGTTATCATAACGTTTCTTTTTATATATCATTTATGAGTATAATTGGAATGTTATCTTTTATAAGTATATATAAATGGTATACATGATGAATGCAATATGTTATTATAACTCTGTTTAATTTCTTAAACAGAGTTATCTTTATTTGTTTCTGCATATTTCAATTTGATTAATAATACATTTTCATGGTTATTATTAAGATTGAAACAATCTTAAGTTGTATTCACATATAATTACTCGGGTTAGTAGTAGAATTTCTTTATCAGTATTTAGCTTAGATTAGATAGTTTTATTTCTGTTAATTTAGTCCCATTTCCACCCATCCAATCCAACCCATTCAGTTATAAGGAAACTGGTCCTTTAAATCCATTCGGAGCCACCATCCCAAACGGAAAAGGAGTTGTCTTAAGGTCCCGACCGGGTGGTTTTCCCCAATGCGTGAAGCAGAGATTTTCTAGGCTTCAACATTTTTGGCTCTAGAAAGAGGGCCAACTATGAATGGCGATTAAATCAAAACCTACAGAACATTCTCAGAGTAAATTACCCTCCGCCTCACCTCAGACCTCCCGTTTGCATTCTGAATTACCAGTGTCCAAACGAGAAGAAGAGGGATCAACTATCACTGCTCAATCACATCATACTTCAGAACAGTTAAGTCCGGAGTCTCCTGAAGTTCAGTCTATCATCCAGAAACTTCAAGGCTTCTCCATATCACCTCAGAGATCTGAAGTATCTCAAGGCAGTCAGACTTCGCAATCCCACCTACCTCATCATCTCACCAAACTTCAAAGCGAAAAACTTGGCATTGAACCAGCTGAGTTACCTTTACCTCGAAGGAAAAGGGCAAAAAAGAACATTGAAGGTTCTGATAGTGAGACCTTTTCTCCATCATCTTCCATCTCATCATCTCCAGTGCGAAGTCAAACACCCACTTCCCCATTACATATTACTGTTCCCCAGGGGTCATCACCTTCAACAACACAACCTCTTCATTCTTTATTACTACCTCCTCCCCAATCTCCTCAATCATCATCTATTCCAACAACTTCTATTCAAACACCGCCAGTTACTACTCCTCCAATAGTCATTCCGATAATGGCTAGACCATGGGCTACTCCATGAGCAGTCAACATGGCTGCACCTTTACATGATTTACCAGACAATCCTGGAAAATGGCTTCTGAAATTTAGTCCAGATCTTAACATCCAAGCTGAAGAACATATTAATAACTTTATGTTGGTTGTTAATTTAAATGGAGTCACACAGGAAGATGTTGTAGTCAGACTGTTTCCTTACACTCTTCAAGGAGCAGCAGGATCATGGTACTTTTCATTACCTTCGGGATCCATAACAAGTTGGGACATTTTTGCAGATCATTTCTTAACCAAATTTGGAGATGATCGATCAGTAGCTACTTTACTCAATGACCTCTCAAATTTGAAAATAGAGCCCAGAGAACCCATTAAAGATTTCAACGCTAGATTCAGCAAACTTTTGAACAAAATTCACACAGATTCACGGCCCAGTGAACAGGTTAGAATAGAATGGTACATAAATTCCTTACCCTCAAACATAGCTATTTTCGTAGACAGAGCTGCAAAACCTACATTAGCTGAAATTATGAAAGAAGCTATTGCAGTGGAAAAACGAATTACTTCTCTGGAAAAGAAAAATGCTCTTGAGGAAAGAAAATCGAAGAAAGTCAGCTTCAAAGATGATTCAAAGAAAAAGGCCAAATATCCATATGACATGGAAGGTTTACAAAAAGTTCTCAAAACTATGTCAAATGAAATGGTTGAAATTAAAAAACAAGTAGCTGAAACTTCTACTAAAAAACCATTCCGAAATTTTAGAAGAAACCAAGTTGAATCTAAACCTCCCAATGCAATCTCTAATGCAGAATCAGAAGAAGAAGAAGAAGATGAAGACACATCTTTAATATCAGATGAGGAAGATGAGAATGAAGAAATCGTTGAATTACATGGAATGTGGGATTTTATTCTCCCTAATTCCGAAGGTGAAGTAGAGCAAGAAGCTATGCCTGTAAGTACTAGGAGTAAATCTACAGCAGAGCCTATACAAACAGCTTCAAAAAAGAAAAACACAACTCCAAGTATCAAAGACAAATCTCCTGCAAAGAAAGCTTCTCCATTACCTACTCAGAATCAGCCATCTTCTTTTAATCCTCCCACATCGACAACAAAGACTTTAGTAGTGTCAGATCCTATGGAATACAACATTGTTGAGGACATGAAAAAGATCAAAGCCAACATTTCATTACATGAACTCAGCAAATTGAAACACCAGCAGAAGTTGTTATTGAAAGAATTAAATGCTACACCAATTGCTCCTTTACCAAGCGGTGTAGTTGCAAAAGCAGCAAGAGGAACTGGTAAGTCACCAGATAAGGTAGATGCTACTGATACTGTACTCATTGGAGAAAAGTCAAATTCTCAAACTCCTCCTTTTCTTTTGACTTATGAGATGTACAATAAAAATTTGCACAATTGTTTGATTGATTCTGGAGCTTCTTCCAATATAATGCCTACTTCTGTGTGTGCCAAATTGAATATCGAACCATAGAAATCGGCAGTGTGTATTGTTCAATTAGATCGATCCAAAGTTCAAGTTGTAGGAGAAATCAATTCAGTAACTATCAGATTAGCTTCTGATCCTAGAATTGTCCAAAGAATTGATATTTTGATTGCTGATATTCCTGAATTCTATGGATTAGTTTTAAGTAGGGACTAGTCTGCGAAACTCAATGGTTATATCTCGACTGATTATTCTCATATGTGGCTGCCCTACAAAGGGAAACCAAATCAAATTAAAATTGAACGAGAAAAACATATGAGACATACTGTTACTGAGTTTGAACAACCTAATGAACCTGTGGCATTTAACAACAATATTCTTGGAGGATATTCTGCTGAATCATTTCTTGGAAACTTCAAAGCACCCATATCACCTTTTTCTATTAATACTTTTGTTTCTCGAGTGGAAAATTTTTCACAATCTGATTCTTCCAGGATTGTAAATACTTCTGATGTAATTGTAGATAAGTCAATAGATAAATCTTTGTTTTGGTCATTATATTTTGATGGATCAAAGTCTAGTGATGGAGCTGGGGAAGGATGCATTTTAATTGATCTGGATGGAGAGAAAACCATGCTGTCATGTAGGCTAGAATTTGAGTGTACTAACAATACTGCAGAATATGAAGCCTTGGTTCAAGGACTTTATAAAGCCATAGGGTTAGATGTTAAATACTTGAAAGTCTTTGGTGATTCCGAAATTGTCATAAAACAAGTTAGGAATACTATTCATTGCCTTTCAGGACATCTTAAACACTATCAAACCCTAGTACAAGATATTACCACTCATTTTTTAGCATTTAATATTTCTCCTATTCCTAGGAATCAAAATACATCGGCTGACTTGTTAGCTAATGTTGCATCTAAACTCCTACCTGCTGAAGACTGCAGTCCTAATAGGTTTTCTGTAGAATTAATTTTTCGTCCATCTGTCCCAGACAATGTCAGAAATTGGAGAGTTTTCTATCATGATCAAGATATTTTAAATTTCATGACTTCAGAGAAATCATATGATGATCAAATTATTGATGAAGAAGATCATGATTTATAAATTTCTTCAAAAAGTAATGAAAATCCCATTCCGAAATCTGTTGTTAAATTGGAGGACTTATATGATATTAAAGACAGATTCAAGAAAGTCACTAATACCAAGCTTCAAAGTTCCACTTTGAAGTTTGAATTAGTGAATCTGGGTTCTGATTCCAAAGCTCAAAATGTTAATTTAGGACTTAATTTAACATCAGAAGAAAGGAATGCTTTCATTAAACTCTTGAACAAATATAAAAATGTTTTCGCTTGGAATTATGATGATTTAAAAACGTATGATACTTCAATTATTCAACACACAATTCCAATGCTTCCTGATATTAAACCTGTTCAACAAAAAATAAGGAAAGTTCATCCAAATCTTGAAGGCCAAATCAAAGCAGAACTTAATAAAATTTTAAAAGCCAAAATCATTTTTCCTGTCAGGCACTCCAATTGGGTTTCCAATATGGTACCTGTAAGGAAGAAAAATGGTGATATAAGAATCTGTATTGATTTCAGAAATTTAAATAAGGCATGTTTAAAAGACAATTTCCCATTGCCAACCATGGAACAGATACTTCAAAAGGTAGATGGTTCTGAACTTATGTCCTTTCTCGATGGATTTTCGGGCTATAATCAAGTTTTAGTTCATCCAGATGACAGATTGAAAACAACTTTCAGAACAAAATGGGGAACTTATGCTTATCAAAAAATGCCTTTTGGTCTAATAAATGCAGGAGCAACTTTCCAAAGAGCCATGGACATAGCATTTAAAGGCCTGATCAATAAATCAGTTGTTGTTTACCTTGATGACATAACAATATTCTAAAAAAAGAGAACCAATCATCTACATGATCTAAAGCAAATATTTGAAAGATGTAGAAGATTTGGTATTTCCTTAAATCCAAAGAAATCTTTCTTTGCTTTGGATGAAGGAAAATTTTTAGGATTTGTTGTGTCAAAAGATGGTATATACATTGATCCAGATAGAGTAAAAGAGATTTATGATATTTCTTTACCTCATAACAAAAAATCCATGCAATCATTTCTTGGACAGATTAATTTTGTAAAAAGATTCATTCCTGATTTTTCTTTAATTGTTTTACCTATGAAAAATATGATCAAGAAGAATTTAGTATTCAAATGGGGGAATAAAGAAAAAGAAGCCTTTGAGGCAATCAAACAGGCAATCATTAATGCACCAGCATTGAGTACTCCAGATTTTTCTAAAGATTTTATTTTGTATACCTTAGCCACAGAGACATCCTATGCAGCTGTTTTAACACAGCTCAATGATCATAAAATTGAAGCACCAATTTCTTTCTTTAGTTCAAATCTGCAAGGAACTGAACTGAATTATTCCGATGTTGAAAAACAAGCATTTGCTGTGTTCAAATCAATCAAGCATTTCAGACCTTTTCTCTTAAAAACTCATACAAAAATCATTGTCCCATTCTCTGCAGTGAGACAATTATTAATTCAAAGAGTAGGGGAAAAATGAGCTAACTGGGTAACAGCTTTACAAGAATATGATGTTGATATTAAACCAGCTAAGATTGTTAGAGGACAAGGTTTTTGCAGATTATTAGCAGGAGCCCATAACATACCAGAAAATGAAGATTCAAATCAAGATATTCAAGTAAATCAGATAAGTATTACGGATTCTAAATCTCAGTATGCTGATCTCATCTATTTCTTGAAAAATGGGTATGCTCCTTCTGATCTCAACTATAAGAAAAAACGTGCTTTAAGATTAAAAGCTATTAAATATGAGATCATTGATAATGTGTTATTTAGAAAAAATTATGATTCAATTTTATTAAGATGTCTTGAAAAGACTGAAGCTGAAAAGGTTTTGCAGGAGTTGCATGATGGACCAACAGGAGGTCATTTTGGAGGTGATACCACAGCCCACAAAATAATTCGTGCTGGCTATTATTGGCCTACTCTTTTTAAAGATACACATGACTATGTAAGAAAGTGCAGAATCTGTCAAACTGCAAGTGGAAGACAAAGGAAACCAGCTTTTCCTTTGCAACCAGTAAATATTGAGCAACCATTTGAACAATGGGGGCTTGACATTATTGGTGAGATAGTACCTCATTCTTCCAAGCAGCACAAGTACATTCTTACTGCAACCGATTATTTTACAAAATGGGTAGAGGCAATCCCATTGAAGGTAGCCAATTCTGATGCAATTATTGATTTCATAGATCAATTTATCATAACCAGGTTTGGTGTACCTCAAGCTCTTGTCTTTGATAATGCATCTTATTTTTCCGGAAACAGTTTAATAGAATTTGCAGTTAAAAGAGGTTTTAAACTCAAATATTCAACAAATTATTACCCACAAGGTAATGGTTTGGCTGAATCCACCAACAAAAATCTCATCAAAATTATTAAAAGGACTATTGATCAAAATCAAAAGAATTGGCATAAATCTTTAATCTTTGCATTATGGGCTGATCGTATTACTGAGAAAGCTTCAATAGGAACTTCACCTTTTAATTTAGTTTATGGAAAAGAAGTTGTGATACCATCAAATTTAACTCTTCCATCATTAGCCCTAGTACAATTTATTGAAGAAAATCCTTCTTCATCCATTCAATTAAGATATGATCAAATCCTTAAACTAGAAGAAGAAAGAGATAAAGCTAAAATTGTTCATGAAAAACATCAGCAGCTTGTAAAATCTTCTTTTGATGCAAGTTCTACCGGCTCAAAAATTTTGTCAATTGGTGATCTTGTTCTAAAATGGGATCAGGCACATGAAGAAAAAGGTAACCATACCAAATTTCAGAAAATGTGGCTTGGAACATTTCAGATCATTGAAAAGATAGGCTCAAATACATTCATGCTCCAAGATCTAACAGGTAAGAGAGAATCTCTTCCTGTAAATGGGATTATCGTGAAGAAATTCTTTTCATAAGGAGGTAACCCCTTCTTAAACTGTACATATTCCTTTTTGCAAAGTTTTTAATTGTTTTTGCAAATAAAGGTTGTTAGTAAGTCTCTAATTGACTGTTTACTTGATAGAAAATTCTTAAGAAGAATATTATAAATATTTATTTGGTGTAAATGAGAATTTTTAAAAGAAATGATTATATTCTTTTGATAGTTTTAAATAAGATGTTAAACTTTGAAAGATTGTACTAATTATTTGCATGATCTTTTTGAAAAGCTTGAGGGAAATGTAAATCATTATAAGTTTATTAAGCAGAGAAAGGTTATCTATAAAAGTAAAGATATTCAAGTTTTGGTACTCAGAAAACTCAGAAAAATTGTCATCCATTGATTCTTAAGGATAAAACTAGTTCACCACATTCATTTAGATTGTGATTTTTTAGAATATAATTCTAAGAAATTATGTTAAAATTTTTAAGAGATAAGAGGTCTCATCATGAGCCGACTTACCATATTCATAAGAAATAATAAAACTGACATTACCAATATTGCATATCAAAACAGGGTAATGGCTTATAAATATAAGACAAGGGGTCTCATCACGAGCCAGCTTGTTCAGTTTAATTATAGCTATTGAATGGCATTGTTATCAACTGGCTACCAAACCAGAACAATGGCTCTTAAAAAATTAAAAAATAAATAAAAGACAAAAACATGAGATAATATGTCTTATGAATTTATCTTTTAAAAAGTCATAATCTTAGTTGAATGGGACAACGAATAGTTAATGGTTAAAAGGTAACCCTGTCGAGACTATGAACGTTTGCAGGCAGCAGAGGCAATACCTATGACAATAGAGTATATTATAAAACGAAACTTGGAGAAATCCACTTACTTCATTATTAATACCAATCAAAAGCTTAAGATAACCCAAAATGTTTTTATTCTCAAGAAACTAGAAAGAAATTGTTAATAATTTTTATTCTTTTTCATAAGTTAGATTTTATTTTTGATTATCCTAAGATAGTTTTCATTATCTTTAAAAATCTTTACTTACTTAAAATATAGTATTTATTTTATTTTTCAGAGATAACTGGTTCTTTCAGTGAATCGCCAATTGTTGTACTGTACAACAACCCTCCCTTTTTCAGAAAATTTTAGAAATAAAATTCATTTAGAAATAGGGTCCCTTTCTCTTTTTATAGAAGTAAAAGACTTGAAAATAAAGATTCATTGTTTTGAAAAAACTCATCTTTTGTTTGCTAAACAAATTCAACATTCAAAACTTATGATCCGATCCAATATACAAGGCCTTATCATAAAAAACAAATCAAGTTTAAAAGTCCAATCGCAATCGGAGAATCGGAGATAACCCTTAAAAGAAGTTTCATATACTCATTTCAAATCCTTCGATGCGATTAGTTCAATCAGAAATCTTTAATCGCTAAAGAGTTTAAATTTTTTATATAACTTCCGATGCAATGCGGCCAGTCGCAATCGAATAATCGGGATATTCTTTAATAAACTCTTTACGGTCAATTAAAATTTCCCGATCCGACGTGCGTTATTACAGTAAACGTTTTCAAAAGAAAATCAAACATTTATTCGTTTAAAATCTTATATGGTAGACCCCACCATTAGAGATCGGAAAAGTTTTCAATCGGAATCGACCAATCGAGAAAAACGTATTGTGATCTTTATGTGCCATTCGAAAACTTTCGATGCGATTGATGTCATTTATTGCATGCGAAAAGTTCAGAATGGATGAATATTTTAATATTTCACAAGCGCCAAATCTCAATTTGTACGAGGGAATTCAATAACGAATCAAATGGATATTGTTAATGATTTGGTTTTTTATACATCAGTGTGACCCAAAGGGAGCATTTACGCGGTATACGAAACAAATAAATAAAAATCATAAATTCATAAATCATCCCGTTTGAGTTACTTGTTTGTCACGACTGAGAGTTTATTGTCTTGCAGAGCCGAAGAACACTAAGCCCGTTCATTCACGGACAAAGGGAAGCAATAGCAAACGAAGAAATGTCGAAGAGAGCGAGAAGAGGCAAGACTGCTGTTCCAGTTAAGTTTGTTGAGACTCCTACAGTTTCAAAAGAAAAGCCCACAAAACTAAGACTAGTCACAGATAAATCATGCCAGGGGCTTGGGAATATGACGTGGGAAGGAGTCTACAACCTATTAGAAAGAGAAAACCCCAAGGTCACAGTGGAAAAGGCATCGGTTCCAGACGAAGATAGCTCAGATTCCGACTCTGAGATCACTGAAAAATCACTTGCAAATTCATTTTTCATCGAATTGCAGCCAGAGCAAGCATCATGCCTTATTATGATGTAGTTCGATGGGTTATTGACAGTGTGAAGATTCAAGACAGAATGTTTGTTTCAGCATCTGGAGTGTCTTTTGGCTCGTTTAAAGCAGAAGATCTAAAGGCAATGTATCACCTTCTAGACCCGCAGAAGGTGTATAACAAGGATTTTATCAAAGACTTTGCTGATAATAACAAAGTCCAATCTGACCCTATCAGAGATTGGAAGAAAAATCCAGAGAAGCACCGAAATGAAGCGTCCGGTATGTATTCTGTAGATTCCCTTTTACCTCCGTATTGCTATGCCGCTACCATGATGTGTAGATTATTTGGCAATGATAATTCAGCTAGGTTTTCTATACAAATGGTCCCATTAATCCTAGCTACTGTCAATTCCGACATCATGGATTGGGATGTTATTCTGTCTGATAGAATCGCCAATAGGATACTTGAGTACAGACAAGAAAAAACCGCTGGAAATTCCACTCCCTTTTTCTTTTGTGCCTATATTCTTGATGCTCTTTGTTTTAATTCCGAGTTTCCCTTATTTGGATGGAAATGGACTCCCAAAGACCCTACTCCAATTCATATTTATCATAAACTAATTTGGAAGGTTCATTTCCAAGATAATGTATATAGAATCTACCATGGTTTCCTTATCCCTGTTTTCAAAACCATTTTTAATCGCTTCCCTCCTAGATTCTCTGAAAAAGCTAAGGCCGACTTATCTGCAATAGGAGATTGGTTTGGGGAGGAGAAATTTACATACATCAAGGTTTTTGGTAGTATTGTGGAACCACATGTTCTTCCTCTTTTTGTGCCAGAAAAACTTCTTGCTCAAGAAATTTCCTATCAATTAACAGTTGAAGGAATATCTAGGTCTTTGAATAACAGTAAGAAAAGAATGTGGCCTCAATTCCCACTCAATTGTGGTCAGTTTACCTTAAATTATTTCAAGCATGCTGAAAAAGAAGTCTCCAATATAAAAGGTTGTAAATTTGCAACCATTCCTGGAAGACAATATGATCCAAGACAGATAGCATTTAATGTTACTGCTTCAGTTTCAATTGCTCGATTTGAGCATGAGCCAGATCCGTTTGATGATTTGTTTGTTTCTTTGGATAATTTCCCTGAAAGTTATGACTTAGCCAAGTCTAAATTTCAAAAGGAGGAAATGAATAAATTTTTGTTATTCAGAAGCCAGAGATTGTTAAGAGTTCCTCTGGACCAATTAAGAATTCCAACACAAGGGTCAGAGGCAGAAGGTACATCCAGCAAAACGCTAATAGAAACATCTCCTGGCAAAGTCATTACACAATCGGCTGTCAACCAGCCAACTGTACATACTCAAAAGGTGGTCGCTATTGACAAGCCTGATGCCCAAAAGGGAAATACTGATGATAAATCCGATCAAAATACTGGTCAGCAGTCAACTGCTCAGACAACAGAAAAATGCACAAGTACCGATGATGATGTGCATAATAAAAAAGGTGGATTGGATGGAAAAAGCACGGAGCAGAACATAGATACAGAAAAAGGAAAATAAACAACTAAGGAGATTATAGTTTCTACTGATCTTAATGTTTCTTCTCAGTTATTAAAACAATATGATCAATTTGCTCAACAGCTGGGATTGCAAGATAAAGATAAAGATCAAACAGAGCAGGATGTTGAAATCATTCCTGAACATCCAACAGGGCATATTGTATTAAAGGTCGAGGAGATCCCTCCTTTACATGTATTTTACAGCCCCAAACATAAGGCTGTTGTTAGAAGACAAAGGAAAAGAAGGAAGACAGAACAGGACATATTTTCTACTCCATCAGAGGAGTTTATGAATATTATTTACAAAAACAATGAGGTAAATCCATCTGAAGACCTCACAAAATTATCCCAGTATGCAGGAGCTTATAGTGCTGCAACAGTTGATAAAGCTGTAGAATTTTCTCAGCTGATAACTCAGAAAGATCTCCACATAGCTTCACTTGAAGAGCAAGCTAAGGAAAGTCAGCAACAGATTACCCAATTGCAACAACAACTGCAAAATCAGACACTCAGGTCCGAAGAGTTGGAAAAACAGCTTGCTGAAGAAAAGAAGAAAGTTGATGAACAACTTTTGGGCAAACAACAACAACTAAATGAAGAAATTTCTAAGTTACAAAGTCTGTTACAAAATGAGAAAAGTGCAAAAATGATTCAAGAAAAGGAATTTCAAGCAACTTTGGATAAGTTTAAAGATTTCTCGAAGTTAAATGAATTCAAAACAGAAGCCCTTGAGGCTAATAAACTATTGTCTCAGCAATTGAATGAATTTTGTGCAAAGCTGTCACAGGCAGAACCTTTTTGTGATATTACTTCATCTTTGATCCAAAATGTTATTTCTCTCAGACAAGAAATAGATGATGCCGATGAAAAGATTTCCGAATTTCTCAATTGGCAAGACACAGAAAAGGGAAAAGAAGCCAATCTTCCTAGAATAGAGGAAAAACACAAAGAAATTTTATTTACAGAATGGGAACATCAAATAATGAAAGCTGAGAGAGCAATATCAAGGGCCAGGAGTATGATGAATAATATCACTCAATTCATAAATGACAGCTTATACTCAATCAATCTCATTTCAGACTGTGTTCCTGGCAGTTTTCCAAAATTAAAAGAAACTGAAAACAGATGGAGAGAAGAAATGGAGAAGAAAAGTCAACAAATCAACAAACTTCAAACAATATCCTGGGACAGTATGTGGACTCATTTAATCAAACCAAACAATCAACAAATGGCTATCAAATTCCTTTCAAATGCCGTTGATTGTTTAATTCCATAATTTTCCGATGCCACCTATGCTGGACAGCTGCATTCCGAAATGAGTCATCCACCAAGACTCCAAGATATGTTGAAGATTTGCAACTTGGCTTCATCAAGCGAGAGATAGAAACAATGAATCAGTTTCATTCAAGATAGCTTTTCAGTTTTTAATTTGATAGATTGTAGCAGTAGTAATAGGATTTTGTGATGTAATTCCTTATTTAAATCCCTCTCATGCATTTAGAGAGGGATCCGAAATTGTAATATTTTTTGGACTTGGGGCTAACATTTCTGTACTCCATTCCTTATTATATTTTATGAAGGATCACATCTGGTGATTTTTGTGCTGAAATTATCTTTGAAGTGTTGCATTTTTGTACCTTTGGATTTAATTTTACACCGGAGTTACTAGATCAGAGTATCACATTTCATTTGACAGTCTTCAAGATGAATGAGGTATTTCTATCTGTTCACTGTTGATTTTCTCTGTTATATGGTATTCATTTAAAGAATTTTTTATCATTTATATATTTGGTTTTCATAACTTTCCTTTTTATATATCATTTCTGAGTATAATTGGAATGTTATCTTTTATAAGCATATATAAATGGTATACATGATGAATGCAATATGTTATTATAACTCTGTTTAATTTCTTAAACAGAGTTATCTTTATTTGTTTCTGCATATTTCAATTTGATTAATAATACATTTTCATGGTTATTATTAAGATTGAAACAATCTTAAGTTGTATTCACATATAATTACCCGGGTTAGTATTAGAATTTCTTTATCAGTATTTAGCTTAGATTAGATAGTTTTATTTCTGTTAATTTAGTCCCATTTTCACCCACCCAATCCAATCCATTCAGTTATAAGGAAACTGTTCCTTTAAATCCAGTCGGAGCCACCATCCCAAACGGAAAAGGAGTTGTCTTAAGGTCCCGACCGGGTGGTTTTCCCCAATGCTTGAAGCAGAGATTTTCTAGGCTTCAACATTTTTGGCGCTAGAAGGAGGGCCAACTATGAATGGCGAGTAAATCAAAACCTACAGACCATTCTCAGAGTAAATCACCCTCCACCTCACCTCAGACCTCCCGTTTTCATTCTGAATTACCAATGTCCAAACGAGAAGAAGAGGGATCAACTATCACTGGTCAATCACACCATACTTCAGAACATTTAAGTCCGGAGTCCCCTGAAGTTCAGTCTATCATCCAGAAACTTCAAGGCTTCTCCATATCACCTCAGAGATCTGAAGTATCTCAAGGCAGTCAGACTTCGCAATTCCACCTACCTCATCATCTCACCAGACTTCAAAGCGAAAAACTTGGCATTGAACCAGCTGAGTTACCTTTACCTCGAAGGAAAAGGGAAAAAAAGAACACTAAAGGTTCTGATAGTGAGACCTTTTCTCCATCATCTTCCATCTCATCATCTCCAGTGCGAAGTCAAACACCCACTTCCCCATTACATATTATTGTTCACCAGGGGTCACCACCTTCAACATCACAACCTCTTCAATATTTATTACTACCTCCTCCCCAATCACCTCAATCATCATCTATTCCAACAACTTCTATTCAAACACCGCCAGTTACTACTCCTCCAATAGTCGTTCCGATAATGGCTAGACCATGGGCTACTCCAGGAGCAGTCAACATGGCTGCACCTTTACATGATTTACCAGACAATCCTGGAAAATGGCTTTCGAAATTTAGTCCAGATCTTAACATCCAAGCTGAAGAACATATTAATAACTTTATGTTGGCTGTTAATTTAAATGGAGTCACACAGGAAGATGTTGTAGTCAGACTGTTTCCTTACACTCTTCAAGGAGCAGCAGGATCATGGTACTTTTCATTACCTTCGGGATCCATAACAAATTGGGACATTTTTGCAGATCATTTCTTAACCAAATTTGGAGATGATCGATCAGTAGCTACTTTACTCAATGACCTCTCAAATTTGAAAATAGAGCCCAGAGAACCCATTAAAGATTTCAACGCTAGATTCAACAAACTTTTGAACAAAATTCACACAGATTCACGGCCCAGTGAACAGGTTAGAATAGAATGGTACATAACTTCCTTACCCTCAAACATAGCTATTTTCGTAGACATAGCTGCAAAGCCTACATTAGCTGAAAGTATGAAAGAAGCTATTGCAGTGGAAAAACGAATTACTTCTCTGGAAAAGAAAAACACTCTTGAGGAAAGAAAATCGAAGAAAGTCAGCTTCAAAGATGATTCAAAGAAAAAGGCCAAAGATCCATATGACATGGAAGGTTTACAAAAAGTTCTCAAAACTATGTCAAATGAAATGGTTGAAATTAAAAAACAAGTAGCTGAAACTTCTACTAAAAAACCATTCCGGAATTTTAGAAGAAACCAAGTTGAATCTAAACCTCTCAATGCAATCTCTAATGTAGAATAAGAAGAAGAAGAAGAAGATGAAGAAACATCTTTAATATCAGATGAGGAATATGAGAATGAAGAAATCGCTGAATTACATGGAATGTGGGATTTTATTCTCCCTAATTCCGAAGGTGAAGTAGAGCAAGAAGCTATGACTGTAAGTACTAGGATTAAATCTACAGCAAAGCCTATATAAACAGCTCCAAAAAAGAAAAACACAACTCCAAGTATCAAAGACAAATCTCCTGCAAAGAAATCTTCTCCATTACCTACTCAGAATAAGCCATCTTCTTTTATCCTCCCACATTGACAACAAAGACTTTAGTAGTGTCAGATCCTATGGAATACAACATTGTTGAGGACATGAAAAAGATCAAAGCCAATATTTCCTTACATGAACTCAGCAAATTGAAACACCAGAAGAAGTTGTTATTGAAAGAATTAAATGCTACACCAATTGCTCCTTTACCAAGCGGTGTAGTTGCAAAAGATGCAAGAGGAACAGGTAAGTCACCATATAAGGTAGATGCTACTGATACTGTACTCATTGGAGAAAAGTCAAATTCTCAAACTCCTTTTATTTTGACTTATGAGATGTACAATAAAAATTTGCACAATTGTTTGATTGATTCTGGAGCTTCCTCCAACATAATGCCTACTTCTATATGTGCTAAATTGAATATCGAACCATAGAAATCGGCAGTACATATTGTTCAATTAGATCGATCCAAAGTTCAAGTTGTAGGAGAAATCAATTCAGTAACTATCAGATTAGCTTTCGATCCTAGAATTGTCCAAAGAATTGATATTTTGATTGCTGATATTCCTGAATTCTATGGATTAGTTCTAAGTAGGGATTGGTCTGCCAAACTCAATGGTTATATTGCGACTGATTATTCTCATATGTGGTTTCCCTACAAAGGGAAACCAAATAAAATCAAAATTGAACGAGAAAAACATATGAGACATACTGTTACTGAGTTTGAACAACCTAATGAACCTGTGGCATTTAAAAACAATATTCTTGGAGGATATTCTGCTGAATCATTTCTTGGAAACTTCAAAGCACCCATATCACCTTTTTCTGTTAATACTTTTGTTTCTCAAGTAGAAAATTTTTCACAATCTGATTCTTCCAGAATTGTAAATACTTCTGATGTAATTGTAGATAAGTCAATAGATAAATCTTTGTTTTGGTCATTATATTTTGATGGATCAAAGTCTAGTGATGGAGCTGGAGCAGGATGCATTTTAATTGATCCGGATGGAGAAAAAACCATGCTGTCATGTAGGCTAGAATTTGAGTGTACTAACAATACTGCAGAATATGAAGCCTTGGTTCAAAGACTTTATAAAGCCATAGGGTTAGATGTTAAATACTTGAAAGTCTTTGGTGATTCCGAAATTGTCATAAAACAAGTTAGGAATACTATTCATTGCCTTTCAAGACATCTTAAACACTATCAAACCCTAGTACAAGATCTCACCACTCATTTTTTAGCATTTAATATTTCTCCTATTCCTAGAAATCAAAATACATCAGCTGACTTGTTAGCTAATGTTGCATCTAAACTCCTACCCGCTGAAGACTGCAGTCCTGATAGGTTTTCTGTAGAATTAATTTTTCGTCCATCTGTCCCAGACAATGTCACAAATTGGAGAGTTTTCTATCATGATCAAGATATTTTAAATTTCATGACTTCATAGAAATCATATGATGATCAAATTATTGATGAAGAAGATCATGATTTACAAATTGCTTCAAAAGGTAATGAAAATCCCATTCCGAAATCTATTGTTAAATTGGAGGACTTATATGATATTAAAGAAAGATTCAAGAAAGTCACTAACACCAAGCTTCAAAGTTCCTCTTTGAAGTTTGAATTAGTGAATCTTGGTTCTGATTCCAAAACTCAAAATGTTAATTTAGGACTTAATTTAACATCAGAAGAAAGGAATGCTTTCATTAAAATCTTGAACAAATATAAAAATGTTTTCGCTTGGAATTATGATGATTTAAAAACGTATGATACTTCAATTATTCAACACACAATTCCAATGCTTCCTGATATTAAACATGTTCAACAAAAACTAAGGAAAGTTCATCCAAATCTTGAAGGTCAAATCAAAGCAGAACTTAATAAACTTTTAAAAGCCAAAATCATTTTTCCTGTCAGGCACTCCAATTGGGTTTCCAATATGGTACCTGTAAGGAAGAAAAATGGTGATATAAGAATTTGTATTGATTTCAGAAATTTAAATAAGGCATGTTTAAAAGACAATTTCCCATTGCCAACCATGGAACAGATACTTCAAAAGGTAGCTGGTTCTGAACTTATGTCCTTTCTTGATGGATTTTCAGGCTATAATCAAGTCTTAGTTCATCCAGATGACAGATTGAAAACAACTTTCAGAACAAAATGGGGAACTTATGCTTATCGGAAAATGCCTTTTGGTCTAATAAATGCAGGAGCAACTTTCCAAAGAGCCATGGACATAGCATTTAAAGGTCTGATCAATAAATCAATTGTTGTTTACCTTGATGACATAACAGTATTCTCAAAAAAGAGAACCAATCATCTACATGATCTAAAGCAAATATTTGAAAGATGTAGAAGATTTGGTATTTCCTTAAATCCAAAGAAATCTTTCTTTGCTTTGGATGAAGGAAAACTTTTAGGATTTGTTGTGTCAAAAGATGGTATATACATTGATCGAGATAGAGTAAAAGAAATTTCTGATATTTCTTTACCTCATAACAAAAAATCCATGCAATCATTTCTTGGACAGATCAATTTTGTAAAAAGATTCATTCCTGATTTTTCTTTAATTGTTTTACCTATGCAAAATATGATCAAGAAGAATTCAGTATTCAAATGGGGGCATAAAGAAAAAGAAGCCTTTGAGGCAATCAAACAGGCAATCATTAATGCACCAGCATTGAGTACTCCAGATTTTTCTAAAGATTTTATTTTGTATACCTTAGCCACAGAGACATCCTATGCAGCTGTTTTAACACAGCTCAATGACCAGAAAATTGAAGCACCAATTTCTTTCTTTAGTTCAAATCTACAAGGAGCTGAATTGAATTATTCCGATGTTGAAAAACAAGCCTTTGCTGTGTTCAAATCAATCAAGCATTTCAGACCTTTTCTCTTAAAAACTCATACAAAAATCATTGTCCCATTCTCTGCAGTGAGACAATTATTAATTTAGAGAGAAGTAGGAGAAAAACGAGCTAACTGGGTAACAACTTTACAAGAATATGATGTTGATATTAAACCAGCTAAGATTGTTAGAGGACAAGGTTTTTGCAGATTATTAGCAGGAGCCCATAACATACCAGAAAATGAAGATTCAAATCAAGATATTCAAGTAAATCAGATAAGTATTACGGATTATGAATCTCAGTATGCTGATCTCATCTATTTCTTGAAAAATGGGTATGCTCCTTCTGATCTCAACTATAAGAAAAAACGTGCTTTAAGATTAAAAGCTATTAAATATGAGATCATTGATAATGTGTTATTTAGAAAAAATTATTATTCAATTTTATTAAGATGTCTTGAAAAGACTGAAGCTGAAAAGGTTTTGCAGGAGTTGCATGATGGACCAGCAGGAGGTCATTTTGGAGGTGATACCACAGCCCACAAAATAATTCGTGTTGGCTATTATTGGCCTACTCTTTTTAAAGATACACATGATTATGTAAGAAAGTGCAGAATCTGTCAAACTGCAAGTGGAAGACAAAGGAAACCAGCTTTTCCTTTGCAACCAGTAAGTATTGAGCAACCATTTGAACAATGGGGGCTTGACATTATTGGTGAGATAGTACCTCATTCTTCCAAACAGCACAAGTACATTCTTACTGCAATCGATTACTTTACAAAATGGGTAGAGGCAATCCCTTTGAAGGTAGCCAATTCTGATGCAATTATTGATTTCATAGATCAATTTATCATAACCAGGTTTGGAGTACCTCAAGCTCTTGTCTTTGATAATGCATCTTATTTTTCTGGAAACAGTTTAATAGAATTTGCCGTTAAAAGAGGTTTTAAACTCAAATATTCAGCAAATTATTACCCACAAGGTAATGGTTTGGCTGAATCCACCAACAAAAATCTCATCAAAATTATTAAAAGGACTATTGATCAAAATCAAAAGAATTGGCATAAATCTTTAATCTTTGCATTATGGGCTGATCGTATTACTGAGAAAGCTTCAATAGGAACTTCACCTTTTAATTTAGTTTATGGAAAAGAAGCTGTGATACCATCAAATTTAACTCTTCCATCATTAGCCCTAGCACAATTTATTGAAGAAAACCCTTCTTCATCCATTCAATTAAGATATGATCAAATCCTTAAACTAGAAGAAGAAAGAGATAAAGCTAAAATTGTTCATGAAAAACATCAGCAGCTTGTAAAATCTTCTTTTGATGCAAGTTCTACCGGCTCAAAATTTTTGTCAATTGGTGATCTTGTTCTAAAATGGGATAAGGCACATGAAGAAAAAGGTAAGCATACCAAATTTCAGAAAATGTGGCTTGGACCATTTCAGATCATTGAAAAGATAGGCTCAAATACATTCATGCTCCAAGATCTAACAGGTAAGAGAGAATATCTTCTTGTAAATGGGCTTATCTTGAAGAAATTCTTTTCATAAGGAGGTAACCCCTTCTTAAATTGTACATATTCCTTTTTACAAAGTTTTTAATTGTTTTTGCAAATAAAGGTTGTTAGTAAGTCTCTAATTGACTGTTTACTTGATAGAAAATTCTTAAGAAGAATATTATAAATATTTATTTGGTGTAAATGAGAATTTTTAAAAGAAATGATTATATTCTTTTGATAGTTTTAAATAAGATGTTAAACTTTGAAAGACTGTACTAATTATTTGCATGATCTTTTTGAAAAAACTTGAGGGAAATGTAAATCATTACAAGTTTATTAAGCAGATAGAAGTTATCTATAAAAGTAAAGATTATTCAAGTCTTGGTACTCAAAAAACTCAGAAAATTGTCATCCATTGATTCTTAAGGACAAAACTAGTTCACCCCATTCATTTAGATTGTGATTTTTTAGAATATAATTCTAAGAAATTATGTTAAAATTTTTAAGAGATAAGAGGTCTCATCATGAGCCGACTTACCATATTCATAAGAAATAATAAAACTGACATTACCAATACTGCATATCAAAACAGGGTAATGGCTTATAAATATAAGATAAGGGGTCTCATCACGACCCAGCTTGTTCAGTTTAATTATAACTATTGAATGGCATTGTTATCAACTGGCTACCAAACCAGAACAATGGCTCTTAAAAAATAAAAAAATAAATAAAAGACAAAAACATGAGATAATATGTCTTATGAATTTATCTTTTAAAAAGTCATAATCTTAGTTGAATGGGACAATGAATAGTTAATGGTTAAAAGGTAACCCTGTCGAGACTATGAACGTTTGCAGGCAGCAGAGGAAATACCTATGACAATAGAGTATATTATAAAACCAAACTTGGAGAAATCCACTTACTTCATTATTAATACCAATCAAAAGCTTAAGATAACCCAAAATGTTTTTATTCTCAAAAAACTAGAAAGAAATTGTTAATAATTTTTATTCTTTTTCATAAGTTAGATTTTATTTTTGATTATCCTAAGATAGTTTTCATTATCTTTAAAAATCTTTACTTACTTAAAATATAGTATTCATTTTATTTTTCAGAGATAACTGGTTCTTTCAGTGAATCGCCAATTGTTGTATTGTACAACAACCCTCCCTTTTTCTTAAAATTTTAGAAATAAAATTCATTTAGAAATAGGGTCCCTTTCTCTTTTTATAGAAATAAAAGACTTGGAAATAAAGATTCATTGTTTTGAAAAAACTCATCTTTTGTTTGCTAAACAAATTCAACATTCAAAACTTATCATCCGATCCAATATACAAGGCCTTATCATAAAAAACAAATCAAGTTTAAAAGTCCAATCGCAATCGGAGAATCGGAGATAACCCTTAAAAGAAGTTTCATATACTCATTTCAAATCCTTCGATGCGATTAGTTCGATCGGAAATCTTTAATCGCTAAAGAGTTTAAATTGTTTATTTATATAACTTCCAATGCGATGCGGCCAGTCGCAATCGAATAATCGGGATATTCTTTAACAAATTCTTTACGGTCAATTGAAATTTCCCGATCCGACGCGCGTTATTACAATAAACGTTTTTAAAAGAAAATCAAACATTTGTTCGTTTTAAATCTTATATGGTAGACCCCACCATTAGAGATCGGAAAAGTTTTCAATCGGAATCGACCAATTGAGAAAAACGAATGGTGATCTTTATGTGCCATTCGAAAACTTTCGATGCGATTGATGTCATTTATTGCATGCGAAAAGTTCAGAGTGGATGAATATTTTAATATTTCACAAGCGCCAAATCTCAATTTGTACGAGGGCATTCAATAACGAATCAAATGAATATTGTTAATGATTTTGTTTTTAATACATGAGTGTGACCTAAAGGGAGCATTTACGCGGTATACGAAACAAATAAATAAAAATCATAAGTTCATAAATCATCCCGTTTGAGTTACTTGTTTGTCACGACTGAGAGTTTATTGTCTTGCAGAGCCGAAGAACACTAAGCGCGTTCATTCACAGACAAAGGGAAGCAATAGCAAACGAAGAAATGTCGAAGAGAGCGAGAAGAAGCAAGACTGCTGTTCCAGTTAAGTTCGTTGAGACGCCTACGATTTCAAAGGAAAAGCCCACAAAACTAAGATTAGTCACAGATACATCATGCCAGGGGCTTGGGAATATGACGTGGGAAGGAGTCTACGACCTATTAGAAAGAGAAAACCCCAAGGTCACAGTAGAAAAGGCATCGGTTCCAGACGAAGATAGCTCAGATTCTGACTCCGAGATCACTGAAAAATCACTTGCAAATTCATTTTTGCATCGAATTGAAGCCAGAGCAAGCATCATGCCTTATTATGATGCAGTTCGATGGGTTATTGACAGTGTGAAGATTCAAGACAGAACTTTTGTCTCAGCATCTGGAGTGTCTTTTGGCTCGTTCAAAGCAGAAGACTTAAAGGCAATGTATCACCGTCCAGACCCGCAGAAGGTGTATAACAAGGAGTTTATCAAAGACTTTGCTGATAATAACAAATTCCAATCTGACCCTATCAGAGATTGGAAGAAAAATCCAGAGAAGCATCGAAATGAAGAGTCCGGTATGTATTCTGTAGATTCCCTTTTACCCCCATATTCCTATGTCGCTGCCATGATGTGTAGATTATTTGGCAATGATAATTCAGCTAGGTTTTCTATACAAATGGTCCCATTAATCCTAGCTGCTGTCAATTCCGACATCATGGATTGGGCTGTTATTCTGTCTGATAGAATGGCCAATAAGATACTTGAGTACAGACAAGAAAAAACCGTTGGAAATTCCACTCCCTTTTTCTTTTGTGCCTATATTCTTGATGCTCTTTGTTTTAATTCCGAGTTTCCCTTATTTGGATGGAAATGGACTCTTAAAGACCCTACTCCAATTCATATTTATCATAAACTACTTTGGAAGGTTCATTTCCAAGATAATGTATATAGAATCTGCCATGGTTTCCTTATCCCTGTTTTCAAAACCATTTTTAATCGCTTCCCTCCTAGATTCTCTGAAAAAGCTAAGGCCGACTTATCTGCAATAGGAGATTGGTTTGGGGAGGAGAAATTTACAGACATCAGGGTTTTTGGTAGTATTGTGGAACCACATGTTCTTCCTCTTTTTGTTCCGGACAAACTTCTTGCTCAACAAATTTCCTATCAATTAACAGTTGAAGGAATATCTGGGTCTTTGAATAACAGTAAGAACAGAATGTGGCCTCAATTCCCACTCAATTGTGGTCAGTTTACTTTAAATGATTTCAACCATGCTGAAAAAGAAGTCTCCAAGATAAAAGGTTGTAAATTTGCAACCATTCCTCGAAGACAATATGATCCAATAAATTTTTGTTATTCAGAAGCCAGAGATTGTTAAGAGTTCCTCTGGACCAATTAAGAATTCCAACACAAGGGTCAGAGGCAGAAGGTACATCCAGCAAAACGCTAGTAGAAACATCTACTAGCAAAGTCATTACACAATCGACTGTCAACCAGCCAACTGTACATACTCAAAAGATGGTCGCTATTGACAAGCCTGATGCCCAAAAGGGAAATACTGATGATAAATCCGATCAAAATACTGGTCAGCAGTCAACTGCTCAGACAACAGAAAAATGCACAAGTACCGATGATGATGTGCATAATAAAAAAGGTGGATCGGATGGCAAAAGCACGGAGCAGAACATAGATACAGAAAAAGGAAAAGAAACAACTAAGGAGATTATAGTTTCTACTGATCTTAATGTTTCTTCTCAGTTATTAAAAAAATATGATCAATTTTCTCAACAGCTGGGATTGCAAGATAAAGATAAAGATCAAATAGAGCATGATGTTGAAATCATTCCTGAACATCCAACAGGGCATATTGTATTAAAGGTCGAGGAGATCCCTCCTTTACATGTATTTTACAGCCCCAAACATAAGGCTGTTGTTAGAAGACAAAGGAAAAGAAGGAAGACAGAACAGGACATATTTTCTACTCCATCAGAGGAGTTTATGAATATTATTTACAAAAACAATGTGGTAAATCCATCTGAAGACCTCACAAAATTATCCCAGTATGCAGGAGCTTATAGTGCTGCGACAGTTGATAAAGTTGTAGAAGTTTCTCAGCTGATAACTCAGAAAGATCTCCACATAGCTTCACTTAAAGAGCAAGCTAAGGAAAGTCAGCAACAGATTACCCAATTGCAACAACAACTGCAAAATCAGACACTCAGGTCCGAAGAGTTGCAAAAACAGCTTGCTGAAGAAAATAAGAAAGTTGATGAACAGCTCTTGGGCAAACAACAACAACTAAATGAAGAAATTTCTAAGTTACAAAGTCTATTACAAAATGAGAAAAATGCAAAAATGATTCAAGAAAAGGAATTTCAAGCAACTTTGGATAAGTTTAAAGATTTCCCGAAGTTAAATGAATTCAAAACAGAAACCCTTGAGGCTAATAAATTATTGTCTCAACAATTGAATGAATTTTGTGCAAAGCTGTCACAGGTAGGACCTTTTTGTGATATTACTTCATCTTTGATCCAAAATGTTATTTCTCTCAGACAAGAAATAGATGATGCTGATGAAAAGATTTCCGAATTTCTCAATTGGCAAGACACAGAAAAGGGAAAAGAAGCCAATCTTCCTAGAATAGAGGAAAAACACAAAGAAATCTTATTTACAGAATGGGAACATCAAATAATGAAAGCTGAGAGAGCAATATCAAGGGCCAGGAGTATGATGAATAATATTACTCAATTCATAAATGATAGCTTATACTCAATCAATCTCATTTCAGACTGTGTTCCTGGCAGTTTGCCAAAAGTAAAAGAAACTGAAAACAGATGGAGAGAAGAAATGGAGAAGAAAAGTCAACAAATCAACAAACTTCAAACAATATCCTGGGACAGTATGTGGACTCATTTAATCAAACCAAACAATCAAAAAATAGCTATCAAATTTCTTTCAAATGCCGTTGATTGTTTGATTCCAGAATTTTCCGATGCCACCTATGCTGGACAGCTGCATTCCGAAATGAGTCATCCACCGAGACTCCAAGATATGTTGAAGATTTGCAACTTGGCTTCATCAAGCGAGAGAGAGAAACAATGAATCAATTTCATTCATGATAGCTTTTCAGTTTTTAATTTGATAGATTGTAGCAGTAGTAGTAGGATTTTGTTATGTAATTCCTTATTTAAATCCCTCTCATGCATTTAGAGAGGGATCTGAAATTGTAATAATTTTTGGACTTGGGGCTAACATTTCTATACTCCATTCCTTATTATATTTTATGAAGGATCACATCTGGTGATTTTTGTGCTGAAATTATCTTTGAAGTGTTGCATTTCTGTACCTTTGGATTTAATTTTACATCGGAGTTACTAGATCAAAGTATCACATTTCATTTGACAGTCTTCAAGATGAATGAGGTATTTCTATCTGTTCACTGTTGATTTTCTCTGTTATATGGTATTCATTTGAAGAATTTGCTATCATTTATATATTTGGTTTTCATAACGATTCTTTTTATATATCATTTCTGAGTATAATTGGAATGTTATCTTTTATAAGCATATATAAATGGTATACATGATGAATGCAATATGTTATTATAACTCTGTTTAATTTCTTAAACAGAGTTATCTTTATTTGTTTCTGCATATTTCAATTTGATTAATAATACATTTTCATGGTTATTATTAAGATTCAAACAATCTTAAGTTGTATTCACATATAATTACCCGGGTTAGTAGTAGAATTTCTTTATCAGTATTTAGCTTAGATTAGATAGTTTTATTTCTGTTAATTTAGTCCCATTTCCACCCATCCAATCCAACCCATTCAGTTATAAGGAAACTGGTCCTTTAAATCCAGTCGGAGCCACCATCCCAAACGGAAAAGGAGTTGTCTTAAGGTCCCGACCGGGTGGTTTTCTCCAATGCATGAAGCAGAGATTTTCTAGGCTTCAATAGGACCATAGCTAATTTTTTATGTAGGCCATGGGCTCTTTTAAGGTTAATTCTATTTCTACCTTTTTAAGCTGTTCACTTAACCTTTTGGCCTTTTTTTCCTCTGTTTTAGCATTTATCTGTGCTAATTTATTGGCATCTTCCAAGTTCTTGATTTTCTCTTTCAATCTATTGATCTCATTATTCTGTATTGACATATCTTCCATGGCTTTAATGAGTTTACTGGCCTCATCTGACTGTTGAATTGCTGAAGTGGAAGATTCTGTGACAGAAGTAGTGGAAGAAGTAACTGGCACTGCTATGGCCAGTGGGAATTTTGGTGCTAACTCTTCTGCTAGAGTTGAAGGGACTATTGTCGTTACCATGGGAATGACTGTAGGAGGAACACTTTGAGTCTTTGCAACTTCTTTTTCTTGGACAATATTTTCCATCTCAATCTCCATCACCTTGATATGTGCTATCATTTGTAGTATGATACTCATCATCTCATCTTTTTGATTTGCCTCTTGCACAATCTCCTTGGCCTATGGATGTTCTGTTGGAGGTAGTTTCAGTTTCTTTCTAAGTGCTGCAATATCAACATTTTTCTTCTTCACCAATTCCTCTGCAACTTTCACATTTGAAGGGTCATACCCTACTTCAATCACTAGTTTTTCTAAGGACTTGATTCTAGTGTCTTTAGCATAGGAATAATATTTTTCAATTCTCAGTTGATCTCTTATATTTGTCAAAGTGTTTTGGAGTTTATGGGCACTCGTTTCTTTTGTGGTCATGGTAGAATAAAGATTTTTCTGAGTTTTGCTTGTGAAACTCAATCTGATCCAAAGGATGGATGTTCTCTATCGGAATTTCAATATCAGCTCTCTTGTAATATGATGTTGTTGTAGGTTTAGGAATTGTTGGTTGTAGTACTATCATTAGCAACTTTTTGAATCCCTGGAGTCTGCTTTAAGTATTGTGAATAGATCTCATTCTTAATCTCTTCATTTTTGGCTTTGATCTATTTATACTTTTCTTTTATATATATATCTTTATCCTCTGCTTTCTGTGATGAAGATGCTTCCATGCTTTGCTTTTTTTCAATCATCTGAGTGTTAGAAGTAGCAGTTTCCTGCTCATTTTCAATTATTGTATTAGTTACAGTGTCTTTCTCTAGATTCTCTTCATCTAAAACCTCAATTGTTTCCTTCTCTTTGTCTAATGGATTGATCTTAGGTTTCTTATTGTATTTGAGCTTGAATATAGTTTATGTTGTTGTTTCTGCTGTATATGTGCCTTCTTCTTTTATTCTCTTTGCGGGTCTGTCCTCCTAAATAGGAGTCTGCAAAGTGTGACTAGTATCACCTTGCTTGACAGATTCCATCAATGTATTTTCCAACCATTCAGCTTGGTTGGAAAAATTTTCCATTTCAATCTTTTTATCATGAATGTATGGGGTTAATTTTCATTTCACCCTCATCTTACTGATTATTCCATAAGGATCATAGTTCCACAAGAAACTTTCATCAAACTTATACTCTAGCAACTGTTTTGTTGCCTGTACACCTGCTTCCCTATTGTTGCATATGAAAGGACCCACTTGGTTTTTCAATTTGAACTGAGTCTTCTTTTTAGCAGCCAAAAATTTTATAGAACATGAGTTTATAATTTGTCTTATATACTCTATGGCAAACACTCTCATTGGCAAGTACTTTGGCAATTTATAGGGCAAGAGGTTTGACCCATAGACTCTAATCTCTGTGTGATTTTGGTAAAGGTACCAATCACCAGTTCTACTATGCTTTGATAGTTGTAAAAATTTCTTCATCTCATCACTTATCCTTGGTTGTACACTGTTTGTAAGCATATTTATCAATGGGTGAATAAAACAGTCTTTGAAATCCACATAAGTGAACTCAGTTGACTCTTTTCTGATTAAAGAAGTACAGAAAATAACTGACAATGGATTACCTTCTACATCCAACTTCTGAAGGGCTATTGGAAATTTATCTGCTTGGAAGTTAAGGAACATATGAAAGAGGAAGGAGGTATATCTGAAAACACCTTCAGTGGCAAGTTTTACAAGTTTATCATGGATACTATCAGCTATATACTTAGCATAGTTATAAATGACTGTGGGGGGTTGACTAGGCACAAAAGTGGATAGAAAACCAAGTATAGACTCATAAGTGTGCTCATCAGTAAAGTAACCAAGGATAAAGGACAACATTGAAATAACATGTCTTGATCCTTCAGGGAATTTGGAGGATGAATATGGAGGGTTAATCTTTGGGATTTCAGCATATGAATTCATGAATATATGAAAGATTTGAAATATTTTATGAAATTATAAATCCAGATAAAGCTTTGTAAGAGCTTCTATATATAATGGGATTGCATTAGGATCTGGTTGCAACTAAAGCATTTGGTTTATGGATTCTGCAGTGATAGTGAATAATACTTCTTTCTCAACATTAACAATAGCTCTTAGGTCAGGGGAATATTGAGCTTGACACAATCTAATAACCTCTAGACACTGATGGGTATGGAGAACTACATATTTGGGAAAATTGGACTCCCAAATTTGAACTTCATCTCCCTGATCCAAAGATTTTTCTAGACTCCAGTAGTGGAGATCAAGAAGATCGAATTCAATTACTGGATCAGTGATTTTATAATCTACGTCAGCTAAAGGGGTATGCTCAACATCTACAATAGGAGGTTGTAGTGGATTGATGACAATGGTGCTTTTAGAAGCCATTACTGGATTTGTTTTTTGGCAATTTAGCCCTCTGGATGTTAAAAACTCTGTTTTTAGGTTTTTATACACTTATGTAAGCTTAGACTGTTTGCAGAAGGTATTTTTGATATGACAGATGTCTCTTTTGAACAACAATATGTAAAATTATGTTTTCTTTTGCTTCAAACCTTCAATTTTTCTCCCAAAATAAATCTTTAAACCTTTTTATAGACTTAAGAAAGGTTTAGCAAGGGTTTACTATCTTTTCTTGGATAAAACAGACCTAAAACAAACTAAATCATGCACAAAGGTATTCTGAGCTTTTATGAAAGGGTTTGAATCAATAACAGGGTTTTCTGAGGGTCTTTAGTGATTTAAAACAATTAGATTCTGCCTAAAATCAACTTAAAACAAATATAAATTTAAAGAAAATATGAATTTCAGAGGCATTAAGGTTATTTCTTTAGGCAAACAGGGTTACAGAAGGCTTAAATTCACAAGAATAGCTCTTTTCAGGTGTAAGATAGGTATTTTTTCTTGAAAAATACCTGTTTTTGTGGGTATTTTAAATTGAACAGGGGTTTCTAGGACGTTGGGGAGCTTTCAGAAGCTTGGTTGAGGTCCTTTAAACACGATTTGGAAGGACTAAGCGGTCATAGTAGTAAATTATGACTAAATTCTATTTTTTGTGCATGAAAATGTGGCGACAACATCCTTTCTTTAGCCGAAAACAGTCAAATGAGCAGAAAATGAAGTGAAAAGGTTTAAACGTGCATAAATCTGTTGTTTATAGGAAATTTAGTTGAAACAATGTCTTCAATCAATGTCGGTCATTTCAAATGAGGGCGGTTTGGCGCCAGGGGGGGGAAGGGTGGGGGGGTTAAGTACCGCCTAGCGGTTATCACATCGTTGGTGGGCGGTAATTGGTTTTTATCAAACGGATGCAATGCAATGGATTTATGCCACGTGGAGGAGAGATAATAGGGAAATACCGCCCATATCGAAAATACGAAAATGATTAATCATCGGGCCATTAGATTTGTGATACGACTTGTGAGTCATCGGATTGGGCGAAGAGAGTGCGAACGATCCAGATTGATTTGTGAAGTTGCTGGGAAGATGGGTGTGGGTCCTAGGAGCTTTATGTCGGCGAGGTTCAATGTTATTACTTTATAACATAGTTTTAAATGTAAATATTTTGTATTAACGGGATAAGCGGGATATGTGGTTTACATGACAAATAGGCTATTTACATGTGTAATATAATCTTCCGGCGGATTTTAACATATGATTTAAAACTATGGGGGAAGTGGAATATGTCAAGTCGAGTATTTAAACCATAGGATAAAATTAAAATGTGGGTTTGGGGTATTTTAATAAATGAATTAATATGACTAGGGGTTGGGTATTATAAGGAATTAATATTGGCGAAGAAACAGATCTCGTAGGCAAGACCCAGGTTCAGAGATTGGGGCCAACAAGGGAATCCGCTATAGTCTAGAACCATGCCAGCATTGTCACCCTACTCCGGAGAGCAGGGAGTCTCACGCGAGGCGTGTCGCGACCACATGTAGAAGGGGAATAGATCGATAGTGGTGGAAGGATCCGCAACTCTTGATTAATATAGAATTGATCACATAAATATCATCGTATACGCAAGAAAATTCAGAAGATTGAGCAGATACTAAGAAAATAAAATTTTAAGACACCACAGACATCATGCATGCATGTAACTCATATAATAAGATAGCAACCTGAAATTCTATTGATAACTTTCAGCCGGATCCATAATTACATCGCTTCCACAGGAAGAGCTTACAATTCTGTTACCAATATCTCATAAGATAGAAAGATAGATAAGAGAAGCCTAGGAACTACAAAGATATCATGCTCGGAATAGATCTCTCCTATAGCATCTGCTCGATCCGCTTCAATCGCTCTGCATTCGTCTCTCTTCTTTCGGCCGAGTGATGGTTATTTATTCTCCCGCCATCGCAACCGCTAGTTCCTCTTGTGTTCTTCTTCAGCTACTTTCGGCTTCTCTCTTGTTGTCTATGAGTTATGCTCTTTGTCTTTTGTTGTATCTTCTTTTCGTATTCTCTTACACATCCGCTTTCTTCAGCTATCTCCTATTCCCCCGCAACCTCGGTAGCTCCACTACTCACCGTAGTTGTGGCTTGGTTGCAACTGCCATGTGTTGATCTGAAACCCAAAAATATTCTCTTTATTCAAAATTCAAAACAAGAGCCCCAACAGGCCCCGACCATAGTTTCTTGACTCGTCCCGAGTCAATCACAAATCACTGTCTCTATTTCCATCGCCCCACTAGACCCCGTGCCCTGTTCTTACTGTGCACCTTCAGTCTGTTGCCCAAATAAGGGCCCCAACTCTGGGACGTTGCTGAACGCTGAAGCTTTAAGCTCGTTGAAGGTCGTCACAGCTTGTTGCCACCCTTGTAATAGTGCATCTGTCTCTGCGGCGATCTTGGAAACAGCTACCTCCCCCACAGGCGCTGGTACAGTCCCGAACACCGAGCTGATTTGGATTTCGGCCTTGGTGGCTAACTGCTGCATTGTCTTGGTGCTGAGTTGGAGGGGTTGGCGAAGCTCTCGAATTGCTTGTTTGGCCATTACTGAGATGGCCTCTATTTGCTGGATCTGGACCTCCAGAGCATCCACCTGAGCATAGAGTTGGTCTAGCTACGAGGGGTCCGTGGCATCTTGAATTTCTTTTGAAACTTGTTGCAGCTGCGCTGAAATGGGCTGAGTCTTTACCGTAAGGGCCGTCGAGCATTCTTGGAGACCTTTCAGGAGGTCATAAGCATCGCGCGCTACAGAATTGAGAGTTTCTTACATCTGGGTGACCTGGCCCTATTTCTTTGTAATTTGTGCAAAGTAGACTACCTTTGGATCAGGCAGTGTTATTCATGTTGCTAATGCTTCTTGGAGCTCTGCATTTTCCTTTTGGAGGTCAGTGAATGCTATTCTGAGGTGGAGGGTATACTCCAAGATATCTATCTCTAGTACATCTGCAGGCATCCGAGTGTGGTGAGCCTCGATGGATGGCCATAGCCCTATAAACATCCTGGCCACTTCATTTATCTGACCCTGTAGCTGCTCATGTGCGGCTGTGAGTTGTTCGCGTTGTTCAGTAAGCGCGGTGATCTGCTGCTATTTCTCTTCGCACCTCTGTTGCAGTTCGGAATGAAGCTTTTTCGCTTGCTGGGCCACCCTCTGAATAAAGTGGTACAACTGATCCGTACCCCACATCTCCAAGTTGGTGACTCCCGAAGTACTTTTATCCGGCCGCCGTTCCTGTAGGGGTTTCCCACTAGCGATTGATTGAGTGGAGTGCTCTTGAGGGGACGGCGGCGGGGTTTGATGAGGTGCTGAGTCGGCCATATTCAGATCCGACCGCTCCTGCTAATCTATGTGGATGGTCTGTGGAAATATAGTAGGCTCAGGCTGTGCCTCAGCTATGTCTACAACAATTTGTGTCATCTGTGTAATTATATCAAAAAAAGAGACTTGGGGTTTCCCAGCGGGGTCGACCGATGGTACCACTGCTATAGTACTTGATTCAACCTCGGCCCCATGGTCCCCATTAAGTAGATCTCAGATGATTGGTTCTGACACGGTGGTGGATAAGTTGGATGGGGCGGATGAAGTGATAGGCGGAGGTGGAACCGAGTGATAGGA
This sequence comes from Pinus albicaulis, assembly GCA_034641835.2. Taxonomy (NCBI): domain Eukaryota; kingdom Viridiplantae; phylum Streptophyta; class Pinopsida; order Pinales; family Pinaceae; genus Pinus; species Pinus albicaulis. Next base: position 1,325,914,225 of record CM076583.1, read on the forward strand.
CGGAGGTGGAACGGTACGTGGTGGTGGAAGCCGAATATTTATGAAGTCTGAGGGGTCAATGGGATGTAGAGGTGGGATCCCTCTGATTTCCCCTGTGTCAACGAGTGGTTCTTTCTGTATAGGCACCCCTGTACTTGGTGGCCGGGGTGGATTCTCCTCAGTGAGGTCCACCACTGGACTCGACTCTATGGTTCAGGTCCGCTTGGCTTGAGGAGCTTCTAAGGGGTCAGTGGACTTGCTCTTTTCCCCCATCGGGGTAGTCATCGGACTTGGTGAAATAAATAAAACATTAGGGATGGGGGAGGTGATGGAAGTTGTATGGAGATGCGATGTGGACTGAGAAAGCTGGAACTCAGAGAAAACAGGAAAGGAACGGCACCACTCGAGACAACCTTGGCCACTTCATTAAAATTGCGTACCTGAGTGTTTAGGTGGCGAATGAGGGGGACGAGCTGCACGGTGGAGTCCTGTTGTGCTGCCTCCGCTTCCGTTTTTCCAGGCCATTTATGTGGTAGCATCTGATCAAAATTGTCTGTGGGTACCCTGTTTCAGATTTCCATCGTGACCCCCAGCCCCGAACAAACTTCATTGTGAAAGGTTGTGTCTTCGAGCTGGAACTTCAGCGACCGCATGTGAAATATCTCCTACAACACACAAGTATGTCAGAGGAAGGTATGCCTATGGATAACCCCGAACCATACTTGCTCGTTGTACTCGTCCAACAAATTCTTGGGCACTCTCTGCTGGCCTGCTACCACATTTGTCATTAAACCATACCAACTCCAAAATGCCTCTGCATTGACCTCTTTGGTGCTGGGATCACCCGACACCTTCCACGGGATGAACTTCATCGTTAGAAGTTGGCCCTCTATTATTTTCGCCAGTAGCCTAACGAGGGCAGTGTGCCACTTCCACATGGAAAATGCAACTATCAAATACCCGTAAATGAAGCTTGTGGCCCTCTTGTAGTTGTCTTCACACGCATTGAACAACTCCTTCAGCAGGAAGGAGCACCAGTTCAACTTCGCCCCCTAGACACAGTGCTCTGAAATGGAAATAGTATCTAGGGTACATTCTCCCTTCGTGTAGTGCCTCATTGTCTTACTAGAAATGATGTAGCATGCGAACTTGATTTTGAGCTTGTTGATAAGCTCCATCTTCGCTCCCTTTCCTCCCTGTCGTGTGCCATATTTTGCATAATAGTCGGCATCTCCCGAATTCTTTGCTCGTTTGGAAGTGGTCTAACATGCAGACGATACATCTGGGTTGTTCTATGAAAGCTCTGTGAGCTGGTGGATATCCTTGGCATGGACTGGAATCTCTTTATTCAACAAAAATGACTCGTTCTAGATGCGGTTGAGTAAGAACTTGGTGCACTGCATGGTTGGTCCTGTTGTCCCAAATACCGGGAGATTTCTTAAGTTCAGAAGGGAGGATTTTTGTAGGCCTCGGAACTCTGGCAAAATTTTGTTTGTTGAACGCTTGGCTTATTTGGTATAATGTTCCATATACACCTGCCATTTAAGGGCTGGGAACTTGAAAGAGTCTGTGAGGTTTGCGTCTATGAGGGCAGCATTGTCGTATTTCCCGACGAGGGACTCTATTTTATGAATTCTGTTGTCGAGCTGTCATTCTACAACTGTTGGGTTGGCTTTTGACATCTTCGCTCGGCATTGATACACTTGTAAAATTGGTTTCAGCGTCTTCTCTCGACTCTGTGCTTCTGGATACTTCTGCTGCTCTGGTTCTGCTCCAATTTCTAATTCTAACTTCTCCAGCATTCTCGTGCTTTTTTCCATGTAGGTTATGTAATTACCTGGCACGAGTGAGGTTGATGAGACCCCATGAGTTAATTCCTGCTGGCATTCTTCACGGTGATAATCGTGCGATCAATCACCTGCTAAGGTGTACTCTGACATCTGCTGACGGTGGCATGGGGAAATGGGTGGACGCAACGGCTGAGGTTCCTTCAAATTATGGCAAAATGATTATTGCAAGGTTACTTCTAATTATGGCAATTTATGTTGCAAATCTAGACGATCCTACGGACTGACACAAGTACTAACTGAAATGATATGGATTGACACCTGACATGCTTGCATATCCTACAATGACGACACGCTGGACGCGCCCCTCCCCGACCACAATCGGTTGAGGTGTGGTCCCCGCAACATAGCATTTATTGATGACGTATGCATGAACGATAAACACTACCTATGCTCATCCCAGTTGCGGGAGATTTATTCAACTACGCTACTCTACAGCTTCTCTCAGTTGCGAGAGTTATTAATGAAAGGTGAAAGAAACTTATTCATGGTAGGGCTTCATGCATGCACCATTCACCCACCCAGGTAAAACAGTACCGTCCAGTTGAGCCAACCGAACGGCTCTGGAATCCCAAATCTCGACGATGAAGTAAGGTCCTAACCAGTGCATCTGCAGTTTTCCTGAAAACTTTTGAAACTTGCTATCATATAAGAGAACCTTCCCTCCAACCTAGAACGTTTTTCTCTTGATGTGGCGGTCATGCCACGCCTTCTGCCTATCCTTCTGAACCTTTTGGTGAAACTCGGCCAGAAACTGGGCCTCGTCCAATTCTTGGAGTTCATGGAAGCACTCCTGTAGCGATTCCTCTTCCGAAAAATTGAGGGATGTGGCGATTAACAGACTCGGTATGGTGAACTCGGCGGGAATCACAGCTTCATGGCCATACACTAGCTGGAACGGTGTGTGATTGGTCAAGCGCTTCACCATTGTTCGGTAGGCCCATAGTGCAACTGGTAATCACTCGTCCCAATCATCCCGCTTGGCATTGCAGATCTTTGTCAAACCCTTTTCGAGCATTTTGTTGAATGCTTCAACAGTAACATTGGCCTGTGGGTGGTATGAGCTGCTTTTGTGGTGTTGAATTATGAAAGTGTCCAGCAGCGATTTGACCATTTCATTAATGAAGTGTGTGCCTTGATCACTGGTTAAGCTCCGTAGGCAGCCAAACCTGTTGATGATGTGTTAGAAGATTTATCGAGCCGTTGTATCGGCTATACAGTCCAGTACTACCGCGGCCTCAGCCCACCGGGTGAGGTAGTCGGTGGTGGTAATGATGTACCGGGCCTTGGAATGCCTAGCTACCGGGGCTATGGGACCTATGAAGTCAACAACCCACTTCTCAAACGGCCACAACACATGCACCAGGTGTAGAGAGAGCTCGTCTCTGTGAGAGGGCCTCCCTGTTCGCTGACAGACATCGCATCTCTTAACAAATGTCTTACAATTGGCATGGACCATCATCCACCATAATCCAGCTTGGAACACCTTCCTGGCAGTGGGTTGTGTCATCATGGCTTCGCATTCGTGGTCGAGTATACATCTGCCCAGAACCTCATCAATGCCCAATTTGTACAACTGCCCCACAATCATTTGGTATTTAGCAGCGCAAATGACCGAGTTCCATTTCTGGAGTAGGGTGTAGTGCTGAGGGCACTACCCTGTGGTCAAGTAAGTTGCAATGTCGGCCAAATAATCTGGTATGGCTTCGACTTAGAAAATATCAGCATCCAGCAGCTGATCATCGAGAGAGTCGTCATTCTCCCCTGTTTCCAACCTGGATAAATGATCGGGCTTGAAATTCAAACTCCCAATCTTGACAATCACTTCGAAGGTGAATTATTGGAAGAGTAGAAGCCATCGACAGATCCGTCCTTCCAAAACGGGCTTATTGACTAGGTACTTTAACGTGGAGTGATCCGTAATGAACTTGAACTTACCTCCTAGACGGTAGTGGAGGAAATTCTGGAGTGATTACACCATTGCGAGGGCCTCCCTCTCCATGGTCGTGTAATTCCACTCTGCATTAGACAATTTTGTGGCTGGAAAAGTAGACAGGGTGGTCAACTGTCGTCTCCCTTGGTTGCGCCAATACAACCCCAAGTGGGATACTGGAAGCGTCAATATGCACGTGGAACTGCTTATCCCAATCTGGATGAACCAAAATGGGCACCATTTCTAGCTTCTCCTTCAAAGTGTCAAGGGCCATCTTGTAGTCATCCGTCCACTGGAACACTTCTGACTTCCGTACTAACTTTTTCAGAGGAGCAGTGATCTTTGCATAATTTCGGATGAACCGTATGTAATAACCTATGTGCCCTAGCAGTGCCTGCAACTGCTTCACCGTTTCAGGGGCTTCCATGTGGATGATCACATCTACCTTGGCAGGGTCGATGCAGACCCCTTGCTTGCATACCACATTTCCTAACAGCGTGCCGAAGGGAACCGCGAAGATACATTTCTTCAAGTTCAAGGAAATCTGCAACTGTCGACACCGATCAAACATGATGCATAGCAGGGTGGCATGGTCTTTCAGCAAATTGTAGACGGTCCAATCATCCATGTAGACTTCCAGGAACTTGTGAATATACTCCCGAAAAGCAGCAATGACGATCCGGGAAAACACAGTGGGGGCGTTCTTCAACCCGAACGGCATTACGTGGTATGCAAACGAACTCCACTCGGTGGTGAACGTCGTCTTCATTTTGTCCTCTTCCACAATGCGCACCTGATGGTAGCCCGAAAATCCATCATTGAAGGAGTAGGCCTCATTCCCCGCAACATGGTCCAACACTTCGTCGCTAAATGGAGTGGGAAACAGATCATGAATGCAGGCGTTGTTTAAGCTGTGGTAATCCACACAGACGCGGATTTTTGACTTGTCCTTCTTATTTTGAATGACAATGGGACTCACCCACTCTACTTCTTCCACAGGGAAGATGAGACCTACTGTCAGCATTTTATCGATCTCCATCTTGACTTTTTCCTTGATCCGCGGGTTCAACCGATAAGGTCGATGCTTTACGGGCCTGGCGTCCAATTTTAGCACAATACGCATTTCTCTGAGGTCCGCTTTGATGCTTTTCAAGTCTGTAACTGATGAAGGGAATAGGTCTTTGTATTCCTGGAGGAGGCTGAAAATTTCCTTTGTCGTCTCCTTGTCCTAGTAATCCCCAACCGTAGCCAGTTTAGGTTTTTCCTTCGTGCCGATGTTCAACTTCTTTGTCTTCAGTGGGAGTATATGGATGCCTTCAGTGGTCGGCTCTTCTTTGATGCTCCTCTCTCCTTCCTTCTCTTCAAAATATAGGTGCCTCAGGTCCTCCAGACTGTCATCATCTGGCTCGCCGTCGACCCGTTGGCAAGCCAGCTCATGCCTGCCCTCCGAATTTGGTGCTAATGTTCTCCTGTCGATCCCCGGATCACTGAGAAACAGTACCTCCTTGATGGCCTGTAGTGCCTAGGACACCAGCTTTGTCTCTCCTTTGAAGGAAAAGCACCGAACAAATTTTTTCACGACTTCCTGCCAAGAGCTGGTCCCTCTTTTTCTCTCTTCCTCTAAGTACCAGGCATGGGGGATGGTATCTAAGGAGTGGACGAACCGATGTACCCACAGCTCTTCAAGGTACCCTAGACTTTGCCACTACTCCTCACAGGTTTTCAGGTGGTCCCTCGGATCAGAAGTCCCTTGGTACCTCTGCCTGCTTTGAGGGCCTTCGTCTTCTTTGAACCGTGCCCTCAAAGCCTCCGCTACACAACTCCACCGCGATAAGGTGTTGCAGTGATTTTTCCACCACCTGGCTGATGTGGGTTGTAGTGCTACGTCCAAAAGTGGTATCCTAGTTCCTTTTGGCACTGTGTCTTCTACCTTTGCAATGAAGGTATTTACGGCTTGCATGTTTGACAAGGTGGGGTACTCTCTGATCTCAGCGCCAATCCAACAGACTCGGGAAATGTTGGCACATATTCACGTGCTGGTCTCATACCCACCTTGTTGTCAGTCTTCCCAGGCTAGTTTCAATCCCAGCTCCGAGCTCTGGACACTACGCCAGCTGATAGAGCCGGTTGTGGTCGAGTTAATATAGTCCTCCCGCTTCCCTGTTGTCATCTGATAAAGGTTGTCCAACATCTGAGCATCCTCCCGGTTATCCACAGTTTCTGTATATCTCGGGCCTCGATACGGGTTGAGAGGTTGAGTGACCCAGACCTCTCCATCTTCGAAAATCATCAGCTCCTTTTTGAGGTCGATGATGGCATAATTCTCAAAATCCCAGTCGATGCCTAGCAGGGTAGGGTAAGGATCCTTGTCTCCCATAATATAAATAACCTAAAAATCCATGTAAGTCTTCACCCCTGAAATTTTGACCTTGACATCTTCGAGTCGGCCGATCGGCACAATGCAGTACTGGTTCGCCATTCTAAGTTGGATTGGCGAGTAGGTCAGTCGTGGCCGCCCAAGATCCTCCCACGTCTTCCACGGCAGGATGTTGATCTCATATCCTAAGTTGAGCATGGTGTTGTTGATCTGAAATCCCGCAACTTGCGTGTTAAGCCGGAACTCTTTTCCCGTTCTTTGCTTGTTCCGCTTGACCCACTGTACATACTGGGGTGTTTTATTCGAGGGTTCCCTCGGCCCAGTATTCCCCTGCAGTACGTCCTCCAAGGTATGCTTGAGTTGTTCCCGCATCGAAGCATTGTCAACAATCTTGAGGAACAACTGGAGCTACTCCTCAATCAGGGCCCCCGTGGCGCTCTGTTCCCTGGTATCGGTCATCATGGGTACCTCAAGGCCTTTGGCTCCCCCCATCTAAGCAAATGTCTCCACCGCCTCCTGGAAGTACTTCTTCTGTGTGTCCGGCCTGATCAATTGTTTCGGGGAGGTGAGCCGAATCCCTCATACCGCTCCTTCTCGTGAGCGTCCTCCCCCGTCTTCTTTCTGCCTTGCGTCATAATAGCTACATTCTACATGTCTGGAGTCGTCATTCCCTGAGGTTCAGAGTTTACTAGATTCATGCCCCTCTTCCATGCTCGTTCCTCCCACTTCTTGATAAGTTCAGGGCAGTCCTCTGTTGCATGGGTGTTCACGCGGTACTAGGAACACCATGGGCGTCTGGGAAGGGGGCATTCCCGGGCCACATGACCCTCCTAGTTACAATTGTAGCATTTCAGCAGACCTCATCCCCTTGTGCGGCCCCCGCGCATACCGCCTCCTCTGCCCCTGGAAGCCTCGTTCACCCTATAGGAGGGTCGGTCCAATCAGTCCGCTAGTGCGTCGAGAGCTATGCATTGCTCGGTGTTGTGAGTCGTGGAAGCACAAAACTCATAGTATACGTTGTTTGGGACATTGGAATACTTCTGCAATATTGGACACGTCCGAGGTTGATGCCCCATCGTCCGGAAAATTTCGCAATATTTCGTGGCAGTTTGGTTTTGTTGAGGTGGGAACCCCGCGTAAGGCTGTTGCGGCTGGTATACACCCTACGGATTCATCGCCGCGCCACCCCCATTAGGTGGACCCCCCTGTATTGCCGCGACCGAGGTCCCCACACCCGAGTTATGCAACCGGGGACACTCAGTTGCCATGTGCCCTTCGACTAGACAGTGTGTGCACCAAACGTTCGGCCTGGCTAGTCTTATAGGTTGCATCTCCTTGAGCTTTTCGGTCAGACTGGCGATCTGATGTTGCAATCCCAACAAGGAAAGATCATGTGGGGCCGGCCCTCCTTGATATTCCTGAGGGTAGCCCGCCATTGCCTCTATCTTCATGGCCTGCTCTAGAGCGTCCTACAAATTGTCGATCTTCTGCTGGGTGAGGGGGGTTCGTGTCAAGGGAAGCAGAGCCTTGAGGAACAAGTGCCTCTGATGGTTTGGGTTGATCGGGTAGCTGAGTTTCCTGATCGCGTCCTTGAACCTACGCAGCAGCTCCCATGCATTCTCTTCTTATTTCTGCTTATTCTCCCAGATCTCGGACAGACTCTGCTGGTCTATTTGGGGGAGCTTAAATTCTCGGACAAAATCCCGCTTAACGTCCACGATTGCTGGATTTGGGTGGGCCTCTGACCACTTTATGAACCATCACAGAGCCCTTTCTCTGAGTGTGGTTTGAAAATCTATTAGCTTCCCTACGTCTGGCATCTGCCTAGCCCTCCATATGGCTTCACAGAGATACCAGTGTTGCTCCACATCATCGTTACCTCGGCCAGAAAATTCTGGATACCGGGTGAATGACCCAGCCATATTTACTTGTGAAGGTGTGACTAGAACAAACCCTTCGGGTCCTGGTTGCATGACTATACCACTAGGAACTGCAATACTACTAGTAACGCTGCTATTAATGTGTGACACTGAACTGTTGTGCAATCGAATCAATGCTTGTAACTTAACGAAAATATTACTTAAAGGTTTATAGAGTACCAGGGGAAGGCAAGGATTCTTGTTGTGCAAACTTTGGGAAGTAGGACTACCTGGAGAGATGAATGTCATCCACTCTTGAAACAACCGCTGCATCACGACGTACCATTCGCCATCAGAACTTTCTTCGGGCTGCACACCTGCATCGTCTTCATCAGTCGTCGTCTCCCTTTCTCTCCTAGTTGGGCTCCCATACACCCGCCGCACTCCCATAGCGGTCCCTTCCCTCTCCAGGGTACCCGCCTGAGTGTCCATAATTTATCCTCTGAGGTGCCTCCTCTTGGTTATTCCTATTGTTTCCCCATCATTTTAACTTCTGCATCCCCCTTTCTCGCCACCTGTCGGCGATCTGCGCCCTCCGATGTGCACATCACTCCCTCAACCTCCTCGCAGCCTCAGCATCCATTCCCCCACTCCCCTGCTTCACACTTAACGTGGCATCTATCCCTTCAGCCCTTCCCCCAGCACTAGAGGCTTACGCTTCCATGCTCGATTTTTGGAATTCCATCAGCCCTTCATCCACCATCAGGGCCTTAATCCACAGCAGAATCTCCTTGAGCAGCTTCCCTCTTAGCCCAGAGTGGAAGACAACCTCAACCTTTGAGAAGGATTGGTAGCACTCTGCGGCAAACTCCACAATATATCCGTCCAAAGTGGTCTCTACCCAAAAGTCCACTGTGCGGGTCAACTCAGTATCCAACCGATGCAGGGCCACTAGATCTCTATGCACCCACTTGCGTTGTATATTCCGCGAGTTATCTTCAGGCACCTTGGTCTGCAACCTATGCAACCAATTATAGAGGTCGGTAGGGAATTTTCCCCAGAGGATCTCGTAGGTATCACTGGCGGAATCTGAGAAAAGGACGAGATCCTTGAGCACCCTCTCCTTTTGATTCGTCAGCTCCGCTTGCTGAGCAATAAACTGGTCTAGATGGTTATCCCACCATCTTCGTATTTCTCCTTCGAAGACCCTTGATACCATGATCTAGTTCCCCTCATAACGTGTAGGGTCCCGGAAACGGAACCATTTGTAGGCGAAGAAACAAGTCTCGCAGGCAAGACCCAGGTTCAGAGATGGGGGCCAACAAGGGAATCCTTTGTAGTCTAGAACCATGCTGGCATTGTCACCCTACTCCAGAGATCAAATAGTCTCACCTGAGGCATGTCTCGTTTTGTTGTGTAGATTAATCCGTCTTGCGAACAAGACCGATCTCTCTAGTACTAAAAGTAACTAGCAACAAACAGCCAATTATACTAATCTCTCTCTAAGCATATAAGATTCATAAAAACACTATATAGGTGTAAGGCCTACCTTATGTCCAACGCTTGCTTGATCTCATTGAAGTCCTTCCCGTGCACTGAAAGAACGTTCCTCGTGAATCTGCAGTCACAAACAAGCAAAAATATTACACAGCACCTGTATAGACATTATTATAAACCATACTCATCATAATGATCAAGGAATTTATGAAATAAACCATGAATCAACAGTTTAATGAGAGAAATGAGTATATTTGTATTAACTTCAAATAAAGAAAACCTTTACAACCTGTGCCTTGATGTCGTGCAGGTCCTCCCGGGGTCCGAAGCAGGAATCTCTTCTAATTTGACAAGCATTTCACTCTTTGAACCAAGACAGATAGAGATGAGTGATTTAACCTCACAGAAAGTCTTAGTTAACTGAGTCTGAATCTCAACAGCATTTAACTTCAAATATCTTAAGATTGAACTCCCTTTGAGGCTACCCAAGGCCTCTTTTTATAGTGGAAAAGAGGAGATTTTATGTTCCAAATATGAAGGGATAGAATCCTCCTTCAAAGGGATTAGCTCCTTACATCAAGGGGTTAGCTCCATCAAGTGAGGGATGCATGAACCTTCTCAAAGCGTATCCATTCCCAAAAATTTCCATCTAGAATCTTCTAGAATTCATCTGAAATCCACTTTTTATCTTTACTTTCTCGCCTTTTTGAGTTTTACAGAGGTCCGCACCCATAACACAAAGAACGTGCGGTATGGTTCCGCAGGAAAGCTTAACATTAGGTGCGGGACCGCAAGAAATGAATAGAGAAAGTGCGATACCAATGTTTAGGGGATTTTTAGGAACTTTTCTCTGATTTTGAAAGCTTGACATGAGGAGCTGATATGTTAGACTTGCAAAAGGAGGAAGTATGAGTAATAATGAGCTCATACTCATAGTAAAATGTCAGGATGACAGATTTTAGTGTAACAAATTTCCCCCTAAAGTGCAAAGTCTGGAATAGATGAAGCTGTAGTCTGTCATATATGAAGAGTGCAGTACTTTATCATTTCAAAGATCATCCCGTGGACACCCCAGTCGGAACCTGTAAAAACATTCAATGCAAAATATATACATATATATGTCATCACTGAGGTAGGAATTCCCATACTCAGATTAAAACTAACTAGAAACTAACTCAAATCGTTCTGATACAGGAATGATTTTAATATTACATCAATAGCGTAGACACAGTATGGACGCAGCCATCTGTAATGAATAGTCTACTGTATAATAATAAAATTCCTCGCAGCCTGGATGCTGGAAACTAGATCCAGGGTCTTGATTTCCGCATCTCGAACTAGTACGATTCTATCCATGTGAATAAATGTGTTGAAGTCGAACATGGTAGAAACCACTTGATTACCAGTCAATGATGTGAATTGTTAACAAGTGTGAGAGAAACCACCAGTAATGTTAATGGCTCTCAAAGTACTCAGTACAATCCATGAAATGTGAATGAATGAGCTGAAGTCGAACATGTCACGAAATCATTCGATCGAAGGTCAATGATGCAACCTGTCGTCGAAGGCGAGAAACCTGCCATTGAGGCATGCATATTTCAAGGTACTGATGATTTCTGGATCAACTTCCTAGATAATGTGCTGATGTCGATAGAAAGTGATCTGTCGTAGGCAAGCCTACAACACGAAATCATAGATCAAGTTTTGAAAATATATTGGCAAGGACTGACTCAGGGATGGTCAAAATGGATGACAGATATTTTGCAGATGAATGGTTTATTTGAACTGTTCTCTTGAACACATAACGACACTGCAGATGGCTTGGTAACAATTGACCCAAATCTAATACCCAGAAACCGGCTGAAGACTTTCAATGTGGTTTGATTAAATGTTAGGCAAAGGACTTCCCAACCCAGGTGAATGAAAGTGTCGTGTTCAAGAGTGGTTGACTGAATTTTCGAAAAATTTAAAATACAACAAACACACCCATTTTTCTCTCTTTTTCCCCCACCATTTCTGGCAAGTACCTCTTTATTTTTGACAAGCTTGAGGAGGATAACATTTGCTTGATTATAAGCTCATCCTTCGGATGAGTCCAACTTAGTTTAAAATTCGAACCCTAAGAAGGAGTGGTTCGTTCCCGTTGAAAATTAAACAGGTCCTTTACTGTTAAGTTTTAACGAGTCCAGTATAGGAGAAACTCGGTGTTTTTCAGTTTTAGGGAGTCAGAAGAAAAACTTAAGAAAACTTCGTGGGTGTACTTTTTCGTAAATTTAGTCTCTCGAGCCCGAAAAAGGATAAAATAATGCGGGAGAGAACTCTATTGACCGTATTTAGTCAACGTATACCTTTTTCGTAAATAGTCCATTTCAGTCCGTAAAAGGGGTAAACTTATACTGAAGGGACGACCGTTCATTTACTTTAACGAGTTCGAATAGTCAAGTACTCGGAAATCTTTTCATATTTAGAGAGTCTGAAAAGGGCTTAAAAGAGGACTCCAAGGTTTCGCTTTTTCATAAATTTTTTGAAAGAGTCCGAAAAAGTGATAAAAGTGTGCTCTTTGTTGAAAAATGATCGGTTCACCTGAAAATTCCAGTTTCTGCACAAAAACTTAAAACATTACACATACCTGTTTAAGATAAGTAAAAATGCTTTCAAAAATATCCTTTTTAAAGTGAAAAATAAATAAATTAAAAATTCATCCATTCGAAAAAACTTATAAAAAGGACTTTTTCAACTTCATTTTTACCGTTCAGTTTCAGAGTGAAAAGTAAAAAGCTTTTGGGTAAGAAAGTTCCTGTGAAGATTCTGGAAAATTCGTCCATTGGAATCGAGAACCGTCAGTCCCAGGTAATCCACAACCTCTCTATCTTGTTTTTCATCCATTTGAAATTTGTTTTTAGGCTTTAGTTTGAATTTTTGGGGCAAAAAATGGTTTTAAAAATGCGCCCGCGGGGTCCGCAGGTGGGACACACGTTACCTGCGGACCCTGACTTTTTCCTTATAGGAAAAAGTCGTGGGTTTCGCACCCAGCACACATCCCGCGTGCGGACCTACGCTCTGTTTACAAAGAGTGGGTGCGGTACCCGCGCGGTTGGATTTAAAACATTGATTTCTCATTTGTTTGCCAAAAATTTTCAAATAAGATTATTCTAACTTGCCTTTTTCTGTATTGTAGGATTGACAAGATGCTGATCTGGCGAGAACGTGAGCATGAGGAAGTGGATGACGCCGTAATACTTCATTTTCCCACACAACGGGTATTAAAAGCATGTGGCTTTTACAAATTTTGGGCCATCTCAGGCATGAGGGCACAAGTAGAACTCTTGACATGGTTGGTGAACAGATGGAATGTGGAGGACCAGTGCTTCTTCATTGGTGGCCACCGGCTCGAAATTGAGCTGGAGGATATATATTTCTTGACTGGTTTGTCCAAGAGGGGCGAACAAGTTTCTTTTTTGGGACTAGGCCAGGTGGCCAGACTGTCGCTAGTCTTCAACTAGAATTCTGCAATGATCAGGCAAATCCTCGGGACAAACGGATTGACATAAAACACATCATCCGTCCTGAATTGAAAGTTATTGCTTTTACTGTTACCAAACTATGTGGGAGTGTTGCGCTTCATGTAGCTACTGGTTCCCAAATGCGTATTGCCGTGGACTGTTTTCGCGGCACCATCTTTAACTGGTGTGAACCTGTGTTGGCCAATGTAAAAGGCCAACTAACCAGAGAAAAAAATGGGAAACTGAATAACTTTGGATATGGATCCATTGTTGTTTCTTTTGCTCTGGAGAGGATCCCCATGTTATCTCCACAAAGTATTTTTGTTGATGCCGGTCGACCTCGAGAACCGAGAATGGTTCGTTGGTCCGCGTTGATGGCTCGTCATGCTATTGAGGGTACTGAGATTGTGCAATTTCCTCCTTCATATTTTCGTTGGCTTGATCGCCAACTTTTTGTGATAGAAGATTTTCCATATGCCGGGATAGATTTCCGCGGTGACAGAGAGATGGCTCTCCCAGCAGGGGAACAGTGGGATGAGTCAAGTATAATCATTTTTCAATGTTTGCTAAATTCTAATTTTTTTTAATTTTTTATCGTCTTTGAAAACTAATAACCAAAATTTTTTTGAATACAGATGTGGGTCCACAAAGACCAGCTCATCTTGTGCCCGCACCAGCCCCAGCAGGCCAATCAGCGAAGATTTTGACTGATTTAGAACATCATCTAGAGCGTTTGACTCTAGATATTCCAGAGACCAGCATAGATGACATTCCTCTCAGGCTGCAGAGATATGTGATTGGAGTTCCAGGACCTTTTAGGAGGTTCCTATGCAGGGTAGCCCGGGCAGTGGTTTCTTATCGTGATCACCATCAGTGATGGGATGATCGTGTAGACTCATATTTTTGACTTTTGTATTATCATTTTTGCCGATCATAAGGTGTTTCCAACCTATGATCGAAGACGATGTATATTTTTTGAAAACACTCCTATACTATGATATATCACTATTTTCCGACTATCTGTGTACATATGTGAATGTTATTTGTTTTCTTCTTTGATTATTGCAAATGTCTATTTATCATACTAGAAGAAATTGAATCTGCTAATGTATTTAAATGTCTTGGAATATGTTGATATTCAATGTAATCAAATTCACATTCCAAGAGACGAACTCTCAAAAACAACTGTAACAATACTGGATTTCTAATGGTATAAACTCTGTTAAGTTGTAATACAACAAGTTCAGAATCCAACCTTACAATCAAACTCTGAATTCCAAATGATATGGATTCAGACAATAACTCAATCACTGCACTATACTCGGCAATGTTATTTGCTTTTTGACCAAGGCTTACCCCATGCATGGATACTAACTCGTCAGAGGGTGAATAGATAACCCAAGTTGCAGAAGAAATGTTCCGTGTACTATGACAAGCACCATCAGCAAAACCAATGTAGGTTTGAAGAGACGTCGACATCTGCAATATCAAGAGTAAAAATCAGATAAGCAGGAATAGTGACAAAAACACACTTCTAAACTAGGCACACTTTTCTAATCTAAAACACACCAGCAGTAAAGAAATCTAAACTAACAAAATCTCCACACCACATTAAGCATAATATCGCTTTAGATAAATCCCATTTCTGGGTTTATCCAAAGGGACACCGTCAAAATCTATCAACTCATAGGCCCCTTTTGGTAACTTTCGTTTAACAATATAAGGACCATGCCACATAGGCACGAATTTTCCAGCTCCTAGCTTGTCGTTAGCTTGATCATAAAGTAAAACTAGGTCTCCTTCTGAAAAATTTCGAGGGGTCACACTTCTATCATACTGAGCTTTTATCCTTTTAACATGAGCCTCGTTTGCTATTGCAGCATTTCCTAGATTCTCATCTAATTGGGCTAAGTACAAGAAACGTTTCTCCTCTTTAGACGTAGCTGGAAGTAATTCTACGGCTAATTTTAGTGACGGTATTTCGCATTCAATCGGTAACACAGCTTCCAAACCGTAAACCAGTTGAAAAGGAGTGAAACCTGTTGATGTTTTGACTGAGGTTCGATATGCCCAAAGTGTTGAAAATAACATGGAATGCCAATTCGTCTTGTGAATACCAATGATTCGTTTAATCATGGTGACTAAAACTTTGTTAATGGCTTCAACCAGACCATTTGCTTGCGGATAATACGGAGTGGAACTATCGTGGTGCAAGCCAAGCTGGTCTGTCAGTTCAGTCATCATGATGTTCCGAAAATGACTTCTGTTAGCCACCTATAATATTTTGTTATACCAAAAGGTGGCTAAATCTGTTTTGAGCCTTCAAGGAACAATTTTTCATTACTAAAATTTGTTGGCTCTCGTAGACTCCTTGTAGGCCTCATGCCTCTGTCCAAAATCTTCATCACTTTCCCTATTAATTCTGCTGATTTCCTGTAAGAAACTGCTGAAGAAACCATCATTTTCCCCTTTCTCCCACTCATAACTAACCTTCATTTACTCCCCCTTTTTCTCCATGTTATTTCCCTACTTTTCATAAGTTTCTCCTTCCATTCATGAAAATCCTCCTGACATGGTTTAAAACTTCTTTTTTTGAGTTGTGCCGAAACCCCCAAATCCATTTAAAACCTTGAAATTTTTCATAAAAAACAAAGTTTCATTGCTATGGACCTAAGCCCCTTGGGCTAAGCCCTAAACCACTTCCCCACCATACGCTTTGGGTCTGGAACCACTTGCTAATACGTTAAGGTGCTAATCGCATCGGAAAGAATAAAAGACGCAAGTCTTTGCCATACTCCAAAAGTTCCGATTGCGATTAGCCTTGCTGCTTAAGACCCCCGATCATATTATTTTCATATAACCCTGAGCCCGCCCTCGGCGCTTAAACCTTGTGAATATTTCATTTCCGACCCATTTTTCCTTTGTAAATTACAAAAACCCTCTTTTCTAAATTTTTGATTTAATGAGCCAAAGTCACATGTTAAATATAAAATGGTTAGATTAAAAAGACCGATCGCGCAATCGCGATCGGAGAATTCACAATGGGTTGATCGGAAAGACCAGGCCCGCGATTCCGATTGCGATTGGCCTTTGATGTACTAAGCCCCGGGCCCTTTGCGTTCCATATATCCGAAGGCCCCGCAAGCGGGCGCCTATCCTTTGTATATATTTTATTTCCGCCCTGATCCATTAAACCTTCGTTTATATTAAAAACTTGGGGTTTTGATATATTATCAGGGTTTCTACCGGTTCGTTCTAAAAACTAATCTCCACCGTTGATCGTAAGCCGATCAAACGGCCAGCGCCCAATCGCATCGGGGTTTTCCATCGCATACACTTGTTTGCACCCGCCGATCGTCCATCCCCCGATTCACTCTCTGCCGTCGATCTGATCTGCAGATCGACGGACAACGCTTAATCGCATCGGAGTTTTCCATCGCATGCATTTATTTTTTCCCCCGATTGCTGTTCCTCCGATTCGCTCCCCGCCGTTGATCTAATCCTCGGATCCAACGGCTATCGCTTAATCGCCTCTCCCCTCCCGATTGCGCAATCGCATTGGAGTTTTTTGTTTAAATCGCACTCTTTTCCTCATCCCTCCGATTACGACTACCCCGATTCATTTCCCACCGTTGATCTGAATCTTAGATCGACGGTCTGCGCTAAATCGCATCGCATGTTTCAAATCGGTGCATTTTCTCGCTACCCCCGATTGCGATCCTCCGATTGAATCTGGACCGTCCACGTGTCCAGATCGGACGGTCCAAAATCACTCCGACTTGTTCATCTCCTCGCTCTCCTTTTCGCCTCGTCTACGCAAATCTCCGACCGTTGGATGTTTTCATCTGATGGATACGCTCCTCCCCCGCCTTCTGAAGCAGTTTTTCCCCAAAAATGCAGGATTTCTTAAAAAATTGTTTGTGTTTTGCGGGTCCCAATGCTTTTTCCATTATAACAAAGGAAAATAAAAGCTGAGGGTGACGATCCTCTGGTCTTTCGTTTATCAAAGGGAAAGAGATATAGAGGGTTTGAAGACATGTTTCATCAATGCTTCATAGGCGTTGATGCCATACGAGCCCAGCGCGGCCCTGCACATCGACAAGACACTGTTTTATTAAAAACACAGTTGAAAGAGTATCAGTGTTGAAGAACAGAGCGCAGTAGAGCAGAAGATTGAAGACAAATTTAGGGATTACGGCTAAGATTGACTATCAAAAGCCTAATCCCCAAATTAAACACAGTTAAAGAAAAATCATAAGCGTTTAAACAGACAGAAAGGCTTCCACCATTTCAACTAAAGGCGAATTAATTCCTCAGCTACCGTAAAGGCCACCTATTTCCTCAAACCATTCAAACCAAAGGCTGAGTTATTGAAGAAAATCAGATTTCCGCCTCTAGCATAGCCAGGGAGTTACTTCTGCAAGGAAACCAATGAATAAATATCTGCAAAGTTACTCCAAAACATGCACAGAGCCTCGAAGTCAAACAAAGCTTCCACCGAGCTTTGATATTTATTGTGAAACAGTTAATGTAGTGATCCACTTGTAAATTTTTCCCTTGAGCCTCTCAAAGGGCCGAGAAGTCTTCACTCTGCATTAACTGTCCTTGAGATATTTTGTTAAAATCTCACCTCCTCATCTTCCTATAAGTACTTCTACAGAAGATGAGAAATTTTTGGTTGCAGAACTTTGAAATACACTTGAGCTCGAGATTTCTATTTGTACATAGTGTTCACTGGCAATTGAAGCTCTGTTTGTGCTAGATTAGTTAGGTTGAATAGTGAAGATGATTGCTGAACTGAAACATTGGACTTGAAGATTGTAACTGGTTTGACATCAATATAAAAGTTGTTTCTTGGGATCCTGGTCTTTATCACTAGTGAAGTGCTTCTTTCTTTGTTAATCGTTTTCCTTCTATGTATGCCATATTGTTCATTTTCCCTCTGTAAAGAACAGTTTAAACAGGGTTAGGATTTTCTATATAGCAGTAACCTTCTCTGGCTGAGAAATCTTTATCTTAATGTTTTCTTCAGATTTGTTTATTTAAGAATGATTCAATACAGTTTAAACAGATAGGAATGTTGGCGTTCCCTCGTCCTTCTGTTTGCTCAAACATTGTTCTCGAATGTTATTTCCATTATTTGCTATTAAAGTTAGACTAGAGAAGATATGGTTTGCCCTGATTCCTAGATTCTTTTCTCCAAAGGCAGATTCTGAAAGTTTCCCTAGGTGTTGACTGAAAGCAGACTAGGTTTAAAAGTACTTTATCTGATCTTAAGTTACACTCTGTTTTTATTATGTGTTTTCATACTTTCTGAAGGTAATTATGTGGATTACTGGATTGTTTGTCAATTAAGTTGCTTTAATAAGAACTTGCCCAAGAAGTCTATGGTTAGCCCTGTCCTTGGTTGGTTTTAAAACAGTTACTTAAGAGGCTTTTCTTGTTTGGACTGACTATAAATCCTATGAGAAATTATTATCAGTTTCCACCCCTCCAACATTTTAATGTTTCCATTTCATCATTTTAATCTCAATAATCTTGTGGTATAGATGACTTGCCCCTTGGATCACACTTGATGTTGTTGTTCAATTAAAGCCTAGATATGACTCCATATCCCAATGGACTAAAAACCAGCGTTATATCTATCTATCTGCCAAAACTGTTCTATTTGCTTGCAACTTCTCACTTTTGAAACTTTTGCACTTAGGACTTCCCCCTCAAGTAACATTTCATGCTCAACCATCCAAAACAAAACAAAACCCTTGGCCTTCATAACTAGCTTAATATCATTACCTTAAGCTTTTCAAAGACAATATCCATCTTTGTACATATTGGAGAGATCCCTCTCCGGATTCAGGAGGGCTAGATCCTAGAATCCCAAAGTTGGTTGAAATGATGTTAACTCTCTTATTGGACTCTCCCAATCTTGCTAATAAATTACAGAGACCTAACAACTTCCATGATCTGTAATAATAGCTTGAGGAACACCGAACCTAGTAATTATATGATTAAATACGAATGTTGCAGCAGTCTTGCCGTCAGCTGAAAATGTAGGCATCACCTCGGCCCATTTTGTAAAATAATCTACTGCTAAGATAATATAGGCATGCCCCCCGTCCGAGTGAGGGTTACATGTAATAAAATCGATACCCCATTTCGCAAAAGGACCAACAGCAATTATAGGGTGAAGAGGAGCGGGTGGCGCGCACATTTTCCTATCAAAAATTTGACAGTTGTGGCAGTTCCGAACCGCATAAATGCAATATTTGAATAGCGTTGGCCAGAAATAACCTGCACGCAATATCTTTTGGGCTGTAGCATACCCAGACATATGACCGCCACATGCTCCAGAATGGCAGTCATTTAACACCTTTTCAGCTTCTTCATGAGTTAGACAATGTCGGAAAACAGAATCCGCTCCACGTCGATAAAGTGTATCACCAATGATATTATACTGTTGGGATTGGAAGTGTATTTTCCGTTGCTAAGTTCGTGAAATGTCAGGCCGAAAAGATTGGGTTTGGAGATAAACAATAATATCTCCAGACCATGGATCAAGTGTACTGATGAGAAACAAATATTTGTCCGCAATGGACTCTTCTGCCACTGTCTCAGTCTTAGTAGAGGGGAAATCACATATCAGTTCCGCAAATACCAAAGATTTCTTTGCCTTGGATTTTTCAAATTCCAAGTCAAATTCCTGCAGGATAACTATCCACTTGGAATATTTGCCCCCTAGCAATTGTTTGGTCAAAATATACATCATAGGGTTGCAATTAGAAATTACCGTGGTTTTACGTAACAAGATGTAATGTCTAAAACGTTGAACAACTTGAACAGCTGCCAAGGCCAATTTCTCCACATGTGTGTATTTGATTTCAGTCGGATGCAAATTCCAACTAAGATAATAAATCACATGTTCATTGTGAGATTCATCTTCCTGAACTAGTACCATCCCAATAGTGGAATGAGAAGCAGCGAGGTACAAAATGTAATCTTGGTTGTAGTTTGGAGGATGCAATAACGGTGCATGGGTCAACGCGTGTTTAAGTGCATCAAAAGATCGATCAGCAATCTTGTCCCAAAAGAACAAAATGTCTTGTTTCAACAACCGGGTAAAACCCTTTGTAAGCTCGGCATAGTTAGGAATAAATCTACGTAAAAAGTTTGCTTTCCCCTGCAAACTTTGGAGTTGGCGCAAAGTTGAAGGAGGAGGAAATTTAACAATGGCTTCGACCTTCGATGGATCGACACGAATGCCTGCTTTCGAGACAACAAATCCCAGTAATCGACCCGATTCTACGCAGAAAACACATTTATGTGGATTCAGCCGTATCTGATAATGCCTACATCTCATAAAAATTGCTCGTAAATGAGTGGGATGATCGGCCCTACATAATGAATGAGCAGGTAAATCATCGAGATATGGCTGGACAATGTGCTTAATGTCATGAAATGCGTAAGACATAGCCCGTTGAAAAGTTGCTCCAGCGTTTTTTAGTCCAAAAGGTAGTTTACAATAAGCAAATGTTCCCCATGGACAAATAAAAGTTGTTTTGGGTTGATCTGCAGGGAGTATGTTTATTTGATTGTAGCCGAAAAATCCATCCATGAAGGAAAACAATTCACTGCTAGCACAATCATCGATTATTTGATCGATATAGGGAGTTGGATAATTATCTTTTGGACACGCTCGATTAATATCCCTATAATCGATACATACTCTTATCATTCCTTGTTTTTTAGTCACAGGAACAATATTCGATACCCAATCCGTTAAGGGAATTCGATAAATGAATCCTGCTCGAAGTAATTTTTCAACTTCTACTTTTATAGCAGCAGCTTTCCTAGGATGAATTTGACGTAATCGTTGACGAACAGGTTTAGCATCCGGGTAAGTATTAATTTCATGAACGACGATCGATGGATCAATTCCTGGCATTTCTTCATAAGACCAGGCAAACACGTCACGGAATTCTTGAAATAGGGCTTTATAAGTCTGAATTTCTTCATCTGTACAACAAACACCTATATGAATGTTTTCAATTATTCCTGGTTTTACTGAAATGTCAATTGGAACCGTTCTAGATATATTTTCCAAATTTAACTCAGAATCAAGATTTTGCAATGGATTCTGAGGTTCCTTGGCATATTCAGTAGTAAAAATTGAAGCGAAATCATCTTCAAAATGATCTAATTCAGGTAAAAATGAAGATCGGTGATGTAGATCTTCCCATGGTAAATCATCAACAGACAAAAACTCACAAATTTGCTCATCTGTATGAACAAGTTCAGGAAATGTCATTGTAATTGAACTAGATATAGAAAGTGATTCCTCTTGGATCCCATTCATTGGATCAATTTCGGTTGAAGAGGGGTTGGAAAGTGACTGTAAAGCCTGGTATGCAATTTCAAATGGACTCAAAAGCATCATGCCATCAAATTAATCTATCTTGGATTCAGAAGGTACGATCCAAGGATCATCAAACATAATAGTGTCTGATGAAATCATGTGAATATTTGCAGTAGAAGGCGATACGTTAGGAGGAGGAAAGGAAAAAGTTCCTAGTAAACCAGAATCTTTAATCAAACCTACTCCAACATCCTTATAAGGGATAGCCGTTTTACCAAGATGCTGGATTGTTTCTGTAGAGGCTGGGTCGGATGAAAAATAAGTTAACTGATCTATTGTCACGATCTTTCCTTGATATGGAAATTTTATGAGTCGAAAGACCGAAGAAACAACAACAGTCATAGCATAGGACCAACTACGACCCAGAAGAAGGTTGTAATCTAGAGGGGCATCAACCACTTCCACATCTAGATTAACAATTTTACCTTCGACCCCTATGGGTAAATCCTGCAAAATACCAAAAGGTTGAAAACCTCGACCATCAAAAGCCTTTAGAATTGTCAGGGATTGGTTAAGTGTAGGAGATCCGAGAGATTTCCAACACTGAATCGACATAATACATGTTGAAGCTCCCTCATCAATCACAGTCCGAAAGATTGGTCTCTTTTTTACTAACACTGGAATCTGGAAAGCCATTTGGTGAGGAAGACGTGGTGTACTATTTTCTAAATCGAAGATTATAAGGTTAGAATCCTAAACATCGACAGCTCCTATGGCAGACAATAATAATTTATGCTGTGCTGGACACGATTGCAGCACTTCCAAAGCCGACATTGCTGAAGGAGAAACAGCTAAGTCTTCAACAATGTTGTAATTCTGAGCAGCTCTCACATGTGGATTGAAAGCTGATTTACGAAGAACACCTTTAGCAGGCGGTTTGATTATCAAGTCTGGATTTTGTTTCTCGATCTGTAGCAGACCAGAAATAGGAGGAGTTGTAGTTGATGTATTTGCATTAGAAGACTCTGCTTCTTTGCCATCAACAGAATTCTTAGAATCGTAATCTTGCGATCGTGTCGCAATCCTTACATGAGACATCATCATAATAGGCTCTTCTAAAGTATTCGAGGAAGAACCAATCATCTTACTATCTTGAATTGGAAAAGGATCCTTCAAGACAGCAGGTTGTTGCGATCCTTTAACGAATTTCGTAACTTCGTCTCGATATGGACATTCTTTCGTGAAATGATCTTGTTCACAAATGAAGCAAGGATAGCGAGGTTTACGTTTTTCGTCATTGGATTCATCTTTATCAGTTTTCTCTTTCGAATTCTTTTTGTTTTTGTTCCTCCTCTTCTTTTTACCACCGGATTTTCATTTTGTCGTAGATGTTTCAATGACACGAATATCGGCGGAAACTTCGGGAGAAGATTCTCCTTTCGGGGAATCAGGTAAGGTATAATTGGAGAAGAATTCTTTGACGATTTCTTCTTGCTTTTAGAATTTACTATACCAATCATACCGTCAGCGGCATGAGACCCTGAAGGAGCAGCAACTATTTGACCTTGTTTTGGAAGGTCTGGGATTTTTTCATGTAGAGTACCTGACTGCGTATAAACGAGGTCAAGGTACTGAGCTTGAGAAATTACCTGCTCTTCAGTAACAACACCAGCCTTAGCTACATCTTCAATGATCTTGGCTAATAATGATTTAACAAA
Organism: Pinus albicaulis; assembly: GCA_034641835.2. NCBI lineage: Eukaryota > Viridiplantae > Streptophyta > Pinopsida > Pinales > Pinaceae > Pinus > Pinus albicaulis. The sequence goes on from CM076583.1 coordinate 1,325,937,291, forward strand.
CCATTCTGCCAAAATTTGATCCGAAATATAAACTTTCACCAAACGTCTTCTACATCGCCATTCATGAATATGATCAGAAATATACGTGGACGTAGATTGTTTTAGCGAAGTTAATAATTTTGTGTCGTTGTCGTATCTGACAGGCAACTGAAAATGAGTCAAGAGAGCAGTTGCTAACTGACTAAAATTATGAAACGAGCCTCATGGCAACTCAATGTACCATTTGGCTGCAAGACCTATAAGGGTTCTCTGAAAAAGACGTAAACGAATTGAATCATCAATAATTGAATTAGATGCACACCAAAGGTGATAAGTCATAACATGATTCGATGGATCCTCTCCTGACTTACCTTCGAATTTTGGTATATCATTGGGAAACTTATGAGGCATTGGCAGCCAGTTTTGATAATAAAAAATTGGATCATTTGTAAGGCGCGTCAAATCAGGTAAGTCCAAAGTTGCGATGAACGGTAGTTGACGGTTAGGGTCGCGAAAACCTTGAGAAGCAAAGCAGATCCGGGAGGCGGATACCCAGGATAACTAGGAATCGGATTTGCATTAGGTATTGTGTAACCTCCCGGATAACCAGGATGAACCGGACCATACTGAGGTTGTTGATAAGTATAACCAGGGTACGGTTGATACTGATAGCTTGGATTCTGTACATAGGGACCGAATTGCGGCTGTCCCTGGTACGGTTGATACGTAAATTGAGGTTGACTTGTAACAACTGTACTCGTACCAGCTTGTCCTGCAGGCATCTGAACTGTAGTCTGAATGGAAGGTCATGACTGAGGTATAGAGACTTGAGGGATTTGCACGGATACAGGGATAGAAGAAGTCGGTGTTACAGATACTCCAGAAACAGGTGTGACAGGTTGAACAGACGTTGTAGCAGTTACAGCAGTTTGAGGCGGAGTCTGAGGTGTACTAGGCCCAGCCTGCTGAACTGAACTAGGTGCAGGAGTTTGGATAGCTCGCTGAATAGGTTGTTGGGTTGAACGAGAAACCAAAGGCTGGCCAGGTTGATAAGGCAACTGCACATTAGGCTGCAAAGGATGTTGATATTGGGACGGATCCAACACCATAGTTCCGGGGTGTTGTCCCATAGAAGGTTGAACGTAAGGACCAAAATCTGGTTGAATGTAGGGTTGATTAGTAAGTGGTAAATTTCTGGCTCCTTGAAAAGATGGTTGACCAGAAGGCTGTTGGTAACCTTGAATTGGGTACTGACCTTGAGGTTGATAACCCTGAGGCGCGTACTGAGGCTGGGGTTGATAAGGACCCTGAGGAGCATATTGTGCTTGGGGTTGACCTTGAGGAGTGTACTATCCTTGAGGTTGATAACCCTGAGGTATGTACTGTCCTTGGGGTTGCCCCCCAAAATAATATGATTCCACAGTTTGTCCTGGGAAAAATCTACCTTGAGGTTGTGCCCCGGGTGGTAATTGACTACCTTGAGGTTGCCCCCCAGGCGGTAACTGACTACCCTGAGGTTTCCCCCCAGGCGGTAACTGAATTCCCTGAGGTTGCCCCCTAGAAGGAAACTGACTGCCTTGAGTTTGAGGATTGGGAATATTACCAGACATCATAAAAATTTGATCTGCGTTCGACGTTTCAATTTTAAGTCCATCAAAACCAGATGATAACACGTTTTCGATGGGTTGAGGAGTTGCTCCTGAGAAAGTACCAGACAAAGACTGATATCCCGAAGGAACAGAAGGACCACCATGTAAAAATGATTCCGGCGTTTGAGAAAACATGGATGACTCTCCAGCCATAAAAGATGACGGATAATAACCTCTGGGTGTAGGATGAAATGGAATTCAAGGTGGATAAAAAGCAAGTCCCGGATTCTCTAAAAAGTTCGTTAAAGAGAGATACCAAGGATTAGTTCGAATGGGGCTGTAGAAAATAGATTCACGCTCCCTAAGACTTAACGATTGAGGGGAGTCGGGAAGAGATATGTCTTCGTCTGGATTCGTAAGTTCTTCAATAGAAATAAGTAAAGAGGGAAGATTGTCTGTAATAATATTTCTTACCCTAGGTGAACCTGGATCGCTAGAAGTTGGTGTGATAAATCCTGAGGATGTTTCTAACACAGAAGATTCAGTTTCAGGTTCAGAGATTTCAGGTTTGTCAGATAATTCACCAGAAGGAGAAATACTTTCAGTAACTTCAGAAACTGAAATCGGTTCTTGAATGTATTCTGTTGTAGGTATTTGATGATCAGGATGTATAACTATAGATGAACTTCCAATTTCCGTTGATCTAATTCTACTACTACTGGATGCTACCAGAGCACGAAGCCCTTCAAGTTGACTTGGTGAATATTCAGGGGGTTTCCCTTGTATTCTCTGGGATTGTCTTGGCAATTCCGCCACGATTAAAGATTATCTAATCACACGCAAACAAAGAAAAATTTCAATGAAAAACACCTAAAGTTTCTAAGAAACAAACAATTGAATCATTCGCTTAAAAATCTAAGAGTTCAAACCACACACAAACAGGTAACTTTCCGTACTAAAAACACTAGTTGGTGATGAAATCCAACTTAGTAGAATTTAAACACGAAAAGGGCGGTTGGAACAGTTACCCCGACAACCTGCTTAATGAAACAGACCGGTGCAAGTTTCTCCACTATACCATCTCGAGTGAAGATAACCCTCCGGAGAGTCCAAGTGAGTCTAGCCGACGTCTGTTCCAGGTACAGTGGGATCTTCCCTCCACCGTCACCTTAGGAAATAATTCTAAAGATTATAGCCACTAAGGTTACCAACTGAAACAAATATACCTGGGGGAACAGTCTACGATCCGACACACACTCAAGGGCAGAGTAACAAAGCTCAATCCCCTTGAAGGCTCCTTGAAATAATCCAAGGTTTACCGACAAGTGACCCCAAGCTCCTCGACAATGGTCTATCCGAGGTTTACCATTTTTAATACGTGTATATCTTCTATCGTTCCTAATGAGGAAGGATTGATTACCCCACTGGTTCAGATATGATCTCGTGCTTAACTCCTTTAAGAGGAGCTTCCCAAAGCATACATGCAACAATTGGAATTCTTCCTACCGCAAGATTTGTCTACTTGTTTATTTTAGCTATCTTGGAGAGTTAATTACTCCCTACTCCAAGATACTAGCCTAAGCTATGTTGGTGATAAGAGCCCTAGAAATAAAAGATTACTAGATGAATTTTAATTAAGCGTTACTTTTAGGAGCTGTTTCTTAAGTCAATGGGTGCGGAAATGAAACTTTGGATGATGTGAAGACTCGACTTCCAAAAAAAACTAAAATGCACCTAGAATGATAATCAATTCTTTTTCTTTCAATGAACTTCTATCTAAAGAAAGAGCTGGAGAATGCAATTCTTTTAATAAACAATTCCTTCTTTAAACATGAAGAATAATTGAAAGAAAATACTTTGTCTTTTCAATAATGAGATAAATGATCAAAGCTCATAAGAAAAATCCTTTTCCTTTCCAAACTAGAAGCTACAAAACATTTGTCCTTCGAAAGAAAGCTACAAAAATTAAAACTACTCAAAACTACAAAATCTAATCTTGAGATCTAAAATCTAAATTGAGTAAAAGCTTTAATATTTTGAAGAATGTTTTCCTTAGTTGTTCAGCAAACTAAGAATCTAATCGTTCAGAATAACAAACAGATCAAAAACACTCAAAATATGTTTCTTTTTATAAAAATGAAATTCAAAACTTTCAATCAAGTTTTTTCGAAGACTTGCAAAGAAACAAAAAGGCTCAATTTCTTAATAAAGGATGTTTTCACAATCAGGTCGGATTCAAAAGACAAAAAGAGATCAATGTAATCTGAGATACTGCAAATTGTCGAAAGTTTGAATCGCTACAAAGACCAAGTGGAAAAACAATCCAAACTGCAAAATCTTCTAGAAAATCATCAAAACATCAACATTGTTGGAGTTCATTCACAAAAAATTCTTGACATAAACAATAATCAGTCTGGGCAGACACCAAAAGGCTAAATTCAAATAAAAATAAACTAGAGAAAGAAATCTAAAGATTTTCTAAAAATTTTACAGGGTCCGCAGGCAACCGGTATTGACAGATGCGGTCCCGCACTGTATTCTTTACAGAAAGTGTGAACCTGCCCGCACTGTCGAAGTAAGGCAGAGTGCGGTCCTAGGAAAAATTATAGAAAAACTTAAAATATTTCTAAATTTTCAAAAATAGGGAAAATCTAAATTACCCAGACATATATGTATCAATCAAAAATCAAGAAAAAATGTTTCCTCAAATCAAAAATAAAAGAGAACCAAAAACAACAAGTTTATCCCCAGCGGAGTCGCCATTTTGTTGTGTAGATTAATCTGTCTTGCGGACAAGACCGATCTCTCTAGTACTAAAAGTAACTAGCAACAAACAGACAATTATACTAATCTCTCTCTAAGCATATAAGATTCATAAAAACACTATATAGGTCTAAGTCCTACCTTATGTCCAGCGCTTGCTTGATCTCGTTGAAGTCCTTCCCGTGCACTTGAAAGAACGTTCCTTGTGAATCTGCAGTCACAAACAAGCAAAAAGATTACACAGCACCTGTATAGACATTATTATAAACCATACTCATCATAATTATCAAGGAATTTATGAAATAAACCATAAATAAACAGTTTAATGAGAGAAATGAGTATATTTGTATTAACTTCAAATAAAGAAAACCTTTACAACCTGTGCCTTGATGTTGTGCAGGTCTTCCCGGGGTCCGAAGCAATAATCTCTTCTAATTTGACAAGCATTGCACTCTTTGAACCAAGACAGATAGAGATGAGTGATTTAACCTCACAGAAAGTCTTAGTTAACTGAGTCTGAATCTCAACAGCATTTAACTTCAAATATCTTAAGCTTGAACTCCCTTTGAGGCTACCCAAGGCCTCTTTTATAGTGGAAAAGAGGAGGTTTCTTGTTCCAAATATGAAGGGATAGAATCCTCCTTCAAAGGGATTAGCTCCTTACATCAAGGGGTTAGCTCCATCAAGTGAGGGATGCATGAACCTTCTCAAAGCGTATCCATTCCCGAAAATTCCCATCTAGAATCTTCTAGAATTCATCTGAAATCCACTTTTTATCTTACTTTCTCGCCTTTTTGAGTTTTACAGAGGTCCGCACCCATAACACAAAGAACGTGCGGTATGGTTCCGCATGAAAGCTTAACATTAGGTGCGGGACCGCAGGAAATGAATAGAGAAAGTGCGATACCAATGTTTAGGGATTTTTAGGAACTTTTCTCTGATTCTGAAAGCTTGACATGAGGAGCTGATATGTTAGACTTGCAAAAGGAGGAAGTATGAGTAATAATGAGCTCATACTCATAGTAAAATGTCAGGATGATAGTTTTTAGTGTAACACTTCGTATTTCTCCTTCGAAGACCCTTGATACCATGATCTAGTTCCCCTCATAACGTGTAGGGTCCCGGAAACGGAACCATTTGTAGGCGAAGAAACAGGTCTCGCAGGCAAGACCCAGGTTCAGAGATGGGGGCCAACAAGGGAATCCTTTGTAGTCTAGAACCATGCTGGCATTGTCACCCTACTCCAGAGATCAAAGAGTCTCAACTGAGGCATGTCGCGACCACATGCAGAAGGGGAATAGATCAATAGTGGTGGAAGGATCCGCAACTCGTGATTATATAGAATTGATCGCATAAATATCATCGTATACGCAATAACATTCAAAAGATTGAGCAGATACTAAGCAAATAAAATTTTAAGACACCACAGACATCATGCATGCATGTAACTCATATAATAAGACAGCAGCCTGCAATTCTATTAATAACTTTCAACCAGATCCATAATTACATCGCTTCCATGGGAAGAGCTTACAATTCTGTTACAAACGTCTCATAAGATAGAAATATAGATAAGAGAAGCCTAGGAACTACATAGATATCATGCTCGAAATAGATCTCTCCTGCAGCATCCACTTGATCCTCTTCAATTGCTCTGCATTCGTCTCTCTTCTTTCGGCCGAGTGATGGCTATTTATTCTCCCGCCATCGCAACCGCTATTTCCTCTTGTGTTCTTCTTCAGCTGCTTTCGGCTTCTCTCTTGTTGTCTATGATTTCTACTCTCTGTCTTCTGTTGTATCTTATCTTCATCTGCTCTTATGCATACGCTTTCTTCAACTATCTCATGTTCCCCCGCAACCTTGGCAGCTCCGATACTCACCGTAGTTGCGGCTTGGTTGCGACTGCAATGTGTCAATCCGCAATCCAAAAATCTACTCTTTATTCAAAATTCAAAACAAGGGCCCCAACAATTAATAAAAAAAGGTTAAATGTTAAGATGAGAATGAATATGATGAGCAGAAATACATATAAATATACTAAGTAAAGTGTGCTTTAAGTGTTTTGGGCGCAATTTTCAAGTTGTAGCCCCATACTTAACTTTACATATTTAATACTTAGGACAAAGCATTTTGGTAGGTTTTTTGAATATTTTTGTACGAAATGAAATTAGTTAATGGGGGTTTTTAACTTTCCCTAAGCAAAAAGGTGTTTTAACTTAGGAAAATGGATTTTATCTTAGGAAAAGGGTGATAATGTTGACGAAAAGGGTTTTTATGAAGGGAATCCAATACTTAGTGCCAATTAGTCATTAAGCCTTAGGTCCGGTCCCAACAAAAGTCAGAGAAATGCTCTAAGCCTTTATAACTAAAGGGTTTGAATATTGGAATACTTTGAGGGAAGGGAAATTAGTAATTTGTCAGATGATGTTTTATTCATGCCTTGTGTAACTGCTTTCTACATGCCCATCATTTATTCTACCATTTTTTCTTTTATTTGCATGGGTGCATTAGAGCTTGCAACCCTAAATCCATTTTTCTTTTAAAGCATGAACTATCTAATTCTAACCTTATTTCATCCGAGGGCTCAGATTAAACTGTTGAGCTCCTCATTTATTCTCTAACTATCTACTGATTTGTCAAGTTTAAATTGTTTGACAAAATCTTTATTCTCTATCTATAAACATGAATTTTAAAGCATGAAAAAGTTAAGACTAAACTATTTAACACATCATGGATTATGGCATTTTGAACAAGCTGCACATAATCATTTATTTGCAGTAAAAAGTAACTAGTAGTGGCATTTCCACTTGCATCACTTTCATGTCTTATTCTTATATCTTTTTTGTGTTTGGGGTCCATTTTTTATTCTTTTTGATCTTTTTTTTCAAGTCCTTTGATTTTTCTTTTAGGAATTTTTACCCTCTTTTCATTTTTTATTATTTTCAAATATGGGAAAACAACTTGCAGAAAGCAAGGTATGTACATATTTACAAGACTAATCATAGTCAATTCAAAAATTATGAACCCTATTATTATAGGACCCTAACAAATCCTATAGTAGACTAGATGGAGGTTCTTTTCAGCTTAAGTGTTCAACCATGTTTTCACTATAAGGACCAGATCCATGAGCAGTTGCCATTACATGTTACAACTTTGATTTTGTGGACAAATTGTCAATTTGTCCTTTTGATTATGCTAACAAGCAATCAAGTATTCCACTTGTTTCAACAACTACTTGAGTGGCTTCATTGGAAGTTTTATATTACTTGATTCAACATGATTTTCAAAATTATAAGGTAGGTAGCAATGTGCAAATAAGCTCAGTGCTTTGAGCATCTTTCCAAGCATTCGTTCAAGTTTCAATTTCAAATTTCATTTCAGATTTTAGTTCAGTGTGTTTAGATTTCAGTTTGCAGAAAGGTTTTGATTTCAGTTTGAGAGTTTCAGTCACATAGATTTTAGGGTAGAGCATGATGTAGGCTTGGGATCAAGCTACTAGTCTACGGTGTTCTTGTCACCTCACAGGGAGAGTGCCATCCCTAGCTGGAGCCTATGTTAGGGTCCTATAAATTTTTATAGGGTCACTTGATTATAGCAGATGATTATTATATTTCAGATGTTGTAAATAATATTCCCTATTGTAAATTATTTCCAAAAAAGGTCAAAACCTTAAGAAAAATAAAAAAATATGTTTGCAACTCAAAATGCAACATTAGAGGATAATTAAGTATGTTTAGATTAAATTGAGTCACATCAGTTAAATGTTATTAAATAAATTGTAATAAGGATTTGGCACTATAGTTTGATCTTATTATAAAGTTGAAAGCGACAAAAGGCACATACCAACAAAATTGTTTTGTCACATACTATTAAAAGGTCTGTAGTTATCTGTCAAATGATCCTGCCGATCTCCAAATCACCGACGCACATCCGTTTTCGGCCCCCCTCTCCACCCTCGCTTTAGCGCCCTGGGGGGTGTCCAAAAATATGGTTTTCCTCCACTTGGTCCCATGCTACATGGCACCATCACCGCATTTCACACCCCCCCCCCCTTCCTCAAACCACTGACCATGCCCGACCCCCTCTGAAAACCACTCCTCCTCATCCTTTCCCGACTGATCCCGCTCCCACTTATCGTTTCATTCTCGCGCTTTCCTTCCATACTCATGCATCAATTAATTTTGCCAACGATGTGCCTCCACATCGTCCCCCACCTCCATGTCACCTCCTGCCTCCACCTCATATGTTTGTTTCATGGCCAGTTAAAGCTATGTTTTTTCCCTATACAACACAATAATTTTAAACATGGTTTACAAAAAAATGAGAATGAATTTTAGAAACTTGAAAGAGGTTTTGGTGGATAAAATCCTCATATACAAAAAACTCTCAATTTTCTAACAACTGTTATGGTTTTAGAGATTCAGAGAAATATTTGTAGGCATATTTTCCCAATTTTTCCTATTTTTAGTCGGTATTTTCAAATATGGTGTTCGTGTAGGTGGAAATGCATTTTCAAAACTTGAAAGAGGTTTTTGTTGCTAACATCCTTATGTACAAAAATATCTCTCCATTTTTAGATAGACAATATTGTTTTGGAAATTTGAAAGAATATTTGAAAGCACATTTTCTAGAAATTTCATTTTTTGTCATATTTTTTCAGAGCAGATTGTGGCCAATAAGAGATGAATCTTGAGAAAATGGAGGAGGTTTATGTTCCTAAGATTCAAATATACAACAATCTATCTCACTGTTTACACATGTATTACATAATGAGAGATACATTGACATATTCATAGCCTATTTTTCTGACTGCGGAAAGTCTTGTTTTAGACATTTTTTTGCAGAGTATATTGTGAACCACAAGAGAAGAATATTGGGAAACTGAGAGAGGTTTATCTCACAAAAATATTCATATACAATAATATCTTTAATTTTTTACATATCTATCTCGGATTGAGACATTCAAAGGGATAAATGGACCCTTTTTTTTTAGAAATTCTGAAGGAAAAAGTTCAAAGACAGTTACTGACTTGGAGGCTACCTCATCAAATAAGAGTTGCTATCAAATTCGAATTTCTCTTCTTTGTCACCAGAAATCCAAAATGATAGTTCCAAGTAGATTCATTAGTTTTGAATGTCCTATGTTTCAGTTCTATTTGTGTAACACAGTTAGAGATATTTGTAATAAATCTTAATATTTTTTCAAGATATTTTAGTTTAGAATTTGTATAAATACTTCATTATTTGAAGTAATAGAAGTTGGGATTTGTAATAAGGAAGACTGCCATTTATTGTAAATCTGTTCACCGAGTTCAAGTGACCATTTGCAAGTAATACAAGACCAACTATTTCAGAATTCATGTGGTGTACAAAATAGTGATGTTTTTTTTTTTTTTTTTTTTTAATTATTATTTTTATTTATTTATTTAATTTTTATTTTTATTTATTTATTAATTATTTATCATTATTTTTTTTTATTTTTTTTTAAATTTTTTTCTATTAATGTGTTTATCCATTGTTTTCTTTCTCTATAAATATGAAAATCTTAATTGTATAACAGGAACGGTGATGAATAGGATATGTTAATTAGAACACCTTATTCTGGTTGTTTGCAATTTCCATGTTTTCTAATGAGGTTAGATTGAAGAACACTTAATTGATTTTCAATCTCTACTGAATTCCATATTTCTTCCACTTCCATAGTTCATTTAAAACCTAAAAGATCCAAATTAGTGCAACCTCACTTGCCCTGTTTCACTCAAGCTTGATACTTCTGCAAATTGATCACCCCAAGCCTTTTTGAATCCATTTCCCAATGACATTCCCTTGCTTTCCAACCAAACCAATTCAAAAACCAAACTCTGAGCCCATTAACTAGCCTAAAATTTCCAAGAAAACAAAGTTGAATTTTATAGAGAGATCCCTCTTTGAAGCTGGCAAGGCTAGATCCCAGCTTCGAAAGTGGTTTTGATGTTGTTATCACCCTAGTAATTCTTAGGTCGTGGGATTTTAGTTTATAGTTAAAGAAAACCAGGGTAACCAAGAACCTCTTTTGAAATCTAGGATCTAGCCTTCCTAAATTCCGAAGAGGGATCTCTCCTCAAGATTTAACTTGATTTTTGTTATAATATTTTATGCTAGGTATGATTGGACAATTGTTTTGGTTTGAAAGTTTGGTGGGAATAAAAGGTACTTCAAGGTAAACCACAGAGGGATATACCATACCATTGGGCTATGGAGTCAACTTCTTGGCAAGCAGAGCTAGGAAATAAGGTCAAAAGATCAAATGTACTAAGGGCAAGGTAGATGACCTTCAAAGGGTTTTGAATAGGCTTTTTGATGAAATGGAAAGCTCTGAACAAAAGGGCAATGAAGGATCCTTAAGTTACAGAAATGAAGATGAAAAAAATGGGTCAAACAGGGACTAAGAGCATTTAAAAATTCTTAAGTCCAGTTATCAACAAAAAACATATCAATGAACAACTAGTAAAAAACAGGGAGCTTTTAACACTAATCCTGTTTAAGCTTTCCTAGTTAATCATTCAAGATAGAAAACATATAATGTATGTATGGAAATTTTAGAAAGATAAGCATTGCAAACAGGAAAATACTTGACTTATCTGATCAGCACAAGAATCCTGAGTTATGATGTCTTTTAGTCTTAGTTCCAGTCTGCTGCTTTACAAATCGACTCACACAAACTTCAATATATCCAGCAAAATGTCTATAGTAGTCTTGACAAATTTTATTCCACACTTAATACTTCAAAAGGAGAAGTATTTATACAAAAATTATTACAAAATATATGAGAGACATGTAGGAATATCTCTAGGCAAAAATAAAGATTATTACATAGAAAGAGGGACAGTTGCAAAACAAACTGGAAAGTTGTCCTCTTATCAAATAAAAAATAGGACTAATTACCTTAACTTCTTGCTTTGTTGTAGCTGCTGGAAATGCTTGCTAGCATTTTGGAAAAATATCTTTGGAAGATAACTTGGAAGACACTCTTTCCAATTTACATCCTTTAACCTGTGCTTTATATTTGATACTCTTTACGTTGTTTCTTTACTGCTTTATGGTTGTAAAATAAGGAATAATTTGCAGTAAAAAGGCATTTTGACTTATACTCTTTGACTTTGCTCCTTACCCTGATACACTTTGACTGCAAAACTTTATATCAAATCAGTGAATTCCTGCCATTGTTCTGCACTGGGAATTCTCATATTCTTCAATTTCCTGTAGCTCTCATATGCCTCTGTATACTTAGAAAATTTGGGCTTGAAAATGAAGATATGTTTAATTTCATTTTGTAGAAAGAACAAGTTCTCAAAATATTCCAAAATAACTTTACTAGTTGGGAACCCTTGTGGTAAAGGTTTGCTGACCCGCTCTTTGGCATAAGCCCTGATTTTGTTGTCATAATATTTCTGTGCCATTAACTTTTCATTTAAGGCATGAATGTCTGGAAGGCCTGTTTGTGTTAGTATATTGTATTTGGCCCAAAATCTTGTAATTGACAGGTTCATGTCTTTACAATTGTCCTCCAAATTGTTCATCATATTCCTTTTATTCAGGACTTTCTTGATTTGTAGTATGCTTTCAGTTCTATCCTGAATTTTTAGCTCTTGAAGCTCCTCTCTGTGTTTGTTGTTCAAAAATTTAATAAGTTTCAAAGCTTGAGCAGGTTTTTCAGCCAATTCTTCTTTGGTTCTCTGAATTTCTACTTGTGCTACTTTGAGTAAATCCTTCTGTTCATAAATAATTTGGATTGAAGGCCACTGTAGATGTATGCCTTGAATTATGTTGTTCCATAGATAATTCTTGATATATGATACATGTTTACTAAGATTAACCTGTTGTTGTAGAATCTTCACCTGCTCCTACAATATGTTGGCTGTCTTCTCATGTCCCTTGGATGTAATTAATGCATCTCTATTTGATGTTTCAATATTTCGGATGGTGCCTTTCAAGTTGATTATTTCTTTATCCTTTAGGGACATGTCTTCCATAGCCTTTACTATGTTAGCTGTTTCACCTGTTTGATTTACTTGTGATGTAGATGATGAAGTGGCAGAAATATCTTATGTAATTGACACTGCAGTTTCCAATACTCCTTTTGGTGCTAAATGTTTGCCAATGTAGAGGGAACAATTGTACTGGCAGTTGGAATAACTGTGGGAATAGAGACTTCCTATGTTTTTTTCAATGTTTCATTCTCTTTCATTAGAGTTTCTATTTTATTTTCCATCTCTTTGATCTGAGTTGTCATCTTTAAAACTAGTTGCATAGTTTCATCCTTTTCTGTTTTCTCCTGAAGAATTTCTTTAGCCTAGGAGTGCTCACTCTGTGGTAGTTTAATTTTCTTTCTCAAGGCAGCAATATCTTCATTCTTTCGCCTTATTAATGTCTTATAAACTTCAGTATTGGAGGGATCCACTCCAGTTTCTATCACCAAATCTTCCAAGGACTTGATCCTCAAATCCTTTGCATGTAGAGATGCTTTATCTAATTTCATTTGAGTTTGTAAATTAGATACAGTCTTTTGAATCATGGTAGCACTCATGGTTTTGCTTACTACCTTTGAATACAGCATCTCTGAAGCACTTCTATGAAACTCTATCTGGTCAAGTTCATGTATGGTATCAACATTTACTTCAAACTATGTTTTCTTGTAATTTGTGGCTGAATTTGGGTCTATAAATACTGGCTGGAGAAAAGACATGATCATTTTATTTGTTGAATAATCAAAAGTTGTCACAAGTCTGTCTTTATCTCCTGGTTTTTCCTTAAGAAGTTTAGAATAAACCTCATTCTTAATTTCCTCATTCTTTTCTCTGATCTTCTTGAACTTTTTCTGAATATCAGAATCAGTTTCTTCTCCTGCTTTAGAGGAAGAGGGAGCTTCTGTATTTATCTCGGTTTCAACCATTTCTTTGCCTTTTCCCTGTGATAGTACCTGTTCATTCTGAATTTCTCTGAGTGTTTCATTAACAATTATTGTGGCCTCATCATCTTTTTTTTGAACATTATTATCATCTGTTGAGATTGCAACAAGATGATGAGCTTAGTGGAAAGGAGTCGCCTTCACTAAGTGGGCCCACAGGCTATTTTTGGCGCAAAGTCTATTTTTAGACTATGTCTATTTTTAGACATATGGATCATGTTCTATGAGTTGCAGAATGCTATTTGTGGAGGGTTGGTCAAGTTGGAAAAATAGATGGACTTATATTTTTAGACATATTGGGCGGAATCTATTTTTAGATTGCCAGTCTAAAAATAGATATGTCGAATATTATTAGATCTTAATAATATTTGGATTCTAAACATTATCTTATTCTCTTGGAGCACTTCAGTTAAGTGCACAGATGTGGCACAGGAGCTGACAGAAGGAATTACGCTATTCCTGAGGGTTAAGTGGAGCTATTGCATGGATACTTCAGTTAGAACTCATGTGACAGAGTTTGGTGGAGTTGATTGAGGAAGTTAGTAGAGTTGTATTCAGTTTAACTAATCTAAACATAGTTGAGATATTTGTATTCAGTTTAACTAATTGATACAATTAGTGAGAGTGGTGTGAATTAATTATTAATTAATTCACTAATTATATACTCATTAATCAACTAAAGAATACATCAGTTAACTTCAGTGCATGGACAGTTTCAGTGGAGACCAGTGTAGGAATAGGTGAAAGAGCAGATTAACTATCAGTTGTGACTATACTATTGATATTTGCAACACACAGATAGGTGGAGTAAGCCCATGAGGATTGTGAAGTTCAAGCCAGGTGGTTATCTATTTAATGAAGCCATCCCATAGCTTAAAAAACGCAATAGAGGCTGGCTATCAAGTGGCTAAGGGTTGGAGCATGAGCTTTGCTAGATCTAGCTTGATAGTGTGTAGCAATTGAGGGTGTGCATGAGAGCTTGTGAGGAGTTTTTGTACTATGATTTTTACATGATCTCCATGACATATAATATACAGATAGTTGGGGTTTTCAACTTTAAGCTTTCCCATTAAATACTGTGTTCATATGTGTGATTGTTTGTGGTTTTAATGTATGCATGCAATTGATTTTATTTTCGCATGTGATGATCAATGGTAGAAGAGATTCTGTATTATGCATGAAGCTAAAATAATGTGTGATCAGGAGAATCTCGGTGAATAATATATCAGTTATTAAAATTTCTACATGGTATCGAAGCGATATTGATCATTGGAGAAATTGCAAAACATTGAAGCGGTTGAGTTTTGTGCTGGTGGAATTCGAATTTTCAGCAGTGTTTTCTTGGTGTCGAAGTTGAGATGTCTTTCAACGGATTGCAACTGGAGTATGCCCTTGAGGGCAGCTCGAATTATATTGCATGGAAGGACAGGATGGAGGCGGTGCTAGATGAAAATGGGTTGAAGGAGTTCATAGATGCAGAAATTCCAAAGCCTACTTCTACTGATGCTGCCGTACTTGACGCATGGAAAAAGAAGACAGCAAAGTGTCGAAGGATTCTGTTGGAGGGTGTGAAGGATCACATAGTGTCCAGCCTTCATGGTAAGGCTTCTCCATTCTTGATGTGAAAAGCCTTGACAGATTTATTCCAAAGCAAGAGCGATCAGAGGAAGTTGGCGCTCAAGGACAAACTCAGGAACATAAAGATGGAGAAAGGCGACAGTATGCCCAAGTACATCACGAAGTTCATCCAATGCAAGGATGAGCTGGGAAGTGTGGGGGTGACTGTTGATGATGAGGACTTGGTGAGCTTGGCTCTCCTTGGGCTTCCGAAGAGTTGGCATTCCTATCAGGACTCTGTCAATGGTCGGGAGAAATTGCCAGGATGGGAGCGACTTTGGTCGGATCTTGTGCAAGAGGATATAAGGCGGAGTACCAAGGATGGATCTTCATCAAAGAACTCTGATGAAGAGAATTGCACTTTGGCTGCCAAAGCAAAGAACGGGAAGAGCAAGAAAGCTTCTCATTCCGGTGAAAAAGGCAAGAAGCAGGACATGTCCAAGGTGAAGTGCTTTCACTGTCACCAACACGGACATTACGCCACTAATTCTCCATAGAAGAAGAAAAATAAGCAAGTTGCTGGGACTGCAACTGGAGAGGCCTTAGCCTTGCAGTTTGAGCTGGATTTTTCACTACACGCATGCTTGGTTTCAAGTATGATGGGATCAGTGTGGTTTCTTGACAGTGGTGCGTCTTTTCACATGACAGGAGATCGAGATTTGTTTACTGATCTGGATGAGAAAGATCTTGGAGTGCACATCGAGATGGGCGATGATGGTAGATAAAGTGCGACCGGTATCGGTACCATTTCCTTTGAGAGGGAGTCTGGTAAACCCTTCAGATTGAAGGAAGTGATGCATGTTCCAGGATTGAAGAAGAATCTTATCTCTGTGGCGATGTTAGAAGACAAGGGATATGATGTTGTCTTTAGCGAGGGAAAGGCTTTCCTGCGCAGTAAGGCAACTGGTGAGACTCGGAGGATAGGGGTTCAAGTTAAGAACCTTTATCAATTGCAGGTAGATGGCTGCGCAGCAATGGCAGGCAAGGCAGAAGGAGTGGTGAGCCGGGATGATGGTGAGTTGTGGCACCGGAGATTGGGCCACCTTCACCATGGAGCTTTGAAGATACTGCAGCAGATTTCTACTGGGCTTCCTAAGGGCACTCTTGCGCAGTCAGATCAGTGCAAGGGGTGTACCTTGGGGAAAATTTGTGAAAGCCACCTTTCACGAGAAGGATAGTCGCGCCACGACGATCCTTGAGAGAATTCACACAGACGTGTGTGGACCTTTCTCAGTAGCTTCGACAGCAAAGCACAGGTACTATGTGATCTTTGTTGATGATTTTTCTCAGAAGTGCTGGATCTTCTTCATGCAGAAGAAGAGCGAGACATACTCAAAGTTCTATGAGTTCAAGGCGCTGGTTGAGAAGGAATCGGGGAAGCATGTGAAGGCTCTTAGGAGCGACAATGGTGGTGAATTCATCTCTCCTGAATTCAAGGACTTTTGCAGCGCAGAAGGGATTCAGAGAGAGCTCATTGCACCTCATAACCCACAGCAGAACGGGGTTGCTGAGCGGAAGAACAAAACGATCGTGGGTGCTGCACGGGCGATGTTGCATGATCAGGGCCTACCCATTCACTTGTGGGCGGAGGCATGCAATACTACAGTATATGTGCAGAACCGTTGTCCTCACAAGATACTTGGCATGAGTACACCCGAGGAGGCGTTTTCTAGTAAGAGGCCTGATATTTCCCATTTGAGGATTTTTGGTTCACCTGTTTACATTCATGTGACAAAGGATGCCAGGAAAAAGCTGGAGCCGACTGCGGAGGTTGGGATATTTGTGGGGTACACTGATACGCCCCACAACTATTGTGTGTATTTGCCAGAAAGTCGCAAGACTGTTGTGCGACGGGATATCAAATTTCAGGAAGAGAAAGCCATGAACTGTTCGCTTGAGAGGGAGCTACACTTACATGCAAATGAGGAGCTATTAGTTCCTAAGGATGAGTCTCAGGATGTGGATCACCACAAGAGGAGGTTCATGGAGTGGAAGAGACCACTCAGGCAGCGTCAACCATTAGAGGGCGGAAGCGCACTACAGAAGCTGAGTGACTGGCTCAAGATGCAGAGAAGGTTGTAGGAGCACCTACATCACAGCGCAAACAGAGATAATCACCTGACCGGTATACTGGATACATGGCTCTTATGAGCAAGTGTATCATGACAGAGCCATCCTCTTTCAAGGAAGTTGTGGAGGACCCTGCATGGGTAGATGCCATGGTGGAAGAGTATGATTCGATTGTCAGAATCAGTGCATGGGAGATTGTCCCGAGACCGGAGGGGAAATAGTGGTGGGTTCGAGATGGATCTACAAAGTGAAGCAAGCAGCTGACGGGAGTGTGGAGAAGTACAAGGAAAGATTTTTTGCCTGAGGCTTTTCACAGGTTGGGGGGATCGATTATGAGGAGACCTTTGCACCTTTCGCAAGGTATTCTTCCATACAGACGATTCTTGCTCTCTCAGCGCAGATGGGGTGGCACATTCACCGCATGCATGTACATCTGTGCCTCGAACAATCTTAGTCATTGAGGAGGAGGTGTACATAGAACATCCCGAAGGTTTCGAGATCTTCAGCAGCGAGTCGCATGTGTGCAGGCTCAAGAGAGCGTTGTATGGGTTGAAACAAGCACCTCGTGCTTGGTACACACTGATAGACAATTATTTCACCGGACTTGGATTCTCCAAGAGTGAGGCGGATCCGAACCTATACCAGATTGTGGTGGAGGGTAAGTTGCTCATCATTGTACTTTATGTAGATGATTTGATTTTGACAAGTGATGAGTTGTTGATACTCTCATGTAAGGAGGATCTTGCAAAGGAGTTTGAGATGAAGGACTTGGGCCTCCTTCATTATTTCCTAGGATTGGAAATTTGGCAGCGCAGTGATGGACTGTTTGTTTCTCAGGGTAAGTATGCCTGGGAGATACCGGGGATAAGTTCCCCAATATGCATACATGCAAGTTTTCATACTCCTTTTCCCCGGTGGTTGAGGAAGGAGGATGCTGGGCTTCTGGCCGGAGAAGGATGCCACCGTTTATCGACAACAGGGTCACTTATGTATCCTGTCAACACATCAGACCTATATATATATGTCAAGAACCAGCCACAAGCTATGGTTAAGCCAACCAAGCCTTCCTGAAGGTGGGAAAGCATATTGTTTATCTCAGAGGCACATCGGGATATGGATTATGGTACAGACAGTCGGATGAGGTGAAGCTGTGTGGCTTCACGGATGAAGATTGGGCAGGGAGCCCAATAGACAGAAATAGCACATATGGAGGGATTTTCAGTATCGGGTCGACAGCAATTTCTTGGTACAGCAGGAAGCAGAGATCCGTGGCACTCAGTTCAGCAGAGGCCAAGTATATGGCAGCGAGTTTGGCTGCATGCGAGGCTATATGGATGAGGAAGATCCCGGTCGGGTTGTTCGGTTCACACTTAGATCCTACTGTGATATATTGTGATAATCAGAGTTGCATCAAACTCTCGGTTAATCCAGTATTTCATGATAGATATAAACACATTGACATCCGGTATCATCATATCAGAGATTGTGTGCAGCGGAAGATCATGTTACTTTCATACATTCCCACGGAGGATCAGGATGTTGATATCTTGACGAAGGCGCTCACCAGGAGAAAATTCGAATACCACAAGGGCAGGATAGGGGTGGCAGATAATCCTTATCTTGTTGAGAGGGAGTGTTGAGATTGAAACAAGATGATGAGCTTAGTGGAAAGAAGTCGCCTTCACTAAGTGGGCCCGCAGGCTATTTTTGGCGCAAAGTCTATTTTTAGACTATGTCTATTTTTAGACATATGGATCATGTTCTATGAGTTGCAGGATGCTATTTGTGGATGGCTGGTCAAGTTGGAAAAAATAGATGGACTTCTATTTTTAGACATATTGGGCGGAATCTATTTTTAGATTGCCAGTCTAAAAATAGATATGTCAAATATTATTAGCTCTTAATAATATTTAGACTCTAAACATTATCTTATTCTCTTGGAGCACTTTAGTTTGATGCCTAGAAGTGGCACATGCAGCTGACAGAAGGAATTACGCTATTCCTAAGGGTTTAGTGGAGCTATTGCATGAAGACTTCAGTTAGAACTCATGTGACAGAGTTTGGTGGAGTTGATTGAGGAAGTTAGTGGAGTTGTATTCAGTTTAACTAATCTAAACATGGTTGAGCTATTTGTATTCAGTTTAACTAATTGATACAATTAGTGAGAGTGGTGTGAATTAATTATTAATTAATTCACTAATTATATACTCATTAATCAACTAAAGAATACATCAGTTAACTTCAGTGCATGGACAGTTTCAGTGGAGACCAGTGTAGGAATAGGTGAAAGAGCAGATTAACTATCAGTTGTGACTATACTATTGATATTTGCAACACACAGATAGGTGGAGTAAGCCCATGAGGATTGTGAAGTTCAAGCCAGGTGGTTATCTATTTAATGAAGCCATCCCATAGCTTAAAAACGTACAGAGGTCGTGCTATCAAGGGTTATATTGAGCAACAGCCAAGTGAGATTCATTTATATGTGTAGCACCGAGGGTGCAAAAGAGAGCCATAGAGTTTTTGTACTTTCATGACAGCATATATTTTCATGACATAATACGTTGGATAGTTGGGGCTTTGCTTTGCGCTCATGGAAGTATTGTGTTCATATGTGTGATTGTTTGTGGTTTTAATGTATGCATGCAATTGATTTTATTTCCGCATGTGATGATCAATGGTAGAAGAGATTTTGTATTATGCATGAAGCTAAAATAATGTGTGATCAGGAGAATCTCGGTGAATAATATATCAATTATTCAAATTTCTACATCATCTATATCTATGACCCCTTCTTCTTCTATAGTAGTCATTATGGCCTTCTTGTTGTAAACTATTTTAAACTTATTTTCAATAATTGTTTCTGCTAAATAGCCTTCTTCTTTTCTAGGTCTTTTATTAGATACTTTTGCTTGTTGGCCAATTGTAACCACCTGTGTACTTTCCATTTGCTTTTCCTGCAGGCTATCTGTTTGCATCTCCTGAATATCATCTATTAATGTGTTTTCAACCCATTCTATCTGATTATCATACTTTTCAATTAATGGCTTTGACTCATGGAGGAATGGAGTTAACTTACACTTGACCCTGAGGTTACTTAAAATACCTTGAGGGTCGTAGTTCCAGTAAAAGCTTTCTTGGAACTTGAATGTTGATAATTTTTTGATTACCTCTTTCAAGGCATCTCTGTTATTGATTATGAAGGGGCCAATTTGAAATTTTAGCTTGAACTGTGCTTTCTTTTTGGAGGCTATGAAATTCACTGCATCTGCATTCAAAATCTGCCTTAAGTACTCCAAAGCAAAAGTTCTAGTAGTTATAAACTTGGGTAATTTGTAAGGAGCCAAAATTGCACCATATACTCTGATTTCTATGTGATTTTTGTACAAATACCAGTCTCCAACCTTACAGTTTTCAGGCAACTGTAAAATTCTTTTGATTTCTTCATTAATCCTTGGTGGCTCTGCTTTGTTCAACAAACTCATGGAAGTTTTAATAAACAAATCATTGAAGTCCTTGTAGCTGTATTCACTGTTGTTTTTCCTAAGTAGAGAAGTCCAGAATATCACTGAAAGAGGTTTACCTTCCACATCCATCTTCTGTATTGCAATTGGAAAATTGTCTGCCTCAGTAAATAGGAAGAGATGTAACATATATGATGAATATCTGAACACTCCTTCATCAGGTAATTTAATTAACTGATAATGCATATTATTAGCAATGAATTTGGCAAGGTTGAAGACCAGTTCTGGTTGTTGTCTTGGAGACAAGGTAGAGAGGAAAGCTAGAATGGAGGCATCTGTAAATTCATCATTAGCATAGCCTAGAATGAACGACAGCATGGAAATGATTTGTCTATAGCCCTCAGGGAAATCAAAAGTATCATAAGGTGGATTTAACTTAGGAAGGTTAACATGATTAGGCATGAAGTTTTGGAGGATCATAAACTTCCTAGGGAAATCCAGGTCTAAATATATCTGAGTCAAATATTCAATGGACAATGAGACTGCTCGTGGATCATGGCTTAGTTGGAGCATATCATTGATGGCTTTAGCAGTGATGTAAAACAAGACCTCATTATCTTTGTTCACCATGCATCTCTGGTCAGGGATATAGTGCAACTGACACAATCTAATGAAATGTTGAGCTAGATGTACGATGGGAACCACGTATTTAGGAAAATTGGAGTCCCATACAGGTATATCATTTGTCATTTTCTTCTCAAATTTTTCATGACACCAACTATGTACTTCAAGTAGATCAAATTCTAAGGTAGCATCGGAAATTTTATAATCTAAATCAATCAAGGGACTGTTCTCTTCAGAGGTGACAGGTGGCTGCAACGGTCTGACTACTTCAGTGGAATATGCAGTTAGGACAAGAGTAGGTTTATCAATTTTTGAAGGTTTAGGATTTGGAAGCTTGCTGGAGGCAGGCTTCTGAGGTTTGGGACCTCCAGTCCTAGGGGTAACCTGTTTTTTTGTCATTTTAAATGAAACTGAGCAAGATTAGATTGTTTGCTTAGCTCTTTTTGGAAACAGAAGGTCAATTAAGCTGCTTAAGGGAAAAATTCAGAATCTGGGCAAGGGTTTTACGATGAAAACACATATTTTCAATGTTCAAAGGATTGGAAAGGGATTTTAATGGTCTTCTCAGTAATTCAAATGGATTTTAACCACGGAAATGGATTTTGGATGATCCAAACTCTTCAGGCGAAAGTGGCAAATTCTGGGAAATTTTTGACAGGGTTTCACCTATTTCTTCAAGGCTTGAGTACTTTCAGATAAGTACTTTTTGGCTTTATATATGAAAATTCTATTTAATTTTGTTCTCTGAAACTAAGTATTTGCAGGTTGGATTATTGAAAAATACCTTGAACAGGTATGGTTGCGGTCGAAGAGAGTTTCCAGGTTGTACCAGTCTTCAAACTGGTCGCAACTATTTGGTAGAAGGCACTGAGAGTATTTGGAGGTGAATTTCAGAGGGGAAATGGCTTCATGTAGGAAAATTGGTCAGCAGAGGTTCAGCGATGGTGTCTGTGAGTATTTTTCTGAAGGTCGAAGGCGCAAATGATATGAAAATAATAAAAACTAAGGTTGAAACCTTAAGTTTTATCAATATACATAACATTTATTACAAGTTGAGTTTAATGGCGGGAGCGGTTTTCGTATTTGAAGGCGAAACCATTAGTGGTTATTGCATTGCTCCTGGACGATAAACAATTTTTCACTTTTGTAATGTGATCCAGTAGAAATGAGACACGAAGTGGATGGTGGTTTCGAAAAACAACTTTTATCACAAAAAAATTTTCCAACTTCGCCTGATCACTTTTGTAATGCGATATGAGATCCGCTCCGTCGGATTTGATTGAGCGATGCGAACGGCTGAGATGCATCGGGAAGCTGAGGGGAAACAAGGTGGGACCGGTTTTTTTTTTATATGCGTCATTGATTTGATAAGAGAAAATCGACGGTCATGTTTTAATGCGATAGGGAATGGTAAGGCAAGGGAAGGTTTGTCGCATTAGATTTGGACCATCAGATTAATGAGGTGAAGATGATCGGAGGGATGGGAATGACTGCGAGGGCGCATAGTTTTTGATGGAGTCTGATGCATAAAATGAGTTTATACATAGAATAGGGCGGGTTATAAATGTTTAACCAAGGTTTAATCTGTGGTAAGGGGATATATACCGGGGAAAGGGGTAAGGTTAACCTTAGGTAGAGGTAATGCAGGAACGGGAGTAAGTACTCTTTTTCTGCGCTATTTTTAATACAAAGTATATAAAAATGCGTTTTTTTACAAATTTAATTATATTATATATTTTTAGATTTAGTTAAAGTTATAAAAATATAGGGGAGCGGGAATATTTTTTATCGGTAGTTTTGTGTCAAAGGGGTAATTTTGGGATGTTATTTCAACATGTGTTTAATATCTTTAACACAAAAGCATATAATAAGGGGGTTTTTGGGTTATTAAATAAAAAGAAGTTATACTAATAGGACTAGGATATTTGATAGGGAGTTAATAAAATAGGTTAAGTGTTAATATGAAAGAGACAATGAATACTCAAAAATTCATAAATAAAACTAAGGAAAGTGAAAGTTACAGTAAAGCTTTATTTTCATAACTCATTCACTTTTAACTTAGTACATCATGTTTTTTGAGGGTTTTATGCCTGGTAAAAATGGGGGAAGTTAATTAAATGGGTCTTTATATAACATTTAAGTAAGAAAAGAGTTCTCACTTATGAAATTAAATGGTGATGAGTGCATGAAGGGGTAAATGAAGAAAATTTCTGGGATTAAAATAGAAAATTAACATTTTCAACCAATCAGTCATTGAGCCTTGGGTCCGGTCCCAATAGAAGTCAAGGAAATGCCTTGAGCCTCTTTGACTGACAGTCTAGAATATCAAATTTCTATGGGAGGAGAAATTAGTTATTTGTAGCCTGGTGAAATATATTTACAATGATGTCTCCCACCTTCTTCTACCTACCTAGTCATTATCTTCTAACATTTTTTCCTTCTATTTTAATCAAGTGCATTTGAACTAGCAACCTTGCAACATTATATTATTTTTTAAAAGCAGTAAACTATCTAATTCTACACTTATTTCAACCAAGAATCCAGATTAAACTGTTGGATTCTTTTATTCTCTACCTAACTGCTAAATTTTCATGATTAAACTGTATGACAATTCTTTTTTCACTATCTACAACATTTGAAATTGAAAGATGACAAGTCAAGATTAAATTGTTCAACTCATCATGGACTATGGAATTTATTGACACTCTGCCATAATCAACTGCAAAAAGTAAAGTAGTGGCATTTAGACTTGCACACTTTCATGCTTTATTCATCTTTTTTCTTTTGGGGTATATTATTTTTTCTAAGTCCTTTGATTTTTCTTTTAGGACACCTCTTTTTTTTTTTTTTTACTACAAAATATGGGAATGCAACTTGCAGAAAGCAAAGTATGTACATATTTACAATATTACCATCATTCAAGTCAAAATTATGAATCCTATATTTATAGGTTGCTAACAGATGTTACCTCTGAGGTTTTTTCTTTAGCATTGAAATTACAAAGTACTAACATAGTGGCGACCATACTGGGGAAAAACATTTTATCTTCCTCAGAAAAGTGTTTCAAGTTCCAGATCTGATTACTGATGGTGGACAGTGATGTGTCACAAGAAGGCTGAATTATTCACCTGTCGAATCCATGTTAAAACTATCTAGAGCTTCAAAGTTTCCAGGGTGACTCCACTGTTAGAGAATCTAGGTTTTAGAACATTCATGGCAACTCCACTACATGTTGATCGGATTTCTTTCTAAATGAGATGACAGGGTTTTTTGGAAATCTTCTATCTTGTGAAGTTTTAAAAGAATTCAGGGATGAGTTAGCAGATTTTCAAATTGATGAAGATTTTTTAACAGTTGTGTTTCGTTGTTTGGAATCAAGCAAAATTTATCCTAAAGGAAAAATTTGTTTTCTTGAGTTAGTTGCTGAAATATTTGAGAAGGGTATTGAACTTTTGGATTTTCGGATTCAGACATATAATATCCAAGATCCTAAACAATTCTTGGAAAATATTCCTTCTCCAAAGCAAGAGGAGATTGTATTTCCTTTTGATTTGCAGATTGATGAGAATTATGTTTTCAAGTACAAGACTGAATCTGTAGAGTTAGAATCAGGGTTTAACCTTGAAGATATAGCTGATGAAATCATCCATGATCAGCTGGTCATTGAAGGCCTGAAAGCTAACATAATAAATCATGTTTTTATTGATCCTATAAAAGACTACATGTAGGTTCTTTTCAGCTTAAGTGTTCACCCATGCTTTCACTATAAGGACCAGATCCATCAGCGTTTGCCATTACATGTTACAACTTTGATTTTGTGGACAAATAGTCAAGTTGTCCTTTTGATTAAGATAACATGCAGTCAAGTAGTCCACTTGTTTCAGAAACTGCTTGACTGGCTTCATTGGCATTTTTGTATTACTTTATTCAACATGATTTTCAGCAGTATAGGGTAGGTAGAAGTGTGCAAATAAGCTCAGTGATTTGAGCATTTTTCCAAGATTTTTTTCCAGTTTTAGTTTTAGATTTCATTTCAGATTTTAGTTCGGTGCGTTTCAGATTTCAGTGTGAAGAATGGTTTTGATTTCAGTTTGAATATTTTTAGTCACAGAGGTTTTTATGACAGAGCATGTTGCAGGCTTGGGATCAACCCAATAGATCAGACTACTAGTCTACGGTGTTCTTGGAACCTCATAGGAAGAGTGCCATCCCTAGTTGGAGCTTATGTTAGGGTCCTATAAATTTGTATAGGGTCACTTGATTATTGCTGATAATCATTATATTTCATATGTTGTAAATAATATTCCATATTGATAGTTTGAAGTTTTCTGTAGTGTGAGTTTCAAGGAGGGGGATTCAAAATCTCCACAGTATCCATTTTTACATCACCATATTTTAAATGATTTCCAAAACAAGTCAAAACTTTAAGAAAAATAAAAAAAATATGCTTGCAACTCAAAATGCAGCATTAGAGGATAATTAAGTATGTTTAGATTAAATTAATCACATCATTTAAATGTGATTAAGTAAATTGTAAGAAGGATTTGGAACTATAGTTTGATTTTATTATAAAGTTGAAAGATACAAAAGGCACATCTCGACAAAATTTCTCTGTCACCGCATTTCACACCCACCTTCCTCAAACCACTTACCATGCCCAACCCCCTCCGAAAACCACTCCTCATCCCTTTCCCGCCTGATCCTGCTCCCGCTTATCGTTCCATTCTTGCACTTTCCTTCCGCATTCACACATAAATTATTTATACCAACGATGTGCCTCCACATCGTCCCCCACCTCCATGTCACCTCTTGCCTCCACATCATATGTTCGTTTCATGGTGAGTTAAAACTATGTTTTTTCCCTATACAATACAATAATTTTAAACATAGTTTACAAACAACTGAGAATGAATTTTTAAAACTTGAAAGAGGTTTTTGTGGAAAATATCCTAATATACAAAAACCTCTCTCATTTTTCTAACAACTATTATGGTTTTGGAAATTTGAAAGAATATTTGAAGGAACATTTTCTAGAAATTTCCTATTTAGTCATCTTTTTGAAGAGCAGATTGTGGCCAACAAGAGATTAATCTTGAGAAAATAGAGGAGGCTTATGTTCCTAAGAATCCAAAATAAAAAAACCTATCTCACTTTGCAAACCGATATTACAGAATAAGAAATACATTCACATCTTCACAACTTATTTTTCTGCCTGTGCAAAGTTCTGTTTTAGACATCTTTTTGCAGAGAATTGTGAACAACTGGAGCAACACTTTGGGAAACTGAGAGAGTCATATCTCAAAAACATCGTCATATACAATAACCTCTTTCACTTTTTACATATATATCTCAGATTGATATATTCAAAGGGATAATTGGATCCTATTTTTCAGCAATTTAGGAGGAAAAAGCTCAAAGATAGTTAGTGACTGGGAGGCCACCTCATCAAATAAGAGTTACTATCAATTTTGAATTTCTATTATTTGTCACCAGTAATTCAAAAAGATAGTTCCAATTAGATTCATTATTTTTGAATGTCCTATGTTTCAGTTCTATTTGTGTAACATAGTTAGAGATATTTGTAATAAATCTTGATATTTTTTCAAGATATTTTAGTTTAGAGTTAGTATAGATACTTCATAATTTGAAGTAAAATATGTTGGGATTTTTAATGAGGAAGACCACCATTCATTGTAAAGATTCTCAGTGAGTTCAAGTGACCATTTGCAAGTAATACAATACCAATTGTTTCAGGATTCATGTGGTATACGAACTGGTGAAGTTTTTCTTCTGTAAACTATGTTATTTCATCAATTTTCTATTCCTAAGTAAATATCAAAAACTTAATTGTATAATAGAAACTGTGATGAATAAGATATGTTAATTATAACACCTTACTCTGGATGTTACAAATTTACATGTTTTCCACTGAAGTCAGATTGAAGAATACTTAATTTTTTTTCAATCTCTATTGAATTCCACGTTTCTTTCACTTTCATAATTCACTTAAAATCTTAAAAAGATCCAAAGTAGTGCAACCTAGCTTGCCTTTTTTCACTCAAGCTTGATACTTACGCTTCCAACTTTGCAAATCTCTCTTTTGTCAGATCATTAGGGTTATTGTGAATATACTTATCAGCCTATTGTACTATACAACACCCCCCATTTTTTTTAATAATAAATGGGGACCCTTTAAAAAATAAATATAAATTTATAAGCATTATTTCATTTTAGCATAAGTCTTAAACTTTAGGAATAAAGGTTGTTCCTTTCCACTTTGATTTCAAAGCACTCAGTGCAAATCGCATACCTTACAAGCCAACAAAGTTAAAACACATAAAATATTTGTGAATTGCGAAATTCACTTCAACCTTTTTGAAAGATATGAAATTCCCCGTTAAAAATCTTTAAAATTCCTTAAAGTATTAATCGCATCACTCCTCCTTTAAAGAACAAACTTATAATATTTTGAAAAGAGTTGTGATGAGTTGGACCTGACGAAACAATAAAAGAACAATGAAGTGTATCAAAAAATCTGATAAAACGCAATACCATGAGTCTTTAGCACATATCGAATTCCGCAACGAGAAATCAAATGGAAAATTTTATAGACCGCAATGAATTGCGATGTGTGATTTGCGCAGATCGCATTTTGGAAGTTCGCCAGTGGCGAAAATATGTACTATTGGTATTTTGTATAAGTTGTGATTTGCGTTATAACATTTAGTATTCAAGTGAGTGAAGTGATTCTTATTCAATCAATCCGTTATAAGATCTAACGACTTAGATCGTTAGATTAGACATATTGCGTAAGGCGTGTAAGAGATTTGATATAACGAGTTAAGGTTTATTAACAACATTTAATGGGTGCAAGGTTCA
The DNA here is from genome assembly GCA_034641835.2 of Pinus albicaulis. NCBI lineage: Eukaryota > Viridiplantae > Streptophyta > Pinopsida > Pinales > Pinaceae > Pinus > Pinus albicaulis. The sequence goes on from CM076583.1 coordinate 1,325,965,223, forward strand.
AAATATTAATATCTTACTTGAAGCGTGTTTTAAATTTAAAGCACCAGATTTTGATTATGTTGATTTAGCTCTATTCTCTGTCCTTGTCTCTACTCATCTCAGATATGAATTTACTCGTTTCGCTTAAATTCAAGAAACCACCTAAAGAATAAATATCAAATGGAATGGAGAATAAAGGCAAAACAGTTTCCGAAGCATCCGCTGCAGAAGACACAGACATGCCTCCATTATTCTCAGACACAGGTGCAATAAGGATTGTGGGAGTTCTTCATGGGAGGCCATGTACAACCTATTTGGGGGAGAAAAACCAAGAGAATTAAAGAAAACAGTAACAGTATATGGGGAAATTTCACCAGACCTGTCTTACTTTGAATTTGCATGTTTGTTTCTCCATAGCATAGCGATGGGACCCAAAATTTTACCATATACTAATATGGTAAAATGGGTCATTGGCAACCTCAACATATAAGACAAAACATTCAAGAATTCTACATTGGTGAATATTGGTTCGTTCACCGCAGAGGATTTACAGATAATGTATCATCTACCTATGCCGCAGAATATTTATGATAAAGCCTTTTTGAAAATCTTTACGAAAAATAATATAGACCTCATGAAAGTGGTAAAAGGATGGAAAGAAGACCAAGGCAAGGTAAAACGAGATTAACTCGGTATGTACCCGATAGCACAATTACCCTCCCCTTATTGTTATGCAACATAAGTGTTATGTAGATTATTTTCCAAACCAGATACCACTAGATTTTCCATAGAATGGGTTCCTTTAATTGACGCAATCATAAATTCATTTATCAGGAATTGGAAACCATGTTGTCTGATAATATGGTTAAAACCATTATGGATTATAGGAAAAATAGAGTCTAATCCACTAGGACAATACCTCCCTTCTACATGAGCGTGTACATCATGGATGCAATTTGTTTCTGTTCAAGATTTCCTATTATGGGATGGAAGTGGACAAGCCAGGACCCCAATCCAATTCATATTTACCATAAAGCCTTATGGGAATCCGAGTTTCATCTGCATTTTTATAAAATTTGTAATGGATTTATGTTGCCCATCCATCAGACCATATTTAATGTAGTGGTCCCAGAAAGTGACTTTTTTCCATTTCCAGGAATGCACGCTTTTCGGGCAAAAAGGTGCATCAAAAGGCGCTCTTCTCGAAGGAAAATGCGTGCATTTGAGCATTTATGACTAGTTCAAATTTTATTTTCTCAAAACCTTAAATATTTTAAATACTTCTTGATTCCATAATGTATTCCTGTCCTATAAATCCTTGGGCTCGGCATTAATTGATGTCGTCTTCTGCTATACGATTTTCCAGTGTTAATAGTTGCCCCCTAATGTGTGAGGTCTAGGGAGAACTGTATAGCCAAAATACATTATAGTTTCTTTTCTATATCATACGTAGAGAGAGAGAGAGAGAGAGAGGCTTGCATGTATTTTGGGAATAGACAACACCTTGCACTATTTCCAAGATAACTACGGCCTAAGGGACCCCCTGCAAGCAGACAAAATATACAACATATTTGCAAAATTTCAAAAAGGCGGGCATGTCCCATGCTCGTGATGCTATGGCTAGTTAAACAAAATTGATAGATACATGTGTTGACTGTGTCACTACTATGGTAGTGATGCTGGTGGTTGTTGACAACAACTGCTGACGCCCTCAGGGGCATTTTTTCTTTGACGATAGGTGGAATGTGGTACCCATATGTGTAATCCTAGTAGGGCATTTCACTGTGCCATGTATGCATATGTACTGGCTGGGACCTTCCCATGTAAGCATTGTTGTCAAAGACGCTTATAAAGGCACGGGTCTTCGACAGATCTTGATCAAAGTGCAATGGTTTTAAGGTACGATAGCATCGTGACATGAAAGCTTTTGATGTATTCGAATGTCAAGAGGATCGATGACATCTATGGACAATGATGTCTCCCATAGTGCCACCCGAGGATACCCCTTTGCATGGGGAGGGGTCATCCAAGGTACCGCTTCCTTTTTGGAAAAGAGGTGTTGAAGTCGACAAAAAGGAAGCCTTAACCGAACCATAATGGGTTTAACATAGGCATGTTGGTGAGCGGTAGCTGAAAATGGATGATAGGGATTCAGTGGCCCAAGGTCAAATTATACTTGAGAAGCTTGGCAATGTTCATAGGTATTTCTGAAGGGAAAAGTCCCTAGAGTCGATAGGACTTCCAGGGCTGGTATGGACCAACTATGATTGTCGTAATGGTGCATGCATGGGGGAGATGAAATACTTCGACCAAGGGAGATGGGGGACTGCTACCATGGGAGGAAAGGTGAAATATGAGCGCGAAGTGGTGAAGGGCATCATTTGCAGTCTTTGCACACTTACCAAAAATATAAAATAATGGGGTTTGGTTTGTACAAAACACAAATATGGGTACCCCGAAACATGAAAGAGGGTCGCTCACTGAAGGTGTGAGAACATTTTTTTGCTGGGGGTAGGGGTCCCATTGGTTGGTCTCGTGTGCAGGGTTGATGAAGCGGAAGATATCGCAGATGGGAGTACGCTGATGGAGGTGTTAGGGTCCCGTGATTTGGCCGATTGGTGAGCCAAATGACGATGTAACATCAAACCAAGCTTTGGAGCCCAAGGACCTAGCCTTCCTGGACTCAGAGAGGGCTCTCTCTATTATATGTAAAAGATATCGGTGTGTTTGCTTATGTTATTATGATATTAGGCTAGTTATGAAGTGAGTTTTTGATTTTTGGTTTTTTAAGTTTGTGAGGGATAAAACTGATCAAAGATATAAACTGGATAACAAGATGTAGATAAACTGGGCTATGGGGTCAAAAAGGTCAAGGAAGCTATCAGATGATGATGTAAGGCTGCTGTAGGGCCGATTTGATTCACGGTAGAAGGGATATTTGGGAAAAATGGAGTAAATGGACATCAAGTTTGTGAAAGACGAGGGATTTCAAGTATAACTAGTTGATAGCAGACATAAACATGTTATAGCAAGCCATTAATCATGCTAAATGTAACTATGAGCTAATTAATACATAGAAATCAAACATTCCAGCCATACATAGAAGTATAAGACCCTCTAACTTTGGGAAATGGATATCAGACTTTGGGGAAAACACATAAGAAGGACTAACAACTCAAAATACTATGCCGGAACGCCTAAACACAGTCTTTAAGTTATTGGGCACTTTGACAAACAAGCTTTCATAGTTTTAGGCAAAGGGCTAGATCGGGACTAGGCCTCCTTGGTTCAACAAGATGATAAATTAATAAGTCAAAGAGATAGTTTCATGGACAGAACTATGGACAGCTTATAGGTAAGTAGGGCACACCATACATCCTACTCAACATGCATAGAACTTATGAATAAAACTAGCAAACAATATCCTTAAGTTACCAAAGAGCAGTTAAGAATTCTTTAGTACAACTAAGGAAGAAGAAAACATAAAGCTATGAAGATTCAGGAATTTTGAGGTGCCTCCATGGGCATATCTCAAAATTAATCTCTACTGATCTATAGCAGCAAGAAGAATGTATCATGAATGAAAACTAGAAGACAACAACAAAGCAAGAAGCACTATACCATTCTACCATGTCATGGAATCCATCAACAACCCTTCATCATTCATCAAAAGCATCCAAGAGGTAGTCCAAAATCATAACACAAGTATGTTCTTCAAAGCTCATATGACCAATATATTGATTCTTCTCTCAAGTTCAGCTTTGTTTTACAATGAAGCCTTGTGGAATAAATAGGCTCAAGTGAGGAAAACCTCATGGTGCAACTAGCTATCCCATTGGCCTAATCAAAATATCTAAACTTGTCCTTGAGGCTTTGCAAAGCCCAAGGCACAAAATATCCCATAAAATATCTAAAAAAATACTAAAAACGGAAATTATATTGACTTTGCATCATTTTCCAAGTGCAAAAATAGCTAAACGCACATTTGGAAAAAGCAGATTTTTGAGGTTCAAAAATTACAAAAATATTTCAAATTTATATCAGGAAAAGGTCCCCTGACTTGCCGGAAACATTTGGCAGCCTTCCCGGTGTCGAAATGAGGCTCATGATGGCTCGTTGGAAAGCTTTCTGTGTCTACTTTCCGGTGCAACTGAAATCATCTCAATCTGATACATGGAAGTCTTCCAAATCTGTACCTGTGTGTAAAAAGCCGGGAAATAGCAAAGCGCTGATATGCCGGGCAGAATGTGCAAAAAGTGAGCATTTTTCGCCAATTTGAGGGGGTGAATGATCTCCAAATGCTCTGAAAATCGCTGAGGACCTGATCATGAAATTATGGCATCAACTGGTATCATCATCCTCCCTTGACAAATCCTCAATCTGAAATGGCGAAATTATGAGTTTTCGACCAAAAACCTAAAAAATGCCAAAAAACAAAAAGTTGCCGAAATGGGCCCAAAATTGGCATGCATGACCCTCAGGGGTCCCTAGCAACATGCTCCGAAGCTGAGGCTAAAATATCAAGTGCTGATATGCCTTTCTCCTCCTTCCGTGTCGGATGCTTCCTCTTTAGCCTCCTTGTTCATCACTGTCATTCTGCTGCTCGGTCTCAATTTCCTGCTCATTCTGTTGCTCAAGCTGTTTCCCTTATCATCAGTTTGCTGCTGCCCAGCACTCTTCTCTTCTTGCTCTTGCTGCTGTCCTCCAAACAAGACTCTGTCCTAGCCTGTCAACTCACTTGTTTTGATAGGGCAACAATGTTTTCTTGATGTTTGCAAAATGCCCCCTTTCAATATAAAAACCCCTGCTTTATCAGAAAAAGGTTTGTCCACCTTTAAAGTATCTCTGTCAGTAGATTTCTCACTAAGAGACCATATAGTGAAAAGGAGCCAACTGTTAGGTGAATTGTCTGTTCAAAGTGTCAAGAAATCACCTTGTTCTTGTGAGGTTTAGAGGCCAACAATACATCTGTATCTTTGTCCCAAGGTAGACCTTCCAATCATAACAAAACCTACCTTTCCTATTGTGCTAATGAATCAACAGACTTATGGCTTATGCAATCAAACCTCAGTGTAAATATACAGTCAAATTCACAGTTAGAGAACAGAGGTGACAGAGTTAAACAAGCTATAAGGTTTCAACAGAGGCTGTAGCAGCTTATTTCTTTCAAAATAATCAGTGGCCCCTTATCAATGTAACCCTTGCCTGTGCAGAAAAAACCTCTACTCTATATGCACATCCACTTATCAATATGAGCTGGAAAAACAAAAGACAGTCAAGTGGTAAACACAGTGAACACTGTCCTTTCTCTTTGTATGCCACTCAAAAGGTAGAGTCAATAACCATCACATAGTCAGCAAAAGGAACAAACACATTCAAAAAGGTCACTGTGTTAGAGGGAGAGTCATCAAGATCTTTGATGTGAGCACAACAGCCCTGTGGCAGTCAGACAGCAAAGCTCCTTTAACCAACACACTGCCCTTGTATCCAATATTTCCTACCCACAGTAAAAAAAAAACAACCTCAAATGCAAAAGTAGCTCTACTTATTGACATCAGCTTTATAGAATAAAGAGGCAATAGTGGTTACTTGCCCTTTTTTAACCCACAAAGATGCCCTTTGAATCAACAACACTTACATAGTGATCACTTTCATGGAATTTAAGCCCACTGCTCTGTTTATTTCAGATACTGTGTTCCTCTCCTTGGGCACTGCTCTGCACCTTTTAATGCTGTTTGGAGGGCAGTTTTTGAGGTTTTTAATCATCAATAGGAATCCACCGTTTTGCCCTTTAAAACCCTGTGTTTTTTCCTCCAAAACTGCTCTACCCTTCCACTTGTTTTGAGCGTGGTTATTTGGTTTCTAATACCAACAGGATGCACCAATTCTATTATGCAGATATTAGGCTAACAGTGATATAACAATTTCTGAGTTTTTAACACAAACACATACCTCTTAACAAAACTCAATGCTGCGATTTAGACTTATGGATTTCAACCCCTTTTTCATCACTCAACAGCTTTGAAAGGAGCATGGAGGTGTATAAATACCTTGAATATCGATGGCAATCTTTGCATTGAGGGTTTGAGTAGCTATGGAAAGATTTTTTTAAGGTTTTGAGTGAATTTTGACCAATGCTACAGAAGTGCCGCGCGCTGCTACAGGCGCGTCGCGCAGCAGTGCATTCCTTTGTAAATTTTGTGCACAGGCGCGTCGCACACTTTTCCAGGAGCATCGCGCAAGTTTGCAGTCCATTTTGAAGGCCTTCCCGGTGTCAAAATTGGGCGCAAGATGGCTCGTTGGAAAGCTGTGGAAGTATAATTTCCAGAACAACTTGAATTTTTCCATTTGGAGTCCATTTGATTGTTCAAAAATTGATTTTCCCAACACTAGTCAAAACTGGTGAATCCTGGTGCAGAAATGCATCAAGCTGTTTGTAGGCCATTTTTGAATGCCTTCCCGGTGTCAGAATTGGGCGCGAGATGGCTTGTTGGAAAGCTGTGGAAGTCTAATTTCCAGAAAAACTTGAATTTTTTCATTTGGTGTCCATTTGATCCTTCAAAAACTGACTGTCCCATCACTGGTCAAAAATGGTGAATGCTGGTGCAGAAAAACCTAGCGTTGATTGCAGGCTACTTTTGGATGCCTTCCTTTTGTCGGAATTTGGCTCGAGATGGCTCATCGGAAAGCTATGGAAGTCTAATTTCCATAAAAAATTTAATTTTTTCATTTGGAATCAATTTGGTTGTTCAAAATCTGACTGTCCCATCACTGGTCAAAATGATGAATCCTGGTGCAGAAATTTTCCCATGACATCTGAATTTTTCACGTTTCTCACAAACCATGATACCTGTGTAGAAACTGAAGTAGGTTTTTATTATTGAACCTATTAGGGACAAAAACCGCTCTCAATTTTGTAAATTTCATCTCCATTTTGTCAGAAACACATTTTGAACCGAACTGCCCAAGCGCTCTTTAACCTCTGTCTTTGTATGGCTTTGTCTCCCTGGTGACCTTTTAACATAGCATCCCAAATTTTGAATAATACCCTGATGAATATCAAACCATCCTTTGCCACTTTTTTTTTAACACTGTTGATGGCATTTGTCATGTAAACCCCACTTCAAAACTGTTTAAAAATCCTGAAGATTGCTTTATTATTTGAAGGGAATAGGGTTTGTCTTTTCACCTTGCTTTGACAGCATTCTATCTTTACTTGCTTTTCAACCTGTTTCCCACTGTAGGTGCCCAAATTTTCTGAACCTATTTGGATTTAGTCATGGCTCTGTGATTTAAGAAAGGCACCTCTTTTCAAAATACTTCCCTGCTTGTAGTTGTATCATCTATGATATCTCTGTCTTTTTTAATAATGAAAAATTGTGTTTGTTTCAAATCATCTAAACAATGACAGTCTATCAAAACAAACTCCTTTGCCTATTCATAAAATTGTATACCTATTCACAATGTCCTTTTGGGAACTAATCTTGAATTGCCTCCCATCATTTGTGATGTATATCTGAAAGGAGAAATCAATGAACCAGGAGGAACAGGTCTCTTTGAAACACAGTTATCATTTCCTTTGATCAGTGCATTGATCTTTTTTGTAACAGAATCATTCCAAGGTTCAGATCTGTCCACTGCTTGACACTTTTGGTGATATTTTTAATAAGGAAAAACCACTCAAGATCTTTTGAAGAGCATTGAAAGTTGTTTTGTCATTTTTAAAAGGAGGTGGTCTGTCTTTTCCCAACTTGGTTGATAGTTTCTGTTTCGAGGTGATTCACAAGCTTCCTCCTTTGATTGTAAGTGCCATATTTTAGTTGCATCCATTCATACTATCTTTCTCTGTTTCCTTGAAAGGAATTCTTTTAGACTTTTTGGAATGTGAAAGTGAGGTGTTGTTTGACCCCTTCTCCTAAAGAAACTGCCCCCTTTTGTATCAATGGCATGCATATTCAAATTGTCTCTTGTCCACCATGATGTATAGTTTGAAAGACATTTCCCTATGAGTAGGAAAACCAATACCTTTTGAATCATAAACACCATCTGTTACCTGTGCAATGACTTTTGCTTTCCTTCTTTGTCTCTTTCCACTGCATCTTTTGACCAATCAGTCTTTAACAACATTCAATGCCTTGGCCATCTGCTCATAAATGAAGGAGGCCCTTCACTTGGCAAAGTATCTGAAGATTGTTTGATAAGGCTGCCTGACAAGGGTTTTTCTTGGATTATGATGGTAAGCAAACAAACCTGAAAACATTAATACTTTTACCTCTGCCTGCAATCACTACTGTGCTTTCAGGAAAACCCTAGTCAAGGTGTCACTGTCTCACTGTACTGTTCTTTACTGAGGGGAACTGAAATGTCACCATTTGCCTTGGTCAGCTTATGACAAAATATTTCAAATATAATCTCTGTGACTATGGAGGTTAACACCCTTTTGAAAAAAAACCACCTTTTCTTCTGCCTGGGTAATGACATGATTTGTCAACATTTCTTCAATTTGGTCTTGTTGAACAGCAGGCTGCTGATGATTAGAATTGTTTTCACTAATGATGTATTTCTCTAAGGTTTAACAATTCATATGATTTGAAAACTTCAAAAGACTTCCTTTACAAGACCAAAACTCTGTTTTCCTTCTAACTTGCACACTTCAGACCCTAGCCCTGTTATGATCATCACCCATACTCAGAAAACCTAGAGTCACTGTTTCACTGTTCAGTAAAAAGCAAACTTGGGCTTCTGCAATCTTTTAAAGTCAATATTGGCCAGCGCCCTCTGCTTGTAGATGAAGGAGGCGCCCTAACCCTCTGCTTGTAAATGAAGGAGGTTCTTGGCCATGACAAATTACCAGTTTGCTGTGACAGTGGTATCTTTCTCTTACTGTGATTTTCATGCTAAAAGGAAGCTGCAAGGTCTTGATGAGTCACTCTTTGTTTGCAGATATATCTCAGGCTCATGTTTACATTGAGAAGCAACTATTCTTCTAAATGTAGATTCAAGAATTTTCTCCTGAGATGAAATTATATTTCCTGTCTTTGTAGAAACCATAAAACACTGTGAAACACCTAATAATCAGCTTGAGGTTGTGGTTTATGCAGTGCTGAGACCTAGGGGTGTGTAAGTGGCGCGACTTAGAGCTATGATCAACTTGATTTGCAGAGTGAGAGGTCAGTCATGATTGGTCTGTAGCAGATGGAGGTTTTTTGGCTTTTTGATGGTTGCCAAGGGTAACATGCCTTAAAGCACCACTTCCTAACTTAGGGGAGGCTTTTGCAACAGACTTGGATTTGCTTTTTAGAGCTGATGGGCAGACCAGTAGGGCTAAAGCTAGAAAAGATAGTAATAATGGGTTTTAACTTTGACATGGGCGGACTGAAAAGTAAGAGGGCGAAAAAAGTTTTATGAGGGTTTTCTAGATGACAAATTGACATATGGAAATCAGCTTCTAGAAAACTCGGCTATGGATATAGTCATCACTAACATGTGAAAAAAACTGATGACTAACAGGAGGTATGGTGGGCCAAATGCATTGGGCGGAGGTGTGCTTTCATTCTGCTTATACAACCCAATTGTCCTGGAAGGGGGTTGTGTTTAAAGGGTGAACTTAACCTTATGCATGATGTATGGATGGGCATGAGGTGCTTCCTAGACTAAAATGGTATGGCCATGGCATCACTTATGGGGTGATGTATGGTCTACTTTGGATGACGATCGCCATGGAGGGGAGGCTCTATCGACCATCATGGACGTTTATCATATGCAGGGTGAGGTGATGATAAACGTGGTCGGGTATGAGGACCCTATGGTTTATTTCTAATGGAGAAATGATGTCAGGATATGCAAATTTTTTTGGGACTCTATCATGCTGAGGGTAGAATGATACCTGCTCTGGAACTTTCAGTGGGTGGTGTTGTGAATGGTTTGCTGGTTTTTTCTACAAAAAAAAACTACCTCAAGTGAAAGCATCTTCTTTTCATCCAATATTATTAAAAAACATGAATGTTGGAAAGGAAGATAGGAGGGTGCATACCTGCCGGCGCTTGAAAAAATATTTCTTCAGAAAGTGAATGTGGGGCATCGCTTTCACTAGTCATGGTATACTGAAAGACCTTCTTCATCGTCTCCCTTGTCTTCACACTTGCAGGTGCATGTCTTTTCAATTGAAGGTTGTTTATACTTATTGGTTTTCTTAGATGCAACGAATGCAGTTTCTAGATGCGAAGTCCATCTTCTTCATCAAGTCTCATTTCACATGCTATGAGAAATCCATGTAATTCCTCTTTGCTGAGTTTGTTCAGATTTGCACTCTATTCTAAGACCGATACCTTTGGGTTGAATCTCCCTAGAAATGTTCTAAGAATCTTCTGTATAATAGTCTTCTCGTCAACTGGCTCCCCCAATCCTTCCAGAGTATTGGTTATTTCATCAACGTATTGGAAGTATGCAACAATGTTGCAATCTTCTTTCATTCTGAGTTGCTCAAATTTTGCTCTATAGATTTGAAGCTTTGCTTCTTTGACATTTGAGTTACCTACATATATATTCTCAAGCTTGTCCCATACATTTTTGGTGGTTTTATAACCCAACACCTTATTATAAGCAGATTCAATAAGTCCACTGATAATAATATTCTTTTCTTTTGCATCATTTACCAAATTCTTTGTACCTTGTTCATCCGTGGTTGATGTAAATCCATTTTGAACAGTGTTCCATACTTCATAACCTTGCACCAAGATATATACCTCCATTCTTCATTTCTAGAGTGCATAACTATTTTCATTGAACAGAGGTACACCATTATTGGTATGCTCCATGACCTCCTTCCAACTGTTAAACTGCTATTGAAGGAACCAAGCTCTGATACCAATTGTTGGAAATACTGGGGGGGTGAATCAGTATTCCTTTCAATTAGAGCATTAGTTAATCTTCAATTATTATCAGTGTTTTTACAATGATGGCAGTAAACAAGAGGAACACAACTGCACATAGTTTTTAAGGTGGAAACCCACTCCGGGACAAAAACCACCTAATGCTTTTCTAATAATTCTTTAATATTCAACTCCAATTGAAAATAAAGCTCCAATTTCCTAGAATCTAGAAAAGAATTCTTCTCCAGCTCCCACTGGATGGACGCTCCAACGCCCGAGATTCTTCAGTAGTTAACTGAATGGATGCCCCAACACCTAATGATCTATAACTCACCCTAGCACCACCCTACCACCCTGTAGAAGAATAAAAGAACAATGGACTCCCGTACCAGGGAAAATGGTCCACTTCACAATGATATAAAATGAAGTAGAAGAAGTAGATACTCTAGACCATAACCCCAACTTTGACACAACCACCTAATGATGATCCTAGACCTACCGACACTTCCTCTTCAACTCTTGGCAGATAGATACTTGAACAATTTTTACAATAATGTAATTACGATGAGTTATTTACAATGATACCTTTACAATCACTGTATGCAATGTTTCCCACTTGAAGACTTCATGTGATGAACTTCTTGCTGCTATTATGCACCTTAGTTGTTGCTCTTATCATGCTACCCTCTGTTGCACCTTGCTTTGCTTTGCTGCCCTGGAAAGTCTAGTCCTTTGTAGCCCTTGACAACATATGATCTAGATTTTTCTTGCCTTCTAGGAGCTCGAGATTGAATCAGGTGTATCTTTGTTATTTCAGATCCCCAATATGTGATTTTTGGTCCTGTAGTATTCCTCTAAGTTTTCTTTCCAATGCCACAGGTCTGACCCAATTTGGATTCTTCAAGGGAGAGTTATGCCCAATCTCTCACAATTCCCTAATTATGGACTGTTTCAGCAAAGCGAACTTGTACGGCGTACCACGTGTCATTGTTTCTTCATTAGGCTCTGAAATTGATAGAGCATAAAATAAATTATGTGCAATATCTGCCACTTTTTATGGAATTCCAATTCGATACTCAGAGAGAGATTTATGATGATTTTCCCAAGGTCATTTCTTTCAGATGAATTTCAGGAGCCTGCAAAAACACTGACTTCCATAGATCATATCTCCGAAAATTTTGTGCACCTTGATCTAAAATTTTCACAACAGCTTCCTTGGAATTTCAGCTTCACCTCATAAAAATTTAAGCTTCTGAACCTTCGTAGAAAAAACGTTAGAGCGACAATGCCACGATGACCTGTTTCAGATGGTGAAATCCCTTCACGAGGAGGATATGAGGATCACAATTTATATAAATTCTTAGGTTGAGAGGGGCTTCAACAAGTGAACATGGGAGGGATTTTAGGATCTTAAAAAATATTAATTATGACTTTTCAATAACCCATGCCACAACCCCATGGGGTTTTAGCACACTAAATGGGGGTATAAACTTCAAACATGAATATATCTAAAACCGTGAAGAATTACATGGTGTGCCATATATCAACAGAAACATCTTGACAAGTAGAAACCATCAAAAGCATTATTGACCCAGAATATATTAATTTGGCAGGTCAAAATTCTCGTGCAATATTGAGTTAGCCCCTGGTGCTGCTTGGGTTGACATCAATGACAACGGATGATCAACAGTTATTGCCTAGATTGAAATTTTATAAATGTTCTATATTCTCGTATTTTCCATTTTGGAATATTACAAAGAAGAAGCTTCCTAATTAGCTTTCATTTTTCTTTGAGCCTTTTCAAATTTGGCTTTAAGTTTAGCTGAAGCAGATCTATTAGCTTCAACCTCAATAACGTTTGTTTGCGTATCTTCTAAGGTAAGATATGTTCTTTCCCTTAACGTGACTTCAAAATCATCTTCAAAGGATTTGGAAAACCTAACCTTTGTTGCTGCTACTAGTGGTTTATAGTCAGGAGGCATCTTATGATAAATTTTGTTAAATCTTTTAATGAAATCATATATTGGTTCACAATAATTTCTCTTAAGTTCTTCAAATTCTGTCAAGAAATAGACATGATCATTTTTAACACCCCATTGATTCTTAAAAATAGTTGTTAATTATTCCCATGATCGAATGGAATTTACCCTCAATTGTCTAAACCAGATTCTAACATTTCTTTCTAAAGATTACACAAACAATCTCATATATACATTTTCATGTTCTATGTTCATATTTTCAGCAAAATCTAGAAATGTTGCTAAATGATCTTCAGCTAACAGACAAGTTTCTCCATTGAACCTTGGAAGATGTTTCAAATATCCAGCAAGAAAATCATTTAGTATGTTTAAAAGCAATAAAGTAGCATATCTTTCTTGAACAATAGGCCTAAAACCAACCATACCTTGTGATGAAGATGAAGAAGATTCAATGGTGGTGGTTGTAGAAAATGATGAAGTAGATGTAGAAGATGAAGTAGAGGAAGAAGGAGGTGAAGATGGAGGAGTAAAAGAAGGAAGAGGAAGATGTGAAGTTGTATATCTTCTTACAGATCTCAAAGGTGTACAAATGGCCAACTTTTGGACCTCTTCTTCTCCTTCTTTATGTTCAAATAAAGGATTTGAATAGAGGGAGAATAGATCTTCTGGTTGTGCAGAAGTGGATGGAAACACTACAAGGAAAAGACCCTCTAGAATTTTTTTTGAGGAACCCCTTATAAAAATAGCCCAGACATCCGTTTGTAGCGGAGGATACTAGAGGAGGTTGGTGGGTGGAGATTTTTTTCGGATGTTTTTTGTCCAGTGTGTTTCTCATCCTAAACCACACCGGTGTGTTCCACTGGAGAAAGCATCGGTGCGTACTACAAATTGGCACACCGGGTGATCCGGATTTATGCAAGAACGCAACATAATAGACATATAACCATAGATACAAAGATGCAGTGGAAAAATCACTTCATTTCATTAATATCAAGGAACTGAAATTTGCTTACAGACAGAATGGAAATAAACTAGCTAGGGCGTTGGTAGCTATCTTTGAGAAGAGATGTGGCGGCTACAGGCCTCTGAACTGAGTTAAAATGAGGCTCGAGGGCCTATTTATTATTTAGAAACAATGGAAAACCCTAAAAATCCAAAACCCTAACCCTAGGAGATGAGGCGCCAAAACTATGGGCCCCGTTTGGGTAAATTGGTGTTTCAACTTCCCGGGGACGTAACTTTGGCATACGATCTCCGTTTGATGCGAATCATACCTCGTTAGAAAGATCTATTTGAGGCATAAAAATTTTGAGTGAGAAACATTAGTCCATGGACCCATGTTTCTCCCGGTTTTCCCAAAAAACATCGTTTAGGGCCTCAAAACGGCTCCGGAATTTCAGGACCTGAAAAACTGCTAAAAATAGTAAGTTGTGCCGAAACTAAAAATCTGAAAGACACAATGGTGGGGCCCCAAGTGGAATAGGCGGGTGACCACAAATATCCACCTGGATCATTCCTCCCCCCTTAGGAAGCAATGGTCCCCATTGCGTTAATTTCCTCCATGAGATGAGGAAACTTCTGCTGAACTTGGTCTCTGGTGAACCACTTTCCTTGGTGCATGACTTGGCCAACTTTAACAACCCGATACAGTTGGATCTTCTATTGGCGAGTGTTCTTGATTTTCATGTCCATGATACAATATGTGGTGGCTTGTTCTATGCAATCTAGGCTTAACTCTGTTGGTGTGAGTTGTTCTGCAATGTCAGAGGTGTCTAGTAGAGGTGGGAAGTAAGGACGAAGGCGGTCCACATTGAATACTGGGTGTAGACCAAGGAATGGTGGAATACTGAGCTCGAAGGCATTGTTCCCTACAGCCTTGGTGATGGTGTATGACCTGTATCAGAGTGGGCGAAGCTTACGGTGGGGTCTAGTGAGGCACTCCTTCTGCAAATGTAGCCACACTTTGTCGCCCACCTGGAATTTGTGTGGCACCCGATGTTGATCATGGCGTTTCTTGTACTTAGCATTAGCTCTGTCCAATATGTCATGAACCTATTGGCGGATGTGTTGAATGTGCTCGATGAAGCTATTTGCTTTGTCAACTTCCGACTGGACATGAGCCGAATCGGCCTGAGTAGCTGCAAATGGCATGGCTACGTCAATGGGACATAGTGGCTGGAATCCCAGGCCCACCTGAAAGGGGTTGTGGCCAATTGAGCTGTGGAGAGCCCGGTTCTAACTATCTTGTACATAGGGAAGGCTCTCGTCCCATGTGCGTGGATTCTTGGAATTTTACATGTGCAGAGTGTGTACAATCATTCTGTTGATGACCTCTGTCTGGCCATTTGTTTGGGGATGGAAAGCTGTGGAATTGGTGAGCTTGGTGTCCAGAATTTACCAGAGGCTAGACCAAAATGTGATGAGGAACCTGCTATCCCGATCTGATATGATAGACTGTGGGATCCCAAAGTGCACCCACACTCATTCAAAGAAGAGTTTAGCAGTGGCTTTTGTTGTGATATTCTTCTTGCAGGCCGCCATGATGGCCATCTTCGAGAATCTGTCGACGACCACGAAAACACAATCATTTCCATGCTTAGTAGAAGGCAGGCCCGACATGTAATCCATGGAGATGGATTCCCAAGGTCAACTAGGAGTAGGTAGCGGAGTATATAGGCCTTGCTTCTTGATGGTTGGTTTGGCAATGGAACAAGCAGTTCAGGATCTGATGTGCTTCCCAACATCCTTTCGAAGGTTTGGCCAGTAAAAACACTTATGTAGTACTGCTACTGTTTTCTCAACCCCGAAATTCCCAACGACTCGACTGTAGTGTGCTTCCCATATCATCTTGGCGCGCTCGCTTGAAGGAACACAAAGGTGTCTCAGGTGACATAAAAGTGCATCTTGGAGGTGAAAATTTGGAACTTGCGTACCCCCCAAGAGTGCCTTGTATGTGTGGCCGAATTCTAGGTTGCTCTCGTAGAGAAGCGGCCAATCAGAAGTCTCGTGCCCATAAGATTTGAGAATGGTGGTGAGCGCCACGATCGGTGGTCGGCTAAGATAATCTGCAACATTATTGGTGCTACCCTTCTTGTACTTGATGTTCAAATGAAACTGTTGTAGATATGTGGACCACTTCTAATGGTGATCATTCTGCAACTTCCCTTGTGACTGTATGAACTACAGGGGCCAGTGGTCTGTGTGGATGATTGTTTCCTTCCCCAAAATTTAATGCTTCCATTGTCGACAAGCTTGCACAATGGAATACATTTCTTTGTCATAAGTGGGATACTTGCGAACTATGTCATACAATGTCTCACTGTGATATGCCACTGGATGTCCATGTTGAGTAAGAATCGCCCCAATGGCATAGTCAGAGGCATCTATCTCGATCTCAAATGGTTGTTACAAGTCTGGTAATGTGAACACTGGGGCAGAACAGAGGCGATTTTTCAATTCCGTAAACCCCTTCTATTGAGATTCCGACCAAAATATTTTTTTTTCTCGCTCCTCCCTTGCTGACTTGACTCAAGGGCCAAGTGATATGAGAGAATCCCAACACGAACCTACGATAGAAATTAGCAATACCTAGAAATATGCGAAGCTCTGTTATACTGGTTGGGACTGGGCAATCCCGAATGACTTGGATCTTGGTTGGATCCACATGCACCCCCCTTTCATCAATAATGTATCCCAGATATTGAACTTGGGTCATGCCAAAAGTGCATTTCTCCAAATTGGCACACAACATGTGTTGCCGCAATGTTTGGAGGACTTGTCGGATGTGGTGGAGGTGCTCTTCCCAAGTCTAGCTGAAGATCAGAATGTCATCTAAGTACACCACTACAAATGAGTTGGTAAATGGCCGCAAGATGTCATCCATCAACCTCAAGAAGGTTGCGGGAGCATTCGTCAACCCGAAATGCATGACCAGCCATTCAAAAAGGCCTTCCTTGGATTTGAAGTCAATCTTCCACACATAGGAGGGTTCAATTGGTACCTGGTGATACCTAGACTTCAAGTCGATCTTGCTGAAATATTTTGCCCCTTTGAGTTGGTCCAGAAGGTCATCAATCCGTGGGATCGGGTACCTATTCCAGACAGTGATCTTGTTAAGTGCCCGATAGTCAATACAGAGTCTCCATGTCCCATCCTTCTTTTGTACCAACATGATCGGGCTCCCACAGGGCGATGAAATTGGTAGGATGTGACCTTTCTGTAGTAGCTCATGAATCTGCCTCTTGATTTCATTGTTCTCCAAAACAAAGCGCCGATAGATCAGTCCATTAGGTATCGGCGCACCTGGGGTCAGATAAATCGGGTGCTTGACCTAATAATGCAGAGGAACCCCCGTGGGTGAGGTGAATATTTCCTCATATTCCTCCACAACCTTGTCCATTTGTTGTTGTCGTGCAGAGGAGCCCTGTCTAGAGGTCGTGGCCACAGTCTTCTTCTTGCCGTGGGGACGGATCATCAGGAAAACGAATTTCCTAGTTTGGGAAATGAGCTTACTACATTTTTTTGCAGTAACCAAAGAGATAGCGGCAGGATGTGGTACCTCTGGTATCCTGTACAACTTATTTCCCAAAGTAACAATAACAGTGCGAGGCCGAGACTCATACACAGCATGACGCTTCCACAAGTATGGTTGTCCTAATAATATATCAGAAACATCAATAGGAGCAATGTCGCATAATAACTCATCCGTAAAGGGCTTGATGCTATAGGGAAGGCGAAACTGCTGGCTGACGCGGAGATCTCATCCTTGGTGAAGCCACTCGATGGTGTATGGATGTGGGTGAGCTATGGTCGGCAAGCCCAACCGCTTCACGACATCTACTGAAATGAGGTTATTTTCGCTCCCATTGTCGACAATGAACTGTATTGGGGAGCCCTTTACCCACATCTGGGAGTGGAAGAGACGTTCCTCCTCCACTGGATCTTCCAGTTCCTCCTTCTGGATTTTCGTAGTGGCAACAGTGGCGTTGGGCTCCGCATCAATAATATGTTTCCCTTTTTCATTCCCCTTATTAGGTTTTGATTCAGAGTCGGAGCATGCATCTGACTCAGAAGCCCTCATCTTGACCACTAGCGACTGCTTGGCCTAACATTCACTTGTGTTGTGAGTGGAGCTCTTATGGAACTCATACCACTTTCCTGTGTCCTTCTTTGGATTTGCAGTGTTGTTCTTTTATTGTGGCTTTGACAGGTTGTCTTGAGCCGCCATGCCTTGGCTCTGTCCTTTGTTCTACGGTTTGGGAGCACCTTTCCCTTGCTTTTGATTCGCAGATCCAAAGTCTCGTTTCTTCTATTTGAATTTCTGCTCAATCTTGGCAGCATACCGGTATGTTGTAGCAAGCGAGGAGATGTCAAGGAACTCCATTTTTTCCTGAATGTATCTGTGCAGACAACTACGATACTTTAGCACCAGATGTTTCTCTGAATCTTTAATACCCAACTTTGTGCGCAGGGTATGGAACAGATTTGTCAGCTCATGCACATCTTAATCTCTTTGTTGTTACGGCGTGGTCCATTGTATGTACTTGTCCTCATAGCTCCCCACGGGATAATATTGTTCCTTGACGGTGTATCAGAAATAATTTCAAGTTGGTACGACCAAGAACAGAGAGGGTTTTGTCTAGTCCTTGTTCTCACAGTAGGTTTCCCACCAGTCCTTGACATGGGGGGTAGCTTTGAGGAGTGCAAAAATAATCTTCTCCCGGTCGGAAATATCATGAACTAAGAAATATCCTTCTAATAGATTCAACCAACTATCTACGGAATCTGCATCTATTTGATCCTCAAATATGGGAATGTCAAAATTTACTTGTACCTTAAAAGGAGTTGCACCTCCAGAGTGGCTGCTGGATGCAGATGCACCGCCGGTGGGCATCCATTGAATGATCTGAGAAAAGTTATCCATCATCGTGTTCCTTTGCTTTTCGAAGGCCTACTTGAGCAATATTTTGATAGGATCTCCTGCTCCCTCATCTTTCTTTTCATCCCCCATGGGCGTCTGTTGGGGTTTGTGAGGCTGATATTGCAAAGGTTCCACCAGATCGAGACCTAAGTCCTTATACCCCGACCTCGTTTGGAACATGCAAAGAAGGAACAAGAAAAAACAGACTGCTCTGATACCACTAATCTGGATTTATGCAAGAACGCAACAGAATAAACATATAACCATAGATACAAAGATGCAATGGAAAAATCACTTCAGTTCATTAATATCAAAAAACTGAAATTCGCTTATAGACAGAATGGAAATAAACTAGCTAGGGCGCGGGTAGCTATCTTTGAGAAGAGATGTGGCGGCTACAGGCCTCTGAACTAAGTTACAATGAGGCTCGAGGGCCTATTTATTATTTAGAAACAATGGAAAACCCTAAACATCCAAAACCCTAACCCTAAGAGATGAAGCACCAAAACTATGGGCCCCGTTTGGGTAAATTGGTGTTTCAACTTCCCGGGGACATAACTTTGGCATACGATCTCTGTTTGACGCGAACCATACCTTGTTAGAAATATCTATCCAAGGAGTAAAAATTCTGAGTGAGCACCGTTGACCTTTTCCAAGTGCGAGAGGGTGGTGCATTGACTGAAATATGTGCCCCGGGGTGGAAATTTTAGTCCGCGCACCACCCTCCCGAACTTGGACACAGTCAATGGTGCGGTCATGTAAACAACCGCACCGTTGACTATGTAGTGATGTCAGGAGGGCGGTACGTTGCCTAAACTATACGCCTGGGGTGCATAGTTTGGTTAGCGCACTGCCCTCTCGATATTGGTACATAGTGAATGGTGCGGTAGGTCATACCACTGCATCGTTGATCGTGTAATGATGCCAAGAGGGCGGTGCACTTACGAAACTATCTGCCCCGGGGTGAGTATTTTGGTTAGCGCACCACCCTCCCGAATTTGTTCATAGTCAACGGTGCGATCAGTTAAATGACCGCATCGTTGACCACAAGATAATGTTTGGAGGTGCGTTGATGGAATTATCCACCTCGGGTTGGATGTTTTAGTCAACACATCGCTTGAGAAAATACAGGTCATGATATGCGGTGCGCGATAAAAACCAACGCACTGTTACCGGTGCATGCCTATTTTTTTGGGCATACCAACTATTTTTTTTTTCAAAAAAATAAAAAATAAAAATTATATATATATATATATATATATATATATATATATATATATATTCCTAAATACATGTCTCATTAATAAAAAAAATTGTATTTAATATGTCAATCATTCAGTGACGTCAAAGGAGAGAAGAGAGGGAAAAACAGCAACATATGGCAAACTAATATAACATGGTTCGCTTATGGGAGGCATGACAGAGGGAGAGAGATATATACCCTCGTCCTAGTACAGCAGCCCCCTCGGCGCTCCTAAGGGAGGTAGGCCTCCTCAAGTTCTATGAGGAGGCTACATCCCTGAAGGGCCATGGTGGATTATTGCGACAACTTATCTTCAGGTGGAATGCCCACCGACAGGCTTTCTGGGTTGGTCCTAACCAGTGGTACACGCCCACTGAGGAGGAAATCTATTTTATTATTGGCCTATCGAGGAGAGGGCAGGATTTTCCCTCATTCCCAAAGGTCTGAGTTGGCTATGTAGCAGGGAGTCAGTTGGTGTACTCCCAGAGATACATTAGTGTCAATATATTGACTCCTATAGATTTTTCAGGTCTCTGATGGTTAGTTATAGATTGCTTCATTTTATGAAGAGGAGGTGAAGTGCCTATCACTATTGATTTTGACCATTGCACACCATACCAATGATGGGCAATGCATTAGTTGCCCACTTTTATTTTATGTCGATTATTTATTACAAGCGCCACGATTTGTGAGGTGGTCTACCATTTTTTTGCGGCAGTTATGTGTGGCTTTAGATAGATGTCGTGCTCAGGCACAAGGGAGGGTGAACTTCCCTTTTTCTTCAGAGCTATTTTGTTTATTTTTTAAGAGGTTTCCAGCGACGAGGCCTAATTTTGTTCGATAGCCTCCTAGGTCGATGTTGCATGTACAGATGCAGATGTGGGGAGAGATGATGCCCAAGAGGGGCAAGTCAAAATTTTCCGTGAGGATATCGCATGATGCACTAGAGTTGCTAGCCAGCGTTGATGATCATGTCTTTGTTCTGGTACCCTTTCCGTATGCTATTTTGGATTGGTGAGAGTATGCCAACACCCTATTCACAGATGATGAGTCGTCGGATGATAGAGATAATATTAGTGTTTTATTTAAATTTATTCTAACATGTTCTTTAACTTGTTTTTATTATATTGATTAATGAAATTTTATAATTATTATTTGGTACTTATATATATTCTACATACATTGGGTCATTTGATGGCGATGAGATTCCACCGCCACCAAATGATCCAGGTGTAGATCATGATGACGATTAGGAGATGGCAGATGTCGAGGACCATGCCGGTGCATACAGACTTGGTCCTCATGTTGTGCAGGTACCAGCTGGTGTGAGGCATAGGCCTGACACTAGATTTAGGATGGAGTTGGGCGACCAACTCTGTGGACTACTTGTGGAGGAGGGAGTCAGGCCAGCCACTATGAGAGAGATACAGGTCGATGCTAGGCTGATAGAGATGTGGAGAGGCATGCCATGTGACATGTTGACCCTGATGTGGCATTTCGTAGGAGCTACCAGCTTAGTGGCATGGTTGAGGAGGGCCCTTCAACGTAGGTGTGGTCAAGACATAGTATGTCAACATTTGAGCAGCGACGCATCATCTGATGATCACGATCAGGGGAGTGATCATTGTTCACCTCGCGCCGCAGATGAGCAGCTTGCAGCATTGACCAACAGTCATAATCATGAGCAGGTTGGACCATCCATGTCGAGTCAGCCTTCTCACCCTGCAACATCTAGCACATATGCCATACAACATAAAACTCCTCTCTGCTGCGATGGGTCTTCATAAATCTTATAAATTTATCCCATCCCATAATTCCTTCAATTCATCTACCAGTGGTTGTAAGTATACATCCATATTATTCACTTGTCTTCTACCAGGGATTATGAGAGCCAACATAAGATGTTCAATCTTCACGGACAACCATGGGGGGATATTGTTATTGATCACTACTACAGGCCAAAAAAAATATTTGTTGTTCTGGAGGGAATATGGGTTGACGCCATCCATGGCTATGCTGAGTCGTAGACTTCGTACTTCATCCTTGAATTTTTTGGGCCATGCATCCTCTATATGCTTCATGGCTATTAAATCTATTGGGATTCGCATAAATCCCAACTCACTTCTTTGGAAGGCATACCATCCCTGTAACATAGCTAATTATTTGCAACGAAAGAGCCTTTGAATCCTTGGGATTATAGTCATGTGCCTCAATATCTTAAAAGGAGGACCATGTGATTTACCCTTCTTTTTATATTTATCATACCTGTCATGCCCACATTTCGAACATATCTCTGTGTCTACATATTCTCCTCTATATAGAATACAATCATTTGGACATGCATGATATGATATGTAATTAACGCCCAACATTTTCAATAATTTATTTTCCTCTTCGCAGCTACCGGGGAAGACATTATCACTGGGAAGAACCTTATATTTGAATAACTCGTATTTGGTGATCATGGACAATATTAAATGTACATTAATGTCGATATAATTAGCAACGTTCATAAAATTGACCATTTTCAATGTTCATTGTGTGATTATATTTCTCAAAAATATAAGGGAGGACTTTATGGTAATTATAACTTACCTCAAAATTTTCGAGACACGTGCATTTGATAATCCAAACTTTGCTTTCAAGTTGTACAGTAACATCGTTGTTCCCAACTGGGTAGAATTTGACTGACCGCCAGGTCCAAAGAGAGAGGTGGTGGAAGCAAATTTAAGGCTTTCGAAAAAGGTGTCAGCGATATGAGCATCATCCCCTAGTTGATCATCGTTCTGGAATGCATCTAACAACATTGTCTCCATGGTAGTTGTATCCCTTATGTAATCATCCTTCCAACCTTTATTTGATTGCCTCCATTTCCAGCTTGTGAAGAACTACTATTGTTGTAGTCATTCCTAATTGGTGAATCTGGACATAGCGGGAATTGAATAGGTGGTTGATGCAACCATTCTTGGTATCGTTCCTCTCCGATTTTGTCTCTTAATTTAGCCTTCTCTCGATTTGACATTGTCGTGGGGTGCAACAGAAGATGGTAGGTAGGTCGCTCATGATCACTAGAATCCTAATAATTTCAAAAATTATATTTGAACATGATTAGTACAAAATGTATGATATCAATTAGTAAGCACGTTGAGAATGCATGATTAATTGGTTTTATGTTGAAACAAATACATTAATATACCAAACAATTATTATTACCATCATTGTCACACAATTATGGCTAGAAGATACAATATTGTTACAATTGGCAGGGTGGAGCGACTGTCCATTTTCATCTACCAAATGCGCCTTGCAATATGCTGCTTCTGATAAGAACTTCCAACGTTTTGGAGTTGTTTGAATATTTTTGCATCTGAACTCGATTTTGAATTATCTGCATGAACCTGCAAATTTGTATACATTAATTATAAATTTTATTAAGCTGATTGACATGGATAAAAAACATAAATTCAGTTAGATAATGAAAATATAAATGAAATCTGAAGTAAATATTATGTCTCGAGATGGATAGGGAGAAATTCATGATGGAATTTGAGAAATATTATGGAACGAGTTGGATTTTTTAGAATTGTCCATTCGATATAATTATGATATTTTCTCCCTGCATTTGAGTAAAATCAACAATAAATTTTGGTGTACACACCTAAAAGTAATTTCGGTGCCTTAAAAATGAACTTATTGTTATTGGTGCTAATGTATAGATAATCGTACTGGTGTGTGCTAGTTACTATGCATTGGTGCCGTGTTATTAATTGACACACCGGAGTCGAATAGCCGCAAATAAAAAATGCGACTATATTTTTTTGAAGTGAAAAAAAAAAGTGGTAAATTGAAAAATGGGCGGCAATTTTTTTTCGAAGATCTAATTTTGTAAAACAATTCTTTAAATACTATACACTTTTCATTATTTCATTATTTTTGCAAAAAAATTCAGGGAGATATTTGCACGAGACATACCTAGAGGAGCAAGAGAGCACAAGAGCACTGTGGAGTAGCGAAATACTTTCGAACAAAACTATTCAGACAATCAGAATTCCAAACCCTCTTGTGCTTCAAACCCCTGTAGCATAGAATTTCAAACGAGGTGATTAAATTTTATTGTTTTTTTTACATTTTCTGTAGTATTTTTTACGTAGTAAATAAAAAATTTTAATTTATTGTTCATTTTCCAAAAAAAAAAACAAATAAACAAAACAAAAACAAAATCCATTTTACGCTAAACCCTTGATTCTTTTTGTTTCTGCCATAGCTTCTTCCCGTTTTTCTGATTTCAAAATTAGGGTTTTTCATTTTAGATTTATAGGGTTTGTATTGCTATATATATAGGCCTATGACATCTAACCCACATGACAACTTGCATAGTCGGATCCCAATCTATGTAGGCCCTTGTGTGAATTTACAAAACACTGAATTTTTTTAATCTGTGTGTCCTGTGTAAAGTAGTGCACCAGTGCACTGTCTTATCACAGTGCACCGAGCACATACTGTTTGATTAAAAAAAAGAAAAAAGAAAAAAAAAAAAATATATATATATATATATATATATATATATTAAATTCGTGTGCCATATGTAAAATAGGGCATCGGTGCGGTATTTTATTATAGCGCACCACGCGGTATTTTTAATCGATACATCGTTTAACATATATCGCACCAAGTTTCTTTGTTGACAGAGAGAACTGTACAGTGGTCCCCTGTTTTCGCAGTGCATTTATAAGAATAGGCCGCACCTCCCCCTCCACGACACCGTGTGCTACAAAAACTAACACTAGAGGATTTTTATTAATTTGTCTTTGTTAATTGTTGCGTTGGTTAACATATAACGCATCGGTGCTCCTTATTGACATAGAGCATCGTACGGTATTTTATACTGTTTTGACAGTGCGTTTATAAGAACACGACACATCGGTTTCTTGATATTTATTTATTTTTACCTGAAAATTTGATGATTTATTTATAAAATATATTAATGAATGATATGGTACAGGTTTCATATTGATAAAGAAATGGCTGACAAGAGATCAAGTAGCAAAAATATTGATAGCACATCAAGAAAAGCAAAAAAGGCAAGTTCTTTGTAAATTCTTTACAAAAAATATTATTTTTGAACTATATGTAAGTTTAACTAATATGTATTGTTTATTGTGTGTCATGCAAAGCCACAAAATGACGAAGCTCGATAAGATTATTTCTAATCTAGGACCAGAAGAGAGTAAAATCTTGATGGAAAAATTGCAAAAGGATGAATCAGGTGAATGAAAAAATGTTATCGATCCAATATGAATTTCTTTTTTTTATTTTTCATTAATAAAATAATTAAAATTATTAGATAACATGTTTCAAACAATCTATTAATTCACATATGTTTAATGTTCTACAGGAACCAACAACTCAGAAAAGGAATGTTGTTCTAAGAAAAGAAAAAAATAGAACATGCAAATGAAAATGAATTACTCCTTAGCTCATGTGGAGTGGTGTTGGAGGTTAACGAAAGGGGAAAAAACTTTTACAAAAGTTTGAGGGATCTAGTGGAACGAATGTATAGACATTCTTTCCACTTACAACACAAGAATCAATCAAATGATTCAAAGAAATAAATTTTATCTAAACTACAAGAAGAGTTTCCATAGAATTGGTCAATGAGACATGTCGGACTTTTAATAGCAAAAACGTACAACAACAAAAAAGAAGGAATGAAAAAGTAATATTCTTTTAAATGTTTTTTTCTAGAATTATATGTATATATTAATAGAAAGCAATCATTTATAAATATCACTTTTGTTATATTTACTTTTCATATATCAATATAAAAATTAAATAGTTTATTGTCATTTTACATTTTCAGGAGAGTTATGAAAATTTCAAAAGATGAACGAGCTGATATCAGAAATATGCCAGTAGGAATGTCCAAAAAGGTGTACAAGGAGATGGTCAAAGAAATGGACATAATTGCATCGCACGAGGAGTCATCTCAACAACAACGTGTTTCAAATGTAATAAGTAATCATTGAATTTTTCGATTAGGTACAATAAATAAACATTTTAGCATTAAATATTAATTTTCAAGTATTTTCTTGCAGAAAATAAAAGAAAATGGAACCCATTCAGCACATAAAACAGGACAACAAGGAAAAAAAGAGTTGATATCTAAGTTTGTGAGTAATTGTTACTTCCTTATAACAACTTAGCTATATTTCATTTTTGTATATTTTAAGTTGTTTTACAACAATCATCATTGAATGTCTTCAAATAGGTGCTAACATACAAAGAAGAACCACAAGCTGAATTGATTGACATTGGGTTAAATATGGGTTGTCAGAATATGTTGGCATATCAGAAATTAATTGTGGAATTTGTAAACATCTATCGATCTTATTTTACTTAGCTCCATCTATAATTAATAGAACAAATTTTTTTTATATATTAAATATATGATTTGTTATGTGGTATAAAACTTGCAGGAAACAAAGTATGGAACTGCGCCAATAGATGAAATCTTGAAAGATGGCATGAAATTTGGTTTTGAAAGAATGTGTATAGTTCATGAATCAATTGTTGCTATGGTACGTCATTTATTTTCGATTTACATTGATATATATATTATTTAATTTGCAATTTTCAATATTCTCACTAATGTATATACACTCATTACAGTTAATTTTTATGTTTGTAGATGGAAGGTGAAGAAGAAGAAAACAATCAACACCGTGAACAAAACATTCCTCAAAATAACCCAAGTCATGGAAGTATCTCAAGCAGTGATAACAGTTCAAGCGAAGAATGATGAAAATTATGTTTGGATATCAAAGCAAAGCGTTGTATTTTTTGAAATATTTGTCTGTCAAATTGGACATTTTGTTTAATGTAATGGACATAACGTCTCGGCATTGGGGAGAGGAATTGAAGGGGAGGATGGCGCAGGGCGGGAAACGTTGGATTTTGAACGGAGAAGGACTTTCTGCTCAGGGCCGGCGCGACAATCAATCTTCTGCTCAGGCCAGGAGGTTCCAGGCGGGTCTACGAACTCAAGACGCTGAGCTTACCGGTCTTTCCGCTGCTGATGGGCTGTTTTCTACGTTTTCTGAAGGCGGGAATGCCGGAAAGGTGGGGGGTGGTTTGTCAGGCTGTGAGGGAGCGTCTTCGTTGAATGAGGGACTGACTCCCTGTGTGCCTTCAGAAGCGCAGGAGCTCGGGCTGCAGGGGAAGGTTCTGAATCTTCTTTCAAGTGCGGTGGAATGGGAGCGTGAAGCAGGTTACTATCAGAGTTTTTATTGCTCAGGTTTTGCTTTGGATAAGGATCCAGCAGTGCTCTCGGAAAGAGGGGTGTATGGTTCCTGTGAAGGGAAGAGTGGGAAAGGTGTCTCAAACCTTCTAAGTCTGGAAGAACAGAGTGGGAAGTCTGTCTTCGAAGGCACCAAAGAGACAAGCCCAAGCAGTGTCAGGGAGGTTGGAGAGTCGAAGAAGGGGGGCAGAAAAAAGAAATGGATTAAAGTGAAACGAGACGAGATAAACTACGCTTTGGGTGAAGACATAAGATGGGAGCAGGTCTCTCTTTTGGCCAGCAGAACTCTGGTAGGTAGAGTCATGGGGAGGTTTTTTTCTATGAAATCTGTCGTCGCTTGGGCTGGTGCTATCTGGAAAGCTGACCTTGGATACGTTCCAGAAGTGGTGTCCTTATCCAAGGGGTGGTATGCCTTCAATTTTCTGCTTCCTGAACACAGCCAGTGGGTGTTGCAAAGGTGTTGGGCACTGGATCACTCTCCTTTGCTCCTCAAACAATGGCACCCCCTTTTCGATGCTAGCAGGGAGAGGGTGGACTCAGTTCCCTTGTGGGTTCGTCTTCCTGGATTGCCTCTTCATTATTGGACTGAGGAACATCTACGAGGTTTGGGTAATACGCTTGGGGTTTTTCTTGAGGCTGACCTTTCCTTCCTTCATACTAATCTCAGGCGTGTTGCTCGTATATTAGTGATGGTTAATATCAGAGAAGGCCTGGCTGAGTCTCTGAATCTAAGGTGGGGGAAATATCTCATAAAGCAGTCACTGGACTATGAAAATGTCCCTTTCCGATGTCGTCGTTGCTTTGCTTATGGTCATCCTGCCTCTGAGTGTGGTTCTTCTTCTCGCCCTGTAAAAAGGAGGTGGTTTAGACGCAGTGAGGCGGATCCTAGCGGGAGAAGGGCTGGCTCTGATTCTCCCAAAGCTCAGTCTCTGCCCATTCCGGCCAGTAATGGCACCTCAACCCCTGCTACCGTTGGATCATGCATTCCGGATGAGGTGGGCTCCCAGGATTCGGTTGTTGGATCGCTTCACCTTTCTGGGCAGGGGTCGCTCTCTTCTTTGACTGCTGTTGATTCTTATCCTGCAGTAAATGACTACAGTGCTCTTTATGGCGTGGATTATCAGTTGAAGGTTGAAGGCTTGTTGAAGGCTGTTTCAACTTTTCTGACTTCTGCTCAGTTGGGATCCTTTCCTTTTTCACCAAACATAAATTTCTCCCTTAACTTGGTTCTGAATTCTGTCTCAGCTGATAAGGGTGACTGTGGTTTATTATCAATTGCTGCTCCTATTTTGTTCAAGCCAGCTTTTCTAGAGAAGGCTACTATCTTTGATCCAGGTGATGGTCCGTTGGCGCCTTTTGAATCTTCTGGTCCTTTGGTCAAGGGGTACAATCTGAGATCGAGTGCTAGAAAAAGTGCAGGGGGTTTTGGGAGGGGGAAACCCCCAGCTGCTCGAGGCAGGGGTCAAATCTCCTTCTTGGCAAGAGCTCAGGACTGAGCTATGATGGATGTTCATGATGGGAGGCAGGTTTCTATTGAGAGGGCGCTTAGAGCAAGACAGTCCCTGAAGTCTGGTGTGTAATGAAGATCATGTCCTACAATTGCAGGGGGTTGGCAGGACCCCAAAAGAAATCCGCTTTCCGGAGGATAATTTCTCTGGACTGTCCGGATCTAATTCTGCTTCAAGAAACTTTAGGTGCTGGTTCTGTTGTCAAAGAGAGGTTGGAAGGTTGGTTACCCGGTTGGTTTTTTGAGACTTTGGATGTTAGAGGGCGTTCTGGAGGGCTGGCAGTGGGCTGGAATGGAAGAACTATCAAACCACTCAATTTCTGGGGTATGGAGTCGGTCCTGGGGTTAACTTTTCAGGTGCTGGAGCTTGGTGAGGTTTTTAACATTTTTAATATCTATGGTCCGTATCAAGATCGGATCCCGTTCTGGGATTCCCTACTGGGTAATTCTCTACTCAAAGGGGATTCGGTGATTTTGGGAGGGGATCTGAACTTTTCCTTGGGCCTGTCTGAGGTCTGGGGTCCTCATGCACATGCTGATTCTTTGTCGGGGTACTTCACCCAAAAGCTGGTGGAGAATCATTTGCTCGATATTGAGCCCTTAAAACTGAAGCCCACTTGGAGGAACAATAGATGTGCTGAAGACAGAATCGCCAAGAGACTTGATCGCTTCCTGGTGGCTGAGCAGATTGTGGACAGACCTTTTCAATTAAGGCAGTGGGTTGGATGTGGGGGTGCTTCTGATCACTTTCCCATTTTCCTTGAATTAAAGAACGGGCCTAGACAGCCTCCCAGTCCATTAAAGTTTAATAATACCTGGCTCAGGGATGATTCTTTTAAAGCACTTATTCTGGATAGGTGGATCCCTTATAGGGATGTTGGTCCTCTTTCTGCAGCTTTTCATTTTGCTGAAAATTTGAAGCGTGTCAAGGAAGCTGTGAAGCACTGGTCGGCTGCTAAGAGAGTGAGGGAGGATCTGGATTTGAAAAAGGTTGAAGAGGATCTTCGATTGATATATGAGGGGATTGGAGGTGGGTTTCAAACTCAAGCTGATAAAGATACCCTCGTTTCTCTCGAAAAAAGAAGGAACTCCCTTCTTTTGGATAAGGAAGAATCTTGGAGGTTGAAAAGTAGGGCCACATGGTTGGCAAGTGGGGATGATAATACAAAATTTTTTCATGCTTATGCACGTGGTCGAAAGGCGGCTAATTCTATTTGGAATTTAAGAGATGCTCAAGGTATTGAACACTCTTCCTTTGAGGCTAAAGCAAAGCTGGGCGTTGATCATTTCAAGGCTCTATTTAAGGCTCCAGCTCATGCTTCTCTCGCGGAGGTTATTAGAGTGGCTCAACTCTTCCCGAGGTTTGTTGAGGAGGCGGATAACTTAAATCTGATGGCTGTGGTTTCGGAGCAGGAATTAAAGGAGGTACTACATAGCTTTCAAAAAGACAAAAGCCCTGGGCCAGATGGTTGGTCGATTGAATTTTTCTTGGCTCTTTATGATGTGTTAGGGGCTGATCTGCTGAAAGTAGTGGAGGATATCAGAATTTCTGGGAGGATACCGGCTTGTTTTAATTCCACGTTCATAGCTTTGATTCCGAAGGTGGATAACCCTCTTACTTTGGCTGATTTTCGTCCGATCTCTCTTTGCAATTGTATTTATAAGGTGGTTGCCAAGGTGATTGCGAGGAGACTCAAAAGCATTCTGTCTTCCCATATCTCTGGGGAACAATTTGGCTTTCTGGATGGTCGTCAAATTCATGAAGCAATCGGTACTGCTCAAGAAGTTCTCCATAGCATGAAGACCAAGAATCTCAAAGGAACGGTGCTGAAAATCGATCTATCTAAAGCATATGACAGGGTAAGCTGGCTATATATCCGCATGCTCTTGACTCATCTTGGTTTTGGCATTGGTTTTATTAGATGGATTATGAGCTGTATCACTACTGTCTCTTTTTCTGTTTTGCTTAATGGGACTGCATCCCCCTTTTTTCATGCTGAAAGGGGCCTTCGCCAGGGTTGTCCCCTTTCCCCCCTTTTGTTTTTATTGGTTGCTGAGGGCTTGAGCAGAGCTCTGATGGCGGCCAAGAGACAGGGTTCTTTGAAGGGCATCCAGGTTGCTCCAAATCTGTTCATCACTCATCTTCTTTTTGTTGATGATGTGTTAATCTTCTGCTCTGGATCGGTGCGTGATGATGTTACTCTTGGTGAGATTTTGGTCATGTTTAGCAAGGCCACTGGTATGGAAGTGAATGGTGTGAAGTCTTCCATCACTTCTCATTTTCTGCGGGAGGAGGAGAGGCGGGAGTTTGAAAGGATTTTTCCTTATAACTCTGTTGGTTTGGAGGATGGGCTAACTTACTTGGGGTTCCATTTAAAACCCAATGACTATAGAAAACATGATTGGAGTTGGCTGCTCGAAAAGCTGGAAAAGCGCCTAAGAGTGTGGTGTCATAAATGGCTGTCTAGAGCCGGGCGACTGACCCTGGTTAAGTCTGTGTTGGAGGCTGTCCCGGTTTATTGGTTATCCCTTTCTTGGATCCCAAAGGGTATTTTGGAGGCAGCAAGGCGGATTTGCTTCAGATTTCTTTGGAGTGGGAAGCAGGAATCTTTGGTGACCCCTTGGGTTAGGTGGGAGAAAATTGCTGTCCCTAAAGGGATGGGTGGTTGGGGACTGAAAAACATTTTTCTGTTTGCTCAAGCTCTGGCTGCGAAGGGTGGGTGGAGGCTTCTTAAAGTTGACAGCCTTTGGACTCAGGTGTTGAATCAGAAATATATTGCTCCTTTGTCTATTGTTGATTGGATAAGAAATCCTAGGAAATCCTCTGCGGGGGGTTCAGTGATTTGGAAGGCTCTAGTAAACTCTTTTCATATTTTGGAGACTAGCCTGGCTTGGAATGTGGGTAGTGGCAGGAGGTTTCGGTTTGGTGAGGATCCTTGGATGGGAAGTGAACAACAGCATCTTCTTCCTAGGCGTACTGTTGAGGCTTTAAGGCAGAGGGGGATCACTTTTCTTGCTCAACTTGCTGACCCGGTTAGTTGAAGGTTGGGGGTTCAGTCTTGGATTCCGGCCGCGTCTTTGGGTTTGGAGCTTATGGATGAGAGGGATCTGGCTGAATATATCAGAGTTTTAAAACAGGCTCATATCTTGCTTCAGGAGAGGGAGGATTTGATCGTTTGGGATTTTGACTCGTCAGGGATCTATTCTCCTCGGGCTGGTTATAAAAAACTCAGTGCTGGGGGCGTTTTGGGTGAAGAGAGGTGGTGGTGGAAGAAACTTTGGAAATTAAATTGCCCTCCTAAGACCCGCATCTTTATGTGGTGTGTTCTTGAAAACAAAGTTCCCACCTGGGACGTTCTGCAACATAGGAGTTTTCAGGGTCCTGGCTGGTGCTGTCTGTGTAACTCTGATGAAGAATCGGTAAACCATCTTTTCCTTTGTTGTCCATTCATTAAAGGGGTGTGGATGGAATGCACCAGGTCTTTGGGGTTTCTTTGCAGATGGGAGGGCTTATCTGTGTCACAGGCTTGGGATGCATGGTGGGTTTCTCAAGTTGAGCAGAAATTTATAGCTCTGCCTCTCCTTGTGATCTGGGGTGTTTGGTTGGCACGTAACCGTTTACTGTTTGAGGGGATTGTCAGTACTCCTGTGGTTGTTGGGGCCATGTCTATTGGTCTGCACTCTGCTTTCCCTATGCATATTCGTGCTGCCAATCAGAGAGAGATCCTGTTGTTGGACATTGATAAGAGAGTTCCGTGGGGTTTTTTTGATGGGGCAATGCAGCGTAACGTTTGTGGAGGTGGGGCTTTGATGTTCCTATCTGAAGCACATTGGTATGAGATAGCTGTGGGGCTTGGGGAAGGAACAAATAACCAGGCTGAGCTTTTGAGCCTTAAGATACTTTTGCTGTTTGCTGTGGAGAGAGGCTGCAGAAGTCTAAATTTCTTTGGGGACTCCTTGAACGTGATTAATTGGATTAAAGGTTTTCAACAATGCAGTGCCTATCATCTTCAACACCTGCTTCGTTCTATTAGGGAGCTCCTTTCTGCTTTTGAAACTTTCTCTTGCCAACATATTTACCGAGAAAATAATGATATGGCAGATCGAGTTTCGAAGAGAGGGATCCAACAGGACGTGGGTTCCTGGAGGATCAGAGAACATATGGATGGCGCTATCTCTGAATATTTACATATATCCTTGTTTGACTGAGTGGGCACTGTGTTTTTCTTTATGACATAGATCTTTTCGCCTACAGGAGACACTAACTCGCTTGCTGTTGGGTGGAACTGTCAGTACACAGGCTGTTTTGTGCATTATTTCGGGGTTGTTCACACCTGGTGAACTGTTTCGTGCACATTCTTCGGGTTGCTCATACCGTTTTGCTGTGGGGTGAAAACTCTTATTAAACTGTCCAACCTTTTTGCTGTTGGAGTTTGCGAAATTTTGGTAATCCTTTCGCTGTTCATTACTGAAAGGTTTCTACAGGGGGCTGCCTCCTTTGAAAACAGAGCATGCGGGCCCCTAAGCGGTGTTTCGATCAGATTATGAGTCTTTTGCTGTGTTCCTACCTGTTTTGGCTCGACCGTTGAATGATTACTAAGCTCGTTTCCTGTTCAGCATTGACTTTACTTTCCAGACTTTTTGGCTGTCCTACTAAATAGCAGAGCAGTGAGGTTGTTTTTCTTGCTTGATCAGCTTTATACATAGGAGCAATTGAACAGTTTTTGTTTCTCACAAACAGTTTGTAGCCAGTTTCCGAAATGGCATGTTACACTTTGCATCTGAATTTGTAAACAAACTCATTGAGTTTGTCTCTCTCGAACACATATCTATGTGTTTCTCACTGTGTTTTTGTACTCATCTGCAGTAATAAAAATACGCTTTTTTCTCGAGGAAAAAAAAAGTAATGGACATAACGTCCCAATTGAAATACAAAGGGATACCAATAACTATCCCATTTTGTATGACAAAAAGTGTCTTATTCATATGTATATAATAAAATATGTTTTAATTTATTCTATTGCGTTCTCCATTGTCGCTGTGAAATGTAACACCACTGATTAAATATATGGATGATTAAATATTATAATGAAGAGATGTGAAATTTGAAGATATGATATAACAAATTAATCCAAACGTCACATTTAAATGCACTAATAAAAAGTTAATTGATATGAATATTGTTATAAGATATGTGTTTTCTTTTGATGAATAATGAATTTACAAAAATCACAATAATTATGATATGATATAGCAAATTAATCCAAACATCACATTCAATTGCACTACTAAAAAATTAATTGATATGAACACTGTTATAAGATATGTGTCGACTTTTGATAAATAATGAATTTTAAAAAATCACAATAATTACACTGTTACAGGTCGATGTTTCTAAAAAATACAAAATGAACACCGGTGTGTTTGTATGATAAATCGCACCAGTGTGTTTCTACGACCTATAGGCACCGCACAAATACCAATACCAATTATAACTCTCAGTGCGTTTGTACGATACTGCGCATTGATGTGTTTATGTGAGACTGCTCATCGATGTGTTTCTACGACCTATGGACACCACACAAATACCAATACGGATTAGAACAATCAGTGTGTTCATGTGATATTGCGCACTGGTGCGTTTCTATAATGCTATGAACCGATGCATTGATACGACCTATCGGAACTGCACAAATGCCAATACCAATTAGAACGACATGGTGTGTTGTATCACCTACAGTGCACCTGGTGCAGTTTTAGACCTTTATGACCCGGTGCATGCCCCTTTGACCGCCTTGGGGCGACCATCTGGATGACATGCATTGAGACGTTTCTAAACGTCCCAGGGCCTCCTTTATTTGTTTTTTGTCCCGATGCTTGGTAGGTTTTCAGGACTGGTGCGTTTACTGTAAAACGCATCGGTGCGTTGACACTTGAATAGTGCACCGATGAGAAAAACATCCATTATAACCTCTGGCAGCCCAATTTTTTTAGTTGCGTTGAAATTCCATTAGAAGCTCCGCCAAAAGCTCCGTTACCGGAAAAAAATTGTTGTGGAAAATGTTTTTTTGACAATTTTGGCCAATTTTATAACACAAAAAACCTCCGTTATGACCTCCGCTAGAGAGTCTTTTCCTTGTAGTGAAAAGAATATGAGGTAGGATAAATGAAATCAGTTGGTTTGAATTCAGGTAAATGTAAATCCAATTCCTATTTTGATGTAGGGAATTCATAAGGTACTTTAGGTACTTGATATGATTCTAATGAATGAACTAATAGAGCATATTGGAAATCAACTCCATTGGATATTAATTCATTCCCTCTAGGTGGTAGATCTTCTAAATTTAGGGGAATATGTCCAAATCTAAAAGGATAGGAACTGAGGTGGTCTGCTGTTGAGGAATAGAAGAAGGGCTTTGATGTATTATTCTTGAAGAGGCTTGTCTCACGATTCTCTCTAGATCTGATAAAGGTAAAACAATCTCAGAATCAAAATGAGACTTGGTATGTCTTGAAGGAGCTAGCTTGGGTTCTGTGAAGTCACGAGGTGAAATATTTTAATGTAACTAGACCTTTATTTTCCTTTAAAGGAATAGGAATATCATTGTCCGTGGGGAAAATATATCAAATTTTGTATCCTCGACGATGGCGCTAGTCTAATGTTGTCCTCTGAGATAATTCTAGGTCAATTAATTATGCCAGAGCATCTATAATATTTTGTTTGTTTTGAATTGAGACTTTTAGATGACCGTTGTATAAATAAGTTGCATACAGATGTATTCAAACTTTAGATAATATTAATTATTAAGAAAAGGGTTGTTGCTTTACTTCAAATAATGATTTAAGATTGCATGTGTGAAGGCAGAAAATGTAAGGAATTATGATGAGTTAAATATTCAAATTGAATGTTTAATTTATCATAAGTATGAAATATTGTCAAACAATGTTCAACAACTTAACAAAACATATTTAACTTTATGAAGATGTTGACAATTAATTGATATAGAGGGACTTTCTAAAAACAGAAGTTCAATAAGTCATTCTCTAATATAGATTATAACTTCAAAGGATTTAAGATAGATTGAAACACAACTTTTTCTTACCTAATTATCTTCATAAAGATCAAATATGTGCAGAAAACAAAATGTAATGAATACTAGAAAACTTACAAGAGGACAAATTGATTGAAATAAATCCAGAATCCTTTTATTATCATCAATTATCAAAGCTCATGCACTTATGCTTACAAATGCTCATCCAAGGGTGCAACCCTTAATAAATCGAATGGAGAGTTATTTATACTAGTTTCTATCACTTAGAAGTATCTAAAACTGATACAAAAATAGTATCAAATTATAGGAAAACAAAACTTATGAGTGATTTGTCATTGTCTTTGAGGAAATAGTTGATGATGTGGCCCAAAAATTGTTGCTGTGGTAGCATGTTGTTGGAGTCAAAAAGATACTCGATGGTTTCACATAGATGATCCCATCTTTCTTCACTCGGAATTTTCACATTTACCAACTTTATAAAAACTTCATCTACGTTTGTGTATCTTTCAAATGTAGGCTTGTTGAGGAAAAAATGTTTGATTTCATGTTTTATAATTAAATCAATATCTAAAGCTTCAAGAAAAGCTTTGCCTGTCACGTGGCCTTTAATCCCTGCAAACTTTGTCTTATCAATTGCAATAGGTTACAACTTCTTGCAATATTCCTCCAAGTTGATCAGTTTCTCATTTGGAGCTACTAGTGCAGGCAATCCTCTTTGGTTCAACAAATTATACTTAGTGTGAAACCTTTGGACAACAATGTCCAAAGTTTGACACTTAGTTTCCAATTGATTTAGTAAATTCTTCTTTTGCAATACCTTCTTGATTTCCAGGATGGTAGTTGTTCTATCGGAAATGTTGATCTGCTCCAACTCTACTCTTCTCTTTGATTCAACACCTTAATCATGTTTGATGCTTTTGTTGGTTTCTGCTTAAGTGCTGCATTTTCCTTCTCTATGACTATCCTACATATGTTAATTAATTCTTGTTGCTAAAAAATAATCTGTATGGATGGCCATACATCTACCATTGATTGAATGTTTTCTATCCATATACTTTCCTTGGTTTGGGCCAAGGTGTCTACCATTAGCAATTCACTTTCAAATTTATGAACCTTAAGTCACTTTCTAATTTCTGAGACTTCTACATTTATTTCATGTATAAGGTGTCATTTTTAATCTTCTGAGTTTCTAAGTTCTTAAATTTCTCTAGCAACTTCTCATTTTCTTATTTTTGTATGGCCAAATCCCGCACTAGTCTGACTGAGTCCCCTGTTGTTGATGTAGATTCTATAGTTGTTGATGAAGAGCTGGGTTTTTTCCCTGCAACTGCTATTGGTACTGTTGTAATTGGAATCATGGAAAGTTGAGCTAACTCTTTTTCTTTGAGAAGTCCTTCAATCTGCTCCTCCATCTTCTTTATCTGAATACTCTGCTCAATTATTAGCTTGAGCATCTCTTCTTTGTTTTGTCCACTCTCTTCTATTTCCTTTGTTTTTGGATCTTATGTGGAAGGTAACTTAAGCTGTTTTCGCAGAGACACAATGTCTGCATTTTTCTTATTCAGGATTTCCTCTACAACTTTACAGTCCTTTGGGTCATATCCAATATTAACCACAAGGTCTTCTAAAAACTTTAACTTGTTGTCTTTAGCTGCAGAAAAGAGTTTCTCAATTTTAAGTTGAGACTGTACATTTGACAATGTTGTTCTTAACTTATAAAAATACATGGTTGTATTAGTCATGGTTAAGAAAAGAGTCTCACCAGGTTGTCTATGCATGTCCATTTGATCTATTAGATCAATCTGGTTAGCATCAAATGAAAATATGGTCTTCTTGTAATCTGATGGAGACTTAGGAACAGGGACTTGAGCTTGTAGGAAAGTCATTTGCATCCTCCCCTTTTCACTATCAAAAACATAGAGAAGTCTGTGCTATGAGGTTGAAGTTTGCTTCTAGAACTAACTGTATACATTTGATTTCAATGTTTTATTTTTCTCCTTAATCTCCAATAATTTGGAGAATATATTCAGGTCATCAGATGAACTAGTTCCCATAGTTTGGATAATCTCCATAGGTTCTTGAGAAGGTGAAGTAGATGATGGAGTATTAGGGACACTCCCTTCTGCTGATGTAGACACTTCTGGATCTCCTAAATCAATGATTTCTAGTTCCTTTTGATTTTGTTCTGTAGAGACTGATAAGTCAGTCTTCTACTTCTTTTGTTGAACTATAAATTCCCTAATCAAATCCATAGGAGTTGATGTTTCCTCCCTTTCTATTTTCTGTTGTTTGCTTTGGGAAATTGGTGTCTGCAAAGTGGAGGTAGAAAGGATCTGTTCTTCTACTTATTGCAATGTATTTTCGGTCCACTGCTCTTGGTTCATGATTTTTTCAATTTCAGGCCTTGGTGTATGATTATATGCAGTTGTTTTTAATTCAACTCTTAAATTTTAAATAATATTGAAGGGGTCATAAGACCAGGTGATGCTTGGTTGAAAAATAATATTCTTCAAAATTGTATCTGCCTCAATGCTAGTTGATCTGGTATTGCAAATGAAGGAACCAAATTTTGAGTTGATCTGGAACTGTGACTTTATTTTCCCTGAAACAAAGTGCAGGTCATCCATGATAATCATTTGCCTAATATATTTCAAAGAGAAAATTCTCATTGGAACATATTTTGGCAACTTATATGGTGCTAACTCGCAAGCATATACCATGATTTCGATATAATTATGGTATAAATACCAGTCTCCAGTTTTGACTTGGTCACTTAAGTGAAGGATCCTTTTAATATCTTGACCAATTCTAGGCTCACTTTGGCTGTTGATAATTTGTGCTACTAGATGAATGAATGAGTCAATGAAATATGAAAAAGAGAATTTGGTTGAAATGGATCTGGCCATCTCTGTCCAATGAATTACTGACTGGTTGACTCCCTGTTCATCCTGCTTGTTGAGTGTGATAGGCAAAAAATCTCCTTACTGGAACAAAAACACATATATGAGTACAGAGGTTTACTTAAACATCCCTTGGGTTGTCAAATTCATAAGTTTCTCATGCATATTACAACCAAAAATTGAATGTAATTATACATGAAGGTAGGTTGTTGATCTTTGGAAAAAATAGAGAAGTATCCAAGGATGGCTTCATCTACGATCTTGTCATCTGGATATCCTAATAAACAAGAAAATAGAGAGATGATATGTCTGGTGGATTCAAAGAACATTGATGGATAGGGTGGATTTCTTTTGGGTAATTCAACATCATCAAGTAAAAAGGTCTTGAATATTTGAGCTCTTTGGGGAAAAGTTAGCTTATGGTATAGCTCCATAAGAGCTACTTGAGAAAGCAGGCTTAAGGAATCATTTTGGGGAATTAAGATCATATTATTAATGGTCTTTGTAGTGATGGATATCGGAATGTCTCCATTCTGAGCCACCACTGATCTTTTGTTAGGGTCATATCTGATTTGACACTAGTTGACCAGGTCTAGGAAGTCATAAGTCTGAGGGAAAGAGAAAAGGGAAAAAATGGATTCCCACGGTTTAATTTCATCTTGTTGATCAAGATATTTTTTTCTTCAACCATAGGTGCAATTCATGGAATTCGAATTCACACTTTGTGTCAGCAATTTTATAATAGGAATCAGCAAGGGGCACTTGGTCGAGGTCGATCGAGCTAAGGGTTTTCATTAGAGGTTCGTTTTCTACTCTTTCCCTTTGGGGCCATGTTCTCAAAGGAAAGAATAAGATATGGAAAAAGAGCGTTGATTGATACAGGGTCAGCAAGCTAACCCCACTTATTACCCACTTTAGCCCATTTTGAGTACATACTTCTCCATTAAACCCCAATCAGATGGGTTTTCCTCTAATATCTCTTTGAGTTTACAATTGAACCCTTTATTTCATACACCCACTTTACACTTTATACATTATTCTTTAATACCCTTGCGGAAACTTATTTTAAAAGTGGTTCTTTGGTTCAAAAACTCATACATACGCTTTTACCCTTTGTCAATTAATCTTACATTTTTCCTATTTGCCACTCATCCCTGACTATTCACCTTACCCGACGAATCTTTCAATACGTGGCATCGAATATCCTTCCTTTTGGCATCGCGGCTCCCATATCGCATGTATCCTTCAGCATATTTGGATTCCATAGTGCATACATCATAGCGCAATACCCGAACTATAGCGCAATTTTGCAACTTATCTGATTTCGCACATCGACAAACATAAGACTTCGCATATCGGTGATTTTAATATATCGCAATTCAAAACCCATAGCTTATCGCATGTCGCGAAATTTAACCCATCGGCTCTTCGGCTTGTCGTGCATATAACCACGTCGGCACTTTGCGAGTTTATACTTATCGCACTTCGCCACTTTTATAGTTACACAGTTCGTCGCTCCCCCATATCACAAGATCTATGCAATATGCGTAGGAATCGTGTGTT
Organism: Pinus albicaulis; assembly: GCA_034641835.2. Classification (NCBI taxonomy): domain Eukaryota; kingdom Viridiplantae; phylum Streptophyta; class Pinopsida; order Pinales; family Pinaceae; genus Pinus; species Pinus albicaulis. The sequence continues at coordinate 1,326,005,534 of CM076583.1, forward strand.
GATACATGTCCTCGTCGCAACTCTCTCAACTTATCTTAAGAATTAATTTGGGTCGTCGTTCTTCGCTCTAGACTTTGTGAATTAATCTGCACCATCCATGGTTCTCCTTCCAGAAATCTTCTTAAGGGTTTGGAAAAAAACTTAACATTTGTTGTCTTAGTCGAATGTTGCCTTAATGTAACTTCATCTCTATATCCACGTGTTAACTCCCTCCTGATATTTCTTCTTGTTATTGGATCTTATCCAGAATTATCATGCTCGTTGCAATGCCTTGCACACTATTTCCAAGCCAATCCTTCACAGGCTCGCTTCAAATCACTGCCCGCGACTTCAAGTATCTTATTCATTTCACTTCCGAGTAGCACAAAGGTTATTTGCACTCATTCACTCCCATTAGCTTCACTCTCGACCAGTTTCTCCAGAATTGGAATCACACAGTGATTCTACCCAGCTTCTTCTACAGTAAGTCCTTTTTGACAAAAGACTTATACACAGATCAAAATTCATGCAACAACAATTTATTACACATAAAGTAGATTTTCTCAATTACAGATAACTCAGCTCGTAAGAGAGACAAAAACATAGTCGCAATGAACTCAATTTCTCATTAATCAAATAGATTGTGCATATACAATAAAAACCTGTTTACATTCTATCTTTGGCCTGATGCACCTTTACATGGCCCTTTTTCTCTTCAACATAATCCTCTATATTCTCGGCTCTCTCCCCTTTACTCTACTTTTCTAAGAATATGGTCCCTCAATGCCTTCGAGTCTTACAAATATATACAAAAGGTTCTGCAACCAATTTTGGTTCAGATCCTCAATCTTCTCAACTAAATCCTAAGAATCCTCTAAATCCACAAAATTATCAACTAATTCCTACGTCTAGGATTCACAGTCCCTTTGAAATCTCAACTAGCCTAAATCTCTCATGTTCTCCTACATTCGAGAGCATTTACAAATATGCCTCACAATATTTAATTAAATCCTATTCTAAATGTCTCACATAAAATCCACTCAAAATATTGAAAATTACAATAATTAAATACTTAGGAAACCAACTCCCTTGAAAAGATAAGACCCCCTAGATTCTACTAAATGTATAAAATTTTGAACCATGATGCTCCTACATCAGACTCCCAATGTAGAAATTAATCATGATCTCCAGATCATGTGTCTTCAATGTTGATGGAATTCCTCCTGGATCCCAAACTTTGTTCTGTAGTCTGTCTTTGGCTGCCTCTCTTCCTTTGTGTTGTTTTGTTGTTGTTGTTGTTGTTTGTTGTTGTTCTCCAGGTCTCCATACTTTATGCTGCACTTCCCCACTGGTTATGCTCTCAAAGTATGTTGTTGTCTTTTCCTTACTGTTGTTGCTTTGATTTCTTGTTGATGTCTTCTTCTGAGACACTTTCATCATCAACCTTCTTATTCTTTCAATCTCCATGTCTAGTTTATCTTCTGATTGGTACTCACTTTGCCAATTGTTGTTGTACTATGTCCATTCATCTTCAAACTGTAGTTTGTTACCTTCACTTTGGAGTTTTTGGATTCTTACTACCACCCTTACATCCTTACCCTCTTGTTGCTTTTGAACTTTCATCTCATCTCCAAACAACCTCTGTTCAATATATTTGATAAAAAACATCATACTCATATGCTTCCAACAAACAGTTCAACAATTCACTTTCTACTTGATTCCTTTCAAACACCTCATCACCATGCCGCTTATCAATTCCAGCATAACTCTCCTCCTTTTCCTTGACAACATCCCATAATTATCCTTCAGCTCCTTGACTAATCCTCGTATTCAGTTCAGTCTCCTTCATATCTAAGCCTGATTCTTCTTTAGCATGAGACATATCTGCCCCATCTTCCTCTTCATTACTATTCTTCTCTTTGTCACTGATATGTGACACTTCCATCTGTCCTTCTGGGCTAACTGAATCTTCCTCATTCAAATATCTACCTATGCATTCCTCAAGAAACCTCATTTCTTCATCAAGATTACTAAAACTTAAATCATATACATGAGGTCTCAATCCATGGCTTGACTCAGACTCCCTTAATGGATTTTCTAATAATAAAATATCTTTGTTAGCTTCCTCAAGCATTAAATTTGTATGCTTGATATCTTCCTTTTCTTCTGCTTGCTTTTGGATACCTATATAAGCCAAACTCCCCTTGCTTACAACACTGGCAGTATGCTGAAAAGCAATATCTTCCTCCAACTGTGTATGATATTCCTCATGAGACCTGACTTTCTTATCCTTCTTCTTTAAAACAGAATTCAAATTATGTCTATCTGCTTCTTCTTCTTTGACAATACCCAAAAAATTTCCATCATTATATATTTCACCTGCAAACGTACACAAATTATCAATTTTAAAAACATAAGACCTTGTGGTCTCACTTGATGCTTCAGCCATTAGGTTTTCTTGCTACTCTGAATCCTTCATATGATTCAGAAGATCCTTTGTAGATTTCTCCTCTGTATCTTCATTGCTTTCAAAAAGTAATGGGCTGTGTTTGGTTCACATACCAAAACTTTCTCCACATACTCATTTATTCTGAGTAACTCTTCCTTCAGTAGAACATTCACTCTATGCTCCCACTTCACTCGCAATCTATGCCATTTGACTTTCCTTCTCATAAACCAAACACAAATTTGGTCTCCCTTATTCATCTGTAACATTTCCATCAATAACCCAAGACGGGAATTTATCTCAACTTTCTCTCTATCAATCTCTTCTTGACTCATCATCTCTATGCCTTTTACCTTGGCATGTTCCCTTTTTTTGTGGCTTTCCTTTGAACCTCTGCAATGACCCTTAGTGATCCTCGGATTCCCCTCCTTTGTGAACTCCATCTTGTTCACTTGTGGACTGCACTAAACCTCTCTTTCTTAGCAAGTCTCCATACCTGTTGCATGTACCTCACCAAGCCTTCTGTCCTTTGAGCTTAGTCTTTTGGTAACACTAGTTCTCTTTCTTTGGAACCTCTATTGAGCAACTCCTTTGCGCCTTGGCTTCTGTAATTCCAATTCCTTTTGAAAGCACTCTTGTCCTCTCTATCCTACCTTCAGTTGGATTCTTTAGGTTCACTGCTACTTTCCTTTAGAGTATCCACTTTACTCCGCCTTTAAGAACACAATTGGTTCTTCTCTTACAGGTCCTCTTGTTGTTCTTTTGCTGAGATATTCCTCCTTCAGTTTGCAATCTGAAATCTGCAAACAAAATCCTCAAACCCATAATTAATATAAAAACATACCATATTGCCTTTAGATCTTTTGTCACACTTTATCTCTGTGCTTTGTTTCCTGTCAGATTTAAAATTTGATCCTTTCTTCCTTTACACGCAGAATCTCCTTTTACTCTGCTACCAAATGTCTTCTGCATAGTTCAGCTCTGCAATCTTCACTTATAACAATTTTTCATTTATCTACTTTGATACCAAAAATGATGGAGGGTCAGCAAGCTAACCCCACTTATTACCTACTTTAACCCTTTTTGAGTACATACTTCTCCATTAAACCCCAATCGGATGGGTTTTCCTCTATTATCTATTTGATTTTACAATTGAATCCTTTATTCATACACCCGCTTTACACTTTATACATTATTCTTTAATACCCTTATGAAAACTTATTTTAAAAGTGGTTCTTTGGTTCAAAAACTCATACATACGCTTTTACCCTTTATAAATTAATCTTACCTTTTTCATATTTGCCACTCATTCGTGACTATTCACCTTACCCGACGAATCTCTCGATATGTGGCATCGCATATCCTTCTTTTTGGCATTGCGGATCCCATATCGCATGTATCCTTCAACATATTTTGATTCCATAGCACATAGATTATAGCGCAATACCCGAACTATAGTGCAATTTTTCAACTTATCCGATTTCGCACATTGGCAAACACAAGACTTCACATATCAGTGATTTTAATATATCACAATCTGCAACTCATAACTTATCGCATGTCGCTAAATTTAACCCATCGACTCTTCAACTTGTCGCACATATAACAACGTCGGCACTTCGTAAGTTTATACTTATCGCACTTCGCCACTTTTATAGTTACACAGTTCGTCTCTCCCCCATATCACATGATCTATGCGATATGCACAGGAATCACGTGCTGACACATGTCCTCGTCACAACTTTCCCAACTTATCTTGCGAATTAATCTAGGTCATTGTTGTTCGTCATTATTCGCTCTGGACTTTGTGAATTAATCTGCATTGTCTGTGGTTCTCCTTCCCGAAATATTCTTAAGGGTTGGGAAAAAAACTTAACATTTGTTGTCTTAGTCAACTACTGCCTTACTGTAACTTCATCTCTGTATCCACGCGTTAACTCCCTCCTGATATTTTTTTTGTTATTGGATCTTATCCAGAATTATCACACTCGCTGCAACACCTTGCACACTGTTTCCAAGCCAATCCTTCATAGGCTCGCTTCAAATCACTGCCTGCGATTTCAAGTATCTTATTCATTTCACTTCTGACCTGCATAAAGGTTATTTGCACTCATTCACTCCCATTAGATTAACTCTCGGCCAATTTCTCCAGAATTGGAATAACACAGTGATTCTACCCATCTTCTTCTACAGTACGTCCTTTTTCACATAGTAAAAGACTTATACACCCATCAGAATTCATGCAACAATATTTTATTACACAGAAATCAAATTTGCTTTATTACAGATCACTCAGCTCGTAAGAGAGACAAAATCACAGTTGCAATGAACTAAATTTCTCATTAATCAAATAAATTGTGCATATACAATAAAAACCTGTTTACATTCTGTCTTTGGCCTGATGCACCTTTACATGGCCCTTTTTCTCTTCTACATAACCCTCCTTGTTCTCATATCTCTCCTCTTTACTGTACTTTATATGGTCTCTCAATGCCTTCGAGGCTTACAAATATATACAAAAGATTCTACAACCAATTTTGGTTCAGATCCTCAATCTTCTCAACTAAATCCTAAGAATCCTTTAAATCCACAAAATCGTCACCTAATTCCTAAGCCTAGGATTCACAATCCCTTTGAAATCTCAACTACCCTAAATCTCTCATGTTCTCCTACATTCGAGAACATATACAAATATGCCTCACAATATTTAATTAAATCCTATTCTAAACGTCTCACTTAAAATCCACCCAAAATATTGAAAATTACATTAATTAAATACTTAGGAAACCAACTGCCTTAAAAATATAAGATCCCCTAGATTATACTAAATGTATAAAATTTGGAACCATGATGCTCCTGCATCATTGATCCTCTGTGAATTGATAACAGTTGTTTGGAAACAGTGCGCAAAGGATCTCAGAATACCTGCAATGCAACAATAAACGATGATTATAGAAAAAGTGGTAAACAAAAGGCTAGGTTTCATTTATACAGTTTCTGAAATGAATATGAGGCAACCGTTTGATAATGTGACTATAGCAGTTAAATGCTAATGGTATAGGAGATGTACAACAAACGACTAATCAACGGCTGGGGAGCGGGTCTAACGGCATAGTGGGGCACAACGGTAAGGAGTGTGGTTGCAACAGACAAGTGAGGTGGCAGCGTCTCATTCGGTGTCGGGAAATGGTTGAGGAGAAGGATCATCCAACTGTTGGCGAGAGTGGAAACCACGGTTAGGGAGAAGGTGGATTTCGAAGGGGGTAGCCGGTGGTTTGTGGTTTTGAGCGCACACGCGCGCGCGCGGGGGGGGGGGGGGGGGGTGCGAACTACCGTGGAGGTGACACACGGGGAGGGTCCGCCATCAATAAAACAACTTTTCAGACCCTCCGTCGTTAACGGGAAATGGGCAAGGGGGGTGGGAAAAGACTTCCCCGCCATTGATCTGGGCGGGGAAAAGATCAACCCTTCGAAAGTGCTCAGGGGATAATAGAAACAACAAATGTTTTTGTCATTTAGCGAACCTTAGGATAAAAATATGTGCAAATATATTACAATAAAAATTAATTGCTTAATGAAGCAATTTAATCAAAATTTAAAAGACAATTAACTATTCATTTAAAAATCTTGGCGCATTTAGACAAGGAGCCTTTTTGCAAATTTATTTTGAAGCTAAGCAAACATAATTGATTGCTTTTCCTAACATTTTTTAATTTTGCCTTCATTTTGTAGGGCAATTTATTCATATCATTTTCTTGATATGAATAATCAAATTTATTATAAGTCCTAACATATTTTGGTTTTCTTTTTTCTATTCATATATAAACTTAACATTTTATTTTTTCTAATGTTCTAACTTATCAAAACCGAATAATGTTACAACATCTACCACCTTAAATTTTGGAAGTAGAGAAGAAAGAGAGCACCCTTGCCATTATATTTTATTATTCTTTAGATTTATATTAAGATTTCCTTTTAATGTTTTATCAAAATTAAACTTAGAAAAATAAGATATTATCAATTTTTAGATCTTATTTTAATTTAATATCTAAAATATTTTAAAAAATTGCTTTTGTTATTTAAATTGATAAAATTATATATCAACTAATAAAAATAATAAAGTAGAGACTTAAACCTTTACATAATTTGGGCTTGGAATATGCTCTAAAATTGCTTTTATTTGGTTAAGAGCTTGTTTTCTTTGGACACAAGGAAATATACTAACAACCTAAGACCCTGAGATATTTCACAGGAGTGAAAGCGTGCCTCCTTATGGACCACCAATGTGTCATTCTAGGTGGCGTGGTTTTCCTTTAACAGTGATGAATCAACCTACATTCACAGACAACAACAAAAAACAATCATCCTCATTACTGATTTGTGAAATAAATTATAATTAAAAAATATACAAAAATAAAAACCAAAACCAAAAACCTTTATATATTTATTTATTAAATAATCTAAAATTTGAAAAGAAAAAAAAAACCACCTTCCCATTCCTCTTATTATCTCATTTAATCTAAAATTTGTAAATACAAAAATGAAAAAAATTCGCTTACCATTCCTCTTGATATCACATTTAAATATATTGTGGTTTCATTTGATCCATCAAAATTCAACTTCAAAAAGGAAGATATGGTCAAATGATGTGACTAATGATTAAGAATACATTACATATGATTCATCCAAAAAGATTGCACGTGACATGTCCTCTCCACTTGAAAAAGAAAACATAAATGGCCAAGGGATTGTAAGTGACAAATTTCATGAGTCTTTAGGTGACAATCGAAAGATGTGATTGTTTAAACAAAATTACATATAATCCATCCACAAAAAAATTTGCATGTGACATGTCTTGTCTTTTCTACGTGCAAAAGAAAACTTGAAATTACCCGGATTCGAGATAAATTTCATCTAAGTTTTTAGATAAAAATTATTAAAAAAGGATTTTGTTTTGGGCTATGAAAAAATTAAAGGATTTTATTTTGGCTTTAGAATATATATAAGAGATTAAAAAGAAATTTTATGGGCAGGTTGGAGCGAGAAGGGTTTTAATTGGCCCCAATAAAAACATGGTTTTTCAATTTGCATGGGGACCAGTAACTATTATAACTAAGTTGAATACTTTACTTAGGGAATCGTTTTGTGATTGTCAAAAAATGCAACCTATCAAAAATAAATATATTTGGGGTTTAATGCTATTTGATATTTTACTAAGGTTAAAAGAGTCATTATTAGAGAGTGCGTGACATTAAGTCAAAGAATTTTTTCTTTTACATCAAGTTTCGAAGAGGTGAATTTATTTCATGTATTTAGACATCTAAATGCAAAGGCAGATGAGCGAGCCAAAAAGGTCGCCATGATGAATTAAGGTGAAATAGAACACAATCAGAGGAGGGATTCTTGGCAGTTCCTTAACATGTTAAGTCCAAAACAAAAAATATTTTAACGGAGCGAGGTGCCTTCGCCCTCCTATATCCACAAGAAACTCAACGAATGAAGGTGAATAAAAGACAAGAAATGGTGGATCGCGGGACCATCTCTCTACCCTTTCCTGACCGACCCTCTCTCACTTCTGGTCTCAAAATTTTAACTGGCGATCCAAGTGTCCCTCGATTGTGTACAAGTGGCCACCTCCTATGGCTACAATCCTAAATGCTAGTCACGTCTATTTAATGTACATGCGGCTTGAGTCATTACATTTTCGGTGGGGTGAGGTGTCCAGTTCAATTCACTAGGGAATTAGGTTAATTCCCTTGTCTTGGGGCCTCCCTTCCATGCAACTCTTCGGTGTTAGAGATTCATTGATGAAGAAATGGGTCTTATCACTGCAAGTTGGCTCATGCCAGAGCTTGGGAATTTTCTATAGAGCCACACCTCCTATCTCTTGGCTCATTTAATGGGATATGGTTATGGTTCTCTATGGTTTGGATTCTCATCCTCCTGAGTCTTATTTTGCTACATCTTGTCGAATTTCGAGTTTCCTGCCTAGTACAACCGATAATTCAAACCCTCAAGAAAACATTGAGGCTGCAACTGTGATCGATAGGTTGTTAGATGCATCTTAGGCCCTGCTTCTTTCAATTCATAGGCTGGAAGATATGGTAGAACGACACAAATGCTCTTTTCAACTCTTCCTGGAGGCAAGATTGCTCTCTCATCACGTTGAAATGGAGGATTCTTTGGATGCTGTGGAAGGAGGAAAATCATCTTCTCACTGAATGGTTGCCTGTGTTGGAGGTTTCTCCGACAACTGTAGTTTCAATGTCACTTGGCGACAACGGACCGGGGGCTCCTCTTGCAAAAACTATGTCATCTTAAAGGGCCCGACGAGGGTGGATGCAACATAGGGTGACTTGAGTTTGATTTTTTGAATATGTGACCAGTTACAATTACTTCCCCTGTAAAGTATGCTATTTTGTAAATGTAAACTACTGCTTGGGTCTTTTTGTAGAATATACAACAATTATATTTTTTGTCTGATCTGGTTGCCAACTCCAAATGCTAGTAAGCTTTCAATTTACTATGAAATAAAATTGTATTTCTTATCAGATACCAGATGTAAAAGTTTTGGGCCCTCTTCCAACCTTTTTTTTGTAACTTGGGTAGGTTTACATCTTCTTCATCATATTCAAATACATCAACCTAATCAGGGTGGGGAATTAAACTGATGACTTCACATCAATGAGTGCCTTAACAATGCACCTGATCATCATCTATTCAAAACCCATAAATAACCCTCTCCCAACTTTTATCAATATAATATCTAAACTATTTCTTAAAAAATAAAATTAACAGAATATATATATATATATATAATTTTAAAGATTTCACTTTATTGCGAGAAGATACTCAACATAAAATAAATAGCATATAAAGATTTTTACAAGTAAAATTGAAATTCCAAAACTTTCAAATCAATGTTATTGACTAATGTTCAAACGTCAATTCAATTATTTAGCTACATTAATGATTCATGTCCTCTTTTATTTTTTCTTTTATAAAACTCCCCATAATACTTTAAAAGGAAACTTTGCCCGAGCATGGATTAGTGAGATTATCTGTATGTAAAGCATGCAAGTATTATTTTATATTTAAAAAGTCAACATATCAAAATTTTGAAATCTTAGCCTTTCAATGTAACCGATTTGTGAAGTAAAAGGATTTTATTATTTATTATTTATAAATTGAAGCATATCACATAAGTGTTTAATGATATGTGGAATTGGTGATTGTTTAATGATATGTAGAATTGGTGATTGTTATATGGGTGGTATTTTGATTCAAAATTCGATAGTTGTATAATTTATTTATTTTAGATATTAAATAAATAAATAAATATGGTAATTAATATTAAAATAAATTTTATAATTTATTTATATTAGATAATAAACAAATAAATATGGTAATTTTTTTAAACCATAAAGAGTATATATTTTGTATATTAAAGCGTGCTCCCTCACATGTAAAATGCAGGATTTTTACATCAAAAGTTTGAGTTTTTCTTTCGTTGTAGATGTTATATTTGGGCCAACTCTTATTTGAATTTTTTTTGCCAGCCATCTCATTATCAAAATTCATCATTATTTGCCTACTACTAAACATATTACAAAATTGAAATAGGAGGTATATACATGTATGTTTGGACATATTACAAAAATTAGTAAGAGCAAAAGAGATGCATATTCCTCCATCAGAGCTAGGGCGTTGAGGTCCAATAGATTTGGCTCCTCATCCTCCTTCTTACAGTTGTCTGCCAACTTTAGCTTTAGCTCGTCAATCTCCCACCTAAGGACTTCAACTTCATCCTCCAACCTTTGAATTTTCTCTTTTTCCTCTAGTTGACGCTCTTCGATCTCAATGGCGTCCTTTTGGTGCTGGTGCAAACACATTTGCAAAACAACTATACCATTTCTAAATTTGTCATGTTCCAGGGCACAGACCTCACAATTCATCTTTTTGTTGCCAATTCCCCGAGCCCAAATTACACTAACACTTCCTGTCCTAGGTCTACGAAGGCCCCAGGAACCCGAGCCTGTGCTCTCAGCTATAGAGCTTCCATTCCCACTCATCTTGACAGACACTGGATCCACGCAGGGACACCACACAAACACTAGATGACAGACAACCTTAGACCTCCTAATGGACCCGAAAAACCAGAAGCAAATTGAAAAAACACATAAGCCAATATTTAGGGATGCCTAGGCCACCACCAATCCTAAAGACGGGAAACTCATTAGATCCTCAAAGCCAATTCCCCTGAATCTAGACTCTGTCGATTGAACCCAGAGCCCGCCAAGAAAGACAGTGAGCCACCAAAGCACCTCCAACAGAACATACAACCCACCAACACCTCGACAAATAGAATGTTGCCACTGCACTTAACCACCAACTACAACTGCAGGGACAAAGCCAAGGATTCCTTAGCCACCCCTGCCAGAGACTTCATGCTTCTGCGTAGACCATTATCCCTTTTATAACCTCCTGTATTACACTAGCGAAGGAAGAACGACGTCACAGTACCAACTCTGCTGGCTTCCCAACGTTGATCCATAATTTCGCAGCCCTGCACAACTTCTCGTATTTCCCTCTCCAACTTCTTCCCATGCTCCTCCTGCGTCTTCCAGAGCATGGGGAGTAAATGCCTTCCCCACGAATTCACCTTTCCCATGAACATAGTACCAAAATGCCGACATCTACAAGTAAGATCAAAGTAGGGTTTGTGCATACACATGCCGGAGAAGCTGTCGGTACCAAGTAGAGGGCGATCATGCTGCATGACGCTACGTTGCAATGTGATTACTATATACGGCATGCCACGAGAGATTATATCAGGCCAAGGGTAGTAAATTTCAATTAGATTGGGAGTATTAATTAACTCAAGAGGCATGCGTAGACGTGGCCTCATGTTGGAGGGCGAGAGGAATTGACAATCGTGCCAACCAGGAGAGGTAAGGTGGAGGAGGAGGGAGGTGGGGAGGTGGGGGGGGGGGGTAAGGGAGGAGGGTGGGGAGGTGAGGGAGCAAGGGGTGAGGGAGATGGGAGAGTGGGGGCCAACGATAAGGCCAAGGAGGAGATGGGGGGGGGTGGGGGGCAGACCAAGCCTTCAAGGGAGGGAGAAGGGATGGGGGAGAGGGATTAATAGGTTGTCTTTCGCTCCTAGTGAATCTAAGTTGCTATCCTTATTCCCATCTGCATGGTTAGATATAATCTTCCCTTTAGGATTCTTAGTCATAGTTATGGTATACATAGAATGCCTTCAATTCCATTCACCACCATTGCTTCTTCTTTGATTCTACATGCTAGATTGGCTTGTTTGTCAACCTATTTGTTGTTTCCCTTGAGAGCACGATAGAAAGTTACTTTTTTGAAGAGAAGGGTTATTCCTTGGGCCCTCTTGATGACTTGATTCAGGAGAGTGTTTTGATTAGGGGTATTATTCCTCATATGGTTTATTATTATCATGGAGTCTCCAAGGATTTGGAGCTTCTTAATGCCTTTATTGGTGGCCAGATTCATTCCAAAGTGTAACCCATAGGCCTCAACTTGATTGTTTGCTCTCGTGCCTAGACTCCAGGCATAACATTCTTCATTGTTTCCATTAGGATTTATGAGAATCCCTCCCCCTCCTGCCACCCCATAAATATGGTAATTAATACCTAAGTAAATCTTGATTAAAATTAAAGACAAATTTCAAATTTTGCAAATCTTTCTATTTTAAGTGATATTTTCTTAAGTTATAACAATTAACTAAAATTACGGTCAATGAGAACATAAACATCCCTTGTTAGCAAACAAGTCTATTAGAGGCTCACTAACTAGGGGCATGGGTGTCCAATTTTTTTATTTGAAATGAAGAATCTCCCTTCAAACTTTAATAACGAATAACTAAAGATCAATGTCAAAGAGAATATATATATTATTTGTTGGTGGATAAGTGAAGGCTCACCAAATGGGGTCATGAATGCTTGAGACATTTTAGTTTGTACTCTTGAATAAGGTTAAATTCTTTTATATATATATATATATATATATATATATATATATATATATATAATGTAAGTTATTTTTTTCAATAAATTAGTATTATTTTTAAATAATTAAAAGGAACAAATATTATATTGATTAAAAATTATAGTTAATATTAACAACTATACGTTAAAAGTTTAGTTTAAAAGTTATAATCAAATAATTCTAGATATTTGAATTTAAATTTCTTAATTCATATTGTTATAGATTTTTTTTTGGTAAAAATCACATTAGTGAATATTTAATGGATGCTTTTGAACTACCCAATGTGGTTTATCACTAAGACTAATGGATGCATCACCAAGATTAAAAAACATCCAATATGATTACTCTATAATATTATATCACATTTTTAATGACAAAGATATAAACATTTAATATTTGTTTGTAATTATTTTTATAAACAATATATACCTAACAAAATATTTTTTGAATTTAGATAAATGTTTTTTGGATTAATCACATCATTAAGAAAGACATTTATCTACTTTATTGATTATAAAATTTTTAGATCTAACATTTTTTGAATTTTTTTAGATAGATTGTTTATATTGATATTTTATTTATTAAATTTAAAATATTATTGATTTTTATTTTATTTATAAATTTAATAATTTTGATTAAATATTAAAAATATAAATAAAGTGATTTTAAATTTAAAAAATAATATAATATGTAAAGGAAAATAGATTGATAACTTTGATAACCAAATCATGTGATTAATCCCAAAGACATTTTTCTAAATTATGGATCACAAAAGTCTTAGATTAAACTTTATTTTATTCATTGTAATATTTTTTTTTGTAAGTTTGGTAGGACTATATCTTCATCATATCCATTATATCCAATATATCAACCCGAATTGAACCAATAACACACACCCATCACCATCTATCCAAAATCCATAAACATTTATTATAATATATAATAAATCCATTATGGATTTTTATTTTAAATCCATAATGAATCACAAAAAATCTTAGATCTAACCTTCATTATAATATTTAAATATATATTTTTATTTTCTATTAATTAATTGTATGATCTTTTATATTGTTAAAGTCTCTCCAATAAAATGACATATCTGTAAAATCTTCATCCAACATCATAACCTGCGTATAATTTTCCTCCTAGTTGTCTGCATTTGCCCGTTTCAACCAAACCATTTTGCATTTTTGCGGAAAGGAAACACTCGGACCTGGTTTCTTTAAGGACATAACCTGGGCGTCTCTTAGCCAGATCGTACGGTTGGATCGCCGTCTGAATCAGAGTAACAAACGCGTACAAAGTTACAGGACCTTCAACAATTAAAAATATTACAATTTCCTGCATCGACGGCCCCGTCGGTGCCGCCATTTTTACCTCAGCACGTCTTCTACCGTTGGATCGATCGAAAACACGGAAGCTTTAGCCAGAAGAAAACTCGGGTCCAGAGGACTGCAGGTAGAGCAGGCCACAGAAGAAGCACGGAGGGAACTACGGGACACTTCGCACTGCTACGTTTAGCGATCTTCAAGAGGGAGCGGTTTACGTTACGGACAAGTCGGATTGCGAGAACTAGAGTCTGGTGAGCATTGAGAACTCTGTTATGTTGAATTTTACGAGTTAGGGTTTGTATTTCTGTTTGACAGTTGTATTGGGCCTAATTTCGGTTTAAAGTTTACTTCAGGTAGAATTTCGAAGCTGGATATCTTTACTCGCATTCCACTGGAATAGATTTCAGCTTGTTTTGTTGAGGTGGATTTGCGTATTTCAAGACTTTCCATCGATGTATGAAAACAGTGCAAAAATTATATATTTTGAGGTGAAATGTGACAAATCGGTGGCAGAGGCTGGCAAAACCGCTGTATTTCGCAATTTACCGGGGTTCGAAGCATATCGCGTGGTTTTCGAATTGATCTTTATGTGTCCTGTGTTTTAAGAGGAAGCTTTATTGTTATTTAATTCGATATTAGCCAGATCATCTCGGAATCTAAAGGTACTTATTTTTTTTCAATAATTTTTTTCGCTTGAATTTTGTCATGGAATCTTCCCTGTAGCAAACTTACAGGATTTGAACTTTTGCCGAGTAGGTAGAATTTTTTTATTGCTTTTTCCGCTTGAATATTGCGATAGGCTATCGCTTATCAGCAAGTTTTTATATGATTGAACTTTTGCTGAGTAGGAGTAGTTGTGATCTTGATCTTTATGCGCCCTGTGTTTTAAGAGGAAGCTTTATTGTTATTTAATTCGATATTAGGCAGATCATCTCGGAATCTAAAGGTACTTATTTTTTTTCAATAAATTTTTTCGCTTGAATTTTGTCATGGAATCTTCCCTGTAGCAAACTAATAGGATTTGAACTTTTGCCGAGTAGGTGAATTTTTTTATAACTTTTTCCGCTTGAATATCGCGATAGCCTCTCGCTTATCAGCAAATTTTTATATCATTGAACTTTTGCTGAGTAGGAGTAGTTGTGATCTTCAGGTACCAAATGTTCTTTTTTTCGCGTGAATTTTGTCACCGTATCTTCCCAGTCAGTAAGCGTTATATGAGATTTAAACATTCGCCTGTTCCAAATAATTTGAATCCAAGTTTACCTTTTTTTAATTATCTTTCAATACATAGAATTAGATTTAAGTACCTTACAGTACATTATTCGAGTTGTATTTTGTCTGTCCCAATGGTGGATTGCAAAGCTGAACCTCGTGAAACAGTCCAAGCAAATAGTTCAGGCCGGTTGATGCTGTTAGACCACCGGAAAAATCACTTGACAGAACCTTATTAAACTGGATGGATTCTGCCTAGAGGCTTTGGAGTGAGGGGCTGGGTCCCCTACCCCATGAACTTAGGTTTGCTTGATAGCTGAAGGGAAAGTCCCTACAATGAGAGGAGACATGGGAAACCCGGTGGAGGGGAACAGGAGCAGGCGAAGTCTTTGCGTGATTCACTTATATTAATCGAACATAAGTTCTGTTCTTACACAATCCCGTTAAACAAGATTGGATGGAAAAATTGTTCATTGTAAAATAGGTGAACTTCGCAAGCGTTTAAACCTCTCTGGCAAAGTTTGCTACAAAGGTACTTAGTGATCATGCTCATGCGACTCACGTAATAGCTCACCCTTTTTAAGAAAAGGAGAGTCTGCAACTGTACTATTCATGTCAGATTATATTTCACATGTGTCTGTATTTGCTTTGTTATTATTAATATTTTTCTTTTAAATTGTGCCAAATGTGTTGGAATTTCTTGTCTTGAAAAATGCTGAATCTTTTATTACAAAATTATAAAAATACATCGATGACAGTTGAGAACCGTTCTCCTCCTTGCTACCCAGCTGAAACAAAAAATCAAATCAAATTATATCAGTGTGCACACATGATCACATAACCTTTAAAATTGAAATGAAATTATATGAATATGCACAAATGAAAATAAAAGCCAGACGGACTTAAAAGTACGGTCAGTACAAGTAGAACAATACCAAATTGAAAAGATGAGTCGATCTGAAGGCTACACGGGGACAATGTCCAACTAGTCTAGTGCTGTATCAGTGTATATACCAATATTCATAGCATCTCTTAGGTGTTTGACCCCAAATGGGCTGTGATGGCTTGCAAAAGGAATGCCAAGCGTCAGAATATAGTGATTCTCTTCTAATAAACAACAAGGCCTAATATCTCTGTTTGGGGTGGTAGAAGAAAGAGGACAGCAGCCTTTTGAGTCTCCTTAAAGACATGAAAATCTCCCTCGGATCTCCTAATAGATGAAAACACCTCAAGATGAAGTGCACTTTAGACTCAATCTCCTGAAGAGATGACAAATCCTATCTTCTTGAGAGATATGGTGGTCTGATTCAACAGTTTACTGGAAACTGGATGAAAGGAACCTAAAAAAAGTATGAGGCCAATGCCAATAACTGTTGGAAATTAGGCAATTACCAATTTCAAAATATTTTAACAACTTTTAAAATTTCTTTTTAACAATTATTTGTGTTATATAGGTGTTCAACAATTAACAATGAATTCAAAAGCAAACACACAAGCAACCTAAGTCATCGGATTCGCTTCCCTTCCCCCCCCCACATGTCACGAATCCATCATGTTGGACATGATTCTCAAGGGACACGTGTCTGATTCGAACCTAGTGCATGTCACAGAGTTGAGATTCGTGACCTACAGGAATCCGATTCGTGCCCACGAAGAATCGTGCTTTTTGGACATGTGTCTGCCAAAAAGAGACCCGTGGGCTTGATAAAAGCTGGAAATTTTGCTCATTTGCAATCGTGGTTTGGGAGCGACCAACAAAGGAGTTAAGGCGTGTTTTGGAGGTGATTCAAGGGTGGAGACAATGGTGTATGTGCACACCAACCTTCGTGTTATTTAGAGGCAGAGGGAGGTGTGGTTGAAGGGAAAGACAAAGATGTGGGATGTGTTTCTTGATGATATGGGTTTGGATAGCAGTGTTGAGTTGACATTGGCTAACTTGGATCTTAATGATCTAATACTAGTGCTTGTCACTTTTGATGATGGTGATACTCTTGAGAGGTCATCCTCCACACGAGCAGATGCAAAGAATACATTGGATACAAAGGAGGAGGATGTAGAAGAGAGCAGTGTTGGTACTAATGCTAATTTTGATGTTGATGAGCTATAGGCATAGCCTATAGCCTACTGACAGTAGCCTATGAGATTCTTCCTTCCTATTCTATGGTTCCGGGTTCTAGTGTCTACCTTGTTTTGTATTTGCTATTTTCCATTGGCATTCCTAGTCAAGAGTCCCCAGGACTCGATACCTATGTAATACATTTTGGTTTTTGATGATTTAATGAGAAAACTGTAGTTTGTGGTTAATTTCTAATTGTGTCCTCGTGTCAAGTGACTTAACAAGAAACACATGCAACACATGTAAACACCAGATATAAGTGGAAACCCATAAAGGGAGAAAACCACGAATTTTGGTTGTGATGAAAAGACAAGCACCCACTCCCTCTTTTTCATCAATTTTTGTAGGCTTCAATCTCTCGTTTCTTCTGCAAGCTACAACCTAGTTGAGCACCCGTTTCTCTTATTACAAAGCTCAAACTGTTTTTCAGCAAGCACACCGAAAGGAGACACCAACTTCCCCGATACATGAAAGTTTTATTTTGATGGCTTACCCGGGTTCTTAATTCGAATCTTTCCTTCCTCGTCTTTGTTCTATACTCCATCTCCGACCTTTGTGTATTTGGGGTAGCACGCTGTGCCTAGCCCCAAATTTTTGAGGAAGGACGACAGGAGTACACTTGATCTACAAGACCCATAAATGGATTTGGGAAATTTCATCTGGTTTAGGAGATATGTAACTAATTAATTATTTTGATGTATTTCCTAAGTTAAAACTTAGGGAACTTAAATAATTAAAGTGAATTTAATTAAACATGTGATGAAATTGTCTTAAGTCACATAGATCAAGCTTTCTTTTAATCTTAGCCATTGATTCAAGATCTAATCATGGCTGTTGGTTTCCCAACAAGAAAAGTATAAAGGAAAGGTTAGGGGTCATTTGTAAAGACACTGTTGGGGTTCCTATGTTTTGGCCATTGACAAAAACCAAAAGATAAGACAACATCAAACCACTTTGGGATTCAAGGATCTAGCCCTCTTGAATCTAGAGAGGGATCTCTCTATGAATGAGTTTAAAGATATGATCTTTAAAGCCTGAAATGTGACATTAGGCTAGTTATGAAGAGCATGGGTTTGTTTTGTTTGTTTGGTTGGGCAAAGACATGACAAAGGTGAAGGCGCTCATAATAAAGGGTGAAGATGTATGCAAATGAAGGAATGATTCTACTGATGTAAAAGGGCAAAAAACAAACTTAACCCATTGGGCTATGGAGTCATAAATGGAGGATTTAATTGGACAAACAAGTTTCAAGAAGGATCCATGGGGCAAATCACTTATGTCAAAGGATCTCTTAAGTTGATTGTATGGAATGAAACAAGATAGGAAATGGAGAACACAAAATGAAGAACAAGGAATGTACCGAGATCAAGTAAGTGCTTTAAAACTATCTTGCTTTGGCATGTACTTAGAGAAACAAAACACAAAAGTATTCGAGATCAAAGTGCTTTTAAACTACCCCGCATTGAAGTACTTTCAAATTAAAAACATTTTTAAAACAATTAGAATAGCTTAAGATCGCATGATTATCAAACCAACCTCGTGCTTTCATGATATTCTAAAGGAAAACGCAGATAATCATCACAAAGAGCAATCTAGATCGTGCAAGTGCTTTGAAACCAACCGCTTTAATATACTCTTTCAAGAGAACTTTCAAATGAAGAAAACATAGAAAATAAAGCTTTCAAAAGAAGAGTAGGGTACCGTTGAGAGTAAGTCCTAGTTTCATGTTTGGCTGCTCCTTATCGCAGAAAGAACAGTGGTTACTAAAGAAAATAACACCGATGCTGAGGAACACATCACCATTAACACAAATCGCATCCATGAATCAACAAACTTTGTATTTGATGTTCAAACCAGCTTACAATTAGCAAGCTCTATGGGTCTCTACAACTTCAAACTTCTACACGTCTTATGTATCTTCTCAAATTGCACACAGGCATCAAGAACTTCAAAGAACTATTACATACCGTCGAGATGTCCGTAGACCAACCTTTGCTCATCTTCTACAGAAGTATTTATAGAAGAATGAGGGGGTGGGAGGATTTCCAGGTCAAGTATCATTAATTATGTAACTGAAGTAATTCCCCGTCTTCGGGAACCAGCAAGGCATAATGCGAATGTAATCATTTCTACTCCTCCTTCATAACTCGTTTCCGCCTTTCGAGGTCTAATGATTGAAAAGGATCCGTTCGGGGTCGTTCTTAATCTTTAAAAATAGTTTTGCCGACAATTTAGGGATAAGATCTTTGATTCGCATTAATTGTTCGACCGTCTTTAGGCAACACCTCTTGTTCGGGTAGTGATTAAACCGATTCCGTGAAACCGGCAGTGTTCATAAGAGTCGAGAGAGTTCGATTGGCCTCTCGCCGTGGCGTGGAGGCTTTCGGGCCGACGATGTTCGGGCTTCTCCCAAAACACCTTTAATTTACTTGAGATCCGTGTTTTAGGTCTTCAATCTCCGTTTCCGGTGTGTTCTCGTCTTTGACACCGATACTTTTTGATCAGTGCTTGATTTATCGTGTTTTGCCGGTGCGGTATCGCGCAGGGTGATATGGCATCAATGCCTTATGAAATACCGATGAAACGTGAATTTTAAACCCCGTGAATGATTTTCTCTGGTGAATCGAAAGCGGGAGGATCGTCACCCTCTCGCCTTTGGAATTTTCTTTAGATATAGCTAAAAAACCTTTAAACCCCGCAAAATACGAAAAACATTTATAAAAAATTGCATGTATGTGTTTACCTATTTTAAGGCACATGGATTGAGCGTGGCTGCTGGATGGCCTAATCCAACTACGAGATTTATCGGAAGGGGTCAAAGGGAAACCGAGGAGGAATTAAATTTGAATCCGTCGATCGCGCAGAGATCGACTATTTGTATTTTATGCTTAAAAGTCGCTGATAAGTCTTTTTTGGAAAAATGGGAGAAAATGGATTAAAAAACTTTTTGTTTCTAAGAAAATGGTTAAAAACGGTGTGTGGGTTTCGGATGATCGTGGGGCTGGCTGATGAGACCTAAGCCACAAGACTAACGACTTGAGATCATATGTCAAAACCTTATAAAAACACACCGTGACTTCAAACCTTTAAATAAAAACCATGTCAATAATTTTTCCCGGTCCGCATTTGCCGACTCAAAAGGAATCAGAACCCTCGTTCCAACCGGGATGATGCCGTGTGGATGCCGATGGCGACTGGAGACCGGGGCGACAGTATGGGCCGTCGATCCGCATCGTACTCCATCAGGACGAGATTCTTTATGACTCAGACCGTACTTGTGGTTAACCTGGCTTCAAGCCTGTTACGATCACCGTCCGAGCGCCCTCAGATCGACGACGCACATCAATATCGTGCCGGTCCACAACAACTTAATGCGATGAGCGTGGTTTTCCAATAGTGCTCGAGGCCACGTGCCTGGCCGCCTAATGAATCGCCGCCAAACGAAAAATCACGCCCTTGCAAAAGCTTGGCGATGAACTCACTGCTTTTTTCTTTTTTAATAAAACGACAAAACACATTAGAACCCGAAAAATCATTTATAACAAAGGTTTAAATTTAAAAGGGAAGACAACGCTGCCGGCTACCGTTCGGCGGAGCCGTGGTTTATGGAAGATAATATGCATAAAGGAAAAGGTACACACTCATGCTGTTGTCGCGATGGGGCGCTTAGATGGCTAGCGCTTGGTTCCAACACCAAGGCGTATGTAGTGGAAACGGTTAAGGACCTAGCCCAAGGGGGGTTGAATCCATAATATAAAAAATGTGATTTTTATGAAGTTTTCAATGCTTTTCAAGGGTTTTGAGAGTTTTGATATAGTTTTTAAAAAAGGAGTTTTAAACTATGTAAGGTGGTTTTTTATGAAGGTGGAAATGAAACAAAGGAAAGATAGAGGAATTTTATGAAGAAAGAGGAAGCAAAATGAAGGTTAGTTCTGAGATGGAGGGAAAAGGAAAATGGATGCAGCAGATTTTCTCTTTGAAATCGGGAATTCTTTCCGAGCTTTGAAATGGGAACAAGATGAACAATTTGAAACAAGAGGAGATGATGTTTCAAGAGGTTTTGGTGGAGATAACATTTCAGGCATAAAAACTATTTCTTGAAGGCTCCAACAATGTTTTGGCCACCTTTTGATAGAACAAATTTTATAGGTGGCCAACAGACACACAGAGGCAGAGCACTGAAGCTAAGCTTGAGATTCTAGGGTGGGTTTGCTAAGAATTCTCAGAAGTGTTTCAGCTGCAGAGAGGGGAATTTAGGCCAAGGAGATGATCTGATCCCGGGGTCTAGAATCAACAAGAGGCAGAGATCAGCTCAGAGAGACAGCGCAGAGAAGTAGGTGAGTAGCAGCAGCAAGGACAATGTAGTCCCTCAAGGACAGCGTGATTTTCAGTTGGAAGCCCTCAGGGGTTACGCAGAGACCCTATGGGGCAGCGTAAGTACTGCGTCACCCAGTCTGGGGTAACGTATCCCTTTCCAGAGCAGTGCTGAGGGACACAAAGGCTTCAGAGGCTGACGCAGAGGCTTTAGGGACAACGCTGGGGTTTCTAGGCCCTAATTTTGGCCGAGTCTTATAAATCTCGTTTGAGGATGTGGATCAGTCATTATTTTGGCTTTAGAACAGTCATTGAGCTGTAGATCTATTATTTCTTTGTCGGGTTTTCCAGATCTGGAACCCAGATTTGTTGTATTTAAAAAATTTTAGTAATAAAACCCTCCAGCAGCCAGAAGGCCGGTTTTCCAGCATTGGGTTTTTCCGGGGACTATTTGTCCAGAAAATATCTGTCACTTTGTCTATGTGTGCATGTACTTGTTCTAGATCTGAATTGGTGAAGATCTATTATGTGTTTTGCTTTGATTTTAATCTGAATTTATTCAGTTAATAACTTATCTAAGTAGGAGGAGCATAACCAGATTAACGGTAAAATTTTTGCATATGTATAAGATTCAAAATTTTTCACATGGTATCGGAGCAATTGCAGATCTAGAAGGGTCACCAGCAAGAGACTGAAGGTTCTAGCTGCAGAAAGCAGCAGAAACACAGATCTGAAGGGACAATGCAATTTTTAGAGGCAGATTCACGCAGAGGGAAAGGTGACGCAGTCTAACGCTGTCTCTTAGCAAGCCCACGCAATTACTGCACAAAGGCAACACAGAAACAACGCTGGATTGGTCTGAAGCCAGCCAGTGTGATGCAAATTTGAATTTGTTAGATCCAGAAAAGATTGAAGATTAGCTGCAGAAATTCAAAAGGTGTTGGTGGGGTTAAATTTATGAAGTTTTCAGATTTTTAGCCTAAGCACAAGTGACAAAGAGTGGGAGGAGGTTAGCTTCTCAGAGAGTTTAGCCAAAGAAACTTGCAGATTGATTAGAGGATCAAAGAGAGCTGAATCATTGTTGATTTGGCAGATTTCCAAGGCGGGAAATCAATTGTCAGAGGGAGCAGAAGGTGCCTGTTTCGCCAAGGGCCTTAGATCCAGTTCTCTAGCAAAGAGAAAGGGAAGTTCAGACACTTCTCTAAGCAGATGGCTCCTCATGGACTACGTGATCAGGACAGATTGGATGGCCTCTCCAACTTTTCAGTTTGGAAGGCAAGGATCCTACTAGTCCTTGAGGCATATAATCTTAGAAACCATGCATAGCAAACTCTGGCCACACCGACTGATCCATATCTTCTACGGAAGCATAAGGAAGCTGCTGGGCATGCTAAGCGGCTGATTATGGATGGAATTAAGGACCATATTGTACCACACTTAGCTGAGAAGAAGACAACTAATGAGATGTGGAAGGCCTTAATCTCCCTATATGAGGGAACATCTGTCCAAAGGAAGATGCTGTTGGAGACACAGATGAGGTCATTCATGATGACCAAGGGAGAAGACATGGAGCATTTCCTCTTCAGATTGCAGTCGATCAGAGATCAGTTGACTGCAACAGGTGCCAAAGTGGAAGACGATGTGATGGTTAGGACTGCTCTCAATGCAGTCACAAATGAGTGGGAAACCTTTGTCCAAAGTATCTTGGGCAGAGCGGACCTCCTAGATTGGGACAACTTGTGGGCAATTCTGCGTCAAGAAGAACTCCACAGATTCACCAAGAAGCAGTACAGCTCGAGATCAAGCAAAGTGAAGAAGGAAGATGAAGAAGATGCAACCTTGGCATCAAAGAGGCAGCAGGGAAAGAAGAAGAAGGACCTGTCAAAGATTAAGTGCTTCCAGTGTGGTGAAATGAGACATTTTGCCAACAATTGTCTTGAGAAGAAAAAGGACAAGGAATCTTCTTCTTCCAAGGCTGTTGTGGCAGATGATGGGTCGGAAGATGATGCAGCCATGAGTGCTCATGAACCGCGAAGGTGGGGCGACATGGACATGTAGAGGAGCTACAGAGTCGAGGGCGAGATCCTTGAGCAGCTCATCTCTTGGATCACATATGAGCTACGGTAGCCTTAAGATAGTAGTGGGACAAGTGGGGCAGTGGGTGAATAGATCACAGTTGAAGCAGAGGCAGATCTAAAGAGTGGGAGGAGCAGCAGCAACAGCGCAGAGCATAGCAGCAGCAATGTAGAAGCAGCAACAGCGCAGAGGCTGATTTGACTTCAGCAGCGCAGAGCAGAGTTGCTTACGCAGTGCAGAAGGCTTCAGAGGGACAATGCAGTGCGGCAACAACGTG
Source organism: Pinus albicaulis (assembly GCA_034641835.2). Taxonomy (NCBI): domain Eukaryota; kingdom Viridiplantae; phylum Streptophyta; class Pinopsida; order Pinales; family Pinaceae; genus Pinus; species Pinus albicaulis. The sequence goes on from CM076583.1 coordinate 1,326,029,299, forward strand.
AGAGATTTCAGCACAAGGGGCTGATGTGACTTCAGTAGTGCAGAGGGAGTCTGCTTACGCAATGCAAAGCTGTAGCTGTGCATCATCCTTCAGATGCTAACACAGATCTGTAGCCTATGGAGCTTCAGTGATGAGGATGCAACCCATTTGACTTGTCTGTCAAATATTGGGCAGGAGATTCAGTTGTTTCTCTCAACAACTGAAGTTGCAGTGCAGCAGATCAGTAGTGGCAGTGCTATGAGCAACACAGATGCAACATATTGAGAGGGAGCTGTAGTACAGAGGTTGCAGTGGTAGTGGCAGAGTCATGGGCAGGAGTAGTGCAGAGTTGAGTGGTAGCAAGCCAAGCATCATCTGCACAGATTCAGTACCCAAAATCTTGTAATGCATAGTGTGATGTATTGCTAGAGCACACTCTTGATGCTAAGAGGGAGTGTTGAGATTTTGTGTATTTGGGGTAGCATCAGTTGTGCTCTAGCTCCCAAATTTTGAGGAAGGACTAGAGTACACTTGATCTACACTTCATTTGGTTTAGGAGATATTAAATTAATTAATTATTTTAATGTATTTCCTAAGTTAAAACTTAGGGAACTTAAATAATTAAAGTGAATTTAATTAAACATGTGATGAAATTGTCTTAAGTCACACAGATCAAGCTTTCTTTTAATTTTAGCCATTGATTCAAGATCTTATCATGGCTGTTGGTTTCTCAACGAGAAAAGTATAAAGGAAAGGCTTGGGGTCATTTGTAAAGACACATAGAGGCAGAGCACTGAAGTTAAGCTTGAGATTCTAGGGCGGGTTTGCTAAGAATTCTCAGAAGTGTTTCGGCTGCAGAGAGGGGAATTTAGGCCAAGGGGATGATCTGATCCCAGGGTCTAGAATCAACAAGAGGCAGATATCAACTCAGAGAGACAACATAGAGAAGCAGGAGAGCAGCAACAACAATGACAACGCAGCCCCTCAATGACAGCGTGATTCTCAGCTGGAAGCCCTCAGGGGTTACACAAAGACCCTAAGGGGCAGCATAAGGACTGCGTCACCCAGTCTGGGGTAATGCATCCCTTTCCAGGGCAGCGCTGAGGGACGTAGAGGCTTCAGAGGCTGACGCAGAGGCTTCAGGGACAACGCTGGGGTTTCTAGGGCCTAATTTTGGCTGGGTCTTGTAAATCTCGTTTGAGGGGGTGGATCAGTGATTATTTTGGTTTTAGAACAACCAGTGAGCTGTAGATCTATTATTTCTCTGTCGGGTTTTTTAGATCTGGAACCCATATTTGTTGTATTCAGAAAATTCTTAATAATAAAACCCTCCAGTAGCCTGAAGACCGGTTTTCCCGCATTGGGTTTTTTCGAGGACTATTTGTCCAGAAAATATCTGTGTCACTTTGTCTATGTGTGCATGTACTTGTTCTAGATCTGAATTGGTGAAGGTCTGTTATGTGTTTTGCTTCGATTTTAATATGAATTTATTCAGTTAATAACATATCTAAGTAGGAGGAGCATAACCAGATTAACAGTAAAATTTCAGCATAAGTAAAAGATTTAGAAATTTTCACAGTTGCTATTCACCATGTGTTCTGGCCTTCTAACAAGTCCAACATCTGGAGCCTATATATAACATTTTTGTTGGCTGTAGACCGTTTCATCATACTGCAAATCTCCGATGCAAATTCCATATGAGAATTTTCCATAGTTCCACCAAGTTTTCGGGACGTGGGGATGGGGGAGCGGGGAAACGCGGGAGCGGTCTATGCAAAAGCTCCCCACCAATTTTTAGGAAACATGGGGGACGTCAGGGTCTTTAACACAAGGGACCTCGAAAAAAATAGTAAAATACTAAATAATTATAACTATATCATTGAAATTTTATAATTTAATTGCCTTTATCATTATATAACACTTACAAATTTAAGGATAAATCGTTGAATCATATATAACTAAAACAAATCTAAAACGAAAAGCATGATACAATCATACATGTCATTGTAACAATGTACAAAGAAAATACAAGTTTAAACCATATTGAAGTTCCAACCATGAATACTGAATATTGAAATAACAGTCAAGTCTGATACATCAAGATTTAAATTTTTATAGAGTCAAGTCTAATATATCATATATCAAGATTCAAAACAAACTAAAGTCTACAACTGAAGTCTGAAACAAAATAGCAGATAACATAAGAACATATCAAATGACAAATGAGCATAATTGCTCAAGGTAATGCCCCACTAGTCTCTGCATCCAGCTGCTGCATGAATAAATCAAGATCAACCGTGTCACCATCTGAATCAGAATCACTTGTATTCTCAAACATGCTAAGTGGCACACCAACCAACCCCATCTATGTCTCATCAAGTCCCTCCTCCATATCTACCTATGCATCATCCTCTGGATCAACATTCCATCGTGTTGCTAGTCCCTTCAAATACTCAGGTGTCTTCATATGGTCAATAGGGAAAATTTTAGGGGCTAATATTTGCAGGTGGGCTAATATTCCATGTTATTTCCAAAAAAAAGATTCGCCAATTTCAATTTTTCTAAAAATGAATTTGCCCAAATTTTATAGTATAAAATTATTCTACCTTAAAAATCACCAATATTATATATTTTCTAATATAAAATAATTAGAAATCTATTTTTTTTTTACAAACTTATCATTAAACATTTTAAAATTTGGATATTAGGGACTAGTAAGATTCGCCAAGGTTTCTAAACTTTAAGATAAACTTCTCCGCTCTTCTAGAGGTAAGCTTGTTCCTCTTGATAGAGTGGATGGAGCTATATGTGGACCAATTCCTCGCTGCTGTACATGAACTAGCAATCTGCGACAACAAATGGATAGTTAGATGTTTGAGCTCTGGAGCACCATCCCCGTGCATCCTCCACCAACCAATCAGGTCATCTTGGCCTAGATGTATGCAATCTACCCGAGCACCACGTGTGTTGAAGGGGCCAGTAAGAGATGCAAGTCAAAGTTTTGACTTTTTTTAATGATTTGACCTCAAATTTTTTGGAAACACAGGAAACTTTTCCTCTTTTGGGAGGAAACGTCCCCCCTTCGAGTTTCCTCGCGTTTCCTTTGACGTGAAACGTCCCCATAGTGCAAGGAAGCGTGGGGACGCGTTTCCTAGGTGGGGGGATGCGTCCCTGTGAAACACTGGTCAATTTTCCATCTTGTGACAGAGCTAGTGACTATTCATCTATTTTATTATTGTACTCTCTCTAGTGTATGATTTTGGGTATTGCATTCTTTGTATGATCTATCCATATGGCATTAACAAATTTTTTGTTCTACTTTAAAGCAAATGTGCTTGCTACACTATTTATTCCGAAACAGTTATTCTCACTCACATGTGCACTCCAAAAAGAAAATGTTCTCTCGAATATCTGATTCAAACAAAAGTACTCAATGTCAATAATGTGTCTGCAATATGTTCCTCGATGATTTCTGATGCGATCTGGTTTATTATTGTAATTTGTACTCTCTGTCAATATGCCTGTGAGACTGTCATCCTTTGAAGGTTGGTTATATGCCAAGTGAGCAATATATGCTCTATCATCTTGGGAGGCAAATGTTATGAGCCCAAACACATGCACTGTTCCTTTGTCACTTGAAAGTGCAAGCCCGGGAGAAAATGCTAAACTGTATATTTGTGCTCTATTAGCTCCCCGTCTCAACTCTGCCTTGCAAGTTTTCAGAACTCCATATACAGTAACTGATATATGGTCAGGAGGCTATCAATTCAGGTGCATTTTTCAAAGGCATATACCATGCAGTTCAGTTACACCGTGTAGGTATCCAAGCCTATGCAACAAAGCTTGATGCCTGAAATGCTGCAAACTTGCTGCGACTAGACCTTTGACATTCAGTTGTCATCAATGCCCACTCTGCCATCAATCTCCCCCTTTGACATTGTGGCAACACTGATTTGGTCCTCCTCCTATGGTCTTGAGAATATTTCTCTTTATTTCTCCTTACAATAACTTGGCCAAATAATAAAACCATCAATAATCTGCAAGAATTGCTCTGCATGGAAGGCCAGCTTGAGGCCAAGGGGCTGGGGAGGAGATGTCCAATTGGTCTGGATGTACTGTTGATAAATGTTCTTGAAGATCACCCTATTAATTACCTCCAGAAGAACATGTTGGTTCGTAGTATACTTTTCACAACATGACCTTTAGCAGTTACTTGAATTTCTGATTCATCCAGGAACCCATGGAAAACTAAACTCGCACAAATACAATTACTACCTTCAAAGGTATATTAACTTTACATCTATTTGAATTTTGAACAGAGAAGAGATCTAAGCACAGACCAGAAAGCCTGTGCAACACAAGAAAGAATCACCAAGAATGGATGCCTTCCAATGGAGAGGGTAGAGAAACAAGGAACCAAAATGCAGGGACATGTCCTTCCATAATGACCTAGATACAGTCCTAGAAAATATGCTATAACTCTACTTTTCTTGCACATTGAGCAAAAAAACCATCTGTAAATCTTGTTTTGGCTAATCTGGCTTAAGCGGTAATGAATAATGAACCATCCAGTTACTCTTAGTTTAAAGGCAGAAGCAACCAGGCTCACTAAAAACAAACGTGTCACAAAGTGTGCTTTGAAACTGGGTGGGTAGGGCAATCACTTAAGCTACACACAATTGCCAAACTTCTGAGTTTATTTTTTCCAAAGAAAAAACTGTAATTTTATTAGTGTAAACAAAATTACATCTGCATGTGCTTAGAGCAAGCACGAGATCAAAAACTGCCTCCTAAACCATAATCTCTCTCAAGACAAATCGAGAGACATGTCTAAATCAAAAAAACAAAAATGCATCCGTCTAAGATTATCCCTATGTCTTTTTTGTTAAACAGCCAGTGATTAAGGCTGTACATAGACATCATAGAAAAAAAAAATTGTACATAAACAGTGCTGATGAGAACTGCATATACCAAAAGAACCAAAAGAGAATCACGTGGACGGTGTCCCTGGATCCTCCTCCTGTAGACCTTCAATAAAAGGCCTATGGAAGAAGTCTGTGATAGTACAATCTAGCTGCTCCCTGATTTTCCAGACCCCCAAAACCAAAGAAGTACCTTCCTTAGAGAGAGAGTCTACTTCACTGTTCTACTGCCTGTAAATATGTCGACAAGAAATCTGATTAAAACATTGTTTGAGCAAAAGAACTTACTTAAGGATGGGAATCAATGTGTGAATGTGACATCGCTGCAGACCATTAAACCAATTTACAATGATCATCGAATCACCAAATATCTGCTGTTAAAAGTAGTGAGAAATGGATTCCTTGATTTTTGCCTTAATTCAAGGAGTCAAATTCGAGTTCCTTCTTGTGCATGCTCGAGTTCCTAAAGTTTAGGAGATTCCCTACAAATTAGGACAAGCTATGATGCAGTTAACCAATGTGCTCAAGTGGAAGGACAAGTTACTTGTTTTCTAGTGCGAGTTGATTGAGGAAAAGGACGAGTGGTTGAGTTTCAAGTCATAGATTTGAGACAAGATGAGTTGCATGTGAGTTTTCACTTAGTTAACTCAGTCAATCACAAAAGCAACTTTCCGTAATTAGAAATTTGGTAAAACTTAGCCATACAAATTGCATTAAAAGGAGGAACGAAGGGACAATTTGTATCATAGTTTGTGTGAGCTTGTGGGAGAAAGGTGCCAAGAGACCTTATGAAATGAAATTAAATTTTAACGTCCATGAGACTAAAAATAGTCTATGGGACTATGAGTTCCCTGTTTTTCGCCTTTTGCATTTCAGATCTTTTCTTATTCAAATTGATGATGAGCTGGCCCAACCTTCCAACAATCTCATCGCTGAAAAGACAATGCTAAGAAATCGATGCTAACATATTCCCATAACTTTCTCTGATGTCTTTGAATGCATCACATTCCAAAATGAAATGTTTTTCCGATTCCACTGCCCCAGACGTGCAAAATGTACACACCAATTCTTCCCAAGCTTCTTTAGGCCTTTTCCACTGTCCTGTTTCACACCGAAGATGATGCGAGTTGGTTCTTAATTGAGCAATAAGAACCTTTGCCCTTCACGGAATGTTAGATCCAATGTACTCTTTTTGTTGGAGATCATACGTAGGGTTGAATTCTTCAATGTAGTACTTCTTTCTACCCAACTCTTTTCCCTATACCTGTTTACGAAACTTCTCCATAACAAAATTCTTTAGCTCCTTGCTATTTTTGGGACAAGCATTGAGGTAGATATCCATTTTTGCATCCATGTGTAGTTTTGTCTCATCCATGTTTTCTTTCTTTCACTCGTGCCTTCCTTGAATATAACATTAAGCCATCTACCTACTCCCATTTGCTCAATTCTTTTTAGATATCTTAAGAGCCGCACCATAGCAATTGCTTCGATGGGAGTTGCTCCTGTTTCACTCAACATTATCTCATAAGGTACTGAAATTTTTATTTTGAACTTGCTCATGATCAAGCGTTTTTGGATTTTCTCAATTTGCTTCCATTTTGAGACAGGGGTGCTGCTAGCCCACAATTCACACCCATGTAGTATCACTGGACAAACTAGGAGTCCAAAAAGCACTTTAATCGTTTTCCAATCCCTTGACTTTGCCTCTCTACATATGTTTTGAAGAGCATATAAAGCTTTCCACCCTCCTAAGATTCTCTTCTTTTTATTGGGAAGAAAGGCAATTTCCCAAGGAAGTGTACGCAAAAATAGGAGGTTCCCTTTTTAATAGGAGGTGAATTTGCGGGAGGAATACGGGCTCCTAGTGCGCACAGACTTAGGAGGAGAGGATCAACATTCTTGTAGATTGTTTCAAGCTTGCTCTAAGGCTGAGAGATCATTGTATTCTCTATTGAAGCAAGTGTATTTGTAAGAAATCTATTGCTCAAATTTCTTCAATAAAATTCTCAAGCAAGAGAGGGCTTTTGTAGCGGGGTTCCCTGGAAAAAATTGTGTTGTTCTATTGTGTGAATTGTGCATTTATTTCTGTTCTATTCTGCTGCAATTTGAGTAGAGAAATTCCGTGTTTATATGAAATGAAAGTGTTTTTCAGATTGTTCATATTAACAGATCATAATTTCGTGGAATTTCTACATGGTATTAGAGCAGTGAACAGGAATCGACCAGCACACAACTTTCAGATTTGAAAGATGACACACGCAGGAATAGGATTGAGAGAGCATGATAGACTTGATGGTGCCTCAAATTTTGGTGTTTGGAAAGTCCAGATAATATTCTTGTTGGACGAGTTTGGGCTGAAGGATTACGCAGAGAAAGGTGTTGCAAAACCTTCAGATCCATACAAGTTAAGGCTTTTCCAAAGGCAGATGGCCAAGACCAAGAGGATGATCCTAGATGGACTTTGAGATCATGTAGTCCCTCACGTTGCAGGTAAATATACAACTAAGGAGATGTGGGATGCCTTAGTCAAGCTCTATCTTCTGAGAATTGAAAGATGATTCTTAAGGAGAAGCTGAGAACAATCAAGATGCAGAAGGGTGAGAATGTAACTTCCTATCTCACCAAGATTCAGGTAGTTTGTGATGATCTAGCAACCGTGGGAGAGAAGCCGGTGGATGCAGAGCTAGAAAGAGTTGCTATTTGTTTAAGGGATTACTGGACAAGATAAGTTGTCGGATTGGGAATGCCTGTGGAGTGACTTCACTCACGAGGAGCTAAGGCTCAGTCTAGTTGAGGCTTCTAGTAGTAGTGGCAAGGGTTCCAAGGGTGAGAAGGAAGAGGAGAATCTTGCTCTTGCAGGTAAAGCAAAAGGCAACAAAGGAAAAAGGAAGGGTGAGAATAGTCAGAAGAATGACAAGAAGAAGAAATCTCTAAATAAGATAAAGTGCTTACATTGCCTCGAGTTTGGGCACTTTGCTTCTAAGTGTCCTAATCGGAAGAAGAAGGGGTCGAATAAGGAGCATGGAGTTGCATCAGGGGATGTAGTTGGGTTTGCCTCTTGGTTTGAGAAGGATTTCTCATTGATAGCTTGCATGGCAAGCTTAGTAGGGAGAAACACGTGGTATATTGATTCAAGTGCCTCTTTCCACTTGACCGGGAACAAGGAGTTCTTCAGCCAGCTAGAGGAGAAGGATTTGTAGGTGGAGATAATGGTAAGTATGCAACCAAGGAGGTTGGTACTGCCAGCTTTGAGAGGGAGTCTGGGAGCACTCTCCATCTCAAAGATGTTCTCTATGTTCCAGGGTTGAAGAACCTGGTTTTAGTAGCTACCCTTGAGGATAAAGGATATGATATTATGATGTCATCTTCAACAGAAGTAAGGCTTACCTCAAGCATCTAGCTTTTGGGATAGTGAAGCAGATAGGTGTGAGGATGGAGAACCTTTACAGGTTGTAGGTAGAGACTTGTGCAACCTTGAGAAGCATGGCAAAATGTGCAAATGTTGGTGAACATTTGCACATACGCATGGTACACTTGCATCATGGGGCGCTGAAAATTCTTCAGCAGATTGACACATGATTACCAACAGTCAATTTTGATAAGAGTGGAGTGTGCAAGGGGTGTGCGCTTGGCAAATATGCCAAGTCTTCCTTCCATGGTCAGGACAACAGAGCCAGAAGGATTTTGGAGCTGGTGCATTCAGATGTGTGCGAGCCCTTTTCTTCTCCATCATTGATGAGGCACAGGTATTATGTTACTTTCATTGATGATTTTTCTCGGAAAACCTGGATTTATTTTATGAAAAAGAAAGATGAGGTCTTAGACAAGTTCATGGATTTTAAAGCCTTGGTGTAAAAGCAGACTAGGAAGAAGATCAAGGCAGTGAAGAGTGACAATGGTGGAGAATATGTCTCCAATGTGTTCAAGCAGTTTTGTGCTAAGGGAGGTATTAGGAGAGAGTTGATAACACCTCATAACCCTCAGCAGAATGGGGTCGCTGAGAGGAAGAACCGCAATATTGTTGGAGCAACCAAGTGGAGTGTAAAAACTCTGGTAAACTTGAATAAGTATATATTATTATTGATAAAAGATGAGATGATTACAAGTGGGGATCACCAAGGCTTTAAATACAGCCCTACGGTGTCCATTGGCGAAAAGACATGATCGTTGATCATGCCCTTTCACATTAATAAACCTAAGATAACTATATTTAACTAATAATTAATATATTATACATAACATTGCCCCTCTCTTAAAGATGCTTTGTCCTCAAAGCATATGTAATGATGGACATTGTTGATGAATGCTTGGATTTCCCGAGAGGCGGGCTCTTGCTTCCCACATTTTTAAAGGATCATGGAGCATCTTCTCGAGTTCAATCTTTTGGTGATGTGGATAGCGACAAGATTTGATATTGACAGGGTCGGGTCCTTTCTTGACTTCTATTGGATGTTCGTGTTCCCTATTAGGAGGTATTTTCATTGGCAGGTCTTGGAAGACTTTTTCGTGTTTCTGAACTATTCCTTGTTCTTCTAGTGACTCTTCGTGGTTCCTTTTTGTAGATAACATTTCTAACTGATGACATTGTACGATATGGGCTGGCGCTCTTTTTCGAATCATTTTCGTCATCTAAGATGACGATACGATTTGATTTTCCGGGGTTTGGAATCCATACAACTTGTGCTTCTGCCCTTCCCACTTAAAGCTTATAAACTGCTTCTAATGGTTGGCAGAATAAGTACCTAAAGTTTGTGGCCATTGAATTCCTAAGACCACATCTACTCCTTGTAATGGCACGGTGTAGAATGGAGATTCTAAATTAAAATTTTGAATATGCAATTTGACCTTATGGCATTTCCCTACCTTCTCAATTTTCTTACCATCGGCCACCATTACCTTCATATTGGACATGGGAAATGTAAAGATGTTGAGTCTTTTGGCCATGTTCAAATCTAAAAAATTGTGGGTACTGCTAGTGTTAAGGAGAACCATTACGTTGTTCTTCTTAATATGTCCTTTTAGTTTTAGTGTGTGAGGTTGTGATACACCTGTCATAGCTGATAAGGACATTTGCGTAATGCTTCTGTCATCTAGTTCTGGAGTGGTTGCATTTGATTCATCATTGTTAGAGTCATTAGTTGCTTCACAGTTATACAGATTCTTTGTCTCGTTTCTTTTTGCGCACCTATGCTTAGGGTCCCACTTTTCACCGCAACGTTTGCACTTGCCCTCTCTCATCCTTTGTATTTCCACGTTAGATTTTTCTTCTTCACGAAGATGGGGTGGGACATTTTTTGTGTTATCTATATTTTGAGATTGAGGAAATCTTTGTCTCGAATATACTCTTTCTGATTTTGACCACGATAACCTTTCAAATTTCTTTTCAGCAGCTTTTGCTTTTTGCCTTGCTAGCTCTACTGATGTAATGTCGTGAAGTTCGAGCTCTTCTTGTATATGTGCTTTAAGTCCTGAGATGAAAGACTGGATTAAACGAGATTCTGACAATCCAGGTACTCGTGTCGCTAAGGTCTCCCATTCTCGAGTGTACTCATCCACATCTCCTTTTTGGCGTAATTTGATGAATGTTGAAAAAAACTTTTCCTCTTTTATACCTTGGAATCTTTTAAAGAATGGATCCTTAAATTTCCTCCAACTGATAGCAAGCCTCGTCTTTTTCCACCATATATACCAATTATACGCTTCTCCTTCCATTTTCATGGAAGCGTGCTTAATTTTTTCGTCGTCACTATCAATGTCATAAATCTCAAAATATTCTTCGGCTTTATGAAGCCATGCAACGCTATTTTTTTCATTACCGTCAAACCTAGTTAGCTCGATTTTTGCTTTTCGTTGATATGCTAATGGTGGAACGAGAAGGGGATATTGATTAGCAAATGGATTCCAGAGCTACTTATTTTGAGAATCTGCATTACTATCTTCGTGATGATTTGGGAATCGGTTTTTTCCTGATGCTCTTCTGAGTTTCCTGAATTTGCGGAATTGTTCTGTTGATTTTGTTCCATATTAGGGGATATGGGTCGTTGTGTCTGACTTATCTTATCTATCTTATCATTTGTCTTATCGAAGAGTTCTGTCATCTTTTTCATTGCTTCGCTAAGATTTTCTGTGGCCTCGTTATGATTTAGCTACATTTGCCTTTCTATTTGATTCGTCATATCTTGAACCTTTTTGATATCGTTGGAGTTTCTTGCAACTGTACCTTCGAGACTGACTAATTTTTTTCCAAAGTCATTGGAATTATTATTGATTTGTTTCTCAAGATCCAACATTTTTTTTTGGAAATCGGCCATCGACATTGATGACGTCGTATGTGGTGGTGAATGTTTTTCTGTTCGGTTTCTAGACGTTGCACTTGTTTCTTTTAAACAAAACTCTTTCACCGTATATACTAAATGACACGTGAAATCACACCTCTCCATGACCGGTCCTGATTTAATTTGAAGTTTGGGCTGTGATTATCGGTATGCGGCTTATTATATCGCCTTCTGGTCCAGATTTATATGCGGCTTATTAAATCGGGTTACCTGTGACCGTGTACCACGCCACTTCTTCCGTGAAATGCCCCTCTCCACGACCGACCCTGCTTTAACTTGACGTTCGGCTTCGCTACTTGTTACCTTGTATTTAAACGCCCACACTACTTTCGTGAAGTCGCACCGCTCCACGACTGGTCACACATCCGCTTGACAACCCGGGTTTCAGATATTTTAGTATGAGGATATACCACGGAAGTCGCACCTCTAGTCACACGTCCGATTGACAACCGTGGTTCAGATATTTAGTATGCGGATATACCACAGAAGTCGCACTTTCTCCACGACCGATCACTCGTCCGAGTCACACGTACGATTGACAACTCGGTTTCAAAAATATTTTAGTGTGCGGATATACCTACGCCTCTATATGTAACCTAAGGTAACCTTGAGATTTGTCTCTAAGGTAACTCTATAATTCGGACATGTGAAAGCACTGTAATTCGGATTTCTGACAAGTCTGAATTTCGGTTGTGTGACAGGCATACAATTCGGCTTATTACAGGCCTGAAACTTGGCCGTCTTTTGGGATAAGTTCGGTCCTGTGTTTATCCACCTCAGGCTTGTGATTCGGTCTTATTGATGAGATGTTTTGGGTGTGTTAAAAACTCGAGCCTGCGATAATTGTAGAGAATCTAGGACTTGTGTAATCCTCACGCTTTGTGAAGAAACGCTTCAATACCACTGATATCGGTATGCGGAAGAAGGGAGTGGATAATGTGACAGATGGAGGCAAGCAATGAATAGTGTAAGTGGCTGAGGGCAACGGACAGGGGGTTCTGGAGTTGATTTTTGCGGAAGGGAAAAAAAATTCAACTGATATAGCAACAAAATTTGAGGAGTGAACTGCTCCAATACCAATGGAGTGTAAAAACTCTGGTAAACTTGAATAAGTATATATTATTATTGATAAAAGATGAGATGATTACAAGTGGGGATCACCAAGGCTTTAAATACAGCCCTACGAGGTTCCTTGGCGAAGAGGCATGATCGTTGATCATGCCCTTCCACATTAATAAATCTAAGATAACTATATTTAACTAATAATTAATAAATTATACATAACACCAAGGCTATGTTGCATGATCAAGGACTACCTATGTTCTTGTGGGCAAAAGCGTGCAACACTTCAATATTCTTGCAGAACAGGAGTCCACACAAGGTGCTTGGACGAGTTACACCAAAGGAGGCTTTCTGGAGTGTAAAAACTCTGGTAAACTTGATAAATATATATTATTAATGATGAAAAGATGAGATGATTACAATGAGGGATCGCCTAGGCTTTAAATATAGCCTCAAGATGTCCCTTGGCGAAGAGGCATGATCTTTGATCATGCCTTTTCAGTTAATAACCTAAGATAACTAAATCTAATTAATAATTAATAAAATATTCATAACATTGCCCCTCTCTTAAAGATGCTTTGTCCTCAAAGCATATGTAATCGATGGACAACGTTGACGAATGTCTGGTTTCCGCGAGCGGCGAGCTCTTGCTTCCCATATTTTAAAAAGGTCATGGAGGATATTCTCGAGTTCAGTCTGTTGTTGATCTGGATAGTGAAAATATCTGATATCGACAGGGTCGGATCCTGTCTTGATTTCTGGAGACTCTTCATGGCTCCCTTTTGAAGATATCATTTCTAACTGCTGACATTGTACTGTAGATACGACTTGATTTCCTGGGGCTTGGAATCCATACAACTTGTATTTCTGCCCTTTCCACTTAAAACTTATAAACTGCTTTTGATGGTTGGCAGAATAAGTACCTAGAGTTCGTAGCCATTGAATTCCTAAGACCACATCTACTCCTCATAATGGAACGGTGTAGAACGGAGATTCTAAATGAAAGTCTTTAATCTGCAATTTGACTTTATGGCATTTTCCTACTTGTTCAATTTTCTTACCGTCGGCCACCATTACCTTCATATTAGGCATGGGAAAAGTAAAGAGGTTGAGTCTTTTGGCCATGGTGTACTTGTTCAATTTTCTTACCGTCGGCCACCATTACCTTCATATTAGGCATGGGAAAAGTAAAGAGGTTGAGTCTTTTGGCCATGGTGGAATCTAGAAAATTGTGCGTGCTGCCTGTGTCTATTAGAACCATTACATTGTTGTTCTTAATATGTCCTCTTAACCTTAGGGTTTGAGGTTGTAATATGCATGTCATAGCTGATAAGGACACTTGCGGAATAGTTTCGCCCTCCACTTCTGGAGAGAACTCTAAATTGTCTTCTAATCCTTCTATACATGAATCAGTACTGTTAGTGTCGTTAGTTGCTTCACAACTGTATAGATTTTTTGCTTTTCCATTAGCACATCTGTGCTTAGGGTCCCAGTTTTCACCGCAACGTTTGCACTTGCCCTCTCGTATTCTTTGTTTTTCCAGACTAGATTTTTCGTCTTCACGAGGATGGACAGGGACATATGTTGTGTCAACTACATTTTCAGATTGAGGAAACCGTCGTCTCGAATATACTTTTTCTGGTTTTGATAATCTTTCCAATTTATTTTCAGCAGCTTTTGCTTTTTGCCTTGCTACTTCTACAGACGTGATTTCATGTAGTTCTAGCTCTTCTTGTATGTGGACTTTAAGTCCTGAGATGTAAGACTGGATTAGACGAGATTCCGACAATCCGGGTACTCGTGTTGCCAAAGTCTCCCATTCTTGCGTGTACTCATCCACATCTCCTTTTTGGCGTAATTTGATAAACGTTGAAAAGAACTTTTCTTCTTTTATGCCTTGAAACCTTTTGAAGAACGCATCCTTAAATTTCCTCCAACTGATAGCGAGCATCGTCTTTTTCCACCACATATACCAATTATATGCTTCTCCTTCCATTTTCATGGAAGCATGTTTAATTTTTTCATCATCACTAGTAATGTCATAAATTTCAAAATATTCTTCTGCCTTATTAAGCCACGCAACGCTATTTTTTTCATTACCATCAAATTTGGGTGGATCGATCTTGGCTTTGCGCTGATATGCTAATGGTGGAACAAGAAGCGGATATTGATTAGCGAATGCATTCCAGAGCTGCTTGTTACTATCTTCTTGATGATGTGGGGAATCGGTTTTTTCCTGATGCTCTTCTGAGTTCCCTGAATCTGCGGAATTGTTTTGTTGATTTGGTTCCTTGTTAGGAGATGTTGGGGATTGTGTCTGACTTAACTTATCTATCTTATCATTTAGCTTATTGAAGAGTTCTGTCATATTGTTCATTGCTTCTGTGGTCTCGTGATGATTTAGCCACATTTGTCTTTCTATGCGATTTGTCGTATCATGAACCTTTTTGATGTCGTTGGAATGTCCCGCAACTGTGCCTTCAAGGTCGAGTAATCTTTTTCCGAATTCTTCGGAATTATTAGTGATTTGCTTCTCAAGATCTCCCAATTTCTTCTGAAATTCCGCCATCGACATTGACGAAGACATCGAGCGTGTATGAGGTGGGGAATATCTTTCTGCCAGTTTCTCCTCTTTTTTCTTTAAAATTAATTAATTAATATTTAATTAATTAATTATTATTTTTTTTGAATTAATTAATTAATATTTAATTAATTAATTAATAATAATTTTTTTTAAAACTATATAATTATTATATATATATAATTTTTAATTAAAAATTATATAATATATATAATTGTTATATATATATAATTATTAAATGAAAATTATATATATAAATGAATTATATAATTATAATATATATGTATATAATTATCAATCAAACTATATATTATATATTTTATATAGTTAAAAAAATTGTTCCGTCACAAATGTGCCCGTTCCGTTTGGACACACTGTTTGATATACTTTTAACAATTCGATTTTTTAATATATATGCTCACAATTATATCGATAGTTACACAAGACGTTACCCGTCCAGATTTAGAAAGCCGTCCAGATATATGCAGCCGTTCAGAATTATACCAAACCACGCTGTCCAGATTTACACAGCCGTCCAGATATATGCAGCCGTTCAGAATTATACCAAACCACGCTGTCCAGATTTACACAGCCGTCCAGATATATGCAGCCGTATATATCGAATCACCGTATTTTTTAAAACGCAGAGTGGACACTGATTTCGACGATGCCTCAAATGATTTTTGAGGAGCGGCTGCTTCTGAGCGAGCCGGTGACAATTCACGAGACACTGTTCACGATGCTTCAGAGGAAATCTCTTTAAACAAATCGATTTTTTTTGTTGTTGTTACCAACCGGTGCATAAAACCCTCGATATACTTCTGTTGGATGACTTGAGAAATGTTCTAACAGTGAACACGTGGCGAGAAAATCTTAGTGCAGCAGAGAGATGCAAACTGCGTGCGTTACTTCCAAAAGGGCAGAAGAATGTGGTGGAATCTCTGCTTAATGGAGAGAATTTTCACTTTGGGAATCCAGTGATAAAGTGGGGAACCGATGTATGCGAGGGGCAGCAACAGCCTGAAGCTCTACTGGAAAAGGAATCGGAATTGAAGATTTGTCAGTCGCAGTATTTCAGAGATCTGAGAACGTATCACCACACATTCATTGAGCGCATTGATGAGTTGGAGCAATTATGTGAATTGTGTAATCACGATGAATCAAGGTTTTTGCAGGAGATGAAACGATGGAGGCCAAGAAGCGTAGGAATTGTAGTGATAAAGGGTGAGGGAATGAGTGTGTGGCGTTGGGAGGAAAAATCTGCAGAATTTTTATTTTTTAAAACAATTGCTGTGGGGGGAAGAGGGAATGAGCGTGAGAGGGTGAGCGTTGAATGTGAGGGAATTATGAATCAGGGTTTGTGAGCAAAGGCAGAGTGGCGTGAGAGAGCAGAAGGGGTTGGGTAAAAATCTGCGATTTTTGGAATTTCCTTTGATTCCTAAATTCTGGTGATCACACAGATCCAAAGAGCGATGGCTCCGATACCAATGGAGTGTAAAAACTCTGGTAAACTTGATAAATATATATTATTAATGATGAAAAGATGAGATGATTACAATGAGGGATCGCCTAGGCTTTAAATATAGCCTCAAGATGTCCCTTGGCGAAGAGGCATGATCTTTGATCATGCCTTTTCAGTTAATAACCTAAGATAACTAAATCTAATTAATAATTAATAAAATATTCATAACACTTTCATAGGAAAGGAGCCCGATGTTTCACACTTTCGGATCTTTGGCACAAAGGTCTACTATCATGTGTCCAAGGATAGTAGGAAGAAGCTGGAGCCCACAACAAAAAAGGGTATTTTCGTGGGATATAGTGAGACAACTCAGGCATACAGGGTGTATCTTCTAGGATCAGGAAGACAGTTCTCAAGTGAGATTCCAAGAGGATTAGGCTTTGGGAGTTTCCTTAGGGCGTGAGCAGATTGCAATACCTGAGGAGGAGCTGCTTGCTCCCAAGCAAGAATCAAGTAATACCTTAGAGTCAACCACAGACCCAACCACAACCAAGTGGTAAGAGGGAAACACAATAGGATTTGCAACAGGATGAGGAGGACAGTTCAGGCTGAGAGCAAACAGATCAACCAGAGCCACCCACCACAGGGAGGAAGAAGGCCAAGTGGGTTGAGATGTTGATTCATGAGGTTCAGGAGGAGGTTGAGGCTCCTAGCACCATGTTTAGGCAAAGTAAACAATCACAGAGGTACACAAGTTATATGGCACTGATGACAGAGTTGGTGGATACTGAGCCTTCTTCTTACAAGGAGGTAGCTTCTCCGCAGGTTTGGCAAGATGCCATGGTGGAGTATTCCTCTATCATGAAGAATGATGTCTGAGAGATTGTGCCATGACTTGACAATAAATCAGTAGTTGGTTCGAGATGGGTGTACAAGGTGAAGCATGGCACAAATGGGAGTGTGGAGAAGTATAAGGCCAGGTTTGTGGCCAAGGGCTTCTCACAGTTTGAGGGCATAGAATATGATGAGACTTTTGCTCTAGTAGCACGACATTCATCCATCATGACTATTTTGACACTTGCAACATAGATGGGGTGGAAGATCCATTAGATGGACACGAGGACAACATTCCTCAATGGAGTGGTTGAGGAGGAGATTTATATGGAGCAACCAAAGGGATTTGAGCAATTCAGCAGAGACACACATGTGTGTAGGTTTCGATAGTATGGTACGCTGGGATTGACAACTACCTTCGAGGATTGGGCTTCACTAAGAGTGAAGCGGATGTTGACCTATATTACATCATGGTTGGAGGGCTTCCGCTCATTCTAGTTCTCTATGTTGACGACCTTATTTTGACTGGAGATGAGAGCTTGATCCAGGATTGCAAGGAGGACTTTGCAAGGGAGTTTGAGATGAAGGATATGGGGCTTACGCACTATTTCCTTGGCTCGTAAATTTGGTAGGGTGATGGTGAGATCTTCATGGGATAGGGCAAGTACACTACAAAGATTCTCCAGAGATTTCATATGCAGGATTCCAGGCCCATGGCAGCGCTTCTAGTCACAAATTGGAGGAATGGATGCCGGTAGATCCGAGCGAGTTGATCCTACATTATACAAGCAACTCATTCGGTCGTTGATGTACTTGGTCAACACACAACATGATATTTGTTTTGCAGTCAACCAATGGAGTCAGTTGATGGTGGAACCGACCAGAGTGCATTGCGTTGCTGCGAAGCATGTGGTGAGATATCTTAGAGGCACAACAAACTATGGATTGTGGTACAAACAGGTTGATGGAGTGAGGCTTGAGGGCTTCATAGATGCATATTGGGCAGGGTGCTACATAGACAAGAAGAGTACTTTAGGTGGCTTCTTCAGTTTTGGTTCAATAGCTATTTCCTGGAATAGTAAGAAGCAAAGATTAGTGGCACTTATTCAGTAGAGGCCGAGTACATCGTTGCTAGTTTGGTAGTATGTGAGGATATTTGGATGAGGAAGTTGCTTGTGGGACTTTTTAGGCAGAGGATGGAGCCTACCGTGATTCACTGTGATAATCAGAGTTGCATTGAACTCTCTGAGAACCCCGTGTTTCATGATCACTCAAAGCATATCGAGATCTGGTATCACCATCTTAGAGATTGTGTGCAGAAAGGGATAGTGAAGCTATCGTACATTCTGACAAAGGAGCAGACAATAGACATCTTGATCAAGGCATTGGAAAGAAGTAGTTTTTTTCATCATAGGGATAAGTTGGGAGTTGTACAAAATCTTCCTCGCTAAGAGGGAGTGTTGAAAAAGTAGCGAGAAATGGATTCCTTGATTTGTGCCTTGATTCAAGGAGTCAAATTTGAGTTCCTTCTTGTGCATGCACGAGTTCCTAAAGTTTAGGAGATTCCCTAAAAATTAGGACGAGCTATGATGCAGTTAACTAATGTGCTCAAGTGGAAGGATGAGTTACTTGTCTTCTAGTGCGAGTTGATTGAGGAAAACGTAGAGTGGTCGAGTTTCAAGTCTTAGATTTGAGACAAGATGAGTTGCATGTGAGTTTTCACTTAGTTAACTCAGTGGATCACAAAAGCAACTTTCCTTGGTAGAAATTTGCTAAACTTAGCCATGCAAATTGCATTAAAAGGAGGACCGAAGGCACAATTTGCATCATAATTTGCTTGAGCTTGTGAGAGAAAGGTGCCAAGAGACCTTGTGCAAATGATTGGTGAGAAAGGAAATTTCCCAAGGAAGTGCACATAGAAATAGGAGGTTCCCTATTTAATAGGAGGTGAATTTGCGCGAGGAATTTGGACGTAGTGCACACAGACTTAGGAGGAGAGGATCAGCATTCTTGCAGATCGTTTCAAGCCTGGTCTAAGGCTGATAGATCATTGTATTCTCTATTGAAGCAAGTGTATTTGTAAGAGATCTATTGCTCAAATTTCTTTAATAAAATTCTCAAGCAAGCGAGGGTTTTCCCTGTTGGATCCCCTAGAAAAAATTGTGTTGTTCTATTGTGTGAATTGTGCATTTATTTCTGTTCTATTCTGCTGCAATTTGAGTAGAGAAATTCTGTGTTTATATGAAAAGAAAGTGTTTTTCAGATTGTTCATATTAGCAGATCAGAATTTCGTGGAATTTCTGCGTCTGCAAAGAGTGGATATCTTTTTCAATGGCAAAGAGAAACAAATGTTTAAGGCTGCGAATTTCTGCATAGTTATTTGTACCCCTCCCAAAACTGCTCTGAAGTTTAAAGAGATGAATTTCATTGATGATAGGACTGCGCCTCCGCCACAGTTTCCATTCTTGGATGCCGCTCCATCAAAATAAGCCCACGGGGAGGATTTATCCACCTCTTTAGCGACAATGATCTGTCGAGCATGTGAGCCTTCTTCCGCAGGGAGCAGCTCCACCACCTTCTCAGTAACAGATGACACATGTTTAAAAATTTCTCTGTTTCTGGCATTCTAGATTCCACCATAGGGGCCACAGATTTCTGAGGTGCTTTGGGTTTGACCTGTTCCCACCAACTCTGCCATGCTTCCAGAACAGAAGCCCCGGTCCAATTCATGACTCCTCCCAATTGGACCCTGATCAAATTCCAAACAGACTCCGCAAAAGGGCAAGATAAGAAAAGGTGAGATTCCGATTCAGGGGTGTTCTTACACAATACATACCAATCCGGGCACTGCATGCCAGGTTTAGGCGATGGTCCCAGCCTCCAGGTTAGGGTCTTGTTTTCTAAGAGACACCACATAAATAGATGGAATTTTGGAGGACACTGCAATTTCCATAGGCTTTTCCACCACCAGGCCAGCGCTTCGGTTTGTCTAAATCTGCTGATACACTCATGAGTCATAACCATCATTTGGAATGTATCTCCCCCAGGAGGAGTGAACCCAGCAGAGATAATTTCCTCATCCTCGTTTATACGGACATGAGCTGTGTTTAGAGCCAAAGTATAATCTTGCCATATCACCTGAAATTCCAGAGGTAAATTGAGGTGCTGTGTTCACCATCCTTGGGCCCATATTGATGATCGCAGAGGGTCAGCAACCTGATTGAGAGTATGCATGCCTTGCGCATGTAAAATCTGAATCAAGTCCCCTAGAAGGCGAAAACTGTCTCCACAACCTACCCATGGGTCTTTACCAATCTGTACTTTCTCCCCATTTCCTACTTTCTGTGCCAGACCAGACCCTCTTCCATGACAGAGAAAGCTGAGAGGACAGCCTTCCAGATGATAGGCATTTTTGATCTCTTTTTATCCGGATTCCAAACTCATTCCTCTGTTGAGCTGGGATACTTATACTTCCTGAAAGCGACCTCTGTCCAAAGACTCCTTGTGGTAAGCATTCTCCAACCAACCTTTGCTGCCAAAGCCTTTGCAAAAGAAGGTAAAATTTTAGGCCCCACTCTCCCCATTTCTTTGGCAGGGATATTTTATCCCATCTGACCCACCAAAAAAATCTCCCATTCTCAACTCCCAACCAGAGAAATCTGCTGCATGATTTGTGAATGGCTGTCAGAATTTGAACAAGGATCCAGGACAGGGACATCCAGAAAACTGGAATAGCTTCTAAGACTGATTAGATTAAAACCAACATTCTGGACAACCACCTGAAACTCCAGGAGTTTATTCTTTTCTCTATTTTTGCAACAAGCCTCTGCCAGTCCATTTTCCAATAATCATTTGGCTTTGGAAGAGGATTTGAGCATATTCAGATTCATCCCTGGATACCCCATTAAGAGATATCAATGACTTCTGTCCATTGACCGCCATGCCTGTTGCTCTCTGAAACAAGCTGAAAACTGCCTTAATTGAAGCCATATCTCTGCGAGAGCTATCACTGAATAGTAGGACATCATTCACAAACAGCAAATGTGTGACAGTCAAGTTTTCAGCTACCCAGACAGCTCGAAGCTCACCTCTTCTTTTTGCCTCCTTTAATAGCCTGCTCAGACCCTCAGCAACCAACAGGAAGAGCAAGGGTGAGAGAGGGCACCCCTGCCTAAACAAACTTCTGAGTTTATATATACACATATACATAATTTCTTATAAAAGACTGCTCAGAAATTGCATTCAATGACTCTTCACCTTTTCAAATTTTATTTCATAGACATTAAAATTCTTGGTTAGAGTGTGTCATGTGATATGCCCCTAATTGTGTTTGAATAAAACAAAGTAAATTCAGTTTGAGTGTAGGTCATAAGTCTTCCCTGTTACGAGCTTGTTTTCTTCTAGATGACATTGGATTATAACTCAGTGATCAGTTCTCTGCTTTGGTCTCAAAGGAAAATCTGGGTTTTGTAATTTGTTTAAATTTTACATCAAAGGTTGGCTGAATTTCTCCCTGGATATTGCTTTGGTTATTTTGAGTTTGCCAGTCACCCTGTTTTGGAACCTTTCAATCTTATGCCAATATGCCTAATAATATTATTTGATGTTTTCATGTAAATGTTTGAGATCAAATTACAAATCGTGTTCATCATCTCAATTAGTGATGACATGCCCCCCAGATGTGTCTCTTGTAATTGGAGCTCTTTGTTCCGGGTAAATTATCATTTTCAATCAAAGTTGAAGAGTGGGCTTTTTTGTGGATGAAGCTTTGGTCATGTTAATATGAAGGGAAGCTGAGCCTGGCCTTCTTTTTTCCTTGCCATGTCAATTAGATTCTCATTAGCTTGGAACATTTTGATCCATTGGATACAGCATTCATCATGTTTCAGTAAAAAACCGATGTCCTAACATAGGGATATGCTCTATGGAGGAGGCTTCGCTGTAGTTTATCAAGGATTTATTGTACCATGCAAACTGAAGGAAGGGGTGATGGCAAAGTGAATATTGTCCTGGTAAAGAGCGAATACTTAGCTGCTGAAGGAGAAGGGCTAACTTTTAGCACTTATGGTTTAGGCACTTTAATTGCACATTTGTTCTCACAACTCCTGATGACAGTCCCAAAATTTCCTATATCATCTTTGTAGTGCAACAGATCCTAACTTTTAAGCTGTTATGCAAATTTCAGTAAACCAGGGGATGACAATTTCCTTTAGCAGTGACTTCAGCTCCAAAGATTATTCAAGGGCTTCTTCTGAAGGAAATTGAAAACTTCCTTCCACGAGGCAATCAGGTAATGCCAACGTCAGAAGTCTCCATACTGACAGCGAGAGATGTAGTGTTGTAGGCTTGTAGGCCTATGATCAGCTTGATTCTTTTCAGATTTTATATCTAATGTGTCAGTTAAGGAGAATCCCGATTAAATTTGGCATTGAGATAGTCGATTTTGACAGTTAAAACTTTCTAAGATGGTGTTTGGTTCTAGCAGTTGCCCAAGCTAAAATGGTTCTGTGTATACTTCTCATTCTATTATTATTCCTTCATGCGGTAGAGTGTATACCCATTTGCCTACTTGTGTTTTTAATGTTTCATTCAAAATGAAAATGGTGCTTTATTTAAGCTCAGTGGTCTCTGTTTTGGGTAGATGAGCTTTTTAAGACATCTTATCCATTGTAGATATTAGACACCCATTGCAGTTATTTTGGAGTTATTTAAAAACTGCTTGGGGCCTTTGAGCGATGCTGGATGAATCATGATACAATTTGAGATTTACATGTATATTTGGTTTGTTATTAATGACAAGGGGTCAGCAAAGATGACATTGAAGAATTGTTGTGGTTCAGGACAAACTTTATCCCCATAGCGTGCTTTATTGATTGATGGCAAATAGCGGCATAGTTCTTGTCTGACTCTAAAACATTTTTTACAGGTAATGACATACTGTAGAAGTTTTTGTTATCTGTTACAAGAAATTGCAACGAGAGATTACCCTTTTGTAAAAGGAAATACAGAGACACTATTGAAAGTTGTTTGTAGGAGCAGTAATGCTCAAATACCGAGCTCTGCACTGGCAGGCAAGTCTCATGATGGAAATGATAAATCTGAGAATGGACATATATTTAGATGGAAATCTATTGGTTCTTTCATTGTTGTCAGTCCTATCTCAATCAGATTGTTTTTTCACTACTGGTTTCTCTCCCTGATGATGTGTAATAGGGAGCCATCTAATTGTGTAGCATACTTCCCCCTATCTGTCGGATTTTTGGTATGCAATAAGTCAGAGTTCTCATCGATTTTTTGAGGATCTGGGTCGACTCAGATTTGGGCAAAATCCTTGGTGGCATCATTCCATCATGCATGAAACTTGGATCATGGTGGAATTATGATCGTGCCAGAAATTTTTGCCTGATTCTTGATAAATATGTTGCTGGAAAGAGGGTCCTTTTGCTACAAGATTAGTGTACTTTTGCGTAATAGTATTACCTAAAATGTCAGAGTTAATTTCTAACACAGTTAAAATTCAGAAACCATATGAACTGTCAAGTGAAACTTTAGTCTAAGAAACTTGAATAAAAATGTACAAGATAATATGAACAGTACAAACTATGGTCCTTTGGTTACTCCTTATATTGAAGACTAACGGAATAGTATCAGTATTATGGAAGATGATGGTTGGATTGAACCTTGATTCTAAAATAGAACCTTGAAAGTAAATGTTGAAATACAAAAGTATTCTGATTGATTGGTTGTTCGTGATTTGAATGTCATCATTTTTAATTTTTTACAATGTGCACATACAGCATTATTATGAATTTATGACTATTGCAGCTTTACACTTGGTATTCCTCATCTCTACTTTGTGTTCATTATACTTGCTACTTTTTCGCTTTAGCTATTCTATTCAAATGTGATAGTGCTAGAGCTAGGTTGGAGTGACTTTACAAACATTTGTACTTGATCAAATGTTCTTGATCACGATGCACCAACTAGAACTATTAACCATTTTTTATAGTCTGTTCTCTTAATATAAGTTTTATCCTATTTTATCTATCTAAACTTTTACATATATGCAAACTTCCAGGTTCTGCAGTGCCTCAGGTGCCAAAACTCGTCTGAGTCATTTCCCCAGACACAGCTTGGAATCCTCTTATAAGTACTCGGTAGTCAGATTGGAGTTTTATGTGGAGAGTGGGTTCAAGAGTGATATGGTTTGTAAGGAATCACACATGAAGCAGAGTTGAAGTTTTAGTTTTGAGAGGACTTTCATGTAGATGAATTATCTCTGGGCACTGATCAAACTTTAATACAAGGGATTTCAGGTTTCCTTACATATTTAGCTCCGTTGAAATGGCTTGGACGGAACAAATGGAAATGGAGTAGTTGCTTTTTTTTTCATTGCTCTGAGCAGCACATAGGCTGGCCATGATTCTTCTTTTTAGAATTGAGAAATTTTTTCCATGCCCATTACAGGGCAACAAGACTTACTCCATCGAGCAAATATTATTGAGATGGATGAAAAAGTGGAGAGGCCAGCTGAAAACACCAATGTTTACAGGCAGGATGGCTCTAGACCCCAGGCTATCACAAATGAGGCATTTTTACAATCAGGGCAGGGGATAGCATGTGAGTCAAACTTTATTCCATCAAATTTAAGTCCTTTGATCTTTAATAAACCAAATGGAGGAATGCGCATTGCAAATTACTCCTTGCAGACTGGTGAGGAATTTGCTCTGGAATTTTCACAGGAAGCATCAAGGACCCAGAAGGGATCTGGATTTGGAAAGGTACCAGTTCTGAAGGGGAAATTTCCTGAGGCTAACCCCTATGTTTATGAGGATATAACAGGCATACTTGGTATAGGTCGAACAGATTCAGGTAGCAATTCTGAAATTTCTATGTGGGGAACGGACAAAGGCAACTTGAGTGATTTTGGGAGCAACTTGAATCCTGCATATGCTGAATCTGTCCAAGAAATGCAAACTTCCCACTATGTTGATGATGGTATGTATCAACTGAATAGAGGATTGGTTGCTCATTCTTCTCGGCAAACTAGACTTCAGCAAATGTCTTCCTACTCCACATATCAATCATACCTTTCAGGGACATCAAATGATTCTCCCTCAGGGAAGGCAAAGTTCATGTGTAGCTTTGGAGGAACAATCTTGCCCAGGCCGAGTGATGGGAAGCTCAGGTATGTGGGGGGTGAGACCCGCATCATCAATGTGAACAAGGATATTAGCTATGAGGAACTTATGCACAAGATTAGAGACATTTATGGCCTGGCTCTTATTCTGAAGTATCAGCTACCTGGTGAGGATCTTGATGCTCTTGTTTCCGTTACCTCTGAGGAGGATCTTGATAATATGATGGAAGAATACAGCAAACTAGGAGATAGTGATGGATCTTCTAGACTCCGAATCTTTCTCTTCACTGCAGTTGACCAGGATCTTGCCAATTTTGATGCACTAGTTGATAGAAGGAATTCAGAGCAGCTATATGTTCATGCTGTCAATGGAATCCCTGAATTTGGCTTCAGAAAGCATTCAGACAGCATGGGAAGTATACCATTGCAACATTCAGAGAATCTGGTTGGGCTGGATGTCACAGAGAATCATAGCATTACTCAAAAAGCTCAAGAAGGTTGTTTTGATATATTGCTACCTCAATTTTCCGAAGATGGTGCGAAGACTGCAAATCTGCCAAGTATGATATCACACTTTTCAAAGCCACCTATATATACTGCTTCTTTTGCAACCAAGTCACCTACTCTTCCACCGCCATCCTCTACTTTGCCAGTTCATGTCCAGCAATCTGAAGTAGCAGAGACTTCTATCCACATTTTTCCTGATAAAGGCTCACAGGTTGATTTTCAGTCATATGGTACAGTTAATCCACCAGAGGCCCACCGTGTAACAGATTATGGAACATCCGTATCCTCTTCTGGGGCATTTGACCATGAGCTCCAATATAAACATATTACAGCTAGGACATTCCTAGACTTGCCCATTAATCAACTGCATGATGTCTCACTACAAAGTCACCCAGATTCAATGTACCGAGGTGATAGGCAACTTAATGACACCAATTTACCAAGATTAGACTCTCATGGAAAGCCTAGCAGACTGCAAGACCAATATGAGACTGCACAGCCAATATTGGATCTTGGGTCAGATGGGCTACATCCTATGGGTTTGGAGCAGGTTGCTCAGATTTCACCTCCAATGCATCAACCCATGTTGCAGTATTGTCTGGATGCAGATCAGTATAGCTACATGCCACCAGATTACATTCCAATAAAATCTGGTGTGCATGTGCAACAGCCTGTCCAACAACAAACAACACAAATTATTCATCACAACCTTTACCAGATAGCAAGCCGTGATTCTGCAGATCAAAGATACAGTGATCCAGCACAGTTGTCTCGAGATGATGGATTTGGAGATTCCTATATTGAAAATTCTATTTTAACTAATCAATCTAATCGCAATTCTCTGATGCAGGGGGATTCATCTCTATCTTTATGCCAATCTGGGGAAGGTCAGCTGCATACACAGGTGCAACAAGCTCACAATGCTTCAGATCTTGATCAAGAGCACAGTGACTCAAAGGTGCAAAATTACAATGATCTAGCTAGCAGAGCTTTTCTCTCTTCAACATCTCATCATTATAATGAACAATTGCCTCAAGATGTTTATCAACAGACTTTACCTCGTGCGAAGGTGTCTCATCTCGAGGAGCAATTTACTCATCAGCAGATCATTCCCAAAGAACAAATTCCAGATTTGGATGAACAGTCAATTCATCAACAGTCATTGCCTCATGTGCTTTCTGATCCCGTGCTACAAACGCGTGTCATGAATTCGAGCCATTCTATGTCTGAAGGAATTCCTTTTTCTCAAGGTCACCGGTCAGAAAGTTCATTAAGGCTAATGCCTTCATATTCTGAATCAAACTCAACACAAATTAGATTTATGCCATTCCAAGATCAGCAAGATATGGGTGATGGAAAAAGTCAAACTGTTCATCAAGGCAATATAGGTCCACCCATATTTTCTGGACTGCAAGGGGATAAAGTTAAACAAGTGAGTGGAGAGAATTTAGATGAACGGCCTTCTCTTAGTTCTCATATTAATGAGAGGTCAGATGAGACTGATAGGGTTGTTCAGAAGGCAACATTGGACCAGGATGATAAAATTTACCCTGCTATGAGGACATCAGTAAATCAATCCGGAGAGAATGATGTTGAGAAAATCACTGAATTTTCAGGGAGTTGCAATGCCAACTTGGCCGGAAGCTTTGGTGGCATAGAATGTTCAGTGAATATGAATACCTTTTTGCCTTCTAGTTTGGGTGATTCTTATCAAGCTTACCAGAAAACTGAAAATCCTGAAACTTTTGTGGCAACACAATGTCAACTCAACTTGCCTATTACTGCAGGGAAGAATGGAGCCATAGGCATTCTTACTGATGCCATGCAAGCATTACAACTATCTGGAAGAATGAATCAATTGTCAATGCCTAGGTCTGAGTCCGATGCAATGGAAGGTGGATCAGATAATCTTCTAGAAGAATATGCCACTCTTAATCATGATGGGGATGTTCATGTTAATTTGCCTACTGTGGATCAAAGGGTCATGGGTGAAAAACTGCCAGAGACTGCTTCAAATTCTTACTTGTCAACAGCTGGATTTGAACAGTGTATTCCTTTGAGTACTTCTCAAACACGGTGGGGTGAGATGGGTTCAGATAGATCTTGTAATAAAGTTGAGGCATCTATTTATGCCTTTGGACAAGCAGGGAATTTAGCAGATGACTTATCTCATGATTCATTGCCCTTGATGGTTAACAGTGATATGGGTGTGTCTCAATGCGATGCTGCACAGTATTTCGGCAAGAGCCTGATTGATCATGATATTATGCCCCAATCTTATCCAGTTCCTGGTATTCTGTCAAGTTCCAACTTTGTTGATGAGTTTGCATTTTCTAATTCTGTGGCCTTACTTGTCAGTACTGAACAGGATGGAATTACAGCAAATCCCAAAACAAGAATACGTCACCTAGATGAAAACTCCAGTAAGGATTCCCCCATGCATTTAAATACTATGGAAGCTCCTTTCGCCCATGTCAACGTCCAAGATCATTTAGATATGGGAACTAAAGATGAGTCACAGAGTTTTGCAGAGGGCATGACAACTTCAGAACATTCAAACTTTCATCTTGATTCAACCCCTGCAGAGTCTGGCTGGGAGCAGGTAAGTGAGGTTAGAGTTGAGGAAAACACCTTACTAGGGAAAGCGACAGAAGTTGTAGATGAGGAATCCATGACAGTTCAATATTCAGACACCGAGGTATGCTTTTTCTGGTCCATCAGAACTTTCTGCATTCTGTAAACCATATGTTAGCATAGGTTTGTTCTGTGCTAACAAGTTTTATGTGTCTAGGAAGTTAAGATTGAGGACTCAGACAAGGATGAGCCTGTTAGTGATGCAGTTATTGCTGAAGCTGAAGCCATAGCTCATGGGTTGCAGGTTAGAGCAGTGGCATTTTCAAGTTAGAAAACAAGTTTTTTCTGTTCTGGTTCTGAAAAGATCTGTCTTTCCTTGGCTTTTTGGACAGATTATAAAGAATGCAGATCTTGAAGAATTGCGAGAACTTGGTTCTGGCACCTTTGGAACAGTATTTCATGGCAAATGGAGGGGATCAGATGTTGCGATTAAACGAATTAAAAACAGCTGCTTTATGGGAAGGGAATCAGAGCAAGAGAGAATGGTGAGTTCCTAATCTAACATTTTGTCTATTCAACCTTTAAAATTTTGTTGCTTTCTTTACATTAGTTATCCCATGTTGCATTTGACAAGTCTGCAAGATTGGTTAAGTGGATGGTGGTCAATTAATGGGCATGGTTCAATCAATCAACAGAGAGCTGACTTTTGGAGGGAAGCTCACTTGCTTGCTCACCTGCATCATCCAAATGTTGTTGCCTTTTATGGTATTGTACCAGATGGGCCTGGTGGAACTTTGGCAACCGTCACAGAGTACATGGTAAATGGCTCACTTAAACAGGTTCTGCACAAGAAAGATAGGTATGGTTTGAGTCTCCAATGGTGCTCCTGCTATGCTTTCTGTTATTGATTGCTAGCTTTTGATTGTAGAATCCACTATTTAAGCTTAATAATTTAGGAACCATTTGATGGGAAGAGATGAGGTGATTTTATTAATGTCTACAAATGACCAAGTGATAGGTCAATGGAACTAGAGATTACAATCAGTGGCACTAAAATGTGGGAGTGTCTACAGCACTCGTGAGTTAAAATGTTATCATCAAATTTAAATCATCAAATATTACAAAAGAGCATTGTCTTTTGCAGGACAATTGATCGCCGAAAGCGGTGGTTAATTGCTATGGATGCTGCTTTTGGAATGGAATATTTGCATGGCAAGAATATTGTGCATTTTGACTTGAAATGTGAAAATTTGTTGGTCAACATGAGAGATCCTCAACGTCCTATATGCAAGGTATTAATCTATTTTTCTGACAATTTCTGGTTTGCTCAGTGTGTCAATGGATGTTTCAAAATAAACTACTTTTAGTAATGAAGTAATTGCAATTTCAACTAAAAATTAATTACATGTTATCCCACTTTCAAATCTGATTGTTGGTTATGAGCATTGAATATCCTTGTGTTTCCATACCTTCTTTTCTAGGTTGGAGATCTAGGGCTTTCAAAAATTAAACACAAAACCTTAGTTTCTGGTGGTGTACGAGGAACCCTTCCATGGATGGCTCCAGAGTTACTAAATGGCAGCACTAGCATGGTTTCTGAAAAGGTGAAGATAGATAAATATTTTCACTGCTACGTAGGGTTTCTTATACTTGTGACAGTGATTGAAAACATTGCTCACTATGAGTACCATTTTTTTCTCCACCTGATTCAGGTGGATGCATTTTCATTTGGAATAGTAATGTGGGAACTTCTTACTGGTGAGGAGCCGTATGCTAATATGCATTATGG
Source organism: Pinus albicaulis (assembly GCA_034641835.2). Lineage (NCBI taxonomy): Eukaryota > Viridiplantae > Streptophyta > Pinopsida > Pinales > Pinaceae > Pinus > Pinus albicaulis. The sequence continues at coordinate 1,326,059,484 of CM076583.1, forward strand.
AGCAATCATTGGTATGACCTTGACAAATACAAGACCTCTAACTGTACCCAAGGCTGTGAGCTGTCTTTGAAACTGCAATAGGTTGATGATGAAGGTCAATATATATTTTAGCGTCACTATTAATCTTGAAATCTTTCTCAAGCCCCTCATCAAATTTGTGCAGGAGGTATAGTGAACAATACATTGCGTCCACCTGTACCAAGCTGGTGTGACCCCGCATGGAGATCATTAATGGAGCAGTGCTGGTCAGCTGACCCTGCAGCCAGGCCTTCATTCACAGAAATAGCTGGTCGATTGCGTGCAACAGCCACATCATTTCATGTGAAGGGGCATGGTCATAATGCCCATATTCGCCATGGTTAAAGCTAAATATTTAAAAAAGAGCTGTTATACAATGGTAATGATGGGTTCAATGCCTTATTTTGGTGGAGTAGTGTTATACAAGTTATATCTGATGCTACTGATATTTCCATATTGGTTATATCTTGTTTTCTAGATGTGGTCAGGATACGTAATCCAAAAAATCTTGTAGAGCAAGATCATAACTTAACTCCACATGTACTTATTGATTATCATGCAGAACCCTGCATGCTATCTGTTCATAAAGGCCATTTCATTGTGGTTTTGGTATAGGAGACCGTTAACCTGCGATGCAAGATTTGTCTTGTAATTGACAATTTATGTCAGATGCATCCAAGATTGTTTGATGCACAGGAAAAATAATATCAACCTGTCTCAATTTTAGAGTATTTGAAAGGCAAATTTTATATTGAAATGTAAATAGAAGAATGCTGTAGTTTCTATCATTGTTGAATGTAGTTATTAAAGCCCTGCAACTGTACATCGTGGAGTGCCCGTTGATATTCCCTTAATAGGTTTGAGTTGCAGCACTGCGGCAGGGAGGTTGGAAATATCTGATTTATCCACATACATTTATATGTCTTTGCATCTTGTTATGGGTTTTAAATTCTCATCCTATGCAACAGTTTAAGGTTATTCTAGTTATGCTAATTTTTTTAATTTTTATTTTGGAAAAAAGGGTTTTGGAATAACAAGTAGGGTTTTCAGAACACACATATTTGTGTGAATATGGAAAATGAACTTATTTAGATAACAACTTATGACCTGACCAAGTTGGAAGCCTGTCTTTAATGTGTGGTTTGTGATGAACTAACCAGCTTCTTTACGGTTCGTGAATTCTGCAATTAAATTTCTTTGTTTGTCCATGTTTATCAATCTCTTTTTCGTCTTTTGTTAGTATTTGCATGGCGCTGCACTTCTGGTAGAGTGACATTTAATATGAGCAAAATCATTAATCTGTTTGTTTTTGTCTTACTGAAGCCAATAGTTAATTATGGTAAATTCATAATTCAGGACAGTCCTCATAAATTCGACCAGAACAGCATATCAGGAGAGATCGAGTGCATCTATACTCAATACCTATTGCAGAGGAAGAGGGAGGGGCCAAGTGTTCATCCAATAGTAGCTTTACTGCAATCCAAAGTGGAAGCTAAATTGCAATGAACAATCCCTATGTTACTGGATCCACAGGGTCTTGATGCCAGATTCACGGATCCCCGTTTCAGATACATATACGGATACGGATCCACCCAAATCCACATAGGATCCACCACATGAATGGATCCTTCAAACCCAGAAACAGATCCCATGCTATTGAAATGGATCCTGTGTCAACTGGCTTTCACACGCCGAATCTTAGAGATTTTGGCTTTTTTTTAATATTCTATTTAGATTTTTAGTTAGATCACTTGTTACTAATCTGTAGGCTGTGTAGTTGAATAAGTTGTTAAATACCTATTGGCTGTATATCGCATGATAATACTACTAGGAAAGGTTTGACACATCAAAATGTTAATTTTCAATTTTTGATAATGCTAACAACAAAGCTCTAAGACAATACATAGATAAATACATAGATAATAATATATAGTGTACAAAGGATGACTGTGTCATTAATAATTTAGTCAGGTTAATCCCATCCAACTTTAGGTAAAGAGTCCTCTTAAAACAATACGGTACATAGACTATAGCATGTTCTCAAGCAATGTACAATATTCATTTACCACTGTAACTATATGGGAACTTTTAGATTTTAAGCCAAATGTCAAGGAAGATGACAGGTTGATTAAGATGTAGAGTTGAAATATTCAATTGATGAGCATATAGAGCCATTTTTGACATGTAGATAGACCTACTTTACATCATCATATCAATAGAGTGATTATCAAGTGATCATTGATAAGACAATTTTGTATTAACAATTATCCTTTTTGTATAAAGCACGGTGCATCGTGATTTCAATCTTCAGATTTATTAATTAACTAATGATTTCAGTTATAATGTTGTCATTCATGAATGATTTTGATTTTTAACTTTGAATATGTTTTTTAACATTAAAAAAATATTACTGTATTTTGTATATGTGGTGTTTCCCCACCGTATCTGGATCCTGGCTTTGCAAAAATTTGGTGGATTCGTATCTGTATCCGATCTGTATCTGTTTCAATTACCTAGTAACTTAGAATAAGTCTCCACTGGCATGAACTTGGGGCTAAAGAAAATAATCATGCTAAGTGAACCTTGTAATTTTGCATTACTTTCTCCCTTATTTGTATCTGTGAAGCTAAGAAAGAAACACATACTTTCCACAAACACTTAATGGAGAAACAGAAACAAAAAAACACTCAAACAAGGCTATGTGTAGGCAATTGAGAGAACTTGTGGAAGGCAAGCAAAATGAGGAGGAACTCCTCTAAAAGGACTCTGGTACAATTGTGTTGATAATGCACCTGAATGTCACTGATGCAAAATAATGAATTCTTCACGTATGCCTTCATTGAGCTAGGTTGAAGTAGTATGTATGAAGAGCAATGCCAAGGAAAAGAGTCATCACAAGTGGGGATGTGATGGGAACAAGGATTCCAAGCATAGGGAATGTTTTAGCTGCATGATTGGTGAATGCCAAGCAAATCCCCCAATATAATGCATAGAAATAACCCTCAATGGTGGAAGGACCATGAGAAGAAGAACATGAACCCAACATGGCATGGATGTAGCTATGGTAGATAGAGATCTTTTACTCCCCTAGGTCACTTAGTGTATTAGACATGCACCATAGTAGTCAAAATGCATCGAAGACAACCCTAGAATGACGATGGCTTCTTATTTTTATAGGCAACGATTAAAGTTGTGGCTATTTGCATGCAAGGATTTTCTGAGAACTACATTACACATGTCACAAGCGTAGCACCATCATGTGACACATGCAAAATGACATTATCTTGTTGGCTAGAGGAAATTTGGAGGACTAGTTAGGGTTGTTGAGTTTGACAAGTGGAGTGTACCATGCAGTAGCCTAAAATGTAGACTTGATGGCTATGGGGATCCTAGAAGGATTGACTTAAGGTTGTAGTGTAGATTGGGTGACCAATTTGGATGAAGGATTTGAGCATGTTACTCCAAAGTGGTTTTGGGTGTTAAATAACTCAAGGAAACTACATCTTAAGAATAAGAGACAATGCAAGAATGCAAGGGACATATAGAGAAGGATGTGCGACAACAATGGGATTTGTGCTGGGGGGAGACAAACATTAGATACAACATGATCGTTAGGCAAGAAAGTTGTGGAATGATAAATTTTGTTTGTTACATTTACCCCCCTTAGCATGAGCAATTTGAATATAAGAAGTACTCTAAGTTGTTAAGGATTCATACAACCATGAAGGTAAATAAATGGAAGGCAAGCAAGTCTAGTGAACAACATGATCAAATGAGAGAAATGAATAGATCGAGTGTAAGTGACCTTTAAATACCATGTATTGGATATGAAAAATAATGACTGATGCATGAAATCTATCTGTACAATGAAAAATCAAGCAAATATGAGTGTTCATTTTGAGAGATAAAGATTGTCTCTCTTGTTATAATTGTTGTGTGTGATGATGTCACTTTAGGTGTGTTGACTACATGTTGCGGTAGGTTGAATATTGTGTCAAATTCACTTTTATATATTGTTCCTTTGATTAGTAAATGTGTGACTATGACAATGGATTGGGGCTAGTTTAGTGTTGAATGAGACTTAGGTGCTTAGAGTGGTTGTTACTCTATGTTAAGCACATGCATAGATTGTAGAACCTGAGTGGTTGTTTATTCTGTGTTAAACACATGCATATATTGTAGATCCTTGATCGTAGAGAAGGCAAGGACATTTTGAACACAAGTGACACATTAAAGGAGTCATAAGGATGTGTTTATGGGTAAGCATGAACACAAATTGTGAATGTATGAATGGTTATATAATGTAATATTTATGTCATAAAGCTTCTCTACTAGATAGGACAAGGATGCTTTAAACACTAATTGTTCATGTTTGTAGCTTGGGTAGGTACTTCTGCATATGCCTAAGTGTTTAGACATGCAAAAATTGCCTAATGCACCTTTAGATCTTTAGCAATGATTATAATAATTAAAATAATCACTTTTTATATGACAAAAGTGGCTTTAATCTAATGATATCAAAGGTTCTTTGCATTGATGAATTAGATCAATTTCAATTGTCGATTTCAACCGTGAGACTTAATCTCAATCATCAATCACTTTGGAGATTAGGGTTAGGGATTTAGTCATAACTCAAGCTTATCTCTACAAGGAAAACACCTTCTAGCGGAGGTTATAACAAAGATTTTTAATGTTATAAAATTGACAAAAAATGTCAAAAAACATCCGCTAAAACATCGTTTGCGATAGCGGAGGTTTTAGTGGAACTTCATCACAACTAAAAAGATCTAGGTGGTCAGATGTTTTATCAGAGGTTTATTTTTTGCGGCGCGCTTCATAGAATAAGTAGCACTGATGCGCTACATATATAAAAGCATCGATTGACATTCATAACTAAAAACCCCGAGGCGTTGAATGCAAAGAACATCGATGCGTAATATATACTGCATCGTGCAAAAAGATAAAAAAGCTCCGTGGTGTTCTTGTAAGGAACGACACCAGGGCACAAAAAAAATAATGGTTGAGCTGATGCTTTTTTTAAAAAACTTGCAACGCCAATGCATATCGTTTGTACAAACGACCTGAAGCGTTAGCTAAATAAAAGGACATATGTTGTTAGTTTTCATAATGTAACGGGATAGAAATAATATTTTCTAGGACAGGGTGTTAGTTCTATGAAAGCATTGGTGCGCTAATAATTACAATGCACTGAGGTATTAATCTCAAACAATATTGGTGCTTGAAGAAATAAATGGCCCGATGCTTTTGTTTTTCGGAAAGACACCGGCCATGCAAAAATATATCGTCATATTGCTTTTATATAAAATAACGAACCAATGCGTTTTTATGTTATAGACGCACCAATTGTTTGTATGAGATTTTCTCTTTTTTGGAAACATCGACATGTGACAATGCAAGTATCGTAATTTTTTAAATCCGTTATTCATCGAAAAATTGACATATATCTTATAACAATATTCATATGAAATGAAATTGATTATTGCATTTGTATATGATGGTTGGATTACTTTATTATATTATCAGATTTCACATCTCTTCATTATAATATTTAATCATCTATATATTTAAACGGTGTTGTAACATTTTGCAATGACATTTGATAACATAATAGAATAAATTATAATTTATTTTATTATATATCAATAAGAGATTCTTTGTCATACAAAATGAGATTGATATTGGTAACCTTGTCTTTCAATTGGGACAGTGTGTCCATTACATTAAACAAAATCGCTGATTTTCATAGACAATTATTTCAAAAAATACCATAGGTTGCATTGATATCGAAATAAATCATTATTCTCTGCTAGAATTGCTGTCAGTGCTTGAGCTACTTCCATGACTTGGGTTATTTGGAGGAATGTTAAGTGGAGTGCATCAATTGTTTTTGTCATCTTGATCTTGTTCCATTTGCAAATATAAAAATAAAATGTAATGAGTGTATCTATATTGGTGAGAATAATGAAAATTGAAATAAATAATATACATCAATGTAAATTGAATAACAATGTACCATAGCAAGAAGTGACTCATAAACCGTGCACATGGTTTCAAAACCAAGTCTCCTTCCTTGTTGCAACACGTTTTCTGCTGGTGTAATTCCATACTTTGTTTTTTGCATGTTTTAAACCCCATTATAAATCATAAATTTAATATAAATGATTTTTTTGTACTATTAATCATAAAATGAGAGAAGTAAAACACCATAGATACTTACAAATTCTACAATTAATTTTTGATATTCCAACATATACTCACATCCCTTATTTAGCCCATTGTCAATTGTTAATTTTAGAACATGTTCTATGTCATTTCAGATTAGGGCACAAAATACTGAAGCAGATAGAACATAGCAATAGATCGATGGGAGACAAGCCAAAACAGAGATAATGAATGGTGGCGTTACGGCGATCAGCAGGATGCTTCTACCAACAAAGTCTTCAATAGGTCATTCAACCAGACGTGTCACACATAACCCCAGTACAACCCAAACAAAGAACACTCCACATATACGCAGCACCAAGAATGCAACTCCATCGCCATTAAGAGAGAATAAAATCCTCCACACATTGTGTGTATAATGAACTCCAAGTCTCTCCAATATATAGGCATCTTTGGGGGTGTGTGACACGCTCTTTAAGACATTTAAGTCTATATTCTATTCCAGGCCGACCTAGCACATAAGTGGAATAAATTCAAAGTACATGTTCTGCTCATCCGATCAAGATGATCTTTAGATCAATATTACACCTCTCAGAAAGAGGAATCCAATAAAAATATTGGGATCGTCATCTGAGCAACACAACCCGGAGTTTGGACCTAGTTGTCTAAATTAACACTCCCTCTCAACTAGGGAGAACTCCGTCCACTAGTGCAATCCAAACATCGTGCGTCATCTCGCCGTAACTTGCTTTGCTAGCCTCTTTATTTCAGATTAGAAGTGGGTCAGTCACAGAGACATCATACTCGGCTGATAGATTCAACCTAGAGGTTCGAAACCTCTATAGGACTCATGACTCACAAAGAGTCTCATACCAACCCAAAGTTAGTCTCACTGACCCGAAGTCAGTTGGAGGTCCGAAACCTCACTAGGACTCAAGAGAGTCATATACTAACCTAAAGTTAGTTTCACTGACCCGAAGTCAATTGGAGGTCTGAAACCTCGCTAAACTTGATCCCAGATCAAGTTGTTGGACACGTGCCATCCTAAACATAGAGAGTACGAAAATCTCCGATGTGTCCATTGGTCTTGCTATGGTCTCTATTCACATTTCCCACCTCATTGGCCAAATGAGAGGTACTTCCCATGATTCCGAAACTCCATGGGTAGGATGCATATGGGGCACAGATCAAAGTGAGGTAAACCATCTCAATATCATCACAATGGGGCGGAAGCACACCAACTAGGTTCGGCAAGCCTAGCCCTGTGGTTGCTTATAGCACCGAAGCTATCCCCAAAACCCCCTTGGAGCTCCCAAAGCTCATCGTCCAACAAGACCCTCCAAATAGGGTCGTTCCATGATTCCAAGATTCTCACGGAAGGTTAGGAACATGACCTTCCCCAAGGGCATTGTGAAAATATCCACGACTTGCTCATCAGTTCCTATATGATCGAGCCTTACGGCGCCTCGCTGTACCATATCCCAGATAAAGTGGTACCAACCATTAACATGCTTGGATCAATCATGGAACTCAGGATTCTATGACAAATGAATCCCCCTCTGGGTATCACAAACGATAACGGTGGCATCTAGCATATGTTTGAATAGTTCACTGAAGAGCTTTTGCAACCAGGTGACTTCACAATGGGCCATACATGCTGCGATATATTCGACCTCAGCGGTGCTCAAGGCTACCGACTTCCGTTTCCTGCTCGAAGTAGATCTACTTGTGAAGTAGCATCCAGATGTGCTCTTACGATCCACCACACTGCCAGCCCAATCGACATTAGTATATCCAAGGAGTGTCATGCTCCCGGCAGTGTATCTCAGCCCATGGTATCTCGTGCCACAAAGATATCTCAAGAGTTTCTTAGCACCAACCTATTGAATTTTATGATCAGCCATGTGTTGACTCAAGGTGTTCACTACACAACATGTGTCTGGATAGGTGTTCACTAAGAACACTAGAGCCCCTACGAGTTGATAATACTCAGTAGGATTTGCTAACACGGGCCCAACAGCACTGCCACTCAACTTCTTAAAGTTGAGTTCCATCGGTGTCGACACGGACTTACAATCCACCATACCAGAAGCTTCATAATATATTTCCTTGAGAAAGGAAATTCTCGCCAGGTCTCTACCAGACCTCTAGGCCTACGCATCATTCCTAGGTCCTTCATCTTGAACTCAACAGTGAGCTCCCTCTTGCACTGATGAATGAGAGGGTCAGCACCTATCAGGAAGAGGTCGTCTAAATACAACACCAGAATGAGAGGCTTCTCTCTATCAACCTTGAAGTAAGGTTTCAAATCATAATTACTACGAGTGAAGCCCAACTTCATCAGGTAGCTATCTATCCTCTCATACCAAGCCCTGGGGTCTAGCCAATTTGCAAACATTGGTGTCTCGATCCTGGACTTTGAATCCCAGAGGTTACTCTTTCTACACCTCTTCCTTTATCGCACCATGCCAAAAGGCGGTCTTCACATCCATCTGATGAAGATTTCGTCCTTGCGTAGCAGCAAGGGTAATAATAGATCAGATGGTGGTATATCAGGCCATTGGTGCAAATATGTCATCATAGTCTCTGCCTTCCTTTTGAGAGAGAGGCCACGGGCAACGAATCTTGCCTTGGACTTTTCAGCACCTCCATCAGATCCATGCTTGAACTTATAACGAGGTGACAAAAACTTTTTCCTGTGGTCTAGGACCGTATCCCAGACACCATCCTTGCATCCTTCCAGACTTGATGTTTTATAATATCATATTGAACTCATGGCAGCTAGATACCCCTGATATTTATATGGCTTCTTGGTTTTCTTCCGGAATTTCCCCTTTTGAAGCCATTTGTCTTTGAGCCATGAGGATATTCTTTCGTTCACAATGATATTAGCTCAGGAGCATATACAGTTGTATTCTCCTTCTTAATGCTAGCTTCTCTCTCAAGAGAAGACATCTATTTTAAATGAGGGCATCCCAGACACCAACTTGGAAAGGGGTCTTATTCTCCCACAGTCAAAGCCATCAAGACTCAGCCATACACTGTCATCTAGCTATCATGCATATATCATGTACAATATTTGATCAAAACTTCACAAGCTTTGCTGATCAAGACTACAACAACGTGACAGAAGGCTGCAAAAACTTCTCAGTTCATACTTACAAGTTTATCATTACGCTCCAATGTAGAACTGATACTGTCACCAACTTACCGCTAATATGAATTTCGTAAACATGGGTGACTGTCTATGTCACTGTCATAATGACAGTGACATAGAATGACAGATTTAGCTCCTCAAGTTTGCGGCTACAGAACCGTCAGATCGATGATTATGATGTGGCCATAATTTTATCGTATCCATCATCATCTTGTTCATCATGGTCATACTGTCATATAGTATTGAAGATTTCAATTTTCATAGTCATGCATATTCTGCCATATGTCATTGTCGAACAGGGATAATATATCATGATTCCTCCTCTCATGATCCTGCATTGCTTCTATTGTTCATTTTTCATTCTTATGGTCATTTTTAGAAGACTGCCCCTAAGGCTATCAAAATTGGCCTAGCTCTATTAAAAATCAACTTCTCTTGTCACTCCCCCTAGGGATTACAAATTTGACCATCTTGACAATAACTTCACTGTTGCACCCTCTAAAGATCCTTCCAATTCCATGAAAAAAACTGCTTCTAAGGGCTTTCAGATCTGAGATTTGCAATTTTTCTCCTAAATTGCACAGATCTAGAGACCAATCGTACAGATGTTCCAAGCATTGAATTGACCCTTATACATGTCAGTCCATACCTTATATGATGCCTTTCTGTTACGCAGATCTAGCACAGTCATAAGTGCACATCAATCACTGTAGTTTATCACCTATGAACATACCTCAGCTTGATTTCTCCTCTTCAAGGTGACCCGTACACACCTGCACTCTTGGCTCTTCTAATCACCGTGCTCATCAATTTTTCTGATGATGATCAATAATTTGCAGGCCATGATGGATACAAGTAGCCAAGAAATCAATGCAGAAGTGACAATTTTATCAAACTGATCTGAAGATAGTTATTTTTCAAGGACTGTCCAAAAAAATGCTTAGTAATTTAGACCCCTGGATGAGTTTCCTTCCTGTCATGGAGAAGATACATGTGGATTTAAAATGACAGTGTGTGTCATCGTTTCTAAGGTTTTGGGGTGACAGTTCATTATGCTGTTGCAATCCAAGTTCCTTGAATTTTCTGCAGCCAACACTTCTTCAATAAGTCCGAGATTCACTGAATTTTGTATACGGCTGTAGATGACGGTTAGGGAATTTTGCACGCTGCACAACCTCCTTCTAGCTGTGGCCTACGTAAGACAAGTTGCCTTGCTGATGTTCAGGGCATGTGACAGTCTTTAAAAACTTTATGCTGGTTTGTTCATGGGCAGAGATTCGGTCACAGGTTAGGGCTCCCATGATGCAACCTTCTCTCCTTACATCCACGGTGGCCTTGATGTGTGAGGAGGTACCTATATTTCCATGATAGGGTTGTAATTACCCTCAAAATGCCACCTACAGGTCTACGGCTTAGACATTTCAGGTAGGTTTCTTTGATGATTTTCTTTCCCAAACCACAAGTTGTCGAAGCTTTAGCTACCTTTGCGTCCTAAGCAGAACATCAAACATGTACATAAAACAGACTTCAAACTTACCTATGAGGCATACGTCAAATAACTATTGGTTAGGGCCAATATAGCCTTCAATCAACCATCAAATTTGCTGCGGCCTGGTCTGGGAGAAGCACTGTCTTCCTTGACTATTGTCCTGGGTAGACAGTTTCTAAACAACTCCACACTGGTTTGATTTGGAGAGGTTAGGCCTGCGGCCTACCTTAGTTTACAACGGCTCCCTAATGGCCCTCAAAAAAACGCTGCACACGTGTTTGTCTCTTGTTGTTCGTGACACCTGGTTAGGGCAAGTTCATGCTGCAATCAACCCTTACACAGTCACATAAAAACCTCGTTCTAGCTTGTGGCCTAGGGAAGGAAGGCTCCTCTTCATGCAGGTTGTTGTTCTGGGCACGTTATAGCCCAAGAACCCTTCACGCTGCCTTGTTTTGGGAGGCTACTCCTGTGGCCTACCTTAGCTGGCTTCCTCACTTCGGTTTTAGCCTTCAAACTACCCACACATAACAATGTTTTCCATGTATGCTCCTCGGTCAACTAGCCCAGAAAAATGGCCCTTAAGACAACCTTTCTCGGATCTGTTTTTCCCCTCAAACAGTCCTTCATCCTAGTCCGCATACCCTACAGCAATTCGGCCTCCATTCAGACCTCTCCACGTTGTCTTGAAGTGGACTCTCTTCCACCCTGTCTTGAACCTTCCCTTGCTGCTACCCGAACTTGAAACAAGCCTAACCAGATCTGTCTTAGCCCAGAAACATGCCTCAACAATACGCTGTCACCTACAGCTCCTTCCACGCTGTCTAGGGCAGGCTCCTTCACGCTGTTCTAAGCCTCCCTGTTCAGTGGGATGAGTTTCACTTGTTGGATCAATAGATCAACACAAATTGGGCATTGTCTTCCCCATAAGGCTCTGATACCATGTTAATTTTAGAACATGTCCCATGCCATTTCAAATTAGGGCACAAAATACTAAAGTAGATAGAACATAGCAATACATCGATGGAAGACAAGGCAAAACAAAGATAACGAATGGTGGCGTTACGACGATGAACATGATGCTTCTACCAAGAAATTCTTCAATAGGTCATTCAGCTAGGCGTGTCACACATAACCCCAGTACAACCCAAACAAAGAACACTCCACAGATATGCAGCCTTGACTATTGTCCTGAGTATAATGAACTCCAAGTATCTCCAATATATAGGCATCTTTGGGGGTGTGTGAAATGCTCTTTAAGACATTTAAGTCTATATTATATTCCAGGTCGACCTAGCACATAAGTGGAATAAATTCAAAGTACATGTTCTGCTCATCCGATCGAGATGATCTTTAGATTAATCTTACACCTCTCTGAAAGAGGAATCCAATAAAAATATTGGGATCGTCATCTGAGCAACACAACCTGGAGTTTGGATCTAGTTGTCCAAATTTAACATCAATCAATTTTTCCCATGACTCTGTTTTTTATATTAGTGCATATTTGAAGACATTCAAGGATAGTTGTTGTAAAACAATTTAAAATTTACAAAAATGAAACCTTGAGTTGTTATAAGAAAATATTAACAGTTAATCACAAATGTTGAAATCAACCATTTTCTTCTTTGTCGTCCTATTTTATGTGTTAAATGAGTTCCATCTTGTTTTATTTTCCGCAAGAAAATACTTGAAAATCAATATTTAATGCTATTTATTTTATTTTATTTTATTTCTTATATGTACAAAGTCAATCATGATTACATACATTTAAATCATGTTGTTATTGAGATGGATTCCCTTGTGATGTAATTATGTATATTTCTTTGAACATCTCCTTATCACTTAAAAAAAAAAAAAAATTCCTACTAGCATGTTTCACATATCAACCAGTTGATCATTTGGTATTTTCATAATCTTCTTGAAAAAAATAGTAAATTATTTTTATGATGATATATAAAAACTAAATATAACAAAATCGATATTAATAAATGAATGGTTTGTAGTAATATATACATATAATTGTAGAAAATAATTTTGTATAATTAAGAATATTACTTTTGAATGATTCCTTTTTGTTGTTGTATGTTTTTTCTATTGCAAGTCTGACATGTCTCATTGACCATTGCTCTGGAAACACTTCCTGTGGTTTAGATATAATTTGGTTCTTAGAATTATTAGATTGATTTTTGTATTGTAAGTGGAAAATACATCTATATGTTCGTTCCACTAGATCCCTCATAGTTTTGTAAAAAAAATTCTCTTTTATTAGCGTCCAACACCACTCCAGATGAGCTAAAGACTAATTCATCGCCATTTACATGTTCTATAATTTTTCTTTTCTTAGAAGGACATTGATCTTTTCCTTCGTTGTTGCTCCCTATATAACATTAAACATATATGAATTAATAGATTGTTTGAAACATGCTATCAAATATTCTTAAGTATATTACTCAACTTTTGATCTTCTGAATAGTTCTGTTGCTGCACAGTGCTCCTGATATGTCTCTCTTGCAAATCACTCCATTGAAATTTTGGGTTAAAAAATGAAATATTGAATAACTTTTTACTATTTAAAAGACTTTATGAAATTAGATTTTGAAAAATCAATTGCCACTTGTTTTTTAATTTTAAAAAAAGTGTTTTTTTTTTCAATTTCTTCGCACATCGATGCATTCGATAGTCAAGCGCACCAATGCGTTTATATACAAAGTGCACCGACATTGCTAGGGTGGCCAATTTTTTCAATGCACCGACATGATATATATATTTTGAAATCTTGAGATGGTACGATTTTTTTTTTTGGTTGCTTTTAAAAACATTGGTGCTCTAATTGTTATAAGAGCACTGAGTAGGTTGAATTCGTTTTTATTTTTTAAAATATGAAAACAAGTGTGCAACGATGTTTTTTTTAGAACACATCAATGCGTTTTTGTATAAGAGCAGAGATATGATAACATATTATTATTATTATTATTATTTTGAATTCCATAAACCATTTTGGGTGTTATTTGAACGCCCCTGTGTTGTTATGCTTTTAAACGTATTGGTGCGCTTTGTTTTGGTAAGTTCACCGATCGAGTTTAAAAGCTATATGAAATTTCAATTTCGGATAAAATGACATATTAATCTCAAATTATCCTTTACAGTAGTAGTTCATAGTATACATTTTCCACTTAAATTCACTTTATTATTGAAAATTGGTTTGAAAACTATATTGAGATTCATATTGTGGTTATACGGTTCTCAAGATTAAATTTATTTATGCGCACAAAATTTTATTTCTGTTTTTTTCTTAAATGCAGAGACAAAATCTCAATAATATCAAATGGCCAATTTTTCAAATTCCAGCTCATTCCATAAAGTCCTTCACGGAGTTCTCCCTTTCCATCTCCAGTAAGTTCATATTTTATTTATATTTTAATTATCTAATTGATTTTGTTTTATTTAATTCATGTCAATTTGAATAAAAATGTATCTAAATTTGCAGGATCTTGATTCAAAATTGAGTTCAGATGCATAAAATATGCCTCCATTTCAAAAACGTCGAAAATCCTTATCAGGAGCAACATATCGCAAGCAATTAGCAGATGAGAATGGGCAACCTCTTCACCTTTCCAATTGGAACATGACATCTTCTAGCTGCAATTCTGAATCAACGACGATAATCATTGTTTGGTATAATGCAATTTCAACAAACCAATTGCATTGACGTGCTTACTAAAATAATTGTTATTGTACTAATGATGTCCAATATTTTTTGAAATTAGGATTCTAGTGATGATGAATGATCCGCCTACCGTATTCCGGTGCACCCCACTACAATGTCAACTCGAGAAAAGGTTGTATTAAGAGAAAGAAACAAAGAGGAAGCATACAAAGAATGATTGAATCAACCACCTATTCAATTCCCACTACGTCAAGATTCACCAATTAGGAATGACTACAACAATAGTAGTTCTTCATTGTTGAGATTGCAACAAGATGATGAGCTTAGTGAAAAGAGTCGCCTTCACTAAGTGGGCCTGCAGGCTATTTTTGGTGCAAGTCTATTTTTAGACATGTCGATCATATTCTATGAGTTGCAGGATGCTATTTGTGGATGGTTGGTCAAGTCAGAAAAAATAGATGGACTTCTATTTTTAGACATACTGGGCGGAATCTATTTTTAGATTTCCAGTCTAAAAATAGATATGTCGAATATTATTAGCTCTTAATAATATTTGGATTCTAAACATTATCTTATCCTCTTGGAGCACTTCAGTTAAGTGCACAAATGTGGCACAGCAGCTGACAGAAGGAATTATGCTATTCCTGAGGGTTAAGTGTAGCTATTGCATGGAGACTTCAGTTAGAACTCATGTGACAGAGTTTGGTGGAGTTGATTGAGGAAGTTAGTGGAGTTGTATTCAGTTTAACTCAGTTAAACATAGTTGAGCTAGTTGTATCTAGTCTAACCGATTGATACACTAGTGAGAGTGGTGTGAATTAATTATTAATTAATTCACTAATTATTAACTCATTAATCAACTAAAGAATACATCAGTTAACTACAGTGCATGGACAGTTTCAGTGGAGACCAGTGAAGAGGTAGGTGAAAGAGTAGGTTGACTATCAGTTGTGACTATAGTGTTGCATGATTTGCAACACCCAGTGATTGGAGATGCCAATGAGGATTGCGTGAGCAAGGCTGGACCAATTCGAGTTCATTCAGAGCCAATATTCAGCAGGGATTGTGCAGTAGAGGCAGGCTAACAAGGGGGCAAAGATCGGTGCATGGATTTGCTAGATCGGACTTGATTAGTGTGTAGCGATTGTATTGTACCGAGAGCTTGACATGATCAACTTTGTATGAGGATTGTTACATGATCTCTATGAAATATATTATATATAGATAGTTGGGGTTTTTAGCTTCAGGCTTTCCCGTTAAAACACTGTGTTCATATTTGTGAATTTTTTATGGTTTCAATGTGTGCATGCAATTGATTTAATTTCTACAAGTAATGATCAATAGTAGAAGAGGTTCTGTATTGTGCATGAAGTCAAATAGTGTGTGATCAGGAGAATCTTAAATGTATAACGCATTATTTATATAATTTCTACATGGTATCAGAGCAATATTGATCATTGGAGCAATTGCAAAGCATTGAAGCAGTTGAGTTTTGTGCTGGTGGAATTCGAATTTGTAGTAGTGTTTTCTTGGTGTCGAAGTTGAGATGTCTTTCAATAGATTGCGATTGGAGTATTCCCTTGAGGGCAGCTCTAATTATATTTCATGGAAGGACAAGATGGAAGTGGTGCTGGAGGATAATGGATTGAAGGAGTTCACAGATGCAGAAATTCCAAAACCTGCTTCTAGCGATGCTGCCGCACTTGACGCATGGCAAAAGAAGACAGTAAAATGTCGAAGGATTCTGTTGGAAGGTGTGAAGGATCACATAGTGTCCAGCCTTCATGGTAAATATTCTCCATTCTTGATGTGGAAAGCTTTGACAGAGTTGTTCCAAAGCAAGATCGACTAGAGGAAGTTGGCGCTCAAGGATAAACTCAGGAAGATAAAAATGGAGAAAGGCGACAGTATACCCAAGTACCTCACGAAGTTTTTCCAGTGCAGGGATGAGATGGGAAGTGTGGTGGTTACTATAGATGAAGAGTACTTGGTGATCTTAGCTCTCCTTGGGCTTCCGAAGAGTTGGCATTCCTATGAGGACTCTGTCAATGGTCAGGAGAAATTGTCGGGATGGGAGCGACTTTGGTCGGATCTTGTGCAGGAGGAGATAAGGTGGAGTACTAGGGATGGATCTTCATCGAAGAATGAAGATGAAGAAAATTGCGCTTTGGCTGCCAAAGCAAGGAAGGGGAAGAGCAAGAAAAATACTTCTGAATCCGGTGCGAAAGGCAAGAAGCAGGACATGTCCAAGGTGAAGTGCTTTCACTGTCACCAACACGGACATTACGCCACTAATTGTCCATAGAAGAAGAAAAATAAGCAGCCTGCTGGATCTGCAGCTGGAGAGGCCTTAGCCTCGCAGTTTGAGCTGGATTTTTCGCTGATCGCATGCTTGGTCTCAAGTGTGATGGGATCAGTGTGGTTTCTTGACAATGGTGCATATTTCCACATGACCGGAGACAAAGATTTGTTTGCTGACCTGGATGAGAAGGATCTTGCAGTGCACATTGAGATGGGCGATGATGGTAGATACAATGCGACCGGTATCGGGACATTTTTCTTTGAGAGGGAGTCTGGTAAACCCTTCATATTAAAGGATGTCATGCATGTTCCAGGATTGAAGAAGAATATGATCTCTGTGGCGATGTTGGAAGACAAGGGATATGATGTTGTCTTTAGCGAGGGAAAGGCTTTCCTGCGCGGTAAAGTAACTGGTGAAACGCAGAGGATAGGGGTTCGAGTTAAGAACCTTTATCAGTTGCAGGTAGATGGCTGTGCAGCAATGGCAGGCAAGGCAGAAGGAGTGGTGAGCTGGGATGAGGGCGAGCTATGGCACAGGAGATTGGGCCATCTTCACCATGGTGCTTTGAAAATTTTGCAACAGATATCTACCGGGCTTCCCAAAGGTACACTTGCATAGTCAGATCAATGCAAGGCATGTACTTTGGGAAAATTTGCAAAATCCACCTTTCATGAGAAGGATAGTCGCGCCACAATGATCCTTGAGAGAATTCACACAAACGTGTGTGGACATTTCTCAATAGCTTCGACAACAAAGCATAGGTATTATGTGATATTTGTTGATGATTTTTCTCGTAAATGCTAGATCTTCTTCATGTAGAAGAAGAGCGAGACATACTCAAATTTCTGTGAGTTCAAGGCACTGGTTGAGAAATAATTGGGGAAGCAGGTGAAGGCTCTTAGGAGCGATAATGGTGGTGAATTCATCTCTGGCGAATTCAAGGACTTTTGCAGCGCAAAAGGAATTTGAAGAGAGCTCATATCGCCTCATAACCCACAGCAGAATGGGGTCACTAAGAGAAAGAACAAAACGATCGTGGGTGCTGCACAGGTGATGTTGCATGATCAGGGCCTTCCCATACACTTGTGGGCTGAGGCATGCAATACTGCGGTTTATGTGCAAAACCGTTGTCCTCACAGGATACTTGGCATGAGTACACCCGAAGAGGCGTTTTCTGGTAAGAAGCCTGGTATTTCTCATTTGAAGATTTTTGGCTCACCTGTTTACATTCATGTGACGAAGGAGGCTGTGAAGAAGACACTGATTTCACCGAAGAGGTTGAGGCTGTGGGCAAGATCGATACACCCCACAACTATCGTATGTATTTTCCAGACAGTCGCAAGACTGTTGTGCGACGGGATATCAAATTTCAGGAGGAGAAATCCATGCAGTGTTCGCTTGAGAGGGAGCCACACTTGCATGCAGATGAGGAGCTAATAGTTCCTAAGGATGAGCTTCAGGATGTGGATCAGCCACAAGAGGAAGTTCATGGAGTGGAAGAGACCACTCATGTGCTGTCCATCAGGCTAAGCGCACTCACGTGTTTGTTAACTAAATCTTGAGGCAGGGAAGATTTGTAGGTGGAGCACCTACATCATGGGTCACAAGATGACAGACAACACCCACTGGCGATTCTTTCATGTGCTAGGCACCCACTGAAGATAAGTGTTAATTGATGCAGAGCCATCCTCTTTCGAGGAAGCTGTGGAGGATCCCGTATGGGTAGATGCCATGGTGGAAGAGTATGATTCGATTGTCAGAAACAGTGCATGGGAGATTGTCCCAAGGCCGGAAGGGAAATCAGTGTTAGGTTCGAGATGGATCTACAAAGTGAAGAAAGCAGAATCGAACAGGAGCTGGAGTAAAGGTGCACAAGGTGGTGATTAAGGTTCGGGGCAATTGTCGCAAGGTATTCTTCCACACGAACTTAGCTCTCTGGCCATAGAAGGGATGTATACCATCGATGAAGTGGAAGACTACTGTTCCTCACCGTAGTCATTGAGGAGGAGTGTGAACATAGAGCAGCCTCTAAGTTTTTGAGACGTTCAAATGAGTCACATGTGCAGTGTGCTCAAAAGAGCACCGTATGGGTTGAAAAGCAAGTTAACTCATGGTCATAATAATACCTGAGCAGTATTAATTAGCTTTCACCTATTTGGATTCACTAAGAGGAAAGTGATCCAACCTATACCACAGATTGTGGTGAGGTAAAGTTGTCGATCTTTGCACTTTATGTAGATGATTTGATTCTATGTGGTGATGAACATTGAAACTAGGGGTAATATCCATGGAAGAGTTTGAGATGAAGGACTTGGGCCTCCTTTATTATTTCCTGGGATTGGAAATTTGCTAGCGGAAGGGTGGATTGTTTGTGTCTCAAGGAAATTATGCCTGGGAGATACTGGAGAAGTTAAAAATGCAAGGCCGCAAGCCTATCGACACTCCTCTTCCTGGTGATTGGAGGAAAGAGGATGCTACATCGGCAGAGGTAGTGGATGCCACTGTTTACCAACAGTTGGTTGGTTCGTTCATGTATCTAGTCAATACACAACCGAACATATGCTATGCTGTTAACCAGCTTTCACAAGCTATGGTTAAGCCTACCAAGCTATTTTGGAAGGCGGGGAAGCATGTATCGAGATATCTCAGAGGCACATCAAGATATGGATTATGGTATAGACAGTCGGATGAGGTGAAGCTGCATGGCTTCACGAATGCAGATTAGGTAGGGAGCCCAACAGACATAAAGAGCACATATGGAGGGATTTTCAGTATCAGGTCGACAACAGTTTTTTGGTACAATAGGAAGTAGAGATCCGTGGCACTCAGTTCAACAGAGGCCAAGTACATGGCAGCAAGTTTGGTTGCATGCGAGGCTATATGGATGAGGAAGATCCTGGTCGGGGTGTTCGGTTCACACTTAGATCCTACTGTGATATATTGTGATAATCAAAGTTGCATCAAACTCTCAGTTAATCCAGTATTTCATGATAGATCTAAACACATTGACATCTAGTATCATCATATTAGAGATTGTGTGTAGCGGAAGATCATGTTACTTTCTTACATTCCTACGGAGGATCAGTATGCTGATATCTTGACGAAGGCGCTCACCAGGAGAAAATTCGAATACCACAGGGAAAAGATTGGGGTGGCAGATAATCCATATCTTGTTGAGAGGGAGTGTTGAGATTGAAACAAGATGATGAGCTTGGTGAAAAGAGTCGCCTTCACTAAGTGGGCCCGCAGGCTATTCTTGGCGCAAGTCTATTTTTAGACTATGTATATTTTTAGACATGTCGATCATATTCTATGAGTTGCAGGATGCTATTTGTGGATGGTTGGTCAAGTTGGAAAAAATAGATGGACTTCTATTTTTAGACATATTGGGCGGAATCTATATCTAGATTTCCAGTCTAAAAATAGATATGTCGAATATTATTAGCTCTTAATAATATTTGGACTCTAAACATTGTCTTATTCTCTTGGAGCACTTCAGTTAAGTGCATAGATATGGCACAGGAGCTGACAGAAGGAATTACGCTATTCCTGAGGGTTAAGTGGAGCTATTGCATGGAGACTTCAGTTAAAACTCATGTGACAAAGTTTGGTGGAGTTATTGAGGTAGTTGGTGGAGTTGTGTTTAGTTTAACTCAGTTAGACACAGTTGAGCTAGTTGTATCTAGTCTAACTGATTGATACACTAGTGAGAGTGGTATGAATTAATTATCAATTAATTCAGTAATTATTAACTCATTAATCAACTGAAGAATACATCAGTTAACTACAGTGCATGGATAGTTTCAGTGGAGACCAATGGAGAGGTAGGTGAAAGAGCAGGTTGACTATCAGTTGTGACTATAGTGTTGCATGATTTGCAACACCCAGTGATTGGAGATGCCAATGAGGATTGCGTGAGAAAATCTGGACCAATTTTGAGTTCATTCAGAGCCAATATTCAGTAGGGATTGCGCAGTAGAGGCAGGCTAGCAGGTGGCAGAGATCGGTGCATGGATTTGCTAGATCAGGACCTGATTAGTGTGTAGAGATTGTATTGTATTGAGAGCTTGTGAGAAGCTTTGTATGAGGATTGTTACATGATCTCTATGACATATATTATATACATATATTTTGGGTTTCTATTTCTGTGCTTTCCTCCTGCTAAAATGAACTATGGTTCATGTACTCCTTACAGGTTTCACGTGCATGCAATTGATTTAATTTCCACAAGTAATAATCAATAGTAAAGATTCACATTGTGCATGAAGTCAAATAAGGTGTGACTTTGGACACCTTAAGATGTAGAAGCATAGGTTATATACTTTTATTCATCACAAGTTGGAAATGAGTGAATCAACAGAGGTTGGCAATATCATTTACATACGATCATGGATACAATTTTGTTAGATGCATTCCAGAATGATGAGCTAGGGACATGTTCATATCAATAATAATTTACTCAAAGTCTCAAACTGTTTCCACCAACCTTTTGAGGAACTAAGTGATGAGTCAAAGTATATTCAGCTGGGGAAAATTCTGTTTCTATACAATGTGAAAGCAAAGTTTGGCATGTTGAATGCATGTTTCTCGTAATATTGAAGTAATTAACCCTCATGATCGATCAAGTTCCTTATATTTTTTCACACAATAAAAAAAATGGTCGATTTTATGAATGTTATATATTGATATTGTACAATTATACTCCCCACCATCTGCAAAATATTCAAAGATAAGGTTCTTCTGAGTGATAATGTCTTGTCGAGTAACTGCGAAGAGGTAAATTTTCTTTTGAAAATGTTGGGTGTTGAGTACATATCATATCATGCATGTCCAAGTGATTATATTCTATATAGAGGAGGATATGGAGATAAAAATACATGTCCGAAATGTTGGCATGAAAGGTATCATAATTAAAAAAAAAGAAGGTAAATCACATGGTCCTCATAAGATATTGAGGAACATGCCTATAATCCCAAGGTTTCAAAGACTCTTTCGTTGCAAAGACTTAGCTATGTTACAGGGATGGAATGCCTCACACAGAAGTGAGTTAGGAGTTATGTATATGTGACTTAGATCATTCTTGTCCATGTGTATACACAACTTGGCCTATGATAACCCGCGCATAGAACCTTTAATTATGAATATTAACCAACTTCTGCTAGAATTTACCCATTTCTTCTGTTCGACCTTCTACAAACTATTGTGCTTCTCCATAAGACATATACTTCATTATTTTCCAGAGAGTTGCCATCAAGGACAACATATTAAGACATAAAAATCATATTGCCAAAAATGTCCCCCTTTGGACTTGATGGTAACCATGATGGAGTTTTACCACCACATCATGTAGATACATAGACATTTATTCAAACATCAAAATCTCTCCCCCTTTTCCACTAAGAGAAAAGGGCAGACAATTTCTCCCCCTGAGCATATGTGGACATAATTTTAATAAATACACGACTCTTTGACTCAACTGAGTATGACCAATCATATCACCAAGGACTCATACTTACATCAATGATCCAACCAAGTGGAATTACATATTTGACTCAACTACCCAACCAAGTGGGTTTACAAATTTAACCAAGTCCTTATATGGCTGAATATAAAAATTTACACCATAGGTCTCAACATGAACTTTTATCAGATAACAGATATGAATTTATTTATATCCAAGACCAAAGAATCTCAAATAGGAGATTATAACAACAACCAACATAGTTCCAACATTGCACTCTTTTCAGCAAGGCAAGTGCTCCCCCTAAATCCTGAACACCTTCAACAACCAATTCATCAAGACATCTTCATCAAGAAGATAAATATCGGGGAAAGGTACTGTAAGAAAAATACCAGATCAACAGAGTTTACCCAACTTCACCACATACTGTTCTGAAAGCTGATCCATAGAATTTTTGTCAACAAAACCCATATGCGGTTTTATGGACAGAAACTCACGTATATATGCGATTCTCCCTTATGCAACCAACGTACTGAAATTTAATCTTCTGATATTAAGCAGAATTGATAAGAGAGGCATAGACAACTCCCAACTTCTGTCTGAGATATTCGAATGCTTCCCTAGGAAGAGGTTTAGTAAATATATCAACAACTTGTCCTTTGGAGGGAACATACTCTAATTTAACCTTTTTCTCAAGCACTTGTTCACATAAAAAGTGATATTTGATAGGAATGTGCTTGGTCTTGGAATGAATAACGAGATTTTTTGAGATACTAATGGCACTTGTATTATCACATAATATGGAGATAGGAGGTGAACATTTGATTTGAATATCCTGTAATGTCTGCATCATCCAAAGAAGTTGTGTGTAGCATGATGCGGCAACCACATATTCTAATTCTGCTGTAGATAAATCAATATAAATTTGTTTCTTGCTAAACCAAGATACTAATCGGGCCCCCATGTAGAATACATCACCACTTGTGCTTTTTCGATCATCAACATTTCTAGCCCAATCCGCATCTGTGTAAGCATGAAGAGTGAGATCAACATTCTTTGGATACCATAGACCAAAGTCTTGAGTCCCTTGAAGATATTTGAATATTATTTTTATAGCCTGAAGGTGTGACTCTTTTAGATTAGCTTGGAATCATCTAACAATCCCGAATACATTCATAATGTATAGTCTTGTCCTGGTTAGATTAAGCAGACTTCCAATCATAGATATATACTCTGGTTGATTCACCATGGGAGAATTATTATGAGAACTGAGGTTACATCCAGTTACCATTGGAGTACTCATAGGTTTGCAATATTCCATCCCATACTTCTTCAGAATTTGCTTGAGATATTTTTCTTGTGATAGAAATATACCATATGTTGCTTGTTGCACTTGTAAGCCAAGAAAATATGTTATTTCCCTAAGAAATGACATTTCAAATTCTTGCTGCATAACAGAAGAAAATTTCTCGCTCATGGATTCTTCATTAATTCCAAAAATTATGTCATCAACATACACAACAATAATCAATAGTTTATCATTCTCAATTTTTGTGTATAAGTTACTGTCAGCAGATCCCTTAGTGAAACCTTGTTGTTGAAGATATTTGTCAAGATGATAGTACCATGCCCGAGGAGCCTGTTTGAGACCATATAAAGCCTTTTAAAGTTTGCAAACAAGTGTTTCATCATTTCCTAGAATGAACCCTTCTGGTTGTTCCATATAAACTTCTTCTTCTAGATCGCCATTGAGAAAAGCAAATTTTACATCCATTCGATAAAATTTGAATTGTAGTCAGTGTATTGCAGTCATCAGTAAAGGAAGAGAATGATGTATGTATCAGTATGTTTGTCCTACCATGATCTGAAAATGGAACTATTTGTAAATGCTATGCAAAGTATCCATTTACATTTAATTTAGTGTGCAAAGTGTTCTCCATGTCTTGCAGGATAAACAAAGTAGTTTTGGTAATGATTCTGAGTTTTATGTGTGAGGATTTGTTATTTAAATTTACTATTTAATATATCACAGCAAAAATACACAACAAGAAAAATTCACCATAGCATAACACAACAAATTGATGAGGCAGTTCACCCCTCCTGGGCTACATCTGCCGGTGCAAGGCTCCCTAATGGCATGTCCTTGCTCTATTAATTTGCTCAAAATGGTTACACAGTGGAAAATATGCCTAAAAAGGTAAAAAAAGCTATGGATTTGACTTCAGAAGACAGAAATAAGCTAAAAATGGCTTTTGTTTCACCTCAAACAGTGAAGTACAACCCAATACAGCTCCATCTCCCTGATGGCCCTGATGGCTCTTTCCTCTTCCCTAAAAAAAAATGGCTGAATAACACCTCTGTTCACTCTACAACCTATCCCAAACTCTCGAGAATGCTAAAGAAAGCCAAAATTGACTAAAATTTCATCTTGTTTGGTTGAAAATTGAGAAATTTATGACCCAAACAAGATTTTGCCCAGTGGCACTAGAAAACCTCCTCCAAAATTGGAGGAACTCCAGTTAACTCCACCAAAATAGGCGGGCAGACAGAAATGGCGGAACCACGCGCTATTTTAGGGGTGACATTAAGTTTAACTATCAGTTGGAAGAGCACGTTCATATGCGAAATCTCTGGCGGTTATTGCTGGCAGATAAATTTAACTCCGCGCCCATGGTCATAGGGTCTAGGTTTTATGTAGATAGGGGCTAGCTCCATAGGGGATTAACCCAACTCTCCGCCGGTTTGCAATGGCTTAAGCCACGGTTCTCAGCAGGTGGTCGTATCGCAGTGGGGTTGGCTTTGAGGGCTTAACCAAACCTTTCTTCGCCTGTTACAACTCATGACCCGACTTAGCGTTTACCTCCACCTGACCTGCCCAATTCAACATAGTTTCATCTGCTGTGCCGGTTGGGTCGACCCTGCCCATGTAGTCGTGTTAGGGTTCGAAACCCATGCCCTCCAAATTTTCACATTAACCTTTTTAACCAATGGCCTGAGGCCACATGGAAGCCTCTGGGCAGGTCACATGGCACCCTCTGATAGGGCTATATAAACTTAATAAAAATCAATTTTTGCCATATAATTTTTTTTTGAAAATGACAAATTCATTTGGTCAAAAAGTCCTGTTTTGGAGGTCACTAGACGAATTCAAACCTCAGTAACTTTCACATACGACATCGGATTTGAGTCCCATTCATGGCGCCATAATTGCAGTGACGAGGCCTTTCTGGTCATTCAGACTGAAACCATTTCTGAACATTTCCATTTTTGAGCATTTTTTTCTCTTGGACATGATCTCTTGATCACACCTCCCCATTGGGAAGATTTTGGACCCCAAAATTCTTCAATTACCTGTTCAGAAGATGAGGGTACAGATCCCTCACATTTTCCACCTCCATCCATTTTGCCTTACTCGGTTTGCCGCCTTTAAGACCAATCCGAAGATAATCAACACTTCCCCTCCTTGAAGTGCGTGTCCTTCTGTCAAGGATAGCATCCTATTTCAACTCATCCAAATATTCTGGCGAGAAATCCTCTATGGATGGCAGCTGAATGTCACTTTCATGATGAAAAATTAAGGGAGGTTCATACAAACGTAAATTTTCCACATTCACAATGGAATACATTTGCATATATGAAGACAAATATAGTTGAAAATCATTATTTCCAACTTGTTTAAGAATCTTGAATGGACCATAACGAATAAGCTTCAACTTTTTAACTTCTCCTTGCATTCTTTCCTTACTAATATGTAGCCATACCTCATCTCCTTCTTGAAACTTATGATCAACTCTATGTTTGTCATGCCTCTCCTTGTACTTGCCTTGAATATTTTCAAGCTGTTCTTGAACCTGCTGATGTATTAGTCGAATTCTTTCAATGAACATGTGAGCTTTATCAATTTCACTATGCCCATCAATGGCAACATCCTTCTCAAGAATGAAATCTAAAGGTGACTTAGGAAAATACCGAAAACAAGCTTCAAAAAGTGAAGTATATGTAGAAGAGCGCTTGGCCCAGTTGTAAGCATGCTGAATGTAATGCAAATGCTCATCCCAAAGCTTGGGATGCTTTTTGCAATAACCTCTCAAAATATGTACAATGCTTCTGTTCACTACCTCTGTTTGGCCATCTGTTTGCGAATGGAAAGTAGTACTTGTTAGGACCTCACAATGTACCATTTTGACCATACATTTTGACACCACTTTACTCTTTGTAGTCCATATTTAAAACTTTACATTATCATTTCCATCCATTTTATCCAAAGGTATATGAAATCCTTCTCTTTAATATGTATTTAATTTGTTTTGCATATAATTCCACAGTAATTTTATATTTAATCATTAATCAAAGATATATAGTTGCTAAGAGAAGTCTAAAAGATCGCAGATAATCTATGATAAGGATCGCGTTGCTGAAACAGTCGAACCCGTTGCTGAAACAGTCAACATGCACACAAATCCCGTAGCTGAGACAGCTCGTGATTTGCGATCTTCAAAGTGTATTTTAAGAATGATGACAACAGGACGAAGACGAACAAGGGAAGCTGTTACACGGACCGTTTTGAAGCTAGTAATTTTGTACCTATTGTAACAACATTCTAGGATGGAAGAACAGAAAAGACCCTGTATTAAAACAAGAGATTAGATTTGGATAAAAATAGGATTTCTCTGATGTAACTGTAATACATGTCTCCTCTTTAAAAAGAGGAGACATCATCATTAGAAGGGGGAGATTGCGGGAGTATATTTCTTGAAGCAAGAAAGAGCCTCTGCTCTGTTGTAATGTATCATTTCTTGACAGATGATTAAAAGTCTATTTTGAGCGCTTCAATTTAATTTCTTTCCTCGGGGAATCTTGTGAGAAGGACAGGGCCCGCCTTCATCACAATATTCACCCAATTGCTCCTGTAGTCTGTTACTCTTTATGTTATTCGCACCTTAATTTAACCTTGTTTGTTGAAGAATTACTTATACAGTTCTGTGTTTCTTATTAAGCACTCTGTTTTCTTTAACACTGCATTAGCTTTATACCATTCATTCTTAAGAAGCTGAGAGTTACTTTATTTTCAGTCATTTGTTTATCAGATGATTGTGTGATAGATTGATATCGGGAACAGGTGCTGAAGATTCATGTTTGAAGGAATAGGGTCCTGTTCTCCGTAGGTTGTTCTTCTTTTTCTGTAGTGTGATTGATGTTAGGAAACAGGTGCTGAAGATTCTTGTTCAAAGGAATAGGGTCCTGTTTTCCGTGGATTGATATTTTTCTACCATGTGATTAATATCAGGCAACAGGTGCTGAAGATTCCTATTTGGAGGAATAGGGTCCTGTTCTTTGTTATGGTTGATTGATCTCCTTTTCTGCAGGGTGATTTCCTTTCATTATTTTTCCTAGGATTTTTTTAATGAAGGTCTGCAATAGAGGGATTGTTTCTACTGTAACACAAGTAGGCTTCAAATTTGTTAAAGTGAGGTGTGAACAGTTTGATTTGTGTGATTGATACTACAACATTTCATTGCTTTTGGAATTGAGCATATCCAGTGCGTGATTGTCTTTGGAATAAACAGACCTTCCTGGGTTGACAATTTATGTGGTGCTTGAATTGTTAAAACAATTAAAGCGATTAACATTTTGGCGCCGTTGCCGGGGAAGGAAATTATAGATTTCAAAAGCATTGATGTTTTCTTTCTAGATGTGCAGATTGTTTGAGAGGACGCGAAACTCAAAAGAAAAATAACCCTACGGGTGGCAAGGACAAAGGAAGGGGAGGAAGAAAGAATTTTATTGACGAAATTGTATCAAAGGCTGAATCGTCACAGAGATTAAGCTCTCGAAGACCAAAACCTCAACGCTCCCCTCAATCAGACTACAAAACAGAAGAAGTTGTGAGCCTTGAAAACATAGAGGAACCAGTAATAGATATTAAAGAACCAGTAGCTAGTGCTGAAGAATCAGAAGAGAGTGCTAAGGAATCAGCAGAGAACGTTGAGGAATTAACAGAAGATATTGGATGACCAGTGGAAAACATTGAGGAGCCAGTAGAAGATTTTGAGGATCGAGCAAGTGCAGTAGGAGATCAACTAATGGAAGGAAACAACGAAGAATTATTTGGTGGAGGACGAGTAGATCCTGAAGGAGAAGGAAAGGATGAAAATTCTCTCTCTACCTTGGGATTTCCTATCAGTGATCTCCCTAGAGGAACAACCCCTATGAAGAATATTCCATTGTTAGCTTTACCCAACTTCCATGGTTTATCCTCTGAAGATCCGGATATATTTCTTTTTGAATTTGATATATTATGCAGAAGTTATGATTATGTTACTAATTCTCAGAAGTTGAAACTATTTCCAGCAACATTAAAGGGAATTTCGTTAAGATGGTTCATGAGCTTTGGAAGCCAGGTAATCACAACATGGGAATAAATGAAACAGAAATTTCTTCTTAAATATCAAGATTATTGTCGGACAAGAGAAAAGAGGGAGGAATTATTCAACATGGCACAAAAGGCGGACGAGAATTTAGAGGACTATGTGGAAAGACTGTAGTATAATCTGCAGAGATCTGATCATCTGAATGTAAGTAAATAAATTCGTAAAAAAATATTACTTAGAGGATTAAGGGACGATTGTTTGGACATGCTAAACATGCTTGGTAAAGGAGATATATCTAAAGAATCACATGATGAGATTTTTGAACTCTGTAAAATATGTTCAAGAGGAGCTTTAAGGAACAGAGATCCCACTTATTCAAGAGTTCAGAAATCAACCAGTGGGGGAGCAAAAAGAGCTAAAATAGGTAATTTACTTGAAGAATTTAAAACTGAAATGTTAAGTTCTTTTGCTTCACAAATTGACACCTTGCAGGTTAAAAAGAAGCAGGCTGAAGTAGAATCAGCTCTGGCTGTCTTTTTCCCTAAATGCAGAGATAAACATCCACTAAGGGAATGCCCATTGGACACGATACCAATCTGCACCCTTTGTGAGAAAGATCATGAAACACAACAATGTCTCTCTCTACCGGGAATAAAGGCAGCACTGCAGCCAACGGAAGAAGAAGCTGAAGCAGTTTATCTGCTAACACAAAGAAGACAATGGAAACCAAGAGGACAAGGTATGAATTCTAGCATGCCATTTACATCTTCTAATCGTTGGAATAACTATCCTTCTTTCAGTCAGACAAATTACCCTCCCTTTAACCAAATGCAATACCCACCCTTTAATCAGATGAACTACCCACCCATGCAACAAACAAACCCTCCCTTTGTTGATCCTGCAATGTGGAATCCTTGGCCCCCACAACAGCCATCTTCTTTTAATCCATGGAATTAAAATTGGAGAAGCCAACAACTCTCGTATCCAAATCAATGTCCTCAATTTCAGAAACCACTGCCTCTACCATTAGGAGCTCCACCAAATAATCAAATGAGACCCCAGTTACCTGTACAACCAAATCCTAACCCCAATAATAAAGCTGTGCAAGTTATTGACATTCAAAACCAGCCTACACTTCATGTTTTCCCTGCACAATGCAATGACATCCATTTAAGATCCGGGAAAATAGTTGAACCTATTATTGATGATGTTACTTCTTTGGATTTTGATAAAGAAGAAACTGAGAAACACAATTCACACAAAGAAGCACAACCACCCTCTAACAAGGATGCTGAAATAATAGAGCCACCATTCCCCGAGCGTTTAGTTTTAACTAAAACGCCTGAAACACTTGCTTTTAATCTTTTAGGGGAATTGCAAAACTTGTATGTTAAAATTCCACTTTTACAGGCACTAAGAGATGTACCAATTTATGCTAGAACCATGAGGGACATTTGTGTTAAGAAACTTGGTAGGAAGACTAAAGACCCCCTTAAAGTTCATGTTATGGGTGATCTATCTGCATTAATGTACGGAAAAACCCCTCCTGTGAAATATGGTGACCCTGGCCATCCTACTGTGACAGTTCAAATTGGTAAAACGATAATTCCTCAAGTTCTGGTAGATTTAGGTGCTGCAATAAACATTATGACTCTCGAAACTTCACAGTTGTTACAGCTGAATAATACAATTAGAGATACACCAACCATCCTAGAGTTAGCTGACCGTTCTACAATTAAACCAGAAGGAATTGTTGAAGATCTAGTTATCTCGGTTGAATCCTGGAATTACCCAGCTGATTTTGTGGTATTACAAACTAAAACAAAGCTGGGGGGACACCCTTTAATTCTAGGAAGGCCATGGTTATCCACAGCCGATGCCTTTATCAGCTGCAGATCCGGTTCAATGACAATTTCTAATGGTTATGAAACTAAATAGCTTACTCTTTATCCTCATGCTACACCCATAATTAATAATGAAAATTCTGTGTGGATGGATTATGATGATAATGCTATTCAACCTATTTTAACTATCGGACAAGCCTTAACTCTTAAAGACAACACAGAGGATGAAATAATTAATAATTTTATTTGCAAACCTTCCTCTGTAATTGCTGAAACACACAATCAATTGACTGCACTTTTCGAAACGGATACCCAGGAAAAGATTGAATCTGAAGATTTATCTAAGACATTAACCACCATCTCCTCTAAAAGCATAACAGTGGAAATCGAACCTGGAAAAACATTAAATATAAATCCTGATCTAATAATTGTTGAAACACAACAGTTAATGAAGTTATTACTTGAAAATAAGGAAGCATTCACATGGGATTACATGGATATGAAGGGAATCTCTCCTGAATTATGTACTCACCGAATTTATATTAAAGAAGGTTGCCAACCAGTCTGTCAACCCCAAAGACGAATGAACCCTAATTTAAGAGAAATTGTTAAAGAAGAACTTCAAAAATTGCTTAATGCAGGATTTATATACCCCATATCTGACAGTGAATGGGTTTCCCCATTGGTAATAGTCCCTAAGAAAAATGGGAAATGGAGAGTGTGTGTTGATTACAGAGCCTTAAACAAAGCTACTCAAAAGGACCACTTTCCTTTACCATTCATTGATCAGGTGTTGGATAGTCTGTCAGGAAAGAAATTCTTTTCCTTTTTAGATGGATTCAGCGGGTATAACCAAATTAGAATTGCACCTCAAGACCAAGACAAGACCACTTTTACTAGTCCTTGGGGAGCTTTTGCCTATAAAGTTCTTCCATTCGGACTATGTAATGCACCAACAACTTTTCAGAGGGCTGTTATAGGAATCTTTTCTAATATGCTGAATGACTCTATGGAAATATTTATGGATGATTTTACTCCTTATGGTGTGTCTTTTGAAGATGCATTACAAAATCTTGAGAAAGTACTTAAACGTTGTATACAAGCTCACCTCTCCCTAAGTACTGAAAAGTGTCATATGATGATGAGTGAAGGAGTAGTGCTTGGACATTTTATTTCATCTCAAGGTATTCAGGTAGACCCATCCAAAATACAGGTCATTCAGAATCTTCTTGTTCCTAAAACACAAACCGATGTGAGAAGTTTTCTAGGACATGCTCAATATTACAGGAGATTTATTAAAAACTTTTCTAAGATAGCTTCTCCTTTATTTGTGTTGCTCATGAAAAATGCTGAATTTAAGTGGACTAATCTTTGTCAGAAAGCCTTTGTAGAACTCAAGCATCATTTATCTATTGCTCCTATTTTGAGAGGACTTGATTGGGCACTCCCCTTTCATATATCTTTTGATGCTTCAGACACTGCAATTGGAGCTATCTTGGGAGAAGAAGAAAACCATCTTCCTTATGCTATCTATTTTATCAGTAAGAACATGACCCCTACTGAGCTTAATTATACAGTTACCGAAAAGGAATTTCTTGCAGTAATTTATGCCATTAATAAATTTCGACATTACATCACTGGTTATCCTACTTTTTTCCACACTGATCACTCGGCTATTAAGTATTTAATGAAAAAATATGTCACAAATGCTCGAGTTACCAGATGGTTATTGTTACTGCAGGAGTTTGATATTACAATTGTAGATCGGCCAGGTAAAGAAAATGTTGTGGCTGATTTCCTTTCACGGTTAAAAACTGATAATAATATTCCAGTAGATGATTCCTTTCCTGATGAGTATTTATTTGCAGTATCTGCTCACTCTCCTTGGTATGCAGACATTGCCAATTATTTGGTTGCAGGAAATTTACCATCACACCTGTCACATAGGGAAAAGAGAAGAATTGTTCAACAAAGTGCTAGGTATAGCTGGATAAGCGGGTGTCTTTTCTACACAGGGCTTGATCAGGAAATCCGAAGATGCATCAGAGACGATGAGGTGTACGACCTACTAAAATATTGTCATGATGGCCCCTGCGGAGGGCATTTTGCTGATAAAAGAACAACACACAAAATTTTGAAGATGGGTTACTATTGGCCCTCATTGTTTAAATACAAAAAGAAATATGTGCGGGCTTGTGACAGCTGTTAATGAATGGGTCAACCCAATCATAGAGATAAAATGCCATTAAACCCCCAACTAGTACTCGAACCATTTGAAAGATGGGCCTTAGATTTCATAGGACCCATTAATCCTCCATCCAATCAAAGAACTTATATATTAGTTTCTACAAATTATATGACTAAATGGGTGGAGGCCAAAGCACTTATTAGAGCCAATGAAGAAGCTGTCCTAGCTTTCTTATTTGAGGAGATCTTTGTTAGATTTGGAACTCCTAGAGAGCTGGTTACAGATGGAGGACCTCCCTTCAACTCTCATGGTTTTAAATCTACCCTTCAAAAATATCATATTCATCATAGAATGACCACACCATACCACCCCCAAGCTAATGGGTAGGTGGAAAGCACAAATAAAGTAATAGAAGCCATTCTAACTAAAAAAGTGAAGGATAACCAGAAGGATTGGTCTCAAAGGCTCCCTGAAGCACTATGGGCTTATAGAACTACCTGGAGAAATACTACAGGATTTTATCCCTATGAATTGGTTTATGGTAAAAGTGTTGTTTTTGCTGTGGAATTTGAAATCAAAACTTTAAGAACTGCTTTAGCTGTTAACCTTGATTTGACTGATGTGCAGACAGCTAGGTTGCATCAGCTTCTTGAATTGGATGAAAAGAGATTAGATGCCATTCACCAGACAACCATGATTCAACAACAAAGAATGAAGTGGCATGATAGAATTATCAAGCACAAGCAGTTCCAAAAAGGTAATTGGGCCTTATTGTATGAATCTCGGTTTGAAAACTTTCAAGGTAAGTTATGTACAAGATGGCTTGGACCGTATGAAGTAGATGATGTTTTTCCCAATGGAACAGTAATACTTTTAACAATTGATGATTCTAAAACACCTCTACTAGTAAATGGTCATAGGCTTCGCTTGTACCAGCGCCCTGTTTCTAAAGAAGATTTTAAGGCTGCTTGCATGACTGATACACATTATCTTTTTCTAGGGGAGTCCTCTGCTCCTCACAACATTTAATTTTCTGCACTATATTTCTAGTATTAGATTAGATTTAAAACTAATAATCCCTGTCAAGGGTTGGCATGTTACAATTGTATTTTGCAGATTAAGGAGGAACTTACCAAGGAGGAAAATTTCATGAATATCTAAGCTTCAATCAGAGAATCTTTGTCTCCCTTATCTTAATTCATTTCCTCATCTCCTAGCAATTCTTTGTCACTTCTCCCTTTACCCCTTCTTTCCCTTTTTCATATCATTTTCCCTATTCTACCCACTACTGAAATACCATTCTTCAGCCAGCATTTTCCCTGTTCCCTACTGCTGAAATATCATCCTTCAGCAAGTACTTCCCCAATTTTCCTAGTAGTAAATCATCACATTTCACCAACATTTCCCTTATTTTTCCATTGCTGAAACACCACTTTCAACAACATGTCATCTATTTTTCTATTGCCGAAACACCACTCTCAACAACCTGTCATTTATCTTCCCATCGTTAAAACACCCTTCCTTTCCTCTATTTCACAAGTTCTTCAGATTCCTTGGGTAAATACTGTCTATTTACTATCTTCCTCCTATGATTCAACAGACTCTAGTATCATCCCCCCTTATATGACAGAGAATTCTAAAAATTATTCCATCAATATTAAGTCACTATGAACAAGCAATCTATACTTCGAATTACAGAACAGAGGTAAATATAAGGTAAGTGGATTTTTTATGTAATATAGTTAAATCGTAGTATAAAGAGAAGATCTTTCCCATTATTATTATATCCCCCGTACATTCAAAACCATCATTTCACCGCGCGTAGCGTTGGGGATTTAGAAAATAAAAATCATCATTTCACCCCATGCAAACTACCGCCATTCTTTATACCCATTACTTCGGCCGATACACCATGTTCTTAGTCGTAAACAATTACTCTGATCAAGTCTGGTGTTTCTGCTCTCTGCGCCTCTACATTTGACTCAAGTTAGTAGCTATGGGAGGCTCGACTATCAGACATGAGCCTGTTTCGATGGTTCTTCTCGAATTATTTTCGGAGGCTTACCAAATCTTTCAGCGGGCAGGATGGATCACATATTTCGAGAGGCTAGGAGAATTTGATCCTCAACAAGTTTTGGAGTTTGCACAGAATTTTCAGGAGGATCACTCCATAGTCCAAGGGATCCGAATTTAGGTCACAGAAGAAGATATAGCACAAGTTTCTGGATTTCCGGTCACAGGTGCTCGGTGGTTTAGCAGGAAACACATCATCCTAAACGCATAGCAGGACTTCCTTCTTCCAGAGGAACAAGTTGAGATTAAAGGCCGTGGCATAAGTCTGCATTCATTACCTCCCCCGTGGCCAAAGGTAGCTAAACTTTT
This sequence comes from Pinus albicaulis, assembly GCA_034641835.2. Taxonomy (NCBI): domain Eukaryota; kingdom Viridiplantae; phylum Streptophyta; class Pinopsida; order Pinales; family Pinaceae; genus Pinus; species Pinus albicaulis. Next base: position 1,326,094,543 of record CM076583.1, read on the forward strand.
CAAGCACTATTTAACTTACGAAGGGTGCTACCAGGTAGTTTATCAACATGATTTTGTTTTAATGAGCCATTTGTGGCATGGTCGACTAGTCAACATTCCTTATTATCTGCTTGGATGTATTAAGAATATGTCATATTAATGTAGGCGGGTAAAATTCCCATCACTGTCCCTTACCCATCGTCGCCTGTGTCAATTATTAATCGAGAGGGGTTTTTCCCAGCAAAACCCCCCTCTAAATAACCCACCCTTACTTCTCGAACAAGCCCCCGAAATACCTCAAGAAGCTGAAAATCCCCAAGAAATCCCCGAAAGATCTTACAAACGGCAACTGGAAGATATTCCCGATCCTCCATTGATTCCATCTTCAGAGGCAGTTGACCTGTCCCCAAGTCCATCTCATTTAGCAGAGTCATCCCATCCCACCGTCCACATCCCTAGCGATGACTCTCAAGCTGAAACACCCCCATCACCCCCTACTCATAAAAGAAAGAGACGAGTTGCAACAGTCTCTGTCTCAAAAAGGAAAACAAGGGCCACATCCCAAGCTGTCACCTCTTCTGATAGCCCTTCTCCTAGAAAAGAATCTTCTCATAAAAAGAAAAAGAAAGTCACTGCTTTTTCCGCTTTCCTACCTAGGAGAAAAATGAAAACAACTATTGAATCTGAATTCATTCCCATTTCCCCTAACCCTGCAGCTATCTTGCTAAAACTTCATTCGTCATCACCATTCCAAATTCCTGAATCATTACTTGTCTCGTCCTATGGCACTACTCCACAAGAACCATATGCGCAGGGTAATATGACATCATTTTCTACTCAAACAGTAACTGCTCCACAAGAACCAGTTACTCACTTAGCAGCTGAAACACAAGAACCAGCTGCTGAAGTGAAAAAACCAAAAATCCAGCATGATAATATAAGGAAACCAGCTGTAGCTGAAACACAAGAACCATCTACAGTTGTGGAACAACAATCAACTCTAGAAAAAGCAACCAACACACAAGGTTCACTCACCATGGCATCTTTTTTAGAAGAAAATGAATTTTTAAAGTCAGAATTAGAGGCCTACAAAAGAGAGTTGGTAACAGCAAGGGAAGCCTTTGATAAAGAGCTAAATCTCTACATGTTGGCACATACAGCATCAGTACAAAATAATGACCCATGTAAAGAATATATGTGCCATGAATGTGGAAACATCTACCAACAGGCCAGATACAAGATAGTTAAAGTCCCAGTGCCTGAGGCATCCGCATCAGTTGCAGTCAAGGAAGAACGCCCTACTGCCACACAAGAACCAGTAGGGCCTTCAAAAAGTCTGGAGAAAGAAACCAAGCCACAGATATCCTGCCCTGTATTAGTTAACTCAACTACTCAGCCTATGCCTCAGCCCATTACTTATAATGCCGAAACAAAAACTCCACCATGGAAAGAGTTGGAAATAATGAATAAGTGGAAGCAGTAGTATGCTATTGATCAAGATAAAATGTTACAACAACATAAATTGGCCTGAAAAAATCAGATGTATTCCAATTGGGATAACTGGGAGCAGACACTTCAGCAACTTAAAGATTCCAAGAAAGAAACTAAGGAGTTAAAAGATAAACAGGTCCTGATGTTTTCATTAGTACAAAAATTGTTAGCCACCAGGAAACCTTCTTTGAATTATTCTCTGTTTCTTTCTGAACGCCTTGTTTATTTTCAGTTGAAAGCAATTAAGGACGGGAGACCTCATGATTTTCTCACAGCAGAACAGTTTGTCAAAACATTTACTGAGGCCTCCGCTAGTGATCAACATCTATTATGTGAACTTTATCTTCATAATGAGGCTATGCTTGAAAATATAGAAGTCAACTTGAATCCGATTGGTGGTGATATACAGATTAGGGAATTTGTTTCCTTTCTTGCCAATCAAATCACATGACAAACTGATTTTCTCGCGATTAGGCACAATGAGGATAATCGCCTCCTCTGGATAAGGCCGAAACCTTCAAAACTAGCCATTTTTGTAGTAGAATATCGTCAGTTTTTGCAGAAGCCAGGAATGAGCAGGTACATACAACAATTGCAAGCCTCAGTACTCCGAGACTATCATCAGTTAATCAGGGTCAAAGAGACTGCTGCTTTTAAGGCAAACACCATGTTCTAGCAACAGTCCTGTAAGGAGAGACAAGAGTATAATCCCTTTAGCCCTGATAATCTTCAAACTGCACTATCCAGAATACCAAACTATATGAGATGCATTCAGCAATGTGTCGAGAATTGGATTGGTTATCGTTTTCACTTCCCTGTCTTATGGATGCTAGCAGAACGATATCAGCCTCATTATAGATTGGCTAACAGAGACGAGGCAACAACATGGCAGAAATTGCAAAGTAACCAGGGATTCAGATCTTCGATAGAGGCCACCTTCCATAGTTATTGCTTGAGTAACTTGCATGCAAAGAGTCAGTACTCAGACTCAGACTCAGACTAAAAGTTTCCTGAGGAAATGCAACCCTTTCAGCTGAGGGGGATGTTAGGACCTCACAATGTACCATTTTGACCATACGTTTTGACACCACTTTACTCTTTATAGTCCATATTTAAAAGTTTACATTATCATTTCCATCCATTTTATCCAAAGGTATATGAAATACTTCTCTTTAATATGTATTTAATTTGTTTTGCATATAATTCCACATTAATTTTATATTTAATCATTAATCAAAGATAGATAGTTGCTAAGACAAGTCTAAAAGATCGCAGATAATCTATGATAAGGATCGCGTTGCTGAAACAGTCGAACCCGTTGCTGAAACAGTCAACAGGCACGCAAATCCCGTAGCTGAGACAACTTGTGATTTGCGATCTTCAAAGTGTATTTTAAGAATGATGACAACAGGATGAAGACGAACAAGGGAAGCTGTTACACAGACCGTTTTGAAGCTAGTATTTTTGTACCTATTGTAACAGCATTCCAGGATGGAAGAACAGAAAAGACCCTGTATTAAAACAAGAGATTAGATTTAGATAAAAATAGGATTTCTCTGATGTAACTGTAATAGATGTCTCCTCTTTAAAAAGAGGAGACATCATCATTAGAAGGGGGAGATTGCGGGAGTACATTTCTTGAAGCAAGAAAGAGCCTCTGCTCTGTTGTAATGTATCATTTCTTGACAGATGAATAAAAGTCTATTTTGAGCGCTTCAATTTAATTTCTTTCCTTGGGGAGTCTTGTGAGAAGGACAGGGCCCGCCTTCATCACAAGATTCACCCAATTGCTCCTGTAGTCTGTTACTCTTTATGTTATTCACACCTTAATTTAACCTTGTTTGCTGAAGAATTACTTATACAGTTCTGTGTTTCTTATTAAGCACTCTGTTTTCTTTAACACTGCATTATCTTTATACCATTCATTCTTAAGAAGCTGAGAGTTACTTTATTTTCAGTCATTTGTTTATCAGATGAATGTGTGATAGATTGATATCGAGAACAGGTGCTGAAGATTCCTGTTTGAAGGAATAGGGTCCTGTTCTCCGTAGGTTGATCTTCTTTTTCTATAGTGTGATTGATGTTAGGAAACAGGTGCTGAAGATTCCTGTTCAAAGGAATAGGGTACTGTTTTCCGTGGATTGATATTTTTCTACTGTGTGATTAATATCAGGCAACAGGTGCTGAAGATTCCTGTTTGGAGGAATAGGGTCCTGTTCTCTGTTATGGTTGATTGATCTCCTTTTCTGCAGGGCGATTTCCTTTCATTATTTTTCCTAGGATTCTTTTAATGAAGGTCTGCAATAGAGGGATTGTTTCTGCTGTAACACAAGTAGGCTTCAGCTTTGTTAAAGTGAGGTGTGAACAATTTGATTTGTGTGATTGATACTACAACATTTCTTTGCTTTTGGAATTGAGCATATCCAGTGCGTGATTGTCTTTGGAATAAACAGAACTTCCTGGGTTGAAAATTTATGTGGTGCTTGAATTGTTAAAACAATTAAAGTGATCAACAGTACTCTTCTTCAACTTGGTGTCCATCATCTTCCATAAATTGGACCAAAAATTCCCAACAAATCTAGAATCCCTGTCACTAACAATAGAAGTAGGCAAGCCATAATGAATCCATACATGTTGAAAATATAAATCATCAGTTTTTTCAACAGTTATAGATTTCTTACATGGCATAAGAATACACATCTTGCTGAATCTATCAATTACTACATAAAGATAATTATGCTGCTTTCTAGATAATGGTAGACCTCCAACAAAATCCATAGAAACACTTTCCCATGGTCTAGAAGGTACCGGAAATGGCGTATATAAACCAAGCTTCCTATTTCTAGGCATGCTTGTAGCACATAATGAAAAAACTCTAATGAAACGTGAAACACTATCTACCATGCGAGGCCAATAACAATACCTTTGTAAATGTGCCACCATTTTGCTTACCCTGAAATGTCCAACAATAAGAGAAGAATGAGCTTCTCTCATGACACTTAGTATCTCCCCCTGTGGTATACATAACTTGCCCATATGAGACAAAAAATTAGAATGCAAGTGATAATCATTCTCCTCAACATGATTCCCTTCACTCAAGTTAGCATACACATCCTTAAAATCAACATCTGATGCATACTGTTCTATGTAGCTCTCATGTACAATAGAATCATTCTTAAGTAAAGTAGTAGCACTAATAATAGGCCTTGAAAGAATATCAACAAATTTATTGAAAATAACTTTCTTGTACCTTATTACCAAGTGAAATTGTTGTAGGAACCCATCCATCTGAAATGTCGTGACTGCTGTAATTTACTTTGCAACTGCAAGTAGTGTAAAGGTTGATGGTCGGTATGAACAATTGTTTCTTTGCCCATCATATAGTGTTTCCACTTTTTGATGCTTTGTAACAATGCATACAACTCCTTATAATATGTAGGATAATTCACAACGGCACCATTAAATGTCTCAGAATGAAATGCGATAGGCTTACCATGTTGTAAGAGAATTGCACCCATGGTGTAATCACTAGCATCGGTCTGAATCTCGAATGGCTGTCTCAAGTCCAGTAATGCAAGCACTGGAGCTGAACTTATATTCTCTTTCAAAGACTCAAAAGCTTTATGTTGCTTGCCTCCCCATTGGAAAGCATGCTTCGCACTTGTCATTGCATGCATAGGAGCTGCTATGGTAGAGAAGTTAGAAATAAACTTCCTTCAATACTGAGCTGCACCCAAAAAACTTCTTACCTCTGTAATGGATTTGGTAGTAGGATGATTCACAATGGATTCTACCTTAGAAGGATCAATTCTCAAATCATCTCCTCCTACTATGTGACCCAAATAAACCAAAGAAGTCTTTCCAAATTCACACTTTGACATTTTAAGAAACAACTGATTTTTCTTCAAAACATCAAGTACTTTCTGAACATGCATGACATGCTCTTCTCTAGTCTTGCTGAAAATTAAGATGTCATCTAAGTAGACAATAAAAAAATCATCAATAAAAGGACGTAAGACATCATCCATTACCCGCATGAAAGTTGCAGGTGCATTGCATAAACCAAACGAAATAACAAGCCACTACAAGTGTCCCTGTTTGGTTTTAAATGTTGTCTTCCAAATGTCACTTTATGCAGTTCTAACTTGATGATAACCACTACGTAAGTCTAACTTAGTGAAATATTTAGCATCTTTCAGCTGATCTAACAAATCATCTATCCTTGGGAGTGGGTAACGATTCTTTACCGTTATCTTTTTCATTGCCCTGAAGTCGACACACATGCGCCAAGTTCCATCTTTCTTTGGAATCAACACTATCGGTGATCCACATGGCGAAGTGCTTGGTCTTATGAAACCTTTTTCCAACAAGTCCTTAATTTGCCTCTTTATTTCAACATTCTCCATGATAGACATGTGGTACATGCCTATGTTAGGAAGAGGAAAATATTGTTGCAACTGTATTTCATGTTGAATCTCCTTTTTAGCAGGAAAACCTGTCGGTTCCTGAAACATCTCATGATGTGCATCAACTACATCATATAAATCTTATTTTAACTTGGAATCACAATTTTCAAATGACTCATGATTCACATCAACCTTGGGCTTAACCATAAGAAGTACAAAACTCTTACTAGACTTCACTAGCCTTTTTACCTATCTCGCATTTACCATCGCTATATTTGTCTTCTTGCGATGTGCTTTGAAAATAAACTCCTTGCCATCTTTAAAAAGATGATACTTATTTTCATGGTGATGGAAGATCACTTTCCTGTCAAATAAGTAAGGAATTCCCAAAACAATTCCTGATATATCAAGCGGCACTACATCAAGTTCAACTGTGTCAATAAAGTGTGCAGTAATCGCAAAACACAATACACACTTTCTCGAGACTTGTAAGTTTGCATCCTTGCATATCCATCCAAGTGGATATGGCTTTGGATGTGGTATGGTCTCAAGTTTAAGCTGTTTGATCAAGTCTTCTAATATGAGATTTTCTTGTGACCTACTGTCAAACAATGTGTCAATTTTTGTATGTTTTGAAACTACCCTCACATGGAACAATTCAATTCTTTCTTCCTCATTTGGAGCTTGTACATGACAGTTTGAAGTACTAGTGCTTGGCTTAGTTTCAGTTTCCTTTCCCTTCATACTCTTCAAACCCATGGCTGCAATTTTGGTTTTGTCACCTAAATTATCACCTAAGTCTTGTGGTGTAGTTGTAGTAGCTGTAGTTTTCTTCTTTCCTTTGTTTTTGTTAAACTGAGTTCTCTTTTCAGGATGAATTTTCCAACAGTTTTTCTCTTCATGGCCTTCTCTTGAACAATGTTTACATATCACTTTATCACCCTCCTGTTTGATAGATGAATTCTTTTTTCCTTTTCCCTTAGAGGTTTTATATTTTTTTTCCCCCTTAAAAGGCTTGTTTCTACCCTCATCAAAAGTGTTTTTCCCTCTAGCCTCTAAATGCGTAGCTTTTACAAAAACTTCGTCTAGACTAGTAGGATTGAACATAAGGATAGTATGTCTAAGGTAGCTATGCAAAACACCTATATATTTCAGCAAAGTATCTTGACTTTGTAAGTCTACCCCTAATAAGAGTGCTCTTCTCCTAAACTCTTGGTTGTAGTCTTGTACATTTTGTCCCTTAAGTTGGCAGAAGTTTTGCTAATTCATGATAGCCTTTTTTAAATGAGCTAATGGATAAAATTTATTTTTAATTGCAGCAATGAATTCATCCCATGAAAAAGTGATCTTACCATGTTTTTTAATTTCATCTTTGGTCTTGGCTTCCCACCATACCAATGCTGCTCCATCCATTCTCAAAAAGGCTAACTATATCTTGGTGTCATCATCATGAAGGTTCTGTATCCTCGAGTAAACTTCCAACTGTCTTATCCAATTGTCAAGTTTCTCTGCATTGACCTCACCATTAAACATAGGCAACTCAAATTTAACATCAATATTTAAAAATGTAATTTTACCAGTGGTTTTAGACTTGTGATATTGATTCACTAAAGTAGAGGATAACGATGTAGAGGAAGAGGATGAAGATGGGGATGGTGGATCACCATTTCCTCCCTGTCCTTTCTTTGAATTGTCATCACTTTTCTTTCCTCCTGAAGAACCCTCTTTTTCTTTCTGATGTTTAGATCCTTCTCCTACAAGCCTATCATTCCTTTCTCGGTAGAGTATCCTCACCATCTCTGTCATGTCCAAAAAAGCCTTTCGAAACACCCGTTCCTCTTCTTTGGGATCAATATCTTCAGGAGCTTCTCCTTCTCTTGAAGACATGCTTGAGGCTTCTTCTATGGCTCTTGGAGGTGGCTCTCTGGCCCTTCTTGGTTGAGGATTACTTTGTGCTCTAACCAAGTGTCCTTCCCCTCTCTTGAGTTTAAGCCTACTAAGCATCAAAAATTGCAAAGAATCAACTATATCTTTGCACAATAACAAATGCATAGTAAAACTCTAGCTCTGATATCATCTGATATGAAAATGAAACTATTTGTAAATGCTATGCAAAGTAGCCATTTCCATTTAATTTAGTGTGAAAAGTGCTCTCCATGTCTTGTAGGTTAAACGAAGTAGTTTTGGTACTGATTCTAAGTTTTATGTGTGAGTATTTGTTATTTAAATTTAATATTTAATATATCACAACAGAAATACATAGCAAGAAAAATTCACCATAGCATAACACAACAAACTGATGAGGCATTTCACCCCTCCTGGGCTACATCTGCCGGTCCAAAGCTCCCCAATGGCATGTCCTTTCTCTATTAATTTTCTCAAAATGATTACACAGTGAAAAATATGCCTAAACGGGAAAAAATAATGTGAATTTGACTTCAAAATATAGAAATAAGCTAAAAATGGATTTTTTTTCACCTCAAACAGTGAAGTACAACCCAATACAACTCCATCTCCCTGACGGCCCTGATGGCTCTTTACTCTTCCATGAAGAAAAAATGGCTGAAGAATAGCTTTGTTCACTCTGCAACCTATCCCAAACTCTCCAGAATGCTGAAGAAAGCCAAAATTGACTAAAATTTCATCTTGTTTGGTCAAAAATTGAGAAAGTTATGACCCAAACAAGATTTTGCCCAGTGGCACTAGAAAACCTCCTCTGAAACTGGAGGAACTCCAGTTAACTCCACCAGAATAGACGGGAAGACAGAAATGGTGGAATCACGCACTATTTTAGGGATAACATTAAGTTTAACTGTCAGTTGGAAGAGCGCGTTCATATGCGGAATCTCCGGTAGTTATTGCTGGCGGATAACTTTAATTTCGTGCCCATGGTCACAGGGTCTAGGTCTTATGCGGATAGGGGCTAGCTCCATAGGGGCCTAACCCAAATCTCTACCAGTTTGCAATGGCTTAAGCCATGGTTCTCCATAGGTGGTTGTATCACAGTGGGGTTGGCTCTGAGGGCTTAACCAAACCTTTCTTCGCCCGTTACAACTCACGACCTGACTTAGCGTTTACCTCCGCTCGACTCACCCAATTCAACACAGTTTCCTCTGCTGTGCCAATCGGGTCGACCCTGCCCATGTAGTTGGGTCAGGGTTCGAAACCCATGCCCTCCAAATTTTCACATTAACCTTTTTAACCAATGGCCTGGGGCCACGTGGCAGCCTCTAGGCAGGCCACATGGCACCCTCTGATAGGCCTATATAAAATTAATAAAAATCAATTTTTTCCATATAATTTTTTTTTGAAAATTACAAATTCATTTGGTCAAAAATTCATGTTTTGGAGGTCACTGGATGAATTAAACCTCAGTAACTTTCACATACGACATCGTATTTGAGTCCTATTCACGGTGCCAGAATTGCAGTGATGAGGCCTTTCCGGTCATTCAGACTGCAACGATTTTTGAACATTTCCATTTTTGAGCATTTTTTTCACTTGGACATGATCTCTTGATCATACCATGGCAAGGTAAAGTTAAAAATTGGTGTGAAAATATTCCAGCTGCTAGCATGAGAAATTTTCATCAATTCATGCAATTTTTCCTAGGTTGATGGGTAATCATGGGAAATGTATTTATTATCATAGGAGAGTATGAACATTTAAAAAGACAGCCAGGGTAGGCAGTACAATATTTTTTAGCCAGGTTCAATAAGGTGTATCATTCAATGCTTGCTGATATAAGGCCAGCCCCAGGAGTAGCTCTCTTGCACTACCCAGATGCCTTTAATCCAGAGATAGAATTTCGAGTAAGAGAAAGAGACATTGAAACCCTTGAAGAAATGAAAAATATTGCAGTTGATGTGGAAGTGAACCTGCTAAACAAAGAGGCAAAGTTTAAAGCAAAGGAAGAATTGATCCAGTTTGATTCTCTACCTTTATGATTTAATTCATCTTAGAACTTGAAAGGGAATCCTGGTCACATTTTGGTTGATAATCATAAGAGAAATCATGAGATGTCAGTGGAACCAACTCTACAGTCATCTAAAGCACTTCATGACCCAATAGCTGATACGTTGGATGGTTGGAGTTCTCCAAGTCAATTTTCATGTACACGTAATAATTTTAGAAGCTGCTATGATATGGATATGATCGAAGAGTTTGCCCTATTGTCTGGTTCAGTAGAAGTATCGACACAAAATTCATCAGATAAAATGAAATTATGTTCTGAGTTGTTTGAAGACATGGAGAACACATGTGCAATACCAAGTTATGAGGTTGGATCGATTGGGTCAACGTATTTAGAAATAGGTCAAGTGTATCTTGATCCAGTGGCTATCTATATTGAGAAATTATTCATCAGAAAGCCATTGTACCTTTTCAACATTTCTATTGTTGTTAAGGTTTACCAAGCTCCTTGCAATGAATATCAAGCTGGGAATTTCTATCAATTACCATTAACATGTTTGTTCCTGAGTTTGGTGAAAAACAGTGAAAGAACAAAGATATTAGAGCAGTTGCTTTCCTGGTTACACTGACATTATTGTATCATTTAGAATAGCACTAATTCCAACAGATTAGGGTAGTTAGGTGTGCAAATAAGCTCAGTGCTATGAGCATCTTTCCATTTTTAGTTTCATATTGCTTTTCAGTTTTCAGTTAATGTGTGTTTCAGATTTCAGTTTCAGCATGGTTCAAATTTCAACATTCAAGATTTTCAGGGTGCAATAGTGATTTCAGTTTTGACAGTTTTCAGTGCACAAATCAGTTGTAGTTTCAGTTCAGATTTACAGTATGCATTTACGACTCCATGTGCCTAATAAAGCACATGCATTCAGGTCGGCAGGTTCTCAATGCACTTAGACCAACACGTTGTCCCCAGATGGAGCCAATGTTGGCTTGTGAACGAACCGAAGGTGGAGAAGTGGCCCCTATAGGAAAATCACAGGGATGAGGCGTGAATGGTTAAATTGAAGGCCAAGAAATTCAAGCACAAGTCGAGCGGACATTCCACAATCAAAAGAGGAAAGAGCACTTACCACTTACCTTTTCGCATCGCCAAACTGCATTGCACTTACACTTTTTTTAACTTCCCCTGCACCATTTCCCTGATTGCGATGTAAATGGGCCCCACCTCCATTGTGCCACGTCACCCTCCGCTCATCGCGCACCACACTTCACAAGTCATAGATTTTACCCCTGTTTCTCATTAAAAAACATTCCTGATCGCGATTTGCGGGTGGCCCCACCTCCATCATGCCACATATCCTCTCTTCTCATCATAAATCGCACATCGCAAGTCATGGATTCCACCCCCATTTCTCATAACAAAACACTCCCAATTGCGATTTGAGGGTGGCCCCACCTCCTTGCCACGCCATCAAAGCCCTTCCATGAACTTTTTCCCACTCTTTTCAGTTGTTAACCATCCCATTGTGTGTTAATGCCGCAGGCCACTTTTTTAGCTCCTCCATTATAAAGGAAAAGAGGTTGTTACTGCCATTTTCCCCTCATCTCTACTCCCTGTCACACATATAACGACTTATGAACTAGTTCGGTCCCCCTCCGAAACTCGGTCTCCGGTTTTGCAAGTCAAACAAAACATGGGTTTTTGGTGCAACATACGCAAATATGAATATTTATTTTGTCCAAGAAGTCCCCACTAAAGAGCTAAGCATGCCCAACACGACCAGCCATTTTGTGACGGTTAATGGAAATCATGAGAATAAGGGAGTGGAGGCTTTCGACGACAGGTGGAATCATGCGATGGAAGCCAGATTGCCCACTTATTCACAGCTACTCCTTGCCGTCCCATTTTGAAGATTCCAGGATTTGGCCTCTGTGGCCAACTATGTTGTTTATTTTACTGTTTGATTATGATGTTTTTTTGTTGAAATGTCGATTTCACCTGATTCTGTTTTGATTTTTTGATTACGGGAGTGATTGCTCGATGCACGCTCTATGATTTTGTTATGATATTTTTTATTTTCACATGTGTGGGTCAATCATGAAAGTTTATTCGATCGTAAACCCTCAAGGAAAACTCTATATGTAGAGAGTTCAGAGATGAAAGAATGGTTCTGAATTTTGGATAATTTTTGCTGTAGTTCTGTATGACTTTGCTCTTTATGCTTCGAGATACATATTTGGGAGAGTTGTTTTGAACATAATATGATATACAACACTCTTTATTTGGATTCCATATGGAGTAATGAGTAGTATGTATCTACATTCTCTTGTTCATCAGTAATCTCCTATTTATGTATAATCATCTTTCAATGTTCTGCTTCTTTGATGATTCGTGTAATGTAGCTATTGGTGGTATGCATTTTTATTCATGAATTCGTGAATGAATAATGCTCATGTGTTGAACTTGTTGTGCCCCCTTAATTCTCGCTCCATGAATCTTTGTTGTTGGTCACATTCCACTTACATCCGCTTCTTATGGGTTTATGGGAGACATATTCTTAAGACTTTTAAGTTAGTCTCTCACAGGTTCCTCCTCCATTCCTTCTCAACACATTTGCATATTTTGAAATCCTCTACTCATTGTTTCATACTTTTCCCATTTAAAAATCCATCGAGCCATACAAAATCTTGAGTCCTCTCGCATTATAGGGTAATTCACATGAATCAAAATCCAAATTCTTCATCATTCCCGAACAAACACCATCCTTATCTCCTTAATCCATATTCTATCAGAGGCACCCTTAAAATTGTCTACATATAACCTCTGATTTCAAGATGTCCTAGGCACTTGTTTTGCAACTCAAGGCAGTCTCTAGGAGCTACAACAAGCTGGACATTGGTCCTCAGGGAGGCATTTTGGACACATGATGGAGAAAACAAATTTTAGAATAGTTTGAAAAAATTTGAAAGTCAGATAGTGAACACTATACAGAAGGATGGTGAGCAAGAGAAGCACAAAATTCAGGGCTCTTGCATAAGGAAAGAGTGGCACCGGTGCTTTAGATCTATCCAACACTATAGATGGTAAAAATTAATTTTACGTCTGATAGGTTTTTTTTATTTAACCCTCCTTCGATGTGTTTCTATAACTGCATTGGTGTAGAATAGATCCAAGGGCACAACATTTTATTTTTATTTTTTTAAATTAAAAAATCTATTGCGGTGCTTTTCATGAGATGTCCCGGGGAATTCTAAAACATGCACCACATTAGTGCTTTGTTTGACTATAACACCGCTCTATTTTAAAAAATTAAAAATCGCCTAGTGGTGCTCTTTAGAAGAAACCTCAGGGTGTTTTAGTACGTTTACGACACTGGTGTGTTGTTGGAAAATAACACCATATTTTTATGAAATTAAAAACTATAGCAGTGCTACTTAGTGGTATGAACTGGGTTGCTTTATTAGATGAAGGGTACTGATGCTATCGACTATTCAAGCACTGGTGTGTTGTGTTATTTACCGCATTGTTTTGTTTTGTTTGTTTGTTTGTTTTTTTTTTAAATTTTATAAAAATAAAATTTCGATGGTGCACCATGTTCTATGTAGCACCGACGCTTGTATGGATAGTAAAGCACCAATAATTTTTTATATTTTAGACACATCATCCAAAAAACCTCCGCTAAAACATCCACCTACCCACCTCTGCTAGTGACCTCCGCTACAAACGGATTTTTGGGCTCTTTTTATAGGGGATTCCACAAAATCCTCCGATATAAGGTCTTTTCATTGTAGTGTATATAAGAAGGAATAAGCCAAGAGAGAAGTAATAAAATAGTATGTGAGCGCAAGACTTGAGAGGATCTTAGTGAGTGAGTGAATGCTTTCCATTCAAGCGTGTTGACTCCGTGGAAAGTGCAAGGGTGCCACAAAGGATATCCAAATCAACCAAGAAGATCAGATACATATTTATGGCTTGATCAACTAGATCAAATCTAGGGTATGTTGTAAATTCCTCATAGGACCATTTTATAATGAAGGGAACCTAAGTAGATTATGATATTATATTAATAAGGAAGTTATTTGATTGGGAAGATTATTTGTATGTATGTGTGATAATTATTAACTTAGTTTGTTTCCACTTAATATATATTTTTAAATTAGGATCCTAATCGTGATTTTATTTAATAAAATATAGATAATATGCTAGGTTAATAAATTTCCAAGTATTGGGTTTAGAATTTAACATGGTATCAAAGCATAAATTTTGAAAACCGATCTCAATGATTGTGCATAGGTGTTAGGTTCATAGGTTCATTTAGATATCATAAGGGCCAAGTTCAACCAATGATCTTATGAGGAAAATATTTTTTTGGTGTTTATATTTTTCATACTGTACATCACATGGCACAATGATAGAGTGACTTAGAATGAGAAAAATTAATTTTAAAAACATTTGTGGGTGTGTGGTGGGGTTGCTAGACTAGTCATTGAGGGGGGCATTGTAGTCAACATAAACCAGTTTCTATTTGGGTTGCGTAAGAGATAAACCTGCCAACCACTTAGGTGTTTGAGGAAACCTAGTTCTCATAGGCGGGGAGTAACTGTAACATCTCATATTAACTTAGCTCTATTTTCAAATTTACATTCTACTTACTACAGAGTTGTACCCAAATTTACACTAACAGGATAAGAGGGATTGGTCATTGAGTTTATGTATATGCTCAAAACAGGGTGCCTCATCAAGCATTGGACAACAAGACCCCCGAAGAAGTGTTCACAGGTGGCAAGCCTGATGTTAGCCCTATTTGTATATTTGGCTGCCCCATATAATTTCATGTGTTTAAGGACAAAAGAAATAAGCCATAATTTAGGGGAAGAAAAGGTACGTTTATTGGAGATTGTGAAAATTCTAAATCTTTTAAAATATATGTTCCTAGTCAAAAGAAGGTTGAAATTAGTAGGGATGTAACATTTAATGAAGATGTTTCCATTGGAAAAGCAAGGGACCTGCCTTTACCTCCTCCACTTGAGAAGAAGAATGATGATATGGATATTTTAGATGGTTCTTGCATGCCTTAATCTAAGACACATATTGTTGATGATCCCATGCAACCCATGGACCCCATGCATCCCTTAGTTCCTCCTCCATGTGATCCTCCCACTGGGAAGAGGCCACTTTTGCTTCAAGAAACATTATAATATTATGAGAAACAAGCTCTCGTTTAAAGATAATTTATAGAAAGGAAGAAGCCATGCAGGTATCGGGGATATGTTGCAACCACGAGCACTATGATTCAAGTTGAACCTCCATAGTCGAAGAAGCCATAAAATAATAAGTTTAGAGAGATGGTATGGCCAAAGAATATGAATTGATTATGAAGAATGATGTATGGAATGTCATGCTGAGACCGAAAGGGAAGTCTACGGTGACTTCAAAATGGCTTTTCAAGATCAAGCATGGAGTTGATGGTAGCATTGCGAAATATAAAGAAAGGTCATGGCCCAAGGATTCTCCCAAAAAGAGGGAGAATATTATGACAATATTTTCACACATATTGAATAATATACACTCATTTGTTGGATATTTTCTTTTGCCACAAGTCAAGGATGGAATATTCATTAGATGGAAGTGAAGACAACATTTTGTCATGGTATGTTACAGAAACAAGTGTACGTTGAGAAACCAGAAGGATTTGAAGTAGAGGACCAAAAGACACATGTTTGTAGATTCAATAAGGCATTTTATGGTTTGAAGCAAGCCCCCAGATCATGGTATGACCATATAGACAGTTACTTGGTGAAGCTGGGATTCACAAGAAGTAATGTTTATCCCAACCTCTACTTCAAGGTAGTCCAAAAAATGTTGTTGATTTTGGTTTTATATGTTGACGATCTATTCTTGACAGGTAGTGAGCCCGTGATGATTGAGTGTAAGAGGGATCTAGCCTCTAAATGTAAGATGAAGAACCTTGGACTGATGTATTAATTTTTAGGAATTGAGGTGTGAAAAAGGCTCGCTGAGATTTTCCTTTCACAAGGAAAATATGTTGTGAAGGTTTTAGAAATATTTGGAATGATAGAATGAAAGTCACTTTTCACACCGATGGAAATGAACTTCAAGAAGTTATGTGGAGAAGCTGTAGGACCCGATTTTGAAAAAACATACGATTATAGATAGTTGATTGGGGCTCTGATGTTCCTAGTGAAAACTCATCCAGACATATGCTATGTAATGAATACGTTGAGTCAACTCATTACTGAGCATATACATGCACATTGGGCCACTGCCACACATATTCTGATATATTTTCATGGATCAATCACCCTTGGTTTGATATATACCACCAGATATATTCGACTTCATGGATTATTGATGCAAACTGGGCAGGAAACATTATCGACAAGAAGAGTGTGTCTAGATGTTGTTTTAGTACTGAATATTCCATGATATCTTGGATGATAGAGAAGTAGAAGTCGGTAGAATTTAGTACCTTCGAGGCAGATTATATTTATGCTATCATGGCTAGTTGCGAATCAGTTTGGTTGAGGAAGCTCTTTGGAGAGGTATTTGAGCAGGTCCTAGACACTACAATGATATATCACGAAAATGGGAGTGGGATTCATATGGAAGAGTATCCTGTATTTCATGACATGTCCAAGCACATTGAGATTCAATATCATTACAATCAAGACATGGTGCAGAGAGGAGCCATTAAACTCCATCATATATAGACAATTGAGAAAATTGCAGATATTCTCACCAAGGATTTGCTGAAAGGGAATTTCTTGGTATTCAGAGAGAAACTTGGACTGATGGATGTGACCCCTCCTAACAAGGGGCATCATTGATCGAGAACACTGAGCCAACTCTTCTCCCCTGTCTGAGCTCCAAAGGTGATAAATTGAGATAGAGGGCTCCTGGGGTTGAGGGATCTGTGGATAATAGGGTCGTAGTTGTTTCTCCCCTATATGTTACCAATAGGGTTGGATATTTTTCTCCCCTATCTTGGTATTTTTAGAGTATATCCGAGTTGGTGTCATACCCACAAGCTAGGCTTGTTGGGATTACCGCTCCCTGCTTTTCCAATGGGTTGAGAGTGTACTTGGGGTTGTACAACCCAAGTTTATTATGATGCATGTGTTCTACCACATGACTCTTGAGGGTAATTTTTTGGAAGATCAGTGGGAAATAGGATAGGTTGAGATGTGCTCACATATATCACCTATTTCTCTATATTGGGTTGTATATGTTTAGCTCTCCCATGAGATTTCAGGTTGAGATGTGATCTCCGACATTATAGAGGGTGGAAGTTAATTCTCTCTGATTATTCTTCTTTAGATTTGAGATTGTTTTAGTTGATAGAGTTGAGTAGATATAGGACATGATATCGTGACATGATATGATGACAGGATGACCTATTGACTGATGGTCATATATTGACAGCTGGAATTCTCCCTAGTTGAGTGGGAGTGTTAAATTATGAAACTAGGGTCAAATTACACTTTTGAAAAACAATTTGATGGATATGATGATTTCATTGAATTCCTCTTTTATAGAGGACCAAAATCGACCTAAAGATAATCAAATTTGGACAAGGGAAAGTGAATTTATGAAGAAAAACCCACATATGCTCATACGAACAGGTCAACCCTAATAGGAAATTGGTCACCCTTGGAAGCCTATAAATACGAGTGAAATCAAGCTCATTTGGAAATCACCAAACATATTCTTCTTCTCTTACTCATTTATTGGTTCACACAGGTCTGAGGCTGGGAAGACAAAAGAAGTTCACAAAGGTTTGAAATTAGAAGGTCATAGGCTCACATATTTTTTAGGGTTTTAGGCTATAGTTGGCTTGCCATAGGGAAAAATTGACCACAGTCGCAGAAATAACAGTCTCAAGGGAGTGACTAGAATCCTTCAGTTGCAAACACAACTCCTCATCCATGTGACTGATAAGTTTGAATGAGTTTTGACCATTGACCGTAGTTAGGAAAATTTATCTTTGATGTACCTTGATGATGGAAACATATTTCTGAATGTTATTGGTTTATTGGATGATATTGTACTAGGCCTATTGTACTCTCTGCTGAAAATTTTATGACAATCTAACAGAAGAATATTTTTCAAAGGGTTCCCCCCTAGTGGGGTGTTTCCCTAGTCTTTGACCAAATTTGGTGTCTCTTGTTGATGTGTTGATTGTATCCTTTTTCATTGCATTTATTGTTCTACCTTCAATTACTTTTGATGTTTGGAAAGATTAATGAATATTGAAAATATTACTAATTTATGTATTGAATTGGGCTAAAGTAATTGATACAACATACAAAAATATGAAATTAACACCCTCCTCATGGGAATCATTTATTCAGATGATTTGTGTATGGGAAAAATTTCCCATGTTTGATAAGCTATGGACTAATTGTTTCCAAGAGGAGAGGAATTTTTTGTTCTAGAATAGCGTGTTGAATCAACAAGATGAAGAAACTCGAGCTCTTGCAGCTCACAAAAGGAAAGGAAATGGAAGAAGGAATATTGGAAAGTTTGATATGAAGAATACATGTAGAAGACCCGATCTTGTTCAGGATTAGAAGAAGAAGGATTTGTCAAATTTCAAGTGTTTCCAATTTGTCACGATTTTGGACACTATGCCTCCCAATATCCTCAAAAGAAAGGGAAGGGAAATCAACATGCATCAACAATTAATGTTGATGATGATGATGAGTATCCACTTCAAAAGAAGTCAAAGGAATTTTTACTTTAGAAACTATTATCAATAGTAGTGATGTTTGGTTTGTGGACAAGGCATATGACAAGTTTTTGAGACTCTTATAGATTTTTCAGAGAAGAAACTGAAAATTCCCTACAATACTCAGATCAAGGGATACATATCTTATATTTATTTTTCCCTTGATTATTATTATTACTTTTATTTTTTAGTCAACCTCTTGTCCTTGTATTATGATTGGTTATGACTTTTTTCCCTTTATTTTCCATGGCCTCATAAATGGGGAAAGGAAGAATAGGTCCATTGTGGAGGCTACCAAAGTAATGATTCAAGCATCATATGGCATCATATAAGCATTTTTTGTGGTAAGATGGTTATCCCAAAAAGAGGGAATGGACTATGAGAATAATTTTTCTACAATCGCCAGATGGTTAGGTTCATATATGGCCTAAGGGCTCAAGCATAGACTCAAAAAGAATTAATTGATGCTCGAGAGGAAGGATTATACAAATTTATAGGACAACCAGGGTCATGCTAGATGACCAAAAGAGCTCCTAGTTTCAAGGAATAAGAAAGTCAAGCATAACCGGGAAGGAGACCCTCCCAAGAGGATGTGACGGGTTGAGATTGTCAAAAACGATGCTTAGAGACAAGAGGTATCTAGGAGTTGTATACCTTCTATGAGGGGACCATGTTAGACAACAAAGTATGCTTTAGTGATAGAGGATGTAGCAGTGGTAGAAGGAATTTATTATGTGACAAAGGGAATAGATTGGAATACGATAGAATAATTTGCGTCATTGTCAGATGGATTTGGCCTCAAAAGTTTGAGATGAAGGATATTGTATTGATACATTATTTATTTGATTGGAGGTGTGGAAAATACTTGATGAAATATTCATCGAACAAGGGAAGTACATTGTTCATATTTTTAAGGATATTAGTATGATGGGCTGCAAGTCCATGGCTACACCTATAGGGACTAATATGAGCAGTTGAGTGATTTTGATTTAGATTCATATTTTGTGGATCCATTGATGTACAAGAAGTTGATTGGATTCTTTATGGATTTGGTTAACACCGAGCCAAATATTTTCTTTTTCGTGAACACCTAATCTAGTATGTGGTCGATATGAGGCAGATACATTGGGTTGTATTAAAGCATGTGTTGAGGTACTTGCATGGTACAATTGGATAGGGTTTGAGATATATCTCAGTTGGTGAAGTGATGATTTAGGGAAATATATATTCATACTGAACAGGGAGTGTAAAGGAAAAAAAGAGCACCTCGCGAGTGCTGCTTCAACTTGGGATCATCTTGTTGAATTTTTCAACAAGAAACAGTGAAATTGGAATTTAGAAACAACATTTAATTCCCACGCCTAGTGCATTAAACACCTGCACTAGGGTGGGGCCCACAGAGTTATTTTTGGTTCATGTCTATTTTGGTTATCCCTTAATTAAGATGGAAAATAAACTGTAATCTATTCTTAATGATAACTTGTAATAGTTAATTGAGAGTTATAAACTCAGTTAGCTAGTGGATTTCGAGTTAGAGGTTGTTGGTGAGGCATGTAGAGTAATTCTAGTTGTAACAGAGTTCGAAGTGAAGTGGTGCATGAGTTGGTGCAAGTTGTAAATCAGTATAATCAGTTAAGTGAGTTAAACTCAGTTGTGCTAGTTGTAACTAAAGATACACTAGTGAGAGATTCAGTGAATTAAATATTAATTAATTCACAATCAGTGATCTCACATGCAACCGAGGATTTACTATCATTAGCTGCATGCATGTCAGTTCCAGTGGAGACCCATTTGAGATGTAGGTGAAAGGGAAGTGTAACTATTAGTTATGATATTAGTAGGCTACCCAGGTGTAGTTAAAAAAACCACAGGATGTCCCTGATACTCAACACAATGTAGGAAGGCTAAAATTCCTTATGAAGAGGGATTGCATTCCTCATGAATTGCGTGAGCAAGGTAGGTTAAAGACAGGCTGAGAATTGGCTGAGTATTGGCCCAATTTTTTCTGGATCAGTGTGAGACAATTAGATAAATACAAGAGGACCCTTGTGAGAAGAGTTGTATGTAATTGTTTCATGGTTCATCGTGGAATATACAATATATGATATAGGGGTTTTGAGCAGTAAGATTTCCCCGATAAATTGTCTGTGTTGTAGTTTTGATCTACTATTTCCTTGCTTTATGTGATTTTCAATTTTCTATGTGTTTAAGGAACACCTTTCCTTAAACACATAGCCATGGTATCAGAGCTATGCTATAAATTTTATACATGGTATCAGAGTTGTGTTATAAATTTTCTACATGGTATGAGATCAAGAATTATTTGGATGAGCAAGTTTGGTTTCCCTGCAAAAAAAACCCAAATTGAAAAAAAAAATCAGTCGAATCAGAGCTCGGATGAGGGAGACATTGTCGATTTAAAATTAACTCTTTTGTTAGAAAATTTTATGATGGCTAGACAATTACAATGTGCGCGAGTGAGAAAAGGAAAAGTTTTCCTTCAACATAAAGCCACAGGACAAGCCAAGAAGATTGGGATTCGAGTTAAGAATCTATATAGACTTGATGTAGATGCGATTTCTACACAGCTTCCAACCATTGGGAAGTGTGAGAAAGCCATGCAATTGGCCCTTGCGAAGGTGCTAGATTTGCATGCAGGTGAGAACGAACCTCAAGATGTGGAGCAACCACATGCGGAGGATCATGGAGTGGGATCAACCACTCATGCAGAGAAATTTCGAGCCAGATGGGTAGAGGGATTGCATGCAGCTATACCACTTGGTGAGAGGTGGGGTGACATGCATGATTAATCCCAAGAAGAAATTTGGGCAGGATCCTAGAGATTGTGGGTCTCATGGATCGAACCTGGCTACAAGGAGCCCATAGAGAAGCAATAGTAGGATGAGTTAGAATGATGCAGTAAAATGTTAGGAGGACATGAAATTTAAGTGACAGTGTCAGATACTGGAGCGCAGATCAGAGTTGGCAGCAAGTGCAGAGTGCATGGATGCAGATGTCACCAGCGTAGAGGATCTAGTAGACATGTGCAGTAGCTAGCAGCAGTTAGAAGACTTTGATGACAGATGCATTATACTGATTCAGTTTTTTGGAGGCTATTTAGTTTCAGAAGCGTTGCATGCAAAGGTTGCATGTGCAAGAAACAATAGAGAAGTGTTGCATGTGCGAGAAACACTAGAGAAGTGTTGCATGTCGCGTGCATGAGGTTGCATGTTGCATGAATGAGGTGCATTTCAAATGCAAGGAAATTCCTTTCTTGTTGAGAGGGAGTGTTGAAGTTTGCAGCAAGAAACAGTGAAATTGGCATCCAGAAACAACATTCAGCACCCACACCTAATGCATTAAGCACCTATAGTAGGGTGGGGCCCACATGGTTATTTTTGGTGCATGTCTATTTTGGTTATCCCTTAATTAAGATGGACAATAAACTGTAATCTATTCTCAATGATAAGTTGTAATAGTTAACTGAGAATTATAAACTCAGTTAGCTAGTGGATTTCGAGTTAGAGGTTGTTGGTGAGGCATGCAGAGTAATTCTAGTTGTACATGAGTTCGAAATGCAGTGGTGCATGAGTTGGTGCAAGTTGTAAATCAATTTAAATCAGTTAAGTGAGTTAAACTCAGTTGTGCTAGTTTTAACTGAAGATACACTAGTGAGAGATTCAGTGAATTAAATATTAATTAATTCACAATCAGTGATCTCACATGCAACTGAGGATTTACTATTATTAGTTGTATGCATGTCAATTCCAGTGGATACCCGTTTGAGATGTCGATGAAAGGGAAATGTAACTATTAGTTGTGATATTAGAAGGATACCAAGGTTTAGTTAAAACACCACAGGATGCCCATGATACTCAACACAATGTAGGAAGGCTGAAATTCCTTGTGAATAGGGATTGCATTCCTCATGAATTGCGTGAGCAAGGTAGACTGAAGATAGGCTGAGTATTGGCCCGATTTTTTCTAGATCATTGTGAGACAATTAACCGAATACAGGAGGACTCTTGTGAGAAGAGTTTTATGTAATTGTTTCATGATTACTTGTGGAATATGCAATATATGATAAAGGGGTTTTGAGCAGTAAGCTTTCCCCAGGAAATTATATGTTTTATGGTTTGATTTGTTCTTCTTTACTTCATGTGATTTGCAATTGTGTTTTTAATTCCGCAATTGATTTGTAGAAGTAATTCAATATTTAACTTTATTACATTGTTAGATCGGATTGAATACATGATATACATGCTTTTTGTATAATTTATACACATCTATGATATCTCAAAGTTAGCAGGAACCATTATTTTGTCGCACTTAGTACAAGATAATAATGTTATATCACATCTAATGTTATAATATATGATCTAATATGGCTTAGGAATATACTTGTAAGGATATTTGATAAAGTCAAAGCACATTGAGATCAAATATCACTTCATCTGAGACATGGTGCAAGGAGGAGAAGTGAAGCTCTAGTACATATCCACAAATGAGTATATTTTTGAAATTGTCACCAAGCCTTTATCTAGAGTGAAGTTTGTATACTTTAGAGACAATATTGGTGTGATGAAAAATGTCTCCTTCATTAAGAGGAAGTGTTGATTTCTTTGCGGAATCAGACATACCATCTCTTGAGAAAATACATGCTGATTTGGATGGTTCATATTTATTTGACTAGAGGATATGGATACATCCACATGAGTAGCCATGTTGATTTGGCTAGGTCATGATGATTTGACTAGGGGTGAATGGCCCAGGGAAAATGTAGGATTGGAATAATCTTCTCCAAATAATCCATGAAGGACTTCACTTAAGTCATGATAATTTTACTAGAGGAAATTGATGTAATTTGTCTGAGAATCCATGAAGGAATTTGGAAAGGACATTCTAATTTGGGCATGGGTGAATAGTCCAGGGGCATATCCTTTGCCGAGAAGCCATGAAGGTTTTTTTTTTGGGTCATGCTGAGTTGAATATAGGACATTGATACATTTACCTGAGGAGCCATGCTGATTTGGTCAAGAGTAAATGGCTCACGTTACTAACGTTGCCTACTCCGAGATGGAGCGAACTATAGACGTACATTTGAGGAGTCACATTGCTGACCCAATATGGAGTGATCTATATAAATGCACGTCAAAAGACACTACATAAAAATGCAAACTCATAAAATTTTCTTGTGGAG
Organism: Pinus albicaulis; assembly: GCA_034641835.2. Classification (NCBI taxonomy): domain Eukaryota; kingdom Viridiplantae; phylum Streptophyta; class Pinopsida; order Pinales; family Pinaceae; genus Pinus; species Pinus albicaulis. The sequence goes on from CM076583.1 coordinate 1,326,118,281, forward strand.
GAGAAATTTTAGCTAAGGATAAATTTGTTATAGCCAAGGAGAAAATCTCCATCTCTAAGAGGGAGTGTTGCTATTTTGTGTAGCATCGAGAGATATTCCCACATTCCTAAGTTTTCCTAGAAGAATTATGAAGAATTAAAAATATAAATTTGATTTTTGAGTGTCAATTCGGCCTAAGAGAGTGAAGGGACATGTCCCTTGGGTTATCACACCCATTCAACTAGTATAAATAGATAATGTGATGCCTCATTTTCTCAAGTAAGCAAGAAGAATTATTCTTTTCTCTATATCATTTATGTTTTACATATTTTTGTTGTATGTGTGGGAGAGAGGACAAATTTGATCAACAAGTTGATCTTTGTTTTCTGGAAGGATTTTGACCAACATTGGTCGAGCTTACTTAACCTTTGTTTTGATCGAATTGGTTTGATATTGAACAAAATTATTTGATCGTAAAAAAGGCTGGATTTGACTGTAGGATTTGACCGTATGTTTGTGTTGACCATAAGAGTTGATTCCAGGTCTAAGTTGAACATAAGGCTAAATTTTACTAGGGAAAATTTTTGACCAAATTTGACTTTTTTCTCTAGTTTGACCAACATTGACTAGCTACTGATTTTGACTGGGTTTGGCTGGAAATTTGACTTCGATATTGGCACAAATTTCTAGACAGATCATTGATTTTAAAATCTTGCTAAAGAATAGTTTCTCCTAAAGAAAATTTATTGGGTTTTCTCCCAAGGTTGGGTTTCTAAGGGTAAAAAATATTGTCTCTATTGCACATGGTTGTATTTCTATGATCGTTACTATTTCTGTTGCATTTACTGTTGATATTTTCTGAAGTGTAATTGGTCAATGATATCAATGGCATATAATATTGTGTGAAAAACATTAGGAAGTAAATATCTGGTAGAAAATTTTATTCTATTGTGCATTTTGTATAAAATTCAACACTTAAGGCTCAAATCAACTAGAGATCGGATATTTTTCTCCACATGACAAATTTACTACATAAAATTAACAAATTTTCTTCTTCCATTGAATTTGGATTCAGGTTTCATGCTCATGCACATGTTACCTACACTTCCAGACTACCAAATGTCCATATAACATTTCTTCAATGCTAATTTTGGCACAATTTTCTTATCCTTTTCCATTTTGGCCAAAATGAAAAAAATGAGGAAACCTTCACCAAACCAATCCTCGATGCGAACATCAAGACTTCATAAGCCACCATGTTAAAACTATGAGAAGAAATTATAACTCTCCATGTGATTCTCTTTCCACATCATCTTTTCCATGTCAGCTAAGAAGGTAGCATACTGTCACATGTCCATGTACCTATCATGTGACGTCTGCCACTTGGTCAATTAACCACCTAAAATTTCCAAACATGAGTGCCACATTTCATCCCCTCTGGTCATAACTTCATCACTTTTGCCACGCTAATACCACTTGTTATCACTCTGCCATACCTCTAAGGCTGAAAAAGAAATCCTGATAGAGGTACCCATAGACCAATCTTTTGCTTGGTATTGTTAGCCCCCCTGTAAATTTTTGACAGGAAAAGTAGGGGGCTAAATTGTTTCTGAACCTTCAATGAATGCATCTTCCCTGGAGGCACATCATCCTTGAGGTCTCCTGTGCATTTTCCCTGTGATGAAATCCCCTCTGCTGTATCCATACAAGTAACCTCTCTGATTGTGAAAATTCTGCTCCTGAAGGCCTCCCTTTACCCTTGAAACCCTGCAGAATATCCCATTTTAACCTGTGTCTTCCCCTTGCCAAATTCCCCTCCATAACCCATAGAAACTTCATAATAAAACTCTATATTATAAAGACCCCGCCGCTAACCACTTCCCCTTTCCATCCCTGCCATACATTATTATAAAACTCTATCATAAGGTTTATTAACCCCGCTGCTTACTGATCGCAATATCGCAATCGCAAGTTATGTTTTAATGATCTGATCATCGATCGCAAATATTCGCGATGCGATTGATCGCGCCCCGCTCCCGTTCTGCGATTGTGATAAACCCCCAACCCCTTCTTCGCTAGCCCTGTAACCTTTCCCTCCATGTAACCCAGCGCTGTGACCAAAGCGCTAGCCCCGAAGGCGCTTGTCCCATATGTTTATCGGGCGCTTTCTCAACCGTTGATCCATATAGATCGGACGACGATCGTTAAACCCTGCAGCGCTCGTTATTCACCCGTTCAAACCACCAATTGCGCCATCGTCATCCACTCACTGCCAGATCAATGGTTCGGAGGGTGTCCGCCACTATGGTTCCCGCCGCACACCATGCTATAAAACAACCCGGTTTTCATTGCATTGCCTTCTGGCGGTAGGCAGTTTTCCCTCATCGGCCAGCGATTCCATACAGCTTTTGACACGTGGCACCGGTACGGTTTCAAAACCGCTATCCCATCGCGCGTTATTGTTCGGTACAGGACGCGCAACGATATTTATATCCGCTGTCAGATCTACTCTCGCCCATCCAATGGCCATCGCTCAACGAAGCTGCGCGGGGTTTAATCCATGGCCTCTGTCCCCCTAGCCCACGGTCTATTGCCCTCCGACTAGTTTTCCATCGTCAATCTCCATTGAGATCGGACGGCCCAGATTCATTTTCCGCCACCGCCATGTCACCCCCACGTGCATCCACCGTGCACCTGCCCATTCCGTTGCATATATTCATTCAAAGGTCGATTTTCGTATGTTTTATTTAATTTTCTGCTGTGCTCTACACACGTCCACCAGACCACGTCCCGCTGCCATAGCACGTTTTCCACCATGTTTATGCACCTTTCCGCCATCTCACTAGTTTGCATAGCCATCCTCATTGCCCGCACTGCGTCCATTACCCCGTCCGTGGTTTTCTTGACGATTTTTTCGTGTTTTGCAGGGTTTTCAAGGGCAGAAAGTCACCATGATTCGTATACACCATTGTAAAGGCGCAACGCACAAAAAGACCTGAAATCTAGAGCCTGTTGATTACAGGAAAATGTCCGGATAGGTGTTTACAGCATAAATTTCATCAAAGGACAGAGTTAGAATGCTGCAAACCCTCCGGCGCCATTAAAGCTCGGATTGCATGAAAAAAGGCAGTACAGGAGCAGCAGAGAGTTTGAGGCAAGAAATAGAAGACTTTGAGCCTTTCAGGGATTTTAGAAGGCAAAGGTACCATCATGGATTTCACAAAGGGTACGACATGCAGGGATTTATGTACATCATGGTTTCCACACCAGCAGAAGGTTTCCTCCATAAAGGACAGGGTGCCCATGCTGCTTTTTATTACACATTGCGTCCCTAAGGTCCCCCCCCCCCCTACAGCAATCCTATGCTATCAGAAGCATTTGTTTCACAAGCATGGTAGTCCATTCAGTCATTTTGTTTATACACCAAAGTACTGCACAGTACTGCAGTCAGAGTACATCCGGGGTCATATCAGAGTAATTGGGAGCCTGAAGGAGATCATTCGTGCACCCAAAAAAAAAAAATGCCAGAGGTTAATGCTCTGAGTTTAAAACAGAATGGGCTTCGACCCCTTTCCTCTTCTGAGTGTTAATGCTGCATTTAGTTTTCTACCTACCACCTCTGTTTCCCTTCAGCTATAAATTTCATGAAGAACTCATTGTAATGGTTGTTGATCAGTTATCAGAAGATTGCAAGTAGTTTATGTTGAGACACAGTCTCTGTGTAAAGTAGTAAGATAGGTGGAAGGAAATGTTTTCAGACCGAGTATTAAGCTATTGGCAATGTTGTACTTGAATGGTATTGTTATTTAATATGACAAGCACATTCCTTTGGATCCTGATCTGAAGCAGCTGTGATGTTTTCCTATCTCTGTGTTTAATTCATTTCATTTCGTTTCTACTGGATTGCATCAGAATATTGGCATAGGATTTACCCTAGTTAGGTACCCTATGTTTCTGCTTTCCTTGCCATTAATGTTTCTCTTCTGAATGTATTATCTAAGAAATTATTTCAGTTGGTTTAACCAGTGTAGTGGATGTTATTGCCTGCTCTCTGATGTATGAATTAAATGAATTTAGGCCTTAGATGTTTTTTGTTATAGATTCGGTTGGAAGATTTGGGAAAACTAGGGATTAGAGTTAACCCTGTCCACTAGGATCCTTGTATGACCAGCTGGTCTTTAATTTTGTGCTCTGAATCTGTGTTTTTTTCTCCCCTTCTACCTCTCCATATCACACAATCATCTTGAAGATCCTATGTTTCAGATGACTAGCCCAATTGAAAGCCTGTCTATTGATTAGCAAGCAAATCCTTTCCTGACTCCATTTCCCAATGGTTTTGAATATTTCTTGGAATACTTCACCTCTGCCATATCCCTCTTTGCTCATCTTGGTCTTACATTGAACCCTTCTTTCCTGACAACCAGCAACCAAATCAAACAATCAAAACAAACAAACCCTATGCTCATAACTAGCCTAACATCTTAAACTTGGAGCTTCATAGACATAAAACCTTTGCTCATATGGAGAGGTCCCTCTCTGGACTTAGGAGGGCTAGATCCTGAGGTCTGAAGTGGTTCTGATGTTGTCTCATCTTTTTGTCTTGACAATCTGGCCAAAACATGGGAACCCCAACATAATGGCGACTCCGCTGGGGAGCTGAGTGCATTACACCTTAAACATTCCTAGGCACTCAAACCACCTAAAACTCTGGTTAGGTTGGTAGTTAAACATTCCTATTCACACATCAACCTCTATACCATTTTTTTTTTTTCCCATACTCTTGGACAGAGTTTGGAAAGGGCCAGGTAGCCTCCAAATCTCACACTCTTTCAGAGGTGACATATCTGGTAAATTCCCTCCCAGTAAATCTCTGGTTAGAGTTTGCTGTGTTTGGAAGATATCCTTGAAAAGGGACATCTCATAAGCACTGTGGTGGACAGTGTACCCTCCAAAAACATCTTGAACCCTCCACCTGGCGACTCTATAGTTCCTAAACGTCCTAAAGACTCCACTGGTGATCAGTAGGCCTGCTGATTATCTTGGTTCACATTAGACTCCACTGGGAGACCAACCTCCATAACACCATCAACCACAGTAGAAGTAACAAGTAGGGGTAAGCTTCTTGGTCAGAAAACAACATTCTGGCTTCTAGAACCATTCATACAAGAGCTTACCCTAACCCAGACCCACCTGAAATAGTTGATAACCCTGAGAGTATCCTCAAGGGAGCTCATACACATAAAAGATAAACTGTTTCCAGTCACATCTATAGAGCTAATTCTGCACCAGAAGATCTTACAACTCTATCACACTTTCACCTTGACCTAGACTTACCTAATAGATTACCTAGAACTAGGTCATTCAGTAACTTAGACTAGCCAGACCCTGAGCTTCCTGGTTCACCACCCCAAAGTGGCAGGCACCTAGGGAATAAACATACCCCTCCTTCTACACCTCCTGATATACATTTCATACAAAACTTGGGGCTTAGTCACCCTAGGTCTGCTCATCAGTCTTCTGCTGGTGATAACGTCCTTGTCATCCATATACCTGCTGCCCAAGTCCTTTTACCTCATCAAAACATCACCATGGTAGCCTGGTATGCACCCCTGGTTTTAACTCAGCCTTTAGTACCCTTACCAAATGATTATCAATCAAAGATCCCACACTTCACTGCAAAGGAGTCCATCACACCCCAACAACATGTAGATAATATGGAGGATTCTTTTGACTACATGGAAATAGATGATGATACAGTCAAAATGAGAATCTTTGCCCAAAGCTTAGGAGGTAATGTGAAGAAATGGTTTAAAGGCCTACCTCCAGGCAGCATAAATGACCTCCCAGCCCTATATCAGACTTTTATAAACAAATTTGAAGCTAGGGCAAACCCTCGCCAACTCTTGGCAGAATACATGACCCTCAAAAGAAACACAGGAGAGAGTGTTCATGATTACACAACAAGATTTAACAACATTTACAATGCCCTCCCTCCACATATGAAACCTCCACAAGGCATGGCCTTAGAAAAATACCTTGAAGGATTTGATGCTGACATGGTCTATGAAATTAGGGATAAGGATTACCACACATTGGAGAATATGCAGAAAGGAGCAGTGAATATAGAAGCCAACCTGATTGAGAAAAGAGCAAGACTGAAATCTGAGAGAAGGGTAACATACAAAGATGACAATGTAGCTTCCACATCTGACCAAAATTATGATAAGTTGTCAAAAAACGTGGAAAGGTTACAACAAATGATGGAAAATACGGTTGTCACAGTCAGTAACCAAAATAGAAACCAAAACCAGAACCAGAACTTTAGAAGGAACAATAACACTCCCAATAGACAAAGAGAGTTAGATCAACAAATTATTCCCCCATTTCAAGAGAACTTTCTTGATGAAGATGAGGGGATCATAGAAGATTATGAAGGGAACACAATAAATATGTTTGAAACAGAAGATTCAATCCATAACTGTTACTCAGAAGAAGATCAACCCTCACCCTCTGGTTGGGAAGAGGAATGGTTAGGATCTGAGGACTACAGATTAGGATTTGAAAATGCAATGATGCAAGTCAGAGAACAATATGAACTCAGGAGTAAAAAGAGCCAGGAAACTACCAAACCGAAGGCTTCTGAGGCAACCATCAAGAAAATACCTGGGAAAACTTCTAAAGCAACTGCTGAAACCAACAAATCAGCAGTTGAGAGTCCTGGAAAGGATAGAGAAAGGTACAACCAAAATGCTGATACGCAAGGTAAACCAGCTAGTAGCACTAGCACTACAGTTAGTGCTCCTGATAAAACTGTCACAAGCACTGTGCATAATGAGAATCAGTCCACGGATTCAGCCACTAAGGCAGTGGCAGATAGAACATAGTTGAACATTCCAAAGAGTCAGTCCACTTTCAATTTGGAAAGTGAGATTGCAAAAATTAAAATCTCTGTCCCACTCTCTGAGCTGGCCACTCAGGATGTATATAAAGGCCAAATTTTGAAAGCATTAAACTTAGGTGAGAATGGTGACTCCGTGAATCTGAATGATGATCAACTTTCCCTTCTGTTTGGACCTAAGATAGAGGGGAAGTTTCAAGAAGGGGTAGTTCCACCTTTTTATATCAGTCTCAACATTCATGATAAGATCCTTCACAATGAAATGCATGATTCTGGTGCATCACACAACCTAATGCCCAAGGTAGTTATGGAAAGACTAGGTCTAGAGATAACCAGACCCTACAAAGACTTATACTCATTTGACTCTAGTATAGTAAATTTCTTGGGCCTGATTAAAGATCTATGTGTGAGTTTGACCCAGATCCCAGCGAAATGTATGGTCATGGATGTGGTGGTGGCAGATTTCCCACCCAAGTATGGCATGTTATTATCAAGATCTTGGGGAGCCAAGCTGTAGGGTACAATGCAGATGGATGGCTCATATGCCACTATTCCTACCTTTGGCCAGCCTAGAAAACTGTATAGGGAGGCATAGATGAAGTTCCTAGTCAGTAGCCCTGAAAAACCAGAAAATTCACCTGTTTATTTTGTATACATTGACCTTGAATCCTTTATCTTTTGTAATGATGAATCCTTTGAAGGGTCAGAGTCCCAAAATAGGGATACGAATGAAGGAACAGAGGCTATGGATTTTAACATAATGGTTGCCCTAGATTTAGAATAAAACGAAGAAGAAAACTGCAACGAAACCTGTAGGATATGCGGTGGAGACCTAACTCCGAGTGAACAAGAAACAGAGCGTAAACAACCAACTAGCCAGATCCCTGAAACTCATACATTTCGCGAGGAACAAAATGACCCACAGCCCAGTACAGACCCTATAGAGCAATATAATGGTGAACCCAGCTGTAAGGGAGAAAACAATGATAATCATGAGAATAGCTCCTTATGGGAAATGAGCTTTGACGGGTCCTGTACTAAAAGGACTGCGGGGGCAGGGGTATGGTTACACAACACAGAAAATGACTATGTTGAAAGCCACGCCTGTAGTCTGCATTTCAAATGCACAAATAATGTTGCTGAATACGAGGCTCTAATCCTGGGTCTAAATCTATTGAAGAAAATAGGGGCCCGTAGGATAGCCGTAAGGGGAGACTCAGAGTTAGTAATTAAATAGGTGAACGGAGAATACACAGCCAAGCATCCTAGGTTGAGGGCATATAGGAACGACGCTGAGGACATATTGAAAACATTTGTTGAGTATAAACTGGTGTTCGTCCCTAGGAGTCAAAATGTCATTGAAAACGAATTAGCTTGCCTAGCCAGTTCCTACCCCATGACTCCCAGCAACCAACAGATCATCATTCAGACCAAATTCAGACCTGCTGTGCCATATAACGAAAAATATTGGCAGGTTTTTGAAGGTGATAAACAAATTGAAGATTTTCTGGTAGGCAGAAACGAGTTTGAATTTTCTGATTCAGACTCCAAATCTGACAGTAGCTGCCTAAGTGAAGAATCCTAAGATGAGGAAGAAACACCTTGTAACATAGAAATAAACTCTTTAGATGAACAGACTGGAAATCCAGACCGCAAATGTGAAAATGCAGATAGTGAAGATGTAGAGGTGCTGTAGGCCAAAGATAAGAATATACCCAGAGGCCTGGCACCCTTAGAGGACCTCTTTGACTTTGATGATGTGGCAAAAAAGCCCACTATAGAACATGCAGACTCTGATGTGGAAGAATGCAACATAGGCACTGAAGATAAGCCCAAAATGATTAAACTGGCTAAGTCTTTACCTGTAGACATGAAGAAGAAATACATTGACCTTTTCAAGGAATTCATTGATGTGTTTTCATGGAGCTATGAGGACTTAAAGGCCTATGACACAAATATCATCCAGCACAAAATACCCTTGAATGAAAATCAGAAGCCCCTGAGGCAAAAACTTCGCAGAATCAATCCTAAACAATCGCCTGCAGTAGAGAAAGAGATCAAGAAGATGTATGAAGCAGGTACAATTGTGCCTGTAAGGTTCTCTGATTGGGTATCAAAATTAGTGGCTGTAAGGAAGAAAACATGGGAAATCAGATTGTGTATAGATTTCAGGAATCTCAATAGAGCCTCACTCAAGGACAATTACCCTTTGCCAAAAATGGAACATATTCTTCAGAAGGTAGTAGGCTCTAAAAGGATCTCCTTGCTAGATGGTTTCTCCGGTTATAACCAAATCTTAGTGACCCCATAAGACCAACTCAAAACAGCTTTTACCACTCTATGGGGTACCTTCATGTATGTGAAGATGCCTTTTGGATTGATGAACGTTGGAGCCACCTTCCAAAGAGCGATGGAGATAGCATTTTCAGATGAAATAGGGCACTTCATTGTTATCTACTTAGATGAAATAACAGTCTTTTCCAAGACCTAAGAAGAACACCTGAAACATCTGAGGAAAGTATTCGAAAAATGTAGAAGGTTTGGTCTGTCCCTGAATCCTAAAAAGACTGCCTTTGGGCTACAGGAGGGTAAAATCCTTGGCCACATTATATCCGAAAAGGGAATCAGGATAGACCCACAACGAGTTGAGGGAATACTACAAATCACACACCCCAAAAACATCAAGGAATTACAGTCTTTCATTGGGAAGATTAACTTCCTTAGGAGGTTTATTCCAAATCTGGCTGAACACCTTAGGAACATGACTAACATGCTGAAGAAAGGTGCAGAGGTTAAATTGACTGTAGGAGCTAAACAATCTTTTGAATCAGTGAAACTCGCACTTACCCAAGCTCCCGTCCTAATCAGCCCAGATTTCTACAAATATTTCCTGATATTTTCATTTGCCTCTGAGCATACAGTGGCTGCAGTCTTACTGCAGAAAAATGCGGAGGGTATGGAACAACCAATTGCCTTCTTTAGCAAAGCACTCATAGATGCACCCTTGAAATACAACATCATGGAGAAACAGGCCTATGCTCTGATTAAGGCCTTGAAAGACTTCAGGGTGTACATATTGCACTCTCACACTGTGGCTTATGTGCCCAACATTGTAGTCAAAGATATCTTGTCCCAGGACCCAGATGGGAAAAGGGGCAAGTGGATAGCTGTGATCTTAGAGTATGACCTTGAGATAAAACCCACCAAACTGATTAAAGGTCAGGGCTTAGCTAAATTAATGGCTGAATCGAACTTACAAGCCCTAGACATTAACATGATAAATACCTTGGATGAGAAACAAGAATTGCATGATGCCACTGTTGAGGAAAAGTTTTAGAGCTCTCGGTGGTATTCTGACATTTTATATGTGCTTACACACCTCAATGCCCCTCCCGAGCTATCAAAGACCAAGGCCAGATTCTTAAAGCTAAAAGCTAGAAATTACTGCATTTTGAATGAGAACTTATACTGGAAGAATCCTAATGGCCTATTGCTTAAATTTTTTCCTGAAAGTGAGGCAGAGAGGGTTTAACAGGAATTCCATGTTGGAGAATGTGGAGGCCACCTGAGTTGGAAAGCCACTGCAAACAAAATACTCAGAGCTGGCTACTATTGGCCCACACTCTTCAATGATGTCCATAAAATGATAGTTTCCTGCCACAAATGCCTGATCTTTGAAGGCAAAAGAAAACTCCTCCCTATACCCCTACAACCCATCACTGTGGAAGGTCCCTTTCTGCAATGGGGTCTAGATTTCATAGGAGAGATTCACCCTGCTTCTTCTGCACAACACAAATGGATCCTAACAGCCACAGACTATTTCACTAAGTGGATAGAGGCCATACCCACTAGGAATGCCACATAGTCAGTCATCATTAGTTTCCTAGAAGGCCACATCCTCTCTCGGTTTGGCTTCCCAAGGAAAATAATCACTGACAATGCTACTACTTTTGGATCCAAAAAGATGGTTGATTTTTGTCACAGGTATCGAATAGCACTTGGTCATTCAAATGCCTATTACCCTTAAGGTAATGGATTAGCTGAATCATCAAACAAGAGTCTGGTGATCATCATAAAAAAGCTGTTGGAGGAAAACAAAAAGTCATGGCATAACAAGCTAGTACATGCTTTGTGGGCTGACAGGCTTACAACAAAGAATTCCATTGGCATGTCACCATTTCAACTTGTCTATGGAACAGAAGCAGTGTTTCCTACCAGCCTTGGGATACCAGTGATCAAGCTGGTCCAGGAGATCCAAACAGAAGGAGATAGTATGGTGAGGAGAATAAACCAAAGAATCCATCTTCAGCAAACAAGGGAAGAGGTCTACAACAGAGCAGTGAAAGTTTAGGAGAATATAAATAATTTGTTTGACAAAAGAACCAAAGCTGCCGATTTCAAATTTGGAGATAAGGTTCTGAAGTGGGATTCGAGAAGAGAGGATAAAGGAAAGCACAGTAAATTCGACAGTTTGTGGCAAGGTCCATACCTCATCCAGGCCACTGTGGGTCCCAATGCTTTCTTCTTACAAGAAATATATGGCACTGAGCTGTTTGGGGGTCCTGTCAATGGCATGATGCTCAAACATTACTTCTGCTAATTTACAGTTTCCAGTTTCCATTTCCATTGTACATACCATTACAGTTTTTATTTTCAAAGAAAAAGAAAAACGTTTCAAAGAACAGAGGAAAGGGAGAGGTTCATACATGCTTAAAACATGAACCCCTGACGTGCAAAAGATTGGCTCTAATAAGCTCAAAACCTGAGCCAAAGAAAGTAAAGACAGCTGGTCCTGACATACTCAAAATCTGGACCAGCAAAGGAGAGAGAAGAATCGGCTCTAACATGCCCAAAACCGAAGCTGAGATGAAGAAAGGAAGTGACTCTAACATGCTCAAATCTTGAGTCACAAAAGGAAAGAAGGATGTTTCAAGTTTCAGATCCCAAGCCTTCACAGTTTTATTTTTAGTTTTCTGCAGATTTTGTCCATGTGCAACTGTATTTATGCCTTGGATCCACAACAAGTCAGACAGTCTAATCCTGGCTTGACTATTTTTTAATTTCCGTCGTAGAATATAGAGAAGAAATCTACTGGACAGTTTAATCCAGACAGATATTATATTAGGTAGAGAAACATATGAGACCAACAGTCTAATCTGGTCTCATGGAGGAATATGTGTAGATTTAGAATAGGTTTACTTTTTTTTTGAAAAAATAAATGATGTAAAGGGTCTGCTAGCTCAAATGCACCCTAGAAGAAGGAAAAATGTTAGGATTGTATTGTGGGTAGGTAGTTTGTTGGGAAAGTTTTTCTGCTAATGTGATGTTTTCATATTGTGGCAGCTGATCTAAGAAAGAAAGGGATGTGCCAAGAAGCAGGCAACTAGCCTACTCCAAAGATCTATTCTCTGAATTCTTGACTCCTTCAAGAAGAATCCATCCCCATGTGGAGCCACTGTTAGCCCCCCTGTAAATTTTTGACTGGCAAAGTAAGGGGCTAAATTGTTTTTGAGCCTTCAATGAATGCATCTCCCCTGGAGGCACATCATCCTTGAGGTCTCTGTGCCTTTGCCTTGTGATGAAATCCCCTCTGCTGTATCCATACAAGTAACCTCTCTGATTGTGAAAATTCTGCTCCTGAAGGCCTCCCTTTACCCTTGAAACCCTGCAGAATATCCCATTTTAACCTGTGTCTTCCCCTTGCCAAATTCCCCTCCATAACCCATAGAAACTTCATAATAAAACTCTATATTATAAAGACCCTGCCGCTAACCACTTCCCCTTTCCATCCCCGCCATACATTATTATAAAACTATATCATAAGGTTTATTAACCCCACTTCGTACTGATTGCAATATCGCAATCGCAAGTTATGTTTTAATGATCCGATCATCCATCGCAAATATTCGCGATACGATTGATTGCGCCCCACTCCCATTCTGCGATTGCGATAAACCCCCAGCCCCTTCTCCGCTAGCCTCGTAACCTTTCCCTCCATGTAACCCAGCGCCGTGACCAAAGTGCTAGCCCCGAAGGCGCTTGTCCCATATGTTTATCGGGCGCTTTCTCAACCGTTGATCCATATAGATCGGACGACGATCGTTAAACCCCGCAACGCTCATTATTCACCCGTTCAAACCACCAATCGCGCCATCGCCGTCCATTCACTGCCAGATCAACGGTTCAGAGGGTGTCCGCCACTGTGGTCCCCGCCGCGCACCATGCCATAAAACAGCCCGATTTTCATCGCACCGCTTTCGGGCAGTAGGCGGTTTTCCCTCATCGGCCAGCGATTCCATACAACTTTCGACGCGTGGCACTGGTACGGTTTCAAAACTGCTATCCCATCGTGCGTTATTGTTTGGTACAAGACGCGCAACGATATTCATATCCGCCGTCAGATCTACTCTCGCCCATCCAACGGTCATCGCTCGACGAAGCTGCGCAGGGTTTAATCCATAGCCTCCGTACCCCTGGCCCACGGTCTATTGCCCTCCGACTGGTTTTCCGCCGTCGATCTCCGCTGAGATCGGACGACCCAAATTTGTTTGCCCGCTGTTGAATTTTCCGCCACCGCCACTTCACCCCCATGTGCATCCACCGTGCACCTGCCCATTCTGTTGCATATATTCATTCAAAGGTCGATTTTCGTATGTTTTATTTAATTTTCTGCTATGCTCTACACACGTCCGCCAGACCACGTCCTGTTGTCATAGCACATTTTCCACCATGTTTATGCACCTTTCCGCCATCTCACCAGTCTGCATAGCCATCCTCATCGCCCGCACTGCATCCATTACCCCATCCGTGGTTTTATTGACGATTTTTTCGTGTTTTGCAGGGTTTTCAAGGGCAGAAAGCCGCCATGATTCGTATACACCATTGTAAAGGCACAACGCACAAAAAGAGCTGAAATATAGAGCCCGTTGATTGTAGGAAAACGTCTAGATAGGTGTCTAAAACATAAATTTCATCAAAGGACAGAGTTGGAACGCTGCAAACCCTTCGGCGCCATTAAAGCTCGGATTGCATGAACAAAGGCAGTACAGGAGCAGCAGAGAGTTTGAGGCAAGAAATATAAGACTTTGAGCCTTTCAAGGATTTTAGAAGGCAAAGGTACCAGTTCAAGGACATCATGGATTGCACAAAGGGTACGACACGCAGGGATTTATGTACATCAGGGTTTGCACACCAGCAGAAGATTTCCTCCATAAAGGACAGGGCGCCCATGCTGCTTTTTATTACACATCGCGTCCCTAAGGTTCCCCCCCCTCTTACAGGAATCCTATGCTATCAGAAGCATTTGTTTCACAAGCATGGCAGTCCATTCAGTCATTTTGTTTATACACCAAAGTACTGCACAATACTGCAGTCAGAGTACATCTGGGGTCATATCAGAGTAATTGGGAGCCTGAAGGAGATCATTCGTGCACCCAAAAAAAAAATGCCAGAGGTTAATGCTCTGAGTTTAAAACAGAATGGGCTTTGGCCCCTTTCCTCTTCTGAGTGTTAATGCTGCATTTAGTTTTCTACCTACCGGCTCTGTTTCCCTTCAGCTATAAAGTTCATGAAGAACTCATTGTAATGGTTGTTGATCAGTTATCAGAAGATTGCAAGTAGTTTCTGTTGAGACACAGTCTCTGTGTAAAGTAGTAAGATAGGTGGAAGGAAATGTTTTCAGGCTGAGTATTAAGCTATTGGAAATGTTGTACTTGACTGGTATTGTTATTTAATATGACAAGCACATTTATTTGGATCCTAATCTGAAGCAGCTGTGATGTTTTCATATCTCTTTGTTTAATTCATTTCATTTCGTTTCTATTGGCTTGCATCAGAATATTGGCATAGGATTTACCCTGGTTAGGTACCCTATGTTTCTGCTTTCCTTGCCATTAATGTTTCTCTTCTGAATGTATTATCTAAGAAATTATTTCAGTTGGTTTAACCAGTGTAGTGGATGTTATTGCCTGCTCTCTGATGTATGAATTAAATGAATTCAGGCCTTAGATGTTTCTTGTTATAGATTCGGTTGGAGGATTTGGGAACACTGGGGATTAGAGTTAACCCTGTTCACTAGGATCCTTGTATGACCAGCTGGTCTTTAATTTTGTGCTCTGAATCTGTGTTGTTTCCTCCCCTTCTACCTCTCCATATCACACAATAATCTTGAAGATCCTATGTTTCAGATGACCAGCCCAATTGAAAGCCTGTCTATTGATTAGCAAGAAAATCCTTTCCTGACTCCATTGCCCAATGGTTTTGAATATTTCCTGGAATACTTCACCTCTGCCATATCCCTCTTTGCTCATCCTAGTCTTACATTGAACCCTTCTTTCCTGACAACCAGCAACCAAATCAAACAATCAAAACAAACAAACCCTGTGCTCATAACTAGCCTAACATCTTAAACTTGGAGCTTCATAGACATAAAACCTTTGCTCATATAGAGAGATCCCTCTCTGGAGCCAGGAGGGCTAGATCCTGAGGTCTGAAAGTGGTTCTGATGTTGTCTCATCTTTTGGTCTTGCCAATCTATCCAAAACATGGGAACCCCAACAGGTATCTAGCCCTACCAAAATGGAGAGGGATCTCTCCACAAATCACAACCAAGAGGGCTGGATGAATTGGGGTTTTAGGCTACGTATAAGTACATGGGTTATATTTGGTTCTACTTTTAGATCATTCTTTATGTTTTCCATTTTTTTATCGATCTTAGCTTCCATGTCATCCATCTTAGCTTCCATTCCAACTTCCATGCCATCCATATTAGCTTCCAAATCATTCATATTAGCTTCCATGCCTTTCTTCAAACCATCCATCTTAGTTTCCACGCCTTTCTTCAAAAGTTCCATTTCATTTTTTGTTGCTCTTTGCGATAGGTGCACTTTCTCTTGTAATTTTGATATCTCATGTTGCATTTCTTCGTCTTCGTGAGTCATAGTAGAGCCTTTTGAAGGCTTGATGGGTGTTGAATTCTTTTTAGGGGGCATTTTATAACCCAATACTGATATCTATTCTTCAATATTCCCTTGGAATAAATTCAAACTAATTTTTTCAAACGAGACTTATGTAATTCGAAAAAAATACACACCTTTTTCTTGCTTTTGAGGAGCTCGATATT
Organism: Pinus albicaulis; assembly: GCA_034641835.2. Lineage (NCBI taxonomy): Eukaryota > Viridiplantae > Streptophyta > Pinopsida > Pinales > Pinaceae > Pinus > Pinus albicaulis. The sequence goes on from CM076583.1 coordinate 1,326,134,279, forward strand.
GAAAATGAATTATCTCTGTGATTTCAGATCTTCAATATCTGAAATTGGGCCTTGTAGTAGCCCTCTGAATCTTATTTTAAATTCCATAGGTCTAACTTGATTTGGATTCTTCAAGGCAAAGTTATGCCAAATCTCCCACAATGACCTAATTATGGACTAGTTCAGTAGAGTGACATTGTACGGAATGCCACGTGTCACTGTTTCCTATTTTGGATCTAAAATTGATAAAGATGAAACTATAGTCCGTCTTCTTGAAACCAATTTTTACAAAATTCCAATCCAATGCTCAGAGAGAGAGTTATGACGATTTTCCCACAGTTACCTCTTTGAGATGAAATTCGGAAGCCTAAAAAATCCCTAACTTCCACAGACCTTATCTCCGAAAATATTGCGAATCAAGCTCTAAAATGGTTCCAAAACCTTCCTCAGGATCGCAACTTTTCTCTCTAAAAATTTCAGCTTCTGAACCCTCGTAGAAAAAAAAGTTATTGCGCAAATTCCATGATGACCTGTTTAGGTTAAATTTAGGAGCTTGCAAAAATCCCTAACTTGCACAGATCATATCTCCGAAAATATTGGGAACCAAAATCTGAAATTTTTCCAAGACGTTCCTCAGGATTTCGGCTTCGCTCTGTAAAAATTTCAGCTTCTAAACCTTCGTAGAAAAAAGGTTATAGCAAAAATTCTACGATGACCTGTTTGGAGCAGCGAAACCCTAGAATCCAAAGCTGTGATACCAAATGTTATGAAACCAGCTCCAAAATAAAAGAAAGGAGAGATCGATGCCTTATAAATCAACCACTTCGAGGGGGAAACCTCAAATACATTACATAAATGAACAATTCTTGGATGATACAAATGACCAAAACCTCCTTCTATATATAGGAGTCCATGGGGCCACAATATAATCCTAGCCGACTTAACAATAATAATGCAAGGGCACAATAATAACAATATTGGGGTTACAGGGGTATAACAATAACAATAAGGGGGCTACAATAATAAAAATAAGGGACTAAACTAGTAATATATGGACGTAACAAAAGGTTTTCCCAAAACAAAGGATGAGAGATTTATTATGTTTATCAACTTAAAAACCAACATATCATAGAAATGAAATGGATCATGAAACAAAAAATTCATACATAATGAGACATAAGAAGAACAATGCGAAATTTCCATACCACAACTATCCCAAAGAAATAGCTGCAACCTTTTGATTAAGTTCTTGTCAAATATATTACACTAGAGTCTCTGATCAATACAACAACATACAACAATGTCCAACCTGTGAAATGACTGAAAAAATACATGATATAGGCCTCAAAAAAACTCCTCCCAGCCTTAGGGGTAAAATCCATGAGAGGAGGAGCAGTTCCACCAAAAACTGAGCTGAATACCTAGAGTGTAGGGTGGTCAAACTGACTCATCCATCACTTTTTGGAAATTGATTCATTACACCTCATCATGAGTTTTCATATAATATATTTACCCTAGGTAACAGTAAAAACATGATAATAAAATTTAATTACATCAAATACATAAGTAAAAAATTGATTTCCCAAGATGAAAATCAAATTTTAAGAAAAACAGAGAAAAATCAGAAAAAATTAGGTGCGCCCTCCTACTTGCAGCTGAGTTTTGGATGGGTTCCCGGTGTCAAAATTGAGCTTAGGATATCTCATTGGAAATATTATCCTGTATAATTTCCATATATATGCTTGGATTTCAGAATGGACTTGAATTTACCCCTCAAAAATTCATTCTACCAATACTTCTAAGTGCATAGTGCCAAGGTGAAAAATGAGGCAGAACTGTGGTTTTTAGGGTGTTTTTTCACTTTTTCACCAGCCAGTTGTTCAAAACAAGCTTAGATTTTTTTTTTATTGCATGTATTCATAATTATGAATATAATGGTGGTCTTATTTTGGCCAAAATATGCCTCAAACAAAAGCGCAACGCCTAAGGCGCTGCACACCTGGCTTTCTAGCTGTCACAAAACTGTCTTGGAATGCACAAAATTTCCAAAATTTGCAAAAATTTCCCAAAACCTGTCCAAATTTTCTGAGTGATGACTGATGATGAATGTTATGCATGGAGTGAGGCTTCAAAAATAATATCAAGCCTCCCTCCCTCTTTTTCCATGGTTAGGGTTTCAATTTTTGCATTAGCTTTCTTAAGTTTTGACCTTGCAATCTTGTTTCTCTTGGCATAGTTTTTTTTTGGCCATCCTCCTTTGTATGTAATTCTTCGCTATCTATCTTCCTCATCTTACCTATCCTCTTCCTCTTGCATGTAGTCTCTGTCTTCTTCCATTGCGTCTAGGTCTAGAAACCCTAGGGAGATGAATTGGGAGTGAAATGTAGGTTTAGGGAGTGCAGAATGGGATGGAAAAAATTAGGGAGATGGGGGAAGGGATTATAAAATTGAGGGAGGTGATAGGCAGTAGAAATGTTGTGGAATTTGGGAATAGGAATTTTATTATAGGAATAGGGATTTGGGAGCCTAGGAAATTGAATTACCTAGGTCTCAGGGTTTAGGGGATAAAGGGCTTTAGGGAAAGGAATTGACAGTGTAAGGGTAGGGATATGGTTTTTAGATATGTAGGAAGGGATATGAAAGTTTTAGGAATTATATTTAAACATTAGGAGTGAAACTAGGGTTTATAGCAAAGAAGACACCAAATTTTTCATAGAACATTAAAACACCATGAAATCATTGTTTAGGAGTGCAAGGAGGCAAGAAATTTGTCATACTCACTTGCAAGATGATGAAACAAGGGTTTTTTCTCAAATTTTAGAGATATGGTACTCTGTTTTGAAGCTTGGTAAGCAATTCAGGGAAGTGCGCAACGCCTGCTATAGGTGCGCCCTCAAAATGCCAGGTGCACCCTCAAAATGCCAGGTGCACCCTCCAGATGTCCAGGTGCGCAACACCAACTTCAAATCAACTTTTGAGTGCCTTCACGAAGTCCAAATTGAGCTCATGATATCTAATTGAAAATATCTCTCTCTTGGATACACAATGGACCTATAAATAACTGAAAATTATCAAATATATCCCCTCAAAAATTAACTCTCCCAAGACTAGTCAAAAAGTGGAGAATGAGGGTGCAAAAATGAAGTGTGCTCTTGCAGGAAACTTTTGGAGGCCTTACTAAACTCAAAATTTAGCTCATGATATCTCATTTGAAATATATTTCTTTCTAGTTATCATTTGACTCATCACGAAAGTCATTTGGATTTTACCAAGGTCGCTCCAGAAGTACAAAAAACCTCTTGTAGCAACTGTATTTTGGACATTTCTCCAAAACCATGACACCTGTGAAAAAAAAAAAGGATTTTTTTCTTACTTGGCCTCTGATGGACAAAAACCTCTCTCACTTTTTTCAAATTCATCTTTGTTTGGTCAAAAACACACTTTGAAGAAAAACTAGCCCTATGTGCAGCGAATGATTTTCCCTTTGGAATGACTTCTTGAAAATTGATGGAAACATGATGTTTATGAGTTGGAATGGCCTAATAATTTCTGAAACGACCTCCCTTATTCCTCCCTTTCTCATATGCCTCTGATTCCATATCAAACCCTAGCTCAGTGGGAGAGGAAACTAGGGTTTGGTGTAGGCAAAATAGGGGATTTGGGAAATTTATAGGAATGATGGGAAATAAAGGGGATAGGGGGCTTATAAATTTTTAGGTAAATTTTTGGAGGTAGGGAGGGATGTTAGGAAGTAAGGGAAAATGGAATTGAATGGAATGAGTGAGGGGAATGGGTCCAAAAGGGAAAAACACAACCCTAACCTAGGAAGATGTCAAAATTATAACAATAGACTAGGGTTTCTAGGAAAGTGAAGGAAATGAAAGGAATGGGCTTGGGAGTTAGGGGAAGTAGATGGAGTGTAGGTGAGGGTGATATTGATGGCTTAGAGAGAATATGAGTGCCTCTTTGATGTTTTAATGGCATTTTTACTTGATGGATTGAATGAATTAGTTCTTGGGATCCACTTTGCTACGTTCAAATTCACCTTTAAACTTTACAATTTAAAACCTTTCACTTGATTTCTTTCCTTTGACAATTAATCATTTTGATGGACTAGAAACTCTTTTCACTTTGATATTTTATTTGTTGGCATGTGGAACTCTGAGTTGGCAACTTGGGAACCTTTTACTTATTACATTTAAATGACATAAAATTACAAAATGAAAATTAAAAATATTACATTTGAACTCAAAATTACATGATGAAATAAGCATTTATCTTTACAAATAATCTTCACATGGTGAAGAGATGTTATTTGATCACCCTTTAATTGCTGGTCTTATGCAATGGAATAGACTTTTATTGGAACCTTGGAAACCCTAATGACATAATGAAACCTTGAAAAACCCTAGAAATCTAATGGAACCTTGAAAGACTAGATTTCATGATAACTTTGACCTCATGACTGATGTAATGACATGATGACAATAAATTTATGGATAAGGTACGATCAGCAAGGTATGAAAATATGCCCCCAAGTAATCAAATTTAAGGAAGAATGATGTTTTTTGGGCTAGGGCTACCATCAGTGAGTAAATTTTTGAATGCAAACCTAGTGGAATGATAAAAATTTCTGAATGAGATCCTAATAAGATATGAAAAGAAAATTTTTGATCACTGATGGCAGGATGCAAATGCTGACACTAACACCACCTATTTCCACATGCCATTCCACCTGTACTTCCAAGTTCACTAGGGTCCACTTATTGGTTAAAGAAAAAATTCGAAAATACGATATCATACTGTTAATTGAGTGACTCTTGCGGCAAGGGCCCTGATGCCTAGATATGCTAAAAGGGCTTGAATGCCTTGATGAGAGTTGAAGATTACTTTAATAAGGAATTTTGACTAGTTAGAACCTTTCTTTGACTAATTCACTTCAACTTGATTTTTCTCTTGATTCATATAGAGTTAGGAGAAGTGCCATATACCATTGGAAAGTCTTAGAAAATCCTATTCAACCATGAAACTTTCATTCTCATTTGGACTAGGGAGCTAAATAATAAATTCCTTCAAATATATGTTATCTAAACTACAACTTTGAAAAAATTCTATTCACATATTCATTAATATCCCATGATTTTGGACTTTGACATAAATTAATCTCCCATTTGGAATTGATGGTAACACCATGAGAGATATTCTAGTCATTTATGATCTTGGGCTAGACCCCCTCTATCTTCATGTTAACTACACGCCCATCATCTACTTATGTTGTTTCATTCTCTTGATGTATTCTTATTCTACCCCTTTGACATCAATGAAAAATGACATATACTCCCCCCGATTTGATGAATACTCTTTCCTTGAACTCCCCCTATCACCAACATGCTTTTGGGATGAAATCATCAAACCATTCCCCCTTGTGAAGAATAAATTACACCTATTTTTTGTCAAATATATTCAAAAATTTATCTAGGGAGAGGTTTAATAAATATGTCTTCAATTTTATCTTCTATTGGAACATATTCCAATCTGATAGTTAAAAAATTGTGTTTGGAGAAAATGGCATTTGAAAGGAATGTAATTTTTTTTATAATGCATATCAGTTTTTTTAGAGATATTGATAGCATTGGTATTGTCACGCATGATGGGCACAAGATGATCATAATTTTATTGATCATCCTTGACATTTTTCTTCAACCATAGGAATGAAGTGAAACATGATGTTGCTATAATATATTCTACCTTAGTTGTGGATATAAAATTGGAGGTTTGATTCCTTCAAAGCCAAGAGACCGAAAAATTTCCTAAAAGGAAGTCCCCAAAATTGGTGCCCTTATTATCATCAACACTACTTTCCCAATATGCATCTATATAAGCTCTGAGAGTAAGATATGTGCCCCTTGGATACCACAAGCATAATATATGGTGCCTTGTAGATATCTAAATATCATTTTGACTACATTCACATGAGCTTCTTTTGGGCTTGATTGAAATCATCCAACCATGCCTACTTCTTGCATGATATCCAATGTTGAAAGTTTTAATTAAAGAAGTTTCTAATCATGGAGATATACATGGTCTTATTCACTTCTAGAGACTGATCATCCTTACTGAGCTTGCATCCTATTATCATGGGAGTGCTCATGGGTGCAGAAATTTCTATGTCAAACTTCTTTAATATTATTTAAGGTACTTGGTCTGAGAGATAAAGATTATTTTTTCTAATTGATGAACCTGCAAACCAAGAAAGAAATATAGTTTCCCCAACTTAAACGTTTCAAACTCCTTATGCATTTTAGCTGCAAATATTTTTCTCATATAGTCATTATCACTTCCAAAAATTATGTCATCCACATAGACAACAATGATTAGCAAGTTATGTTTTTCAATATTAATGTTAAGGTTATTATATTTCACCCCTCTCTTAAAGCCTTGATCCCGAATATATGTATCCAATCTAGAGTACCAAGCCCTAGGTGTAAGCTTTAAACCATGCAAGGATTTCTTCAATCTACACACAAAATCATTGTCTTCTAATAACTAAAAATCATTTTGGCTACTCAACATAGAATTATTCTTATAGTTCTCCATTTAAAAATGATGATTTTACATCCATATGACAAAATTTAAACCCTTTAAAACATGCAAATGCAAAGAACATCCTTATTGCTTTAAGTTTAGATAGTGGATAAAATGCTTCTTGAAAGTCCAAACCTTCGACTTGTGCATATCCTTTACATACAAGTCTTGCTTTATTCCTTACTACTTTCCCATATTTATACAATTTATTTCTGTAGACCCACTTGGTTCTAATTGCATTTTTTTCCTTAGGTATTTGAACATACTCCCATGTATCATTATTCTAAATTTGATATATTTCTTCATTCATAGCCTTAACTTAATGTTCATCTTGATTGACCTAAGAAAAGTTCTGATGTTACATTACGGATTGTATAGCTAAGTTATCATGGCTTGTTGTGCTAATAAGCTTCCCTCTAGTTTGAACTCAGGATTCCTTATCTCCAAGAATTAGTTTATCTAGATGATTCCTTTATACATACTTGTATGGGGTTTTCGGATGCAATGGCTCACCTTCTTCTTCTTGTTCCCCATCATGCTCTTCATTATGATTTTCTTCTTTCCATGCTTCTTGGTAGATATTTGGTTGTGGTCGGGTTCGAGGAAATGCATCATCTATTCTTACATCAATACATTCAAAAACCTTTCATGTAATTTTTTTGTAAAATTTGTATCCCTCACTTCTATATGCATATCCAAGAAAAAATCCTTCATCAAATATGGAATCAATGTTTCCTAAATCATATTCATTTATCTTAATACATAATTTTCTTCCAAACACTTTGAAATGTTTGATAGTGGTTGGTCTACCTTTCCATAGTTCGTAAGGTGTTTTAGTATTGTTTACCATTATTTGAGCTATGTTCAAGTTATAAATATTTATGTAACTACTTCTCTCCAAAATTTGTCTCGTAACTAAGCTTTAAAGAGAATGGTTCTATCCATTTCTTGCACTATTTGTTTTTTTTCTTTTCTTTTAACCACTCCATTATGTTGTGGAGTTTTTGTAACAATTAGTTGTCTTGTAATTCCATGGTGTTGAAAAGATATGTTGAATTCATTTGAAGTGAACTCAACTCCTCTATCAGTTCTTGGGCATTTGATTTTTAGATCAATCTCATTTTCAACTAAATCCTTGAATGCTTTGAATTTCTTAAAATCCTCAAATTTCTCTCTAAGGAAGGCAACCCATGTCATTCTTCTATAATCATCAATGAAAAACATGAATTACCACTCAAATTTTAGTGTTTGAGTCTCAGATGGGGTGCGATCATACCAGCATTAATGCACCGGATCCCATCAGAACTCCGCAGTTAAGCGCGCTTGGGCTAGAGTAGTACTGGGATGGGTGACCTCCCGGGAAGTCCTAGTGTTGCACCCTATCCCCTTTTTTCTCATCAACTCCGTTGTGAAATAGGGCGCTGGAAAAGGCCAAAAGAAATGTGGGAAGAAAGAGTATGTATTTTTTGCTCCTCTGGAAAAGTGGAAACAGAAAAACATTTCATTCTAGAATGTGAGGCCTTCAAAGACACCAGGGAAAACTATGCAGGTATTCTGGCAGCTAATTCTTGGGATAATTTATTCAGCGAAGAGTTGGTCGATAAGCTGGGAGTGGTCATTGTAAAACTTCACAGGAAAAGGGCCGAATACTAGAGTCAGATAGAGAAGCAATCTGTCCCATAGGCTATTTTTAGCCTCATGGACTTTAAAAATTCTTTCTTTCTTTCTTATGTTGTCATTGATGTCAAAGGAAATGGTATTGATGTCGAAGGATGTCCAAGGAAGTCATGGAATTTCCAAGATCAGTTGTGTGCGCGAATATTAGTGAAACAATTATTTTTGTAGCAATATATTCAAATAATTTTTTACCTTACGAGATTATCCAAGAAGCTCTTGGAAATGGTGTAATTGGATATTACTCGAAAAAACATTTCTAGCGGTATGATGAAGTCTGAAAAGAGCTTCCTAGATCAAAATATATTGCAGGTCAAAGTTCTAAGGTAAAAATCCTTTTTTGGTTTTTAACCATGGGCTCCACAATATAGTCAACATACAAGTGGAAATATCAACCATTGGGCATGAAGGTGAACCAATGGAAATCTCAAGAAGGATGGCGAGTGGTCCCACTAGGGGACACATCACCTTGAAAGTTTCTAAAGGAAGCCCAAGAATAAATTTTTGGGGTGATGGATTAGTGGATGAGGTGGATGAAGGAAGCGGGTGATTGGAACAACTCATTGGTTCGAGGGACTCCAGACGCACATAAACCTAGTCATTTAACCCTAGTGGTTTCCATTGGAATCGCAAGTTTTATTTCTGGGGAGACAGAAATATGTCCATCAATTGCAGCGAGGAATTCCCGTCTCAACCCTTAATTTTTTGACCTGACCTATTATATTTTTATAAACAAAAACCATGGAAAACAAATGCCTCAGACCCCCTCATCGTCATATTATGACATGGAGCATTGAAAGTGAGAACAATACACGTGGTAGTAGGTGCACAAGTGGCAGACATAGTGGCGTGCTGACTCATCCTGGCACAATCTCACCCCGACGGTTACAAATGAGAGAACCATTTATGGCATAAATGTATGTCCTAGGGGATTAAGGTCTACTTTAGGTTAGACATGTAACCCTGGAAAATTTTAGACGTGACTTCTGGATGATGTCATCCTGGACCTCGAAGGTCCAGGCACCCCGACGATTTTTAGTTGAGGAAGATTGGAAAAGTGTGCACAAGGAGTGCTAGAACTTTGGGCCTACGAGCTAATATATAGTGGTAATGAGCTTGAGGTTTGCTAAGCCCCTTGGGTTGTTTACAATGAATGAATGAGTCAGTAGCTATGATTATTAGGATCATATGAATGAGGCCTAACATGAATGAATCGAAAGCTTTGAAAAATGGCATATTGGGCCATATTTGGTGATGTGACACTAAACTAGCAGTGCGCTAAAATAATCGATAATGCACATGAATGAGTTGGAAGCAAAGTCGGTAGCATGGATAAATTTAATGTATTATTTTGCAGGTTTGGCCAAATCTAGAAGTTCTCTAGATTTGAAATTGCGAATAAAACCTCTACTAAATCCTATAATGTTCTAGAATTGAAGAAATCAGAAGTTTGAATCAGTTTTTCATATAAGGACAATAGAGAAGAGATTGAAGACAACATTAACACATCAAGAATACTTTAAAAAAGTGGAATGCAAATAAAAATTAATAATTCATTCATCATTCATAACTGAACTTAACTAAAGTTATAAATTTAAAAATATAAGCTCTTATCCTTTACAAGTAGAAATTGAATTAGCAAGAAGGTGTTGTTGTTGTTGGTGGTGAATTGACCAGAGAATCAGAGATTAGAGAAAGTGTTGAAGGTGTTTTAATGGTGATATTGGTGATTTGAGCTGGTTGAGATATGTAACCAACAAGGTGTTTAAGAAAGTAAGAAAATATTTTATTTATGAAAGGAAGGCATTGAGTTGTGAGAGAGATGAAGTAGTGTTATTATATGAAAAAATTATGTTTATATGATTTTAAAATTTGTATGAAAGAGGGATCAACATGGACCAATGGGACCAATCATTAATTTAAAATGTCTCACTTACTCAATATTTAAATAGCATTTCTTGGGTTTTCACATGCATATTTATTGTTTTTATTATTATTTATTTTCTCTTTCCTCCTTTTAAAGTATTTCTAATCATTTGGATAGGTTAAGAGAAATTATGCTCTCAACCACATCCAGATTATGTGCTTTCACGTGGATTGTAAACTCTTTGTTTGAAAAAGGTCTATTGTATACATTGATCATGAATCAATCTACTAATAAGGGAATGCAATATTCATCTATTGTTCTTATCTTTACGAAGCCATTGTCATAACACTTCTCAATGTTGTAGAGTTATGGGTCAAATTATCATCAATTTTCCTTTAAAATATTTGAACCTTAAGTCATGTAGGAGTTCCCAATCCCCTTTTTAAAGTTTCTAGGTTTAATGATTTTTTCATGCCAACACTTTCTTTGTAACCAAACTGGCTTAGTCTTCCAATAATGCTTGTAGTCTATATTTATCCAAGGCATTCAACTATTGCAATATCTCATTTTAGGCTAGTGAAAGGTTTAGATTGAGGTTAAAAGTTGTTTTCAAGGTGGAAAGTTCAAAATCAATATGCAACATTATTTTCTTACAAAATATCATAACAAACCCTATTTTGAAAGGCCCTAGGTATGGCATTCCTTTCCACATCCACAATAATGTATTATAAAAGGACATAAAGATAGTTTTAGGGAGAAAGAAGACACAATCCCATTTGCAATTTATTTGATCATAAATAATTTGTATGGCACAAAGTTTAATCAAACCATCATAGATAAATAATTTTTTGTAGTGGTTTGTGCAATATATTAGTTTAACACTATGTCATTGGGCATCTAGTGTTTGCACAGATAGACCATGCTACCATCATATACTTGATGAACAAACTTGACATAAATGGTACGATATATAGACATATTTTATTATTGCAACAACTTGATCTCACCATACTTGAAAAACCTATAAATCATAATGTTGTTGCAAATTTTCTATCAAGGCTATTAAAACTAAAGATGATGATTTGGTAGATGTTGATTTTCTAGATGAACACATGTTTTCAATTTTTGTAGAGATCCCTTTAGTTTGATGATACAACCAACTATCTAAATCAATATGAAGCATTATTTTTATTTTCGTTCGTGAATAATTCAAAGTGGTCATTGGATGAAATAGTCTCTCCTTATAAATAATGCATCTATGGGCTCTTCATACATTGTACACAATACATCTAAATTTTGTATGAACCCCAGGTTGAAATTAAAGTATTGAGCCAACAACTATTGCATTATTATTTCTATTTTAGTGAATATAAAATTTTGCGTTATTACAAGGTTGCGCTAAAGACTACACACAATTTTTATCATTTTATTTATATTAAAAAATGGATTTTCTATTAGAATGCATACATTTGATCATCTTATTTAGAGAAGAAATGTCTAAGTAGGTTGCATTTATTTTGGAAGTTTTTTAGGATGTAGGCCTCAACTAAGGGACTAGTCAGGTTATTTTTTTTATCTAAAACCCCCTAAGATGAATGGGTACCCTATCACACTAGGAAGGCCATGGTTGGCTACAATAGATGCATACATAAACTATAGATTAGGAAACATGACCATTACCAATGGTAAATATCATAAACAACTTGTCCTATGTACAATTTTCCAACCATTAATTGTGGTAGAAAACCCGATTTCAGTAGAAGAAGAATAAGAGGCCCCTCAAACCCCCTTTTATCCTTAATCACCATTGAAAAAAATATATAATAAGGACACCTTTTCTGATTTATGCAAAATTTATATCTTGTTGCATTAAAATTTAATGGTTTAAATGAAAAAAATGGCCACAACTACCTGAAACTCATACTATTATAGAAGGGGATCTATGGGAATACGTATTAAATATTGAGATTGAATCAACAACAATTAAAACAATGGAAATAAACCCCTTTAAACCCATATAAATGAACACTAGTTTCATTGATGAGAAGGAGTAAAAATCACTAATCAACTTGAAAAAACCTATAAATTTTGCATGGGGAAACAAAGAAATGAAAGGGATCCATCCAAACATCTATAACCATCATATTTACATCACGAAAGACTAAAAATCCATTAGAATGTTGAATTCTTAGTTAAACTGAGAGGGCGGGGGGGGGGGGGGTGAATCAGTTTAACACATACATGAGCTTTTTAAAATTTTCATCAGCTTGTTTACAACTTAATTTTATAACCAAACTTAATATATGAAAAATCTTAATAAGTTGTAGCAAGTATTAAATTAATGTGATATCAACCTTGTTATGAGAGCAACAAACATTAATCAGATTTGGTAAGTCCTCTTAGCACACAGGCAACACAAATAGAGACAACATATATAAGTGGAAACCCATAAAGGGAGAAAACCACATCTTATTATTGTTGTGATGCAAAGGCAATCTCCAACTCCCTCTCACCACTGTTTTTCTGCAGGTACCAACCTACGGGAGGCTCCAACCTCAATTCTGCAAGCTACAACTTGCAAGGAAGCTCCAACTCCCTTCATTTTTCTGCAGGCACCAACCTACATGAGGCTCCAACCTCAGTCAGCTACAACTGACAACTATCAAGTTTCAACTTGATAGGGAAGCTCCAAATTCCTCAATTTAAGAAAATGTTTGTTGATTTACCTCAGATATCAACTCTATTATGTAGCATCTCTTTGTACTCCTCTCTTCCTTATCCTCTCTGCCTCAATCTTCTATGTTTTTCATTCTCTATCCTTACTCTCTCTCTCACTTTATGCATATCAAGTTGATATTATATATAGAGTTCCTCACATGACTGTTTGTATTTCACAAGGAATTTGGAGTGAACAACCATGACTCTTTGGCTTCTGTCTTCTCATTTCTTTATCCAACTCATTTTAAAATTATAACAATATGTATAAATTTCCATGCTACAGTGGAATTTTTATTTTCCTTAGGATACTTGCCTTTGCATCACAAATAATATAAAACAAAAAATATTTACATTTTCAGTTACACATTTCAATTCCACTCAGCTCCTTTTCTGGACTTTGGCTTTACTGAATTTGTCTTTTCTGCTGCTGTTGAGTGAATGTTCTGTATAATTTGGTTCACCTCTGTGTCTATTCATCTGTTCACTGTACTTGTGTGCACCAGATATATATATAACTGCTTTTCAGGTTTTATGCTCAAATACATATGAATCTGGGCGATGTCTGTTCATTGCCAATCTTTGTTCTCAGGCTGCCTGTTTACATTCTCTGATCTGGGCAGTTTTGATACTCTGTTTACTGAACTGGCAATTAAACAAATGAATCTGAAATCTTTAGCATCTAAAATCTGAGATTTTAGATGTTAATCAAATCCTCTTTCATATATAACCACCTGCCTACACCTTTGTACTTAGTCCCGCTTAAACCTGACAATTCTTCTAACTGTAGGAACCTCCTTCAAAGATTGTAAAAGCCCCCAGGTCTATGCAATAAAACAACTATGCCACATAGAACCCTTACACATATCCAAAACGATGTCATCCAGCTCACATACGATGCTATATCAATCTATGATCACGGCGTCCGTTCAATGTTAGATACACTATTTCTCATCCTACTCTGTCCTCGTCGTCTTAGTGAAAATTCTATATATATATATATATATTGTCACTTATGTTCTTTGATTATACGCACGCAGTCATATAAATACAACTGTCTTCTTATGCTTACTCGAATGTTCGGACTTTGGAAATTTTTGAATATATATATATCGAGCTTTAATTCAACTAAACCACTTATAATGAACCTCTAGCTCCGGGCCCACATATATAAGCGATGGCTCAATTAAATACGTGCACCATACCTTGGGTTATCCTTCAGGCTACTTTCGAATGCGATCGTCGTTCAATGAGCCTTCCTCCAGATTTACGGTGTTCGTTGATATCGCACTGCCTCCTCAGTCGAACGTTAATGCGCGATGGGGCGGTTTTGAAAATTCATCACATGCCACGTGTCCTCCAGTCTATGGAATCGCTCCGAATTCACAATTACCGCTCGTCCCACAAAGGTGGTGCGATTAAAACTGAAACCCGCCTTTACTGTTCCTTCACGGTTCTGCTTCTGCTCACAATTCCGTTCTTTTATACGTTGACCCTTTGGTTCATCGGTATTTTACCACGGTGCTTTCATCTATTACGACGCATAGCTCCATTCACACTGCGCATTTAACTATGGTTCTGCCTCTCCTTTTGTGACATCGATCCTTTCGGCGATTGATAAGACCTTAGTCCATATGACCCTTCAGATATATATGTGCAGAATCTCGAATGAACCCTTATTTCAGAGTTATTCGATCAATACAACACGTCTAAGTTCAGAATAGAGGATCTTCATATATCTATACTAACCCTTATTTCATTCACTTCAAACGATACAACGTATATCCTCATCACATCAAAATTGTTTATAAATCAAACCATTGGCTTTAAACCTTAAGACAGAGCTTTATCATGCGTTTCTCATATATTTTCTTATTGAAATCAAGGACCACCACATAGAGGTTAAATCAATAATAGAGGCAATTTGGGAAATCGGTCACTCTGTGATCGATTGACAGAAACTTACAATCACTGCTTCAAATTTTAATACAAAGCTTCAATATGCACTTCTTATACGCTCTCTCTTTGGGACTTAAGGCACTCCTCACACAAAGTTTCTTGATTCTGGCTAGATCTACAACCCTTCTCTAATGCAAAACTTCTTCTTCACTACTCTGCACCTTGAATAGCTCTCTACTTCAATTCACTGCTTTTGCTTCCTCTGCTTCTTGACTGATGCTGCTCCTTACTTCTATTTTTGCTGCCTGTGTTCTCCGCTACTTCGCTTCTCTCTTTGCCTTGTTGCTGTTTCAGGTGTTCCTTCTTTTCCATCAATGACAACATTTCCAACAGTCTCCCCCTTTGGCATTGATGGCAACACATCCACCGATAATCCAATACTTCCTCCAAGTATTCCTCTGCCTAGCTCCTTTTAGAAGACCCTTTCTTCTATTACCTGCTTTTCCTCCCCCTGTTGGGAAAAATAATGAGAAGGGGGGGGGGGGGGTGAATCAGTATTTAAGGCTGAACAATTTTTCTTTCCTTTCTCTTAAAAAACCATATGTTACAGTACTACATTCAACATGTATGTCCAGATATCTTATTATGTCTTTACTTAGAGAATTGCATCAGATAAGCATTAAGCATGAACATAAATAACAAAACAAACCATTAACCATGAACAACACATATGGACACCAGGATTTAAGGTGGAAACCCAATTCAGGAGAAAACCACCGCTGCTGTAATCTCATTCTTCAATATTTTATTATAGAGAAAACCTTTTACAATATATGCTGGTGCAGACTCATACCAGCACGCAGGCACCCACCTGCAGAAGGCTACAACCTTCTCTCGTTTACCAGCCTTTCTTGGAAGGGAGCTACAACCCCCTGCTCTCGTTTACCATCTACCACTGGAAGGGAGCTACAACCCCTTGATCTCGTTTACCAGCTACCACTGGAAGGGAGCTACAACCCCCTGATCATACAGAAGGCTTAAACCCTCTGACCCAATGCTGACCACGTTTCATCAATTTTCACACTGGATCAAGCAGCTGTGTATACTTCTGTGTAATTTTAATCTTATGAAACCCTAACTGTCATATGCACTTTCAATGTAGATGACCCACAAATATATATGTGCTTCTCCTGTATAGATCTGTAATAATATATGTTGCAGAGCAAGCCAGATCTATAAAAAAACTTACCCGGATCCATATGTGTTCTTCAACAGACATGCATCAGTTCTTCATGACTTCGTCCGTCGTTCAAGACCAGAGGTTCATTCAGATTTTTCAGTTAAGAACAGAGTTCACCCATCCAGACATTCCTTCGAGAGCTTCATTCATTCATCACCCTTACGCATGCACATGTTCTTCATCATTTCGTTAGTCGATCTGATCATCATTTTTACAGGTGCACCATCGATTCAGATATATCAGGGTTTATTTACACATATATCTCCAAAGGAGATTCATTTTCTTATCGACCCTTTCACACACACTTCTTCATAATTCTCATTCCTTTATATAGTTTTCGCCCTTATTAAAAAACCATGGGTCAAAACTAATGGTATTCCTGGACGGTATTTCCTTTAGCACCCTTACGTACCTCTTTGATTTCTTTTTAATTTATTTATCAATTTGAAGACATTGATAAATAAATATATTTATAAAGTTTTAACCCTTCGGACTTTATAAAACATCCAATGCTTTCAAACAAATTGACCTTTGACCCCTGGGGCCCATAATTACATTCAGAAGACTAATCAAATTCCGCTGCGTATGTCATCATTACGTCACTGCGGGGGTTCTTGTGGTACGGATGAAAATTTTTGGCTGGTGCCCCCGCACTTAATCTCCACTGTCGATCTATGGTCAATGCTTGATTGCTTGGTCAACTGCGGGAGTACACCTTTCCCGGTTTTTAAACCTTTACACTGCCCCCGTAAAATTATTTTTAATTAAAAATTCAATTCTGGGCTTTGTATAAAAGAAAAATGCTTTCGAAAGTTTAATATTTCAATAAAAATTTGACCCCTGGCCCACATATGCGCCCCTCCGTACCAAACTAAACTTCGTGCAGGTCCATTGCCCGATCACTGTTGGATCGCGAGCCTCCAAGATCGAAGGATTTCGCTTGGGCAACTTGCATGAGCAATAACGCGCGATGGTGCGTCATACTTGTGTTATTCTTCGTGCATCTTGATTAAATTTCGGGCAAGTCCGACGCACGATCACCGTCAGATTGCCCCCTTTCAGATCGACGGCGCAAAAGCAATTTCGCTGGCCGTCCTGGTACAGGCTTTAACGTGTGAAGGAATATCGTTATCGTGTGAATGGCGGTTTTGCAAGGGACGCGTGTCAACACCTCTATGGAATTGCTGCCAATCCACGAAATACCACGTATCGACGAAAGGTGGTGCGAGAACCCACGGTTTCGCTCCAACCCGCCGTCACTGTTCCTCTTGGTCACAGTTCCGTACTCCAGGTTCCGTTTATTTTATTAACTGCGCCATATCTAAAGAAAAACTTGATTTAAGTATTCTTCCTCCGGTTATATATATATAATGTGTCCTGTATATATAGAGCGCGTCTGTGGCTTACTATACCGTCAACCCGATATCGTATACATAAGCACGAATCTATCCCTACTTACCACTGCATCTTTAGACCTTCCATCCTCTCAGTCACCGAGGTTCATATCATATATTCAAAGACTGTATATATAACTCCACTGTCGATCGTATTGGTTCTTCGAACAACTTACAGAACTAGAGCACCATTAATCCCTCCATTATGCAGATTCACTTCACTGTGCCGTGACCTTAGCAACCCGATAAAAGCACGAATCTATCCTTGGATCATCACACAGAGTTGCAGGAAATTTCGTACGAGAATTGAACTAATCAATGCCCCAATTGCTCTGGGTATTCTCCACCTAACAGAGTATCATCGAAACTCACCCATACACAGATTTTCTTTCTCCTCCATCAGAATACATACATTAAATTTATACATGGATTAACTCTAATATCTGTAAATTTAAATCAACCCTGTGTTTGGACAACTATCCTTCAATGCACTGCTTATCTCTAATTCCTCCGTTTCATCTGCTGCCTCTGCTACCTCTCTGTCTCTTTTGCCTTATGGAGAGTTTAGGTGCTGCTCCTGTCTTCTCTGTTTGCCTTGTTGCTCTTCAGATGCTCCTTCTTTGCTACTTCCTTTGCCTCTGTTTTCCCTGATGTTTCTGCTTCTATCTGCACATTCAAGTTCTTCATTAATTAAGTTTCCATCAAGGACAACACATTTCATCATATTGCCAACAATCTCCCCCTTTGGACTTGATGGCAACCATGATAGTGTTTGATCATTACAGCAGATTGATTGTAACCATTATTCAAACACCATGATACTCTCCCCCTTTGACATCAAGGGCAAAGGGCGGATCAAAACCAAAACAAGGTTTTTCTTCTCTTTGTAGAAAGAAGAGCTCTGTAGATCTGATGTGCACTGAAGTTACCATGCTCCCCCTGAGTTCATGCTGAATCTTCAAACATATTTTTCAATGAAGTACATGATTGTATGATCTTTCAAGGACTCATACTGACATCAATGATCCAATCAAGTGGATTTACATATGTGACTCAAGTAAACAAGAGGGTTTACATGACATCATGACCTTTTCATCAAATTACAAATATGACTTTTACAACCAATACCATAGAGAGATCATATTTCAGAACCATCATAATGCCAACAATGCATTGCTCTCCACATGACCAATGCTCCCCCTTAGCTTGTGCATCCTAAACACTTTTAACAGAAAATCATCAAGGCATCTTCATCAAAAACTTCAGAGAATGAAACAGAATTATAAGAACAAGAACACCACCAAAGATACCAAACAGCACCGCAGCTATGCTTTCAAGAGTCATCCAATAATTGTAGCATAAGCACATCAGTAACCAAGCCTTCAGGCTCTTTGCTGCATCAGCATATTCTTCCCAAGAGGAATTATCACACCAGAACAACTTCTTCAATGGACAATATGTGTCAAGTAATCATCCATGTGATCTGTTATCACCAAGATCTTCATGATGTACCATGTGTAGGAAATATGTATAAGAGGTCTCAACCATGACAAAAGTCATCAGCATCAAACTCTGCATGATCTTTCCTTATCTCCGAATCATAAGACTTCCATCATAAATTCTTCTATTGAGATTTCCACTGTTCATCTCAACAGTCATTAATATCCTCAATCTGATCTTTTCACCATTAACTATTTTCTTATTCTGTCATTCTGTTCAAAGGAATGTTACTGTATTTTCCTTTGCTATGACAAATCTAGAATCATTGCCGCTTTATATTGCTTTGTATACCACTTCAACTGTTCTGACATGATGATCTTCAGAAGGACATCTTCAATTTCTATATCATGAATCTTCATGGGCTGACTACTCAAAAATTTATTACTCACTTAACTGCATTCCTCCAAATGAACTTTTTGCAGATGAGAGATGTAATGAACTGATGATAGGAACCTTTCTTACTCAAAATTCTTAAAGGGGTTCACTGATGTTTCCTCTATTATCATGGTTGCTTGCTGCTTCTTCTCCTTCTATCAAACTGTCAGCTATTGAATACTTTAAATAATCTTCTTGATTTCATAGCTGTTCTTATTACATGGAGCTCTTCTCAGACTTCTTTCATGGGGTCTATTAATGAACTGCTCTCCCTGAGATCATACTGCATCTTCAAACATAATTAGAATACCAATAATGAATTACTCTTAGCAAGGCTAATGCTCCCCCTGAACTTATGCCACCTGTACCTGTTTTCTTTATATCAGATGCATTGTTAGAAATAAACACAACTCGAAATATCAAACCAACCATGGGAATCATCATACATTGCTCCCCCTGTGATGATACATTACTAATTCCTGTAGTGTATCTCACATCACTCCTGCGGTCATTATGATAAGTAAACTTTTAGAAATAGTTGACTGCAGTAGGGTCAATATTCCCTACGTTTCTGACTGGTCCTCCTTCCTTTTCCAAATTTTCTTGAACTTTCTAATTGTGTGCTGGAATTTATCCAATTTCTCATATCTGTTCATCCTGCATTCTTTTTCCACATGTCCATACTTGTTACAAGCATAACATCTCATGTGACCAGAGAAGTAAGCATAAGGATCATAGTGTGTTTCTCTATTCTTCCTTCTATTGCAATCAGCTGCTTTATGACCATACTTGTTGCATGAAAAACAATATCCCTTGAAGCAACCAGAGTACCTTTCTGAATAGAATCTGTTTGATTGTGACTGAAATGATCTCCTTCTGCAATTTGCTTTTGTTTCTTTCAACACTTCAGGTTTTGCTTTGAAATCCTTTTAATATTTAGCACTTCCTTGTTAACTAGATTCTCCTTTGACCGTTTCAAGAAAACCCAGACCAAGTTTAATAGAAGGAGACCTTTGATTGCTAAGAATATTGTCCAGAATATTAGTACTATCTTGAAACCTCAAGAGTTTATCCTTTTCTTCTAATTTACCTTTGAGAATGTTTACCTCAACCTCCAAGCCTTGGCATTGTTTCTCCATGCTTTCTTCTTTCCTTCTTACTTGATCATTCAGATTTATAATCTCTTCTTTCAACCCATTTTCTTGTTCTTCAAAATTTTGTAAGAGTTCTTCATTATTCTTATTTGATGCTTCGAGATCTGCTTTCAGAGAGATGATTTCTGCTTCAAGTTCTTCATTCTTCTTATTTGATATTTATGGATCTTCTTTGAGAGAGATGATTTCAGCTTCAAGTCTTGCATTCTTCTTGTTTGATTTTTTGAGATCTGCATTTAGATCGTTGATTTCTACTTCTAGTATTTTAATTCGATTGGATGCATAAGTATGAAACCTTTGAAACTTGTCTATCTGTCCATTCAGTATTTCTATCTGATCTTTCATCCCTTTGTACATAGCTTAGCTTTTATTAATTGATCTTTTTTGATATTCAATTTTCTTGATAGCTTCCTCTAGATCCAAAACATTACTTTCACTATCTTCACCATTGCTTGCACAAAGAAAATCACTAGAACAACAATCAATACCTATTTCATCTTCTTCATTTTCTGCTGCACATGTATTCTGAGATATCTCCTTTTTAGTAGCCTTCTCCTTTTGCTTTCTTCCCATTGTGACGGATCTCCTTCAAGTGATCAAGCTTCTGCAGAGAAGGACCCGCTCTGATACCAATTGTTGGGAAAAATACTGAGAGGGGGGGGGGGGGGGTGAATCAAGTATTTAAGGCTAAACAATTTTTCTTTCCTTTCTCTTAAAAAACCATATGTTACAGTATTGCATTCAACATGTATGTCCAGATATCTTATTATGTCTTTACTTAGAGAATTGCATCAGATAAGCATTAAGCATGAACAGAAATAACAGAACAAACCATTAACCATGAACAACACATATGGACACCAGGATTTAAGGTGGAAACCCAATTCGGGAGAAAACCACTGCTGCTGTAATCTCAGTCTTCAATATTTTATTATAGAGAAAACCTTTTACAATATATGCTGGTGCAGACTCATACCAGCACGCAGGCACCCACCTGCAGAAGGCTACAACCTTCTCTCGTTTACCAGCCTTTCTTGGAAGGGAGCTACAACCCCCTGCTCTCGTTTACCAGCTACCACTGGAAGGGAGCTACAACCCCCTGATCTCGTTTACCAGCTACCACTGGAAGGGAGCTACAACCACCTGATCATATATTAGGCTTAAACCCTCTGACCCACTACCGACCACGTTTCATCAATTTTCACACTGGATCAAGAAACTGTGTATACTCTGTGTAATTTTAATCTTCTGAAACCCTAATTTTCATATGCACTTTCAATGTAGATGACCCACAAATATATATGTGCTTCTCTTGTATAGATCTGTAATAATATATGTTGCAGAGCAAGCCAGATCTATGAAAAAACTTACCTGGATCCATATGTGTTCTGCAGCAGACATGCATCAGTTCTTCATGAATTCGTCCATCGTTCAAGACCAGAGGTTCATTCAGATTTTTCAGTTAAGAACAGAGTTCACCCATCCAGACATTCCTTCGAGAGCTTCATTCATTCATCACCCTTACGCATGCACATGTTCTTCATCATTTCGTTAGTCGATCTGATCATCATTTTTACAGGTGCACCATCGATTCAGATATATCAGGGTTTATTTACACAGATATCTCCAAAGGAGATTCATTTTCTTATCAACCCTTTCACACACAATTCTTCATAATTCTCATTCCTTTATATATTTTTCGCCCTTATTAAAAAGCCATGGGTCAAAACTAATGGTATTCCTGGACGGTATTTCTTTTAGCACCCTTACGTACCTCTTTGATTTCTTTTTAATTTATTTATCAATTTGAAGACATTGATAAATAAATATATTTATAAAGTTTTAACCCTCAGACTTTATAAAACATCCAATGCTTTCAAAAAAATTGACCTTTGACCCCCTAGGGCCCATAATTACAGTCAGAAGACTAATCAAATTTCGCTGTGTATGTCATCATTACATCACTGCGGGGGTTCTTGTGGTACGGATGAAAATTTTTGGCTGGTGCCCCCGCACTTAATCTCCACCGTCGATCTCTGGTCAATGCTTGATTGCTTGGTCAACTGCGGGGGTACACCTTTCCCGGTTTTTAAACCTTTACACTGCCCCCGTAAAATTATTTTTAATTAAAAATTCAATTCCGGGCTTTGTATAAAAGACAAATGCTTTCGAAAGTTTAATATTTCAATAAAACTTTGACCCCTGGCCCACATATGCGCCCCTCCGTACCAAACTAAACTTCGTGCAGGTCCATTGCCCGATCACCGTTGGATCGCGAGCCTCCAAGATCGACGGATTTCGCTTGGGAAACTTGCATGAGCAATAACGCGCGATGGCGCGTCGTACTTGTGTTATTCTTCGTGCATCTTGATTAAACTTCGGGCAAGTCTGACGCACGATCACCGTCAGATTGCCCCCTTTCAGATCGACGATGCAAAAGCAATTTCGCTGGCCGTCCTGGTACGGGCTTTAACGTGCGAAGGACTATCGTTATTGTGTGAATGGCGGTTTTGCAAGTGGACGTGTACACCACCTCTATGGAATCATGGAAATCCATCGCAATACCACGAATGACGAGCTTAAGACTAACATCCATCAGACTGCTTTCGCTTCCAACTCGCCATCACCTGCTCATCATGGGGCTTCCAGCACTCCAAAATTCGTTTATTTTATTAATCGCGCTTTGCTACTAAAGTTTGCAAATTTTATTTGCTATATATATATATATATATATATATATATATATATAGTATATATAATAAAGGTCTCTAGAGTATACGTAGCACGTCCGTAAGCTATCAGACTGTTTAACTCCGATATCGTATACAGAAGCACGAATCTATCCCTACTTACCACTGCATCTTTAGACCTTCCATCGTCTCAGTCACCGAGGTTCATATCATATATTCAACGACTGTATATATAACTCCACTGTCGATCGTATTGGTTCTTCGAATAACTTACGGAACCAGAGCACCATTAATCCCTCCATTATGCAGATTCACTTCACTGTGCCGTGACCTTAGCAACCCGATAAAAGCACGAATCTATCCTTGGATCATCACACAAAGTTGCATGAAATTTCGTACGAGAATTGAACTAATAAATGCCCCAATTGCTCTGGGTATTCTCCACCTAACAGAGTATCATCGAAACTCACCCATACACAGATTTTATTTCTCCTCCATCAGAATACATACATTAAATTTATACATGGATTAACTCTAATATCTGTAAATTCAAATCAACCCTGTGTTTGGAAAACTCTCCTTCAGTGCATTGCTTGTCTCTAATTCCTCTGTTTCATCTGCTGCCTCTGCTACCTCTCTGTCTCTTTTGCCTTATGGAGAGTTTAGGTGCTGCTCCTGTCTTCTCTATTTTCCTTGTTGCTGTTCAGATTCTCCTTCTTTGCTACTTCCTTTGCCTATGTTTTCCCTGATGTTTCTGCTTCTATCTGCACATTCAAGTTCTTCATTAATTAAGTTTCCATCAAGGACAACACATTCCATCATATATCCAACACCCCCTTTGACATCAATGGCAAGGGGTTGCAGATTTCTTAGTGTAGATTCTATCCTTTGATCCTTTGTTTTTTTCCTTTTTCAATATTTCTTGCATTTTCTCTCTCTGAGATCTTCTGACTTTGTACCCCTTTAGCCTTTTCATTGATTCTTTTATGCTGGATGTATTCTTTCCATAGTCCTTTGATCCCAAGGACCTGTTTCATGCTTCTCTTGTTGGCTGATCTCCCCCTGGAATGATATTTTCATTTCTGTTCTCCCCCTGAAACTGTGTTTTCTCTTTATATCAGAGAGTAGCATCTACAAATACTACCCCTAGTCTATCTCTCAAGTATTCAAATGGTTCTCTAGCAAGAGGTTTGGTAAATATATCAGCTTCCTGTTCTTTTGTTGGTACATATTCCAGCTTTACTACCTTCTGAGCCACTTGTTGTCAGAGAAAATTATACTTGATTGGGATATGTTTAGTTTTTGAATGAAGCACAGGATTTTTTGATATACTTATAGCACTTGTATTATCACATTTGATTGAGATAGGTTCATCAATGCTTACCTTCATGTCTTGGAGTGTTTGCTTCATCCACATAACTTGTGTACAACATGCTGCTGTTGCTATATATTCTGCTTCTGCTGTAGATAGAGAGATAGATGTTTGTTTCTTGCTTAACCATGCCACCAGACTTTCTCCTAGATAGAATGCACCTCCACTTGTGCTTTTCCTGTCATCCACACAGCTGGCCCAATCTGCATCTGTGTATGCTGTTAAAGTGAAACTTTTGCCTTTAGGATACCAAAGTCCATGCTGTGCAGTTCCTTGTAGATATCTGAATATTATTTTGACTGCAAGAAGGTGATTTTGTTTAGGTGCTGCTTGATATCTAGCCACTATTCCTACAGCTAGCATGATGTCTGGTCTTGATGCTGTCAGATACAACAGAGTTCCTATCATGGATCTGTAGAGTTTTTTATCTATATCAGCAGATCCATCATCAGCACACAGCTTGCATCCCGTGATCATGGGAGTTGACACAGGTTTGCAGTCCTCCATTTTGAACTTTTTCAACATTTATTTTAAGTATTTTTCCTGTGAGATGAATGTGCCTGTGTTCTTTTGCTGAATTTGAAGTCCTAAGTAGAAACTGAGTTATCCAATCATGGACATCTCAAACTCTAATTTCATCTTCTCAGCAAACCCTTTTGCTAGTTCATCTCTGTTGCTTCCAAACATAATGTCATCAACATATACTACAACAATCAGGAGTTCATTTTCATGGGCTTTTATGTATAGATTGCTATCTACTCCTCCTCTCTTAAAGCCTTGTTTTTGCAAGTATTTATCCAGCCTTGAGTACCAAGCACGAGGAGCTTGTTTTAGTCCATATAGAGCCTTCTTTAGTTTGCATACATAGTCTTCTTTGTCTGTTAATGAGAAGCCTTATGGTTGTTCCATGTAGACTTCTTCTTCTAGATCTCCATTCAGAAATGCAGATTTCACATCCATTTGATATACCTTGAAGTCTTGGTAGCATGCAAAGGCCAGAAACATTCTGATGGCTTCCATTCTGGCTACAGGAGCAAATGTTTCATCATAATCAAGTCCTTCGATTTGTGAATATCCTTTGCAGACAAGTCTGGCTTTATTCCTGATTACCTGTCCTTCCTCATTCATTTTATTTTTGAATACCCATTTTGAGCCTATGACATTTTTCCCAGTGGGTCTAGGAACTAGTTCCCAGGTATTGTTTTTCTCAATTTGGTCCAATTCTTCATTCATAGCATTCACCCTTGCTGGCCTCTTCAAATTTCTTTGGCTCTATCTGTGATAACATGGCTATGTATACCTCTTCTGTCTATTCAGTTAGCTGCCTTCTTGTCTGGACCCCTTTTCTCTCGTCTCCTATGATCTGATCTTCAGGATGGTTCTTCTGAGTGTATCTAGAAGGGGCTTTAGGGCTCAGTTTAGCATCTTCTGTTGTCTTGCTTGTTTCATCATCATCTTGGTCTTCTTCTTCATGGTTGTCTGATGGACTGCTGCAGTCTGTATCTTTTGTATTGTTTGGAAGTTCTTCATCAAATCTCACGTCAATGCTTTCTACTATTTTTCGAAGAGTCTTGTTGTAACACCTGTACCCTTTACTTTTGGAAGCATATCCTAGAAATATCCCTTCATCTGCTCTTGCATCAAATTTCCCAAGATTTTCATCATTATTATTTGTGTAACACTTACTTCCAAATATTCTAAAATGTTTGATTGAAGTTGGTTTCCCATGCCATAGTTCATAGGGAGTCTTGTCACTGCTTGGCCTTAAGTGAGCTTTATTAAGGATATGCACCGCTGTGTGTACTACTTCTACCCAAAAGGTTTGAGGAATATTACTCTCTTGCATCATGGCTCTGGAAATTTGTTGTACAGATCTGTTTTGTCTCTCTGCTACTCCATTCTGCTGAGGTGTCCCTGCAATAGTAAATTGTTGCTTTATTCCATGTTCATCGCATAGGTCTGCAAAGTCATAATTAGTGAATTCACCTCCTCTGTCTGATCTGATGCATTTTAGCTTGCATCCTGTCTGATTTTCTGCTAAAGCTTTGAATATTTTGAATTTTTCCAGAGCTTCCAATTTATTCTTGAGAAATGCAACCCATGTCATTCTGGAGAAATCATCTATTATCAGCATGAAGTAGGATTCTCCACTTGGTGTTTTAGTTCTTGCAGGTCCACACAAGTCCATGTGTACAAGTTGTAGTGGTCTTCTTGTTGATAACTCATCCTTGGCCTTAAAGGATGTGCAGGTTTGTTTGCCTAATTGACATGATTTGCATATGGTATTAGAAGGCCTCTTTATTTCTGGCATGTCTTTGACAAATTTTTTCTTGCTTAGTCTGATGATATGATCGAAGTTGAGATGTCCCAACCTTTTATTCCATAACCATGACTCCTCAAGTTTGCTAAGATGACATGCTTCATCTTCCTCTTTCACAATGTAAACATTACTCGTTGTTCAAACTCCTTTGAGCAGAGTCTTACCTGTGGTGCTTGATCTGACTTCACAATCTTGTGCTCTAAAAAGGACTTCACAGCCTTTATCACACATTTGACTGACACTCAACAAATTTTCTTTCAGCCCATCTACAAATAATACATCTTGGGCCTTTCCTCTGCCATTGTCTAGGCTGCCTGAGCCTTTTCCTTTTATTTTTCCTTTTGCCAGATTTCTTTTCATCAAGAGTTATAAACTTTCTTCTGTCTCCAGTCATGTGTTTTGAGCAGCCACTATCCAAATACCACTGGATTTTCAGGTCTTGAGCAGTTAGAGCCAAGTCACATTTATTCACCTTCTTTATCCACTGAAGGCACCCTTTTGTTTGGTATCTTTTGTGAGGTGATGAACTACATCTTCTTAGAGGACATTTGGAAGGTATATGTCCAACTTGATTGCATACACAACATTTGATCATAATTTTTGTAGAATTATGAGTATGAACATAATTTATTTGATTCATAAACCTTCTTGAGGTGTTAAACATCAATATTTGTCCATACTTTCTACACTCAATGATTTTATGGCCAAATTCCTTACAATAAAAACAGTAACCATAGAAACTGTTTGCATATATGATGTAAGGTTGTCCTTTCCATTTGTTTGCTTGAGGCAGTCTCTTCACTGTTTGCATCTTTTGCTGGTTTGAATTACTCCTCCTTGTATGACAACATGCAGAAATGTGTCCCAGCTTGTGGCAGACATAACAGGTGGCATTCTTCATAAGAGGGCAGAATCTCCTTTGATGGTTTCCAAATTTGACATACCCAGGGGTCTTAGTTTTTATTACATTCTTTGCTACTAGAGGTTTCTTCTGATCTCTGTCTTCCTCATTACAGGTTTCTTCTTTTGTAGGAATTGTTTGAGCTGCTTCATCATTCTTCTTTGCTTTTACAAAAATAATCTCTCTGTTTTCCTTTTCTTTGCTTTTATTTGATTCTCCTTCATAGCCTATTCCAGTTTTTATCATAGTAGATCTTTGAGCATCCAGAATTTTGTTCAACTTACTAGAGCTTGTTGTTTGAGAGGAATTTGTATACATTTTCCTCTGAGCATTTTCTAATTTCCTCCTCAGACATACAACTTCTTCTTCCAGCTTCTCTTGTTCTTGAGTTTTATCCTTGATTTGCTGAAGTAACACGTCTTCTATCTTCTTGGCTTCTTCAAGCTCTACCTTCAGCTGCACGAGGACTTCTGAATTTTGTTCTTCTCTTACATACTTGAGGAGAATGTCCTTTTGTTTTCTGCACTTCAGTTTGAGTCTGTCAATCTCCTCCAGAGCACTTTTTAGCTCCCCTTCAAGGCCAACTTCACCATCTTCTTCTTCATCTTCTTGCAAGAGTCCTTCAAGTTCTTCTATGGCCATCAATAAAAATTCAGAGGATCCTTCTTCACTTGAGGGTTCATCTGTGTCTTCAGATGTACTGCTGTCTTGTTGAGCATAGAAGGATTTTCTATTGAACTTCTTTCCTTTCTGCCAGTTCTTTGATGTATTTTTCTCTGACTCTTGAGCCTGATTCATTACTTTCTTATGAGGAAACTTAGCAGCAGAGTGTCCAACTCTTCCACAGTTAAAGCATTTGAAAGGAAGTTTACCTTTGTATTTACCCGAGCCTCTATCCAATTTCTTGAAAAATTTTGCCTCTTCTTCATCCGAGCAAGAGAATATGTCTTCCTCTTCTTCTTTCTTCTTTTCTGTTTTAAAGGCTGCTTCCCTTGTACTTGGCTTCTTCTGTGGAAGCCTCATCTCATATGCTGTTAGATTTCCAAGTAGCTGGTTCATGGTCAAGGTCTCCCAATCAGCTATTTCTTCTATTGCAGACACCTTGGGATTAAACCTAGATGGAAGAGATCTAAGAATCTTTTGCACAATTATACCTTCTGGTATGGTCTCTCCAAGAGCTTTCATATTGTTTACAATTTCTGCAACTTTTAAGAAGAAGCTGCCAACATCTTCATCATCATTCATTTTTAAATTTTCAAACTGGGATCTATATACTTGTAGTTTGGCAGTATTTACCTTTTTATCTCCCTCATGGATGTTCTCTAGAGTATCCCACATCTCTTTGGCAGTGTCTTTGTGCATTACTTTGATAAATTCTGCTTCACACAATCCATTTAAGATGGCATTCATGGCTTTTGTGCTAGCTACAAACTCTTGTTTGGATTATTTCTCTGAGTCAGTTGCCTTTGGGGCATATCCTAATTCCACAGTAGCCCAGACTTCTATTCCTAGAGACATTATGTATGTCCTCATTCTAATTTTCCAGAAAGCATAATTAGTACCAATGAAGAAAGAGGCTTTATTGGTTGAGCTTCCTTCTTGACTAGCGATCTTGGAGGCCTAGGATCTCCTTTCAGTGGTTAAACTGGTATAAAAGGAACCTCGCTCTGATACCAACTGTTGAATTCTTAGTTAAACTGAGAGGGGGGGGGGGGTGAATCAGTTTAACATATACATGAGCTTTTTAAAATTTTCATCAGCTTATTTACAACTTACTTTTATAACCAAACTTAATATATGAACAGTCTTAATAAGTTGCAGCAAGTATTAAATTAATGTGATATCAACCTTGTTATGAGAGCAACAAACATTAAGCAGATTTGGTAAGTCCTCTTAGCACACAGACAAAAAAGATAGAGACAACATATATAAGTGGAAACCCATAAAGGGAGAAAACCACATCTTATTATTGTTGTGATGCAAAGGCAAGCTCCAACTCCCTCCAGCACTGTTTTTCTGCAGGTACCAACCTACAGGAGGCTCCAACCTCAATTCTGCAAGCTACAACTTGCAAGGAAGCTCCAACTCCCTTTAGTTTTCTGTAGGCACCAACCTACAGGAGGCGCCAACCTCAGTCAGCTACAAATGACAACTATCAAGCTTCAACTTGATAGGGAAGCTCCAACTTCCTCAATTTAAGAAAATGTTTGTTGATTTACCTCAGATATCAGCTCTGTTCTGTAGCATCTCTTTTTGCTCCTCTCTTCCTTATCCTATCTGCCTCAATCTTCTATGTTTTTCATTCTCTATCCTTAATCTCTCTCTCACTTTATGCATATCAAGTTGATATTATGTATAGAGTTCCTCACATGACTGTTTGTATTTCACAAGGAATTTGGAGTGAACAGCCATGACTCTTTGGCTTTTGTCTTCTCATTCCTTTATCCAACTCATTTTAAAATTATAACAATATGTATAAATTTCCATGCTATAGTGGAATTTTTCTTTTCCTTAGGATACTTGCCTTTGCATCACAAACAATATAAAACAAAAAAAATTTACATTTTCAGTTACACATTTCAATTCCACTCAGCTCCTTTTCTGGACTTTGGCTTTACTGAATTTGTCTTTTCTGCTGCTGTTGAGTGACTGTTCTGTATAATTTGGTTCACCTCTGTGTCTATTCATCTGTTCACTGTACTTGTGTGCACCAGCTATATATATAATTTCTTTTCAGGTTTTATGCTCAAATACATATAAATCTGGGCGATGTCTGTTCATTACCAATATCTGTTCTCGGGATGCCTGTTTACATTCTCTGATTTGGGTAGTTTTGATACTCTGTTTACTAAACTGGCAATTAAACAAATGAATTTGACACCTTTAGCATCTCAAATCTGAGATTTGAGATGTTAATCAAATCCTCTTGCATATATAACCACCTTCCTACACCTTTGTACTCAGTCCTGCTTAAACCTGGCAATTCTTCTAACTGTAGGAACCTCCTTCAAAGATTGTAAAACCCCCCAGGTCTATGCAATAAAACAACTACACCACATAGAATCCTTACACATATCCAAAACGATGTCATCCAACTCACATACGATGCTATATCAATCTATGATCACGGCGTCCGTTCCATGTTAGATACATTGTTTCTCATCCTACTCTGTCCTCGTCATCTTAGTGCAAATTCTATATATATATTGTCACTTATGTTCTTTGATTATACACATGCAGTCATATAAATATAACTGTCTTCTTATGCTTACTCGAATGTTCGGACTTTGAAAATTTTAAATATATATATATATATATATATATATATATATATATATATATATATATATATATATATATATATATATATATATATATATATATATATATATATATATATCGAGCTTTAATTCAACTAAACCACTAATAATGAACCTCTGGCTCCGGGCCCACATATATAAGCAATGGCTCAATTAAATACGTGCACCATACATTGGGTTATCCTTCGGGCTACTTTCAAATGCGATTGTCGTTCAATGAGCCTTCCTCCAGATCGACAATGTTCGTTGATATCGCACTGCCTCCTCAGTCGAACGTTAATGCGCGATGGGGCGGTTTTGAAAATTCATCACATGCCACGTGTCCTCCAGTCTATGGAATCGCTCCGAATTCACAATTACCGCTCGTCCCACAAAGGTGGTGCGATTAAAACTGGAAACTGGAAACCCGCCTTTACTGTTCCTTCACGGTTCCGCTTCTGCTCACAATTCCATTCTTTTATACGTTGACCCTTTGGTTCATCGATATTTTACCACGGTGCTTTCATCTATTACGACGCATAGCTCCATTCACACTGTGCATTTAACTATGGTTCCACCTCTCCTTTTGTGACATCGATCCTTCCGGCGATCGATAAGACCTTAGTCCATATGAACCTTCAGATATATATGTGTAGAATCTCGAATGAACCCTTATTTCAGAGTTATTCGATCAATACAACACATCTAAGTTTGGAATAGAGGATCTTAATATATCTATACTAACCCTTATTTCATTCACTTCAAATGATACAACATATATCCTCAACGCATCAGAATTGTTTCTAAATCAAACCATTGGCTTTAAACCTTAAGACAGAGCTTTATCATGCGTTTCTCATATATTTTCTTATTGAACTCAAGGACCACCACATAGAGGTTAAATCAATAATAGAGGCAATTTGGGAAATCGGTCACTCTGTGATCGATTGACAGAAACTTACAATCATTGCTTCAAATTTTAATACAAAGCTTCAATATGCACTTCTTAAACGCTCTCTCTCTAGGACTTAAGGCACTCCTCACACAGATTTTCTTGATTCTGGCTAGATCTACAGCCCTTCTCTAATGCAAAACTTCTTCTTCACTACTCTACACCTTGAATAAATCTCTACTTCAATTCACTGCTTTTGCTTCCTCTGCTCCTTGACTGATGCTGCTCCTTACTTCTCTTTTTGCTACCTGTGTTCTCCGCTACTTTTCTTCTCTCTTTGCCTTATTGCTGTTTCAGGTGTTCCTTCTTTTCCATCTCCTTTGCCATCAATGACAACATTTCCAAAATAGGAATCCTCAAAGAAGGATGGATCATGCCCTAAAGGACATTGTCAATAAGGAATTAAAAATTTTTTTATGGGTAGAATTCACATATCCAATTTCTAATAGTAAGTGGGTCTCACCATTAGTTATTGTCCCAAAAATAATGGAGAATTGAGGGTGTATGTGGACTACAAGGGCTCAAAAAGGATACTAGGATGGACCATTTGTTGGCAATATGATGCTGAGTGTTGTCCTTGATGGCAACCCACTTGATGAAGATGATGGCAACCTACTTGATGAAGTTGTCCCTGATGGAATATGTATTGATGAACTTGTTAAATGATGTCAATCTGATGTATATACAATGAGAACAGAAGGTAATGATGGAAGGAATGTCAGTATGTGCCAGAACATGATGAAAAGAGTATGTCTCAAGGCATACGCGGATTTGTCTAGGACAGTAGCGACATCGTTGGGAAATAACGTGCTGCTTCCATGGAGGTACACTTAAATATGTAAAATCAGGGGTAACCATCAGCAGTATTGACCCATTGTATTGAGTAATGATTCGTCTATGTGACCTCGTCCAGGAATACCATCGAAAGTAATGTGGTTTTGGCTCATGGTATTGATAAAGGGTAAACCTATATAAGGAGAAGAAATTCATTGTGCAAATGGGGGCAAGGTGTCTGAGATTGAATGAATAATTCTCTCTAAAGTATATCTGAATGGAAAGGGTTACAGTTGAATGATAGATCTGAATGTATGATGCACCAATGAAGAAATGATGAAGAAGGGAATCTAGATCTGGAATGTATTTGTATCTGCTAGATCTGTTTATGGAATGATTAGATCTGAGATGAGACGAACATCTGTTTGAAGTAAAGGGTTAAATATGTGTGATGTATCTGTTCTGAAGAATTGCAATGACCTAAATGTTTGAAGAACTATATGCTAGTTCGCCGCAGAGGAAGCGCGTATATACGCGGGTTTGCTGAAGAGAAAGCGCGTATGGGCAGTAAAATTAGCTCTATAATATATACAGATGTATACACGGGTTTGTATGCATGAGGGCGCGTATATACGCCGGATCAGTGAAAGGAAAGCGCGTATGCAAACTAGGGTTTGCTGAAGTAAGGGGTATGAAATGTCTGATCTGTTTTGATGTGTTACTGCTATCTGTCAATGAGTTATATGGTTCAGTTTGATGTATGTTTGAGCTTAAATGTGTGGAGTGGGTCCAGTCTGAAAATACGATGAAATGTGGCCTGCAAGTTGTGCTATAAAGAAAGCTTTTGGATCCAGTGTGAAAATTGATGAAACGTGGTCCATGGGAGTGCTGAGGGTTGTAGCCTTCAGTCATGGGGTTGTAGCTCCCTTCCAGGTGAGGCTGGTAAACGAGAGCAGGGGGTCGTAGCTCCCTTCTAGGAGAGGCTGGTAAACGAGTCAGGGGGTTGGAGCTCTCTTCCAGGAGAGGCTGGTAAACGAGCGCAGGTGGGTGCCTGCGTACTGGTATGAGTCTGTGCCAGTACATAAGTTGTAAGATGTTTTCTTTATAATAAAATATTGAAGGCTGAGAAACGACAGCGGTGGTTTTCTCCCGACTTGGGTTTCCACCTAAAATCCTAGTGTTCATGTGTGATGCTTATGTGTGATGATTTATTCTGTTATTACTGCACATGTTTACTGTTAACTAAACATCAGAATAATGAATTTTGCATAGATCTAAGTAAAGATTTAATTGCATAATAAGATCTCTATGTATACGCGAGTTTAATGAAGGAGATCCGCGTGTATACGCTAGTTGGCTTCAACAAAGTAGCGTATGGGTTTTGAAGTAAGAAAAAGTAAAAAGTTTAGAGTAAGTCCTAAATACTGATTCACTCCCCCCTCTCAGTATTTTTCCCAACAATTGGTATCAGAGCTGGTCCTTCTGCAGAAGCTTGATCGCTTGAAGGAGATCCGTCACAATGGGAAAGACGCAAAAGAAGAAGGCTACTCAAGGAAAGGAGATATCTTAGAAAACATGTGCAGCAGAAAATGAAGAAGATGAAACAAGTATTGACTATTGTTCTAATGATTTTCTTCTTTGTGCAAGCAATGGTGAAGATAGTGAAAGTAATGCTTTTGATCTAGAAGAAGTTATCAAAGATCAACAAAGAATATTTAATGAAAAGGAATCTGCCTACAAAGATTTGGCCTCTAGACTGAAAAGGATGTACGATAATGTATCCAATCAAAGTAAAGGATTTGAAGCAGAAATCATCTCTCTAAAAGCAGATCTGGAAAAATCAAATAAGAAGAATAGAAGACTTGAAGCTGAAAACATCTCTCTGAAAGTAGATCTGGAAAAATCAAACAAGAAGAATGCAGGACTTGAAGCAGAAAACATCTCTCTGAAAGAAGATCTGGAAAAATCAAATAAGAAGACTGAAGAACTCTCACAAACTTTTGAAGAACAAGAAAATGGGTTGAAAGAAGAGATTCTAAATCTGAATGATCAAGTAGAAGAAGGAAGAAGGGTTGAAGAAAGTATGAAGAAGCAATGCCAAAGCTTGGAGGTTGAGGTAAATATTCTCAAAGGTAAATTAGAAGAAAAAGATAAATTGTTGAGGTTTCAAGATAGTACTAAGATTCTGGACAATATTCTTAGTAGTCAAAGGTCTCCTTCTAGTAAACTTGGTTTGGGTTTTCATGAAACGGTTAAAGGAGAATCTAGTTCACAAGGAGGTGCTAAAGATTCAAAGGATGACAAAGCAAAATCTGAAGTATTGAAAGAAACAAAAGGTTAACCGACAATGATGAAGTCTCAAAGGAAATATTTCAATATTGTTAAATGCTTTAAATTTCATAGTTATGGGCATGTTGCAGCAAATTGCAGAAGCAGAATGTTTCAGGCACATACAAACAAATTCTACACAGAAAGGTACTCTGGTTTCTTCAAAGGATATTGTTTTTCATGTAACAAGTATGGCCATAAAGCAGTTAATTGTAATAGAAGAAAGAATAGGAAAACTCATTATGATCCTTATGCTTACTTCTCTGGTCACATGAGATGTTATGCTTGTAACAAGTATGGACATGTGGAAAAAGAATGCAGGATGAACAGATATGAGAAATTGGATAAATTCCAGCACACAATTAGAAAGTTCAAGCAAATTTGGAAAAAGAAGGAGGACCAGTCAAAAACGTAGGGAATACTGATCCTACTGCAGTCATCAGCTTCCGAAGCTGACTTCTCTTAATGACTGCAGAAGTAATGTGAGATACATTATAGGGATTTGTAATGTATCATCACAGGGGGAGCGATGTATGAGGATTCTCATGGTTGTTTTGGTTATTCTGGTTATGATTATTTCTGACAGAGCATCTGATGTGAAGAAGATAGGTACATGAGGCATAAGTTCAGGGGGAGATGAAGGAAAGTGAAATTTTCAATGTATCACTTTCCATACGCGGGTTCGGTGAACTAAAGTCACGTATACACGCGAGTTCCAGCAGACACAGTCACGTATTCATTGATGATAAGAGAATTGGGATGACAACTGAAGATCAGGAGCAGAGGTTCAGGGGGAGCATCAGTCTGAGTATTAATGATTTTATTATTGGCACTGTTTCTGTTTATTTCTCAATGATGATGACATGTTACATGGTTTCTTATGATTATGAATGAGCCTTGCTTGCTTAAAAGTTTTCATTGCTTGCACACATGGATGAGATGGAAGTTTTATGATTCAGAGATTAGGACAGATCATGCAGAGATTGTTGCTGATAACTTGCTATTGAAAGAGCTTCAGGTTGCACAAGCTAAGGAGGAGCCTTGGTCATATGGAAAGGATACTTGGATGCACATTTTCAGGGGGAGCATTAGCCTTGCTGAGAATAATGCATTGTTGGCATTATGATGGTCTGCAATATGATCTCTCTCTTGAGGTCTTTCTGGTTATAGTCATAAAAATTCATACTTGTAATGAGATGAAAAGGTCATGATTGAGACCTATGATGTAAAATTGTAATTTTCAGTCATGTAAGGACTTGTTCAAATTTGTAAACCCACTTGGTTGGGTACTTGAGTCTCATATGTAAATCCACTTGGATGGATCTTTGATGTAAGTATGAGTCATTGGTGATAGGAAGGTCATAGAGTCATGTGCTTCATTGAAAAATATGTTTGTGGGTTCAGCATGAACTCAGGGGGAGCATGGTCACTTCAGTGTACATCAGATCTGCAAAGCGCTTCCTTCTACATGAGGAGAAAAACCTTGTGTTGGTGTTGATCCGCCCTTTGCCCTTGATGTCAAAGGGGGAGAGTGACATGGTGTTTGAATAAAGAGAAAGAATGGTGTCAAAAGTGACATGGTGTCATTGTATTCTTAATGTATCTATTTGTTGTGGTGATCAAACACCATCATGGTTGCCATCAAGTCCAAAGGGGGAGATTGTTGGCAATATGATGCTGAGTGTTGTCCTTGATGGCAACCCACTTGATGAAGATGATGGCAACCTACTTGATGAAGTTGTCCCTGATGGAATATGTATTGATGAACTTGTTAAATGATGTCAATCTGATTTATATACAATGAAAACAGAAGGTAATGATGGAAGGAATGTCAGTATGTGCCAGAACATGATGAAAAGAGTATGTCTCAAGGCATACGCGGATTTGTCTAGACAAAGTAGTGTATGCACCCAGGAAATAACGTGCCAAGTCGCGTATGGGAAAAAGCGCTCTAAATATGTAAAACCCGGGGTAACCACCATGGTATTGACCCATTGTATTGAGTAATGATTCGTCTATGTGACCCCGTCCAGGAATACCATCGAAATTACTGTGGTTTTGGCTCATGGTATTGATAAAGGGTAAACCTATATAAGGAGAAGAAATTCATTGTGCAAATAGGGGCAAGGTGTCTGAGCTTGAATCAATACTTCTCTCTGAAGTATATCTGAATGGAAAGGGTTACAGTTGAATGATAGATCTGAATGTATGATGCACCAATGAAGAAATGATGAAGAAGGGAATATAGATCTGGAATGTATTTGTATCTACTAGATCTGTTTATGGAATGATTAGATCTGAGATGAGGTGAACATCTGTCTGAAGTAAAGGGTTAAATCTGTGTGATGTATCTGTTCTGAAGAATTGCAATGACCTAAATGTCTGAAGAACTATACGCTAGTTCGCCGCAGAGGAAGCGCGTATATACGCAGGTTTGCTAAAGAGAAAGTGCGTATGGGCAGTAAAATTAGCTCTATAATATATACAGATGTATACGCGGGTTTGTATGCATGAGGGCACGTATATACGCCGGATCAGTGAAAGGAAAGCGCGTATGCAAACTAGGGTTTGCTGAAGTAAGGGGTATGAAATGTCTGATCTGTTCTGATGTGTTACTGCTATCTGTCAATGAGTTATATGGTTCAGTTTGATGTATGTTTGAGCTTAAATGTGTGGAGTGGGTCCAGTCTGAAAATATGATGAAATGTTGCCTGCAAGTTGTGCTATAAAGAAAGCTTTTGGATCCAGTGTGAAAATTGATGAAACGTGGTCCATGGAAGTGTTGAGGGTTGTAGCCTTCAGTCAGGGGGTTGTAGCTCCCTTCCAGGTGAGGCTGGTAAACGAGAGCAGGGGGTCGTAGCTCCCTTCTAGGAGAGGCTGGTAAACGAGTCAGGGGGTTGGAGCTCCCTTCCAGGAGAGGCTGGTAAACGAGCACAGGTGGGTGCCTGCGTACTGGTATGAGTCTGCGCCAGTACATAACTTGTAAGATGTTTTATTTATAATAAAATATTGAAGGCTGAGCAACGACAGCGGTGGTTTTCTCCCGACTTGGGTTTCCACCTAAAATCCTAGTGTTCATGTGTGATGCTTATGTGTGATGATTTATTCTGTTATTACTGCACATGTTTACTGTTAACTAAACATTAGAATAATGAATGTTGCATAGATCTAAGTAAAGATTTAGTTGCATAATAAGATCTCTGTGTATACGCGAGTTTAATGAAGGAGATCCGCGTGTATACGCTAGTTGGCTTCAACAAAGTAGCGTATGGGTTTTGAAGTAAGAAAAAGTAAAAAGTTTTGAGTAAGTCCTAAATACTGATTCACCCCCCCCTCTTAGTATTTTTACCAACACCATTTTCCCTTACGTTTCAGTGACAAAGTATTGGATGTCCTCACAAACAAAAAATACTTCTCCTTCCTCGATGGGTGTAGTGGGTATAATAAAATCTAAATTAGCTCCAAGGACCAATATAAGAACACCTTTTCATGTCCTTAGGTAATAGTTTCCTACAAGGTCCTTACCTTTTACTTCTATAATTCTCTTGAAACTTTATTGAGGGTTGTGCTAAGAATATTTTCAGATCTCATCCATGACACTATAGAAATATACATGAATGAATTCATACCTTATGATAATTCCTTTTAGTAATCCTTGAATAATATTGACAAGATATTCCAAAGGTGTGAAGAAATGAACCTCTCACTTAGCCATGAAAAATGCAATATTCTCATGAATGAAGGGTTTTTTCTAGTCACCATCTCTCTTATGGAGGAATACAATTAGGCCAAAGTAAAGTGAAAATTATTAAGAAATTTCCTACCCCACAAAAATGAGAAGAAGGAGAAAGCTTCCTTGGACATTTAGGAAACCATAGGAGGCTAATCAAATACTGTAGCAAACATGTCTTTCCTTTGTTCACTTTGTTGTTTAAGGATAGTGATTTTTGCTGGAAAACAGAATGTTAATTATTTGACCATATCAATGAAAATATCATAACAAACCCTATTTTGCAAGGCCCTAGGTAGGTAATTCCTTTCCTCATCCACACTAATGCATTATACAAGTAAATAAAGTTACTTTTAGGGAGAAAGAAGACATAATCTCATTTGCAATTTATTTAATCAACAATAATTTGTATGGTGCAAAGCTTAATCAAACTACCATAGATAGATAATTTCTTGTAGTGGTTTGCGCCATAAATTAGTTTAGACACTATGTCATTGGGTATCTAGTATTTGTGCAGATAGACCATGATACCATCATATACTTGATGAAAAAACCTGACATAAATGGTACAATATATAGACGAATTTTCTTATTGCAACAACTTGATCTCACCATACTTGACAAAACTAGTGCTGATATGCAATGTGGTTCTGGGAGTGCTGATCTATAAGCCCAAGTGATGGGAATAATCCCTCACCTTTTTCTCCAGATGAATTACTGAAGACAAGTTCCACCTTCCAAACTGATCTTCAGAAATCTGCAGATTTCTGAATATGAATGTTCTGCAGAAAGTAGAGAAGATATGTGGAACCAATGCCTGATGTAGAATGAAGAGAAATTCTCTTTCCAGAGCTACTCAAAGAAAGAGGTGGGGTTCCCGCCCGGTAACACCCTGTGCTAAACAAAACCTGCAATCTCTACTAAACAACCCAAGCACGTAGTGGAATGTCACATGACAATTCCAGATCTAAAAGATCATACATCAAAATAATCCAAGATGCCTTTCACCTTTTCCTTCATCTCCTTTATAATGTTTGAGCATTCCCAAGCCTTGGCGCTAATCCCAACTGTGCAGTCACATGTGGAAAAGATCCTCCAAGTGGGACTGCACTATTTGACCAAATCAACCAACAAGTCTAGGTGAAATGTACACCTCCTCCATCATGTGTGCTTCATTTGCACATGATCTTCCATCACTTGATCATGAATGCTCAATGATTCTTTGTTTGACATCTTCAAGATCTTAGTTGACTGAATCAACCCTCCATGATCTTTCTCATTAAATGAGACATGATCTCCAATCTCATTCACATTAGTAGTTGCTCAACTACATCATTTTGTAGATCTAGGCTTAATTAGTCCACATTCAAACACAAAAGTGGATCTTATTCATCTTTGGGGTTTGTGGGTCCCTCCACCCTTTTATTTACTTAATTCATTAAGAAAATTAAGGACTCTAATATTCCAAGTATGATGTTCAAATTTGGGAGTATTACATCAATTTATAGACGCATGTGATAAATGTGGTTGTGTAATGGGAAAGACTTCAAGAAAGATAACCATAGTCATGGTACCAACTGAAGGAGTTCCAAAATTTTGAGTATAATTGGTGAGCCCTGATATTGCACCAAGAATGCTGCAACTCCTATAGACTGCCCTACTTTACTTTATTAGCTCGGGGTTCGTACAAATTGGAGGTGACATGCTTTTGAACTCTACGAAAGGGAGCTACCTCTAGGGTTTCTGGATGAAGTATTCCACTCTTCTGAATTTGTGCCTAGGGCTACAAATGATTCAAATCCATTACTCTATTAGCAGGTAAAGAAATATTCTACAACAAGAAAGTACATCTAACTACTCTAAAATGAAATAAATCTACACATTAAGCTATGATAATAAATGGAAGCAAACTAGGCATCTCGCATGAAGTAAGTTGCTGAATTGAAATTGCATAAATGAAACTAAAATAATCACACTTTGTTGTGCCAAATGGATAAAGACACTCTGTCTACTCTATGTTCTATCTATCATGATTTTAATCATGCTGGTTAATCATGACCTAACTATGCTTGTAAATGCATTGTTTTTCAGCTAGGAGGAGAAAGCGCTAACATGGCTTATGGAAGGATTGAAGTCATGGGTGCAAGGTTTAAGGTGTCTGGGTGGTTTTGGTAGGTATGGATGAGGTGGATGGTGGTTTCCGGGCTTAAGGAGGGGCCCACTGGTGCTGCTATAGGTTTCCTATAGTGCTACAAGAAATATTCCGAGGGAAATCCGAGGTCAAAAATGTGTGAGAGAAGTGTAGGGAAGGTGGTGTGAAGGTGGGTTTGGATGAGTGGAAGGTGGCCCACCCCTTGGCCAAGCTCAAAACCTCTTGAGAGTTCTGTATTGCACCTCTAGGGTTTTCTCACGATGTTAAGATGAAAAATCTAAAAACAGAATTGAAGGAAATTTTGATGAACAAAAGGCTGATGAAGGGTGAGAAATGAAGCTGAATGTGTTGTTGAAGTCCTCCTTTGCCATGCTAC
Source organism: Pinus albicaulis (assembly GCA_034641835.2). Taxonomy (NCBI): domain Eukaryota; kingdom Viridiplantae; phylum Streptophyta; class Pinopsida; order Pinales; family Pinaceae; genus Pinus; species Pinus albicaulis. Next base: position 1,326,175,555 of record CM076583.1, read on the forward strand.
TTGAACCTGAAAGAAAACTACATGTTCATGCAATAAATATGGACAAATTCATGATAAAGGAAATGGAAAAGATGAGTTGAATTTGGAAAGAAAATATACTTTAGCTTACAAATAGAGATCTAACAAATCATTCTAAACATATTCATGGAACTACAACAAACTAACTATTCATTCCAAGAAATCATAAACTAAAAAGTAATTTTGGCCTGTGGAGAAGGTATACCCTCCTCAAGCTCCAATGAAAGTGATGAGAGAGGGAGGATTGACACACAACTTTATAAGTTTATAACCTATTCTACCAACATGTAAACAAGCTAAATCTACAGTAAAAGACAAATGGAAGTAAACTAAAAGCAATGAATTGAAATGCAAGAAAACTAGCTAAATACTCATAAGCAAAAGTAGCTAAAATGACATAAAAGTAAATAATGAATAGAAAAGGGAGACTAAGGCCAATGGATTGGGCCCTAACCCACAAGCCTAGCCCTTTGAAACTAGATCAATGAAGCACAATCTGAATACTCATTTTATTGCATAAGATAGTATCATTATATCAACATGAAAGTCTAAAAAACCTATTACAAGAGATAAGAGCCTATTAGATTCCTTCAAAGTTCGAATCGTAATGAGATTTTTCTCAACCCTATTTAACCTAAAGGGTAGCTACAAATAACTCCCTTAAAATTAGGTGATGTGTCCAGTTTGACTTCAAGTGAAGTGTACCTTTGGTGCACTTGATCTTTGATTTTGCTTGGATGCTTTTGATTTCGAGTTGTTGGATGGAATCTTGAGGATGCCTTGGCTGCCTTTGGGAGTTAAGGAGGTGGAAAGTCCTCCTAGAATGTCTCCTTGCTGTCTACTCTGAGTTTTAATGGAAAAACCTTCATAAAAAAATGCAATATCTTCATGATTTTCCTGCATTTAACTCATGTTAGGCATTCAAAGTATGACAATCCTTAATCACCATCTACAATAGAAAAATAAGACCATAATATAATTAAAATGAAAGAAAAATAGACTTAATAAGGAAAAAAGGTGACAATTTACCCCTCTTAATCTACTTAATGATGGAGCTTATCAATACTGATAATAAGAGAAATAAATCACGAAGCCTTGAATTATCCCTTTCCTCATTCCAATTTTTCCACCCCTCTGGCACACCTTTTACTTTAATGATTGTCTTTGTTTCTTGCATTTCTTGGGTGACCCTACTTGCTTTATGATTTTCCAATACCCCTTCAATATGTTTCAATTTGTTTATCATTAGGTTTGGGACATTCATAGGTTAGTTTATTTAGATAGAGCGTGAAATGCTTTGGAACTTGGTGATGCCTAATGAGGGGGGTAGAGCTCATGCTAGGATTTTTATCATACACTTATTACTTGTCCCATTCATATTTTTCATTCCTCATGATATTTCATTTGTGGATTTATATGCTTTTATCTCATCAATCTCTTAGGGTAGAGTTTTTGAGCCCCGACTCTATCGTTCCCAATGACCAATGACAATCAAACCAAAGAATTGAAGTGAATATAAGGGAGATATCGAAGGTAGTAAGTGTGGATCACCTTGGGTAGCTATATCAATTAACACCTCCTAATTTAGTGCCCCTTATAAATAGTGGAAGAAAAGGGCCTTAGGGGAAGTCACACTAGACTAAGGTAAAGGATAATCTCCCAAGTGAAGTATGGGAACAAGAGGATAATCAAGAGAATTAAATCAATCGGCCTAAATTTTGATCCATATTAGTATGTGCTTAACATTAAATGAAATAAAATAATTACATAAATGATTAGTGTACCTTTTGATAGATCAACCACCTTATTTTAAGAAGTATGCTAGGTGGGAGAGAGTGTTGAACAGATCATAGGTGGAGAGATATAAAGTAAAATGATTTGTCAGTCATCATAGTGTTGTTGCCTATCAAGTTGATAAAAGTGGAGACAAAATTTCTCCCAGGGGTTACCCAGTTTTTGGTGGGTAACATCTGGCTCCAACTTAGGGATATGTGCTGATCATAGAGAACATGATCCATGTGCTCTAATGAGGAGTGCATGAGAATCCTAGCAATCCCTTGTGGTCACAAACCTATTACCTATACAGTCAAAGTGTAACCAACTCCCTTCCACCCCCTTTCTTATGTTAAGGAATTTGTTACATGCTGTTTGACTCGATATCCAAGGTATGTTATGAATATGGTGTTAGCAACAAGACTTTTTTTTGTTGCTAGTTTGCAGAATTTAATCTGATACTTCCATTATGTTTAACTTGTCGAAAGTTTAAGGTGGTATCGAATTTACTTCAATCCAATTCCCATATCAAAATTTAAACTAATTTTAAGTTCTAACCTATTAACAGAGGCCACGTCATTGAACTATCCATGTGGAGCCCATGTGGCCTCCACGTGTACCTAAAAAATCAACATAATGGGACCCACTGGGTCAAGCCCACATCATGTCGGTTTCTTGTATTGTCGTCCACAACGTTTTAATGATTTGAATAGGGAAAGGGTAGTATGTAGCCAATGGTAAAGGTAGAAACAAGGTTCCACAATGGAATCCTAGCCAAGTTGACCAGACCTTCATCGACGCTCTTGTTATGTTATAGGGTGAAAAATTATTAGCGGTGGGTGGTAAAAGATGGGTGATGCATACAATTCCAACACTCCCAATTCCATTTGGACCCAACTATTTTCCCTTCCATCTATGTTGATTCATACTTGGCCATTGTATCAGCCTCACCTATGTTGTGAATACACTAGTTGCAACTAATGGCTAATAGATGATGGATGACCTTCACAACATAGTTCCATTTATTTAGGGTTTCACCAACACCCACTTTCACATGAATAAGGTTAAGCTCTCTGACTGCTTGCCAGTATTGATGGCATGGACATAGATAAAACAAAAATTGGGGTTAGAGTGTAATATAAGGCCCGATGCCTGAAGCCTTGAAGATTCATTTTTGTGGTTGTATGGTAACAAGGGGGCAACCTAAGATGTTGACTTCTGGGATATATGGCCCAAGGCTTGAAACTTGATTTCCCCTTAATTTTGATAAAATAACTAGTGTAGGGAATAAGTTAAAATATATACAATTTTCATTCATAGACCTTATAGATGAATCTAATTGCACAATGCACAATTTCTCATAGTTTGTGTTGACGTAATGAACACAATTTTTCAGATATGCATTGAAATTCATGAATATAGAGGAAGACATTCTAATCATGAATATAATAGCAAGCCATGGGGCTTAGGAATTCAATGCATTCATAAGAATTCAAATTCTTTTACTACGAACCATATAATAAGAAGCATCACAATTCATAAAAAAGATTATATAACCTATTCTCAGTTATTTGTGTCAATAAATTTTGTTATAAATTGAAGGAGACACTTCAAATCTCCACCCAACCATAGGTCAGCAACACTGTAATGTTTTTTGTATCTCACAACCACTGAGTTAGATCCAAAGTCGAAGGGTGTTAGCGTAAATTATTAATGCAAGTGTACAAAAAGAACTCACTTTAGTGTTGTATAAAAATCATCTCTAACAACAGAAATGCCTGCTTAACTTCCTTAGATATGCAAGTTGGAGTTGGAGGTGAGGTTTGTTCAACTTGTTGGCCGAGGACGAGGACTTGAAGGTTTATGATGTAGTTGTACTTATCTGAACTGGAAAAAATGATGGTGTTATGTAGGTATGGCAGAAATTAGGATCAACTAGCGTGAGAGAGATTTCGATGCTCTTCGGGTTGAGATCTAGGGGGATTTAGGTGGTACGAGGAGCACTTGTTAGATATGGGGTTCTAAATTTTTTTGAGAACACATTGATGAGGGCTACTAAGCCCTTACTATCAAGGATAGTGATCTATTGGGATCTAGACTAGGAGGCCTTTATGGTGCAGGGGCACAAGATTGAGCTTACCATCCAAGACATATATTTTTTGACCAGACTCCCACCACTAGGGGTGGTGGGAAACATATATCCAGTTTTACAGCATGGGTGGACTATATCAGAGTTCATGGAGCGCCATTGTAGATTGGATGCTCGTGCTAAAGGCAAGACCATTCCAATCAGTGATCTAGAGTGGCTAGAGACACGGGTTGTCATCGCAATAGTACTGCGAATCTTGGGCAACCATGCATTCCATCACATCACTGGGGGGCAGATGATGTTGGTAGAGAGTGTTTTGATTGGGACCTACTATGGGTGGTCCCATATGATGATGTCATCGGTGAAATGAAAGCTGTCGCTGTGAAAGCGATAGGTGAACCACGATTATGATTTTGGTATGGTTTTGTGCTCATTCTTCTTTGAGAATATCCCCACGCTCTGACCTCATGTGAAAATCTAGGATGTGGGCCCATGGGAGCCCAAGATTTGTCATTGGGGGAAGTTGTTGCAGAGAGGAGGCGACGTGAGATTCGAACGGTTGTTCGAACTCAATTTTTTCACACGCTGGGATCAGATGTCGCTATACATAGACGACTATCCATACAGTGGTATGAAATTTCAGGGGGACCTTGAATTTCCACTTTCGCCAGGTCAAGCATGGGGACCGGATGGTAAGTACAATTTTCTATATATTATGGTGCATCTAAAGTGTTTGGAATATGTATGTGGTACTGATTCATGACTTTTGGTATGCAGATATAGCACCGGTGAAGTCGACATGGTATATGGGATGATACACAGTACCAGGGGTTGCAGAATATAGTGGAACGAAAGGAGACCAGAGACCTGACTATGCGGCTCTGCTCGAGGATGCCCATTGCAGGTTTTAGTTGATGTTGACCGGTGTATCAGAGCATGGGTGGCATGATCTTGAGGACTAGTACATTGAGGGATGCATAGGGCTACCCTCTGAGTGGCGAGGGGTAATGCGGTACATGGCGATGGCCAAACAGGAAGTTCCAGATCTGCGAGCTAGTGGAGACGGGCCATATGCTCCGGACCCTCCAGATAATGATTAGATGTAGGGGCATGTGGTGCCCCCAAATTTTTTTTTTGTAACATGCTATGGGCATGTTCGATGTATTTAGAGTAGTGGACTCCAAAATTTTATGATTTTTTGATACATAATATGGATATGCATATTTTTATATATGACGAGTATATGGTTCACCATTTGTTTTATTATTTTCTTGTCTTAAATGCATGTGATAAGTGCCAATCTAGAATATTATTTTTAATGCTATCTACATAGTGATTTTGGGCCCTAGGTACATGAATGAATGTAATAGATTCGAATTCACGCACTAAGAGCTTCACTCGTAAATATATTCTAAAAAGGACATGGTTATTCACATGATACATGCCGTTTAATTGCATGACAAGCAACAAGGAATCTAAACGAACATGAATATGAAGGATGCGATGAGAAAGGGCATCGACTAACAAACCTATCACTACATCATATTCGACTTGGTTATTAGTGGTAGATCCTATGCATACACCATTGGATAGGACCAATGAATGCACAAGATTAAAAATGGCCCAAGCTTCCGAGGCTAGATTCTGGGAGAAGCGACTTGCCCCATCGAAATAGCTGATATACGGTGTGGATGATGGATCCATATGAAAGGTGCCACAAGGCAACAAATGAGATGATGATGAAAAATGCAAGCTACCTAAATGCAGGACAAAAATAAATACACGCATGTCAATGGGAAATGATATGAGTAAAATTTCTTGAGGTAAAGTGCATTTCGAGAGTTAGGAAGGAGTTGGCATTTGAAATCCTCTAGAAGGTATTCCCCCTTGCCCAAAAATTGGGTGAAAATGTAATGGCTAAAAGGTGGATGTGGATCGAATTTATGGGTTCGATGTAAGGGGTAATAGAACCAATCGACCTCACTATGGATGCAGTCTTTGGTCTCCACAACATGTTGGTCATGGGTTTGTTACAGAGGTAAGTACGCACTATGGTGCATATCATCCTAAGGAAAATCAAGGGTGATCATGGCTTCCATAATGTATTCATCAGAATGGAATATGAGAGGATTTTCATAAGGGAGACCACATGATGCGGTGGGGCTACGTGGCGCATCGTCATGAGAAATATGGTTCACATTCGCATCGCTACAGAGGGTAGACGAAGAGCTAGTACATGAAACATCTATTGATGTTGAGACGAAGGTGTTCGATGAAGGAGGTTCGACCGAAATAGAATGGGAAGCTCCAGAGGGGTCTTCAACCATGGATCTAATGGATGATGATAGATAGAGAATATCGACCGAAGAGTCTGTCACCTCGACATTAGGGGGAGGTATCACAATGGGTGCAAAAATGTACTCCATTCCTGCTGAAGAATAACTCACAAGTAGAGGAGTATATGATGCACTATGAGCGGCCTCTATTTCTCAAATTTCCTCAAGGGTATCGCGAAAGTCATTGAGACGGGGAAGATGATGAGAATAATGGCCATAAAGGTCGCACAAAACAGAAGGGTGGTTCATGCACAAAAAATTGAGTTTATTAGCTGAATCAAGTAAGATAACATGGACCTCTGGGATGTCAGACTCATGAAATATTTCATTGACCACAGGTTTGAGACGAGGAATATCAGGACAGTTAGGGGTGGCATGCCCAAAAACATCACACAAAGCACATAGAGGTGATGACTTTGGAGGCTTAGGAGGAGTTGGAGTTGTTTGGGAGGTCTTGTCCTTAGGTTCCTTATTTTTGGATTTGGCCCCCCTCACCAGATGCTTTCGCAAGAGGATTAGGTTCCTGTTGAGGTGGTTGTGGCACTAAAGCAAAGGGAGTGGTCATATCGACCGGTTGGATCGAGGTCAAAGTGGTATAAGGTTTGAGTTGACTAGGTGGAGTGTTTTCTGGGGGATCAATATAACATACTGGGATCCCCAAGGTCAAATTAGGTAGACTCAATGTAGCCATAACAGGCACCAAAAAGACTCTAGAGGGGGAGCTAAAAATGGTATCTAACCGGAAGGGTAATGGCCTAACGTAATGGATCCCAAATGGTTAAGGCTTGGGGGAACTATTCCTAGTTGAAAAATATTGGGATAGACACCAGCAGAAGAAGAAGGTCCTTGAGGAGAAGGTCTTGAAGTCTATTTTGAGTGAACAACAACTGGTTGCGAAGGCGCTGGCTGCTGGCCAGTCGAATCAGGTCACTTTTGGCTAGCCCAAGTAGCTTGCAACATGAAAACACTCGTTGATCTGGGCTTAGTGATAAGAGCGGGGGGGGGGGGGGGGGACCAGGGAATGAAGCATGTAAGGTGGAATATATATAGAGTCCTAGTGAAACATTGGTGAGAGGTGTGACTAATTGGTTATCGACCACCAAAGATATGATGGGCTCAGGGGAGGTCTCAGACTTAGGTTCATAATATGTCAACTAATTCATAGTGACAATCTTTCCATTATGGGGAAAACAAATGTTACGCTAACCACATATGCGACAGTTGACATCACATAGGTATAGCTATGACCCAAGAGGATATTGTAATCCAAGGGGGCGTCAATGACTTCTATGTCAATACAAAAAAGTGTGACAGGAAAATTGCGGAACATGCCAAGGGGTTGAGAAGGATGATTGTCCCATGCATGCAGAGTGATGGTGGATGGGGCCAAGTCGGGTGATCCGATCTTATTACAAACATAGGCGGAAATCCCATAGGTGGATGCGCCCTCATCAATGATACATCTCTAAACACCGGCATTACGAATCTTGACTAGTATTTTGAAGGCAGTGGATGAAGGTAACAGGCTATGTTATGACTTTTCAACATCAAAGACGATAAAACAATCATCTGAAGGATCCACAACACCCAAAGCAGATAGTATATCTTTTTGTTGTGATGGGCATGACTGGAGGACTTCCAGCGTTGCCATGGAAATATGCAACTGCACCAAGTCATCTACTTGTTGTAGAATGCATACATTTGATCATATTATTTAGAGAAGAAATTTTTAGGTAGGTTGCATTTATTTTGGAAGTTTTTTGGGATGTAGGCCTCAACTAAGGGACTAGTTAGGGTAATTTTTTTATCTAAAACCCCCTAAGATGAATGGGTACCCTATCACACTAGGAAGGCCATGGTTGGCTACAATAGATGCATACATCAACTATAGATTAGGAAACATAACCATTACCAATGGTCAATATCATAAACAAGTTGTCCTATGTACCATTTTCCAACCATTAATTGTGGTAGAAACCCCGATTTCAGTAGAAGAAGAATAAGAGGCCCCTCAAACCCCCTTTTATCCTTAATCACCATTGAAAAAAAAATCATACAACAAAAAATCTAATAAGGACACCTTTTCTGATTTATGCAAAATTTATATCTTTTTGCATTAAAATTTAATGGTTTAAATGAAAAAAATGGCCACAACTACCTGAAACTCATATTATTATAGAATGGGATCTATGGGAATACGTATTAAATGTTGAGATTGAATCAACAACAATTAAAACAACGGAAATAAACCCCTTTAAAAAACCCTATAAATGAACACTAGTTTCATTGATGAGGAGTAGAAATCACTAATTAACTTGAGAAAAAACCTATAAATTTTGCATGGGGAAACAAAGAAATGAAAGAGATCCATCCAAACATCTATACCCATCATATTTACATCACGAAAGACTAAAAATCCATTAGAAATACTCAAGGAAAGACGGATCATGCCCTAAAGGACATTGTCAATAAGGAATTACAAAATATTTTATGGGTAGAATTCACATATCCAATTTCTAATAGTAAGTGTGTCTCACCATTAGTTATTGTCCCAAAAATAAGGGAAAATTGAGGGTGTATGTGGACTAAAAGGGCTCAAAAAGGCTACTAGGATGGACCATTTTCCCTTACGTTTCATTGACAAAGTATTGGATGTCCTCACAAACAAAAAATACTTCTCCTTCCTTGATGGGTGTAGTGGGTATAATCAAATCTAAATAAGCTCCAAGGACCAATATAAGAACACCTTTTCATGTCCTTAGGTAATAGTTTCCTACAAGGTCCTTACCTTTTGCTTCTATAATTCTCTTGAAACTTTATTGAGGGTTGTGCTAAGAATATTTTCAGATCTCATCCATGACACTATAGAAATCTACATGAATGAATTCATACCTTATGATAACTCCTTTTATTAATCCTTGAATAATCTTGACAAAATATTCCGAATGTGTGAAGAAATGAACCTCTCACTTAGCCATGAAAAATGAAATATTCTCATGAATGAAGGGTTTTTATGGTCACCATCTCTTATGGAGGAATACAATTAGGCCAAGGTAAAGTGAACATTATTAAGAAATTTCCTACCCCACAAAAATGAGAAGAAGGAGAAAGCTTCCTTGGACATTTAGGAAACCATAGGAGGCTAATCAAATACTGTAGCAAACATGTCTTTCCTTTGTTCACTTTGTTGTTTAAGGATAGTGATTTTTGCTGGACAAAAGAATGTTAAGGATTTGACCATATCAATGAAAATATCATATCAAACGCTATTTTGCAAGGCCCTAGGTAGGGAATTCCTTTCCCCATCCACACTAATGCATTATACAAGTAAATACAGTTACTTTTAGGGAGAAAGAAGACACAATCTCATTTGCAATTTATTTCATCAACAATAATTTGTATGGTGCAAAGCTTAATCAAACTACCATAGATAAATAATCTCTTGTAGTGGTTTGTGCCATAAATTAGTTTAGACACTATGTCATTGGGTATCTAGTATTTGTGCACATAGACCATGCTACCATCATATACTTAATGACAAAACCTGACATAAATGGTATGATATATAGACAAATTTTATTATTGCAACAACTTGATCTCACGATACTTGACAAAACTACAAATCATAATGTTGTTGTAAATTTTATATCAAGGCTAATTAAAACTAAAGATTATGATGTGGTAGATGTTGATTTTCTAGATGAACACATTTTTTCAATTTCATTAGAGATCCCTTTAGTTTTCTTATATAACAAACTATATAGCAACATGGAGGTTTCCTTAACAATTTTTTTAGAATGAGAGATGCGGAATCATCAAGAAAAATGCCTTCCTTTACATGGATCAAGAGTTATTTGACCAAACTTGGGATAAGTCATATTTTTAGGTGGTATGTGGGAGAATACGAGTCTCATGAAATTCTCCATATATTTCATGATGAACCTTGTGGGGACCACTATTAAACAAAAATGAGATTCTACAAAATCTTGTAGGTTGGTTATTATTGGCATACCATCCATTGGTATGTTCATCAATATAACTCTTATTATGATGAATGCGAAAGGATGGGAAAGCCCACAAAAATAAATGAGATGTCGGTGTAGCCTCAAATTTTATTGGAGCCTTTTGATAAATGGTTCTCGAATTATGTGGGTCCCATTGACACTCCTTTAGATAAAAAGAAATAAATCTTGGTGTGCACTGATTACTTACCAAAGTGGGAAGAGGTGAAGGCAATGAAGGTAAAAATATAACAAAAGGTAGTTACGTTCTTATAGGAAAACATATTTTGAAGGTTTGGGTTCATAAGATAAATATTCATGGATCAAGGGACTCAATTCACCTCCAAACTCTTTAAGCATATAATGTAGTAGCATAATTTACACCATAGGGAATTTACTCCTTATCATCTTCAAGCAAATGGAAAAGTAGAAGTGACCAACAAAGAGTTAGAAAATGTATTTACTAAGATAATCAACATGAATAAAAAGGATTGGGAAAAGACGCTATTGAGGCTCTATAGGCATATAATATCACTTGGAATACCACCTATGGGTTCACATTCAATGAAATATTCTATGGTAAGAAAACAATGCTTCATATTGATATCACTAAGATAATAAACATGAATAAGAAGGATTGGGAAAAGACGCTATTGAGGCTCTATGGGCATATAATATCACTTGGAATACCGGCTATGGGTTCACATTCAATGAGATAGTCTATGGTAAGAAAATAATGCTTCATATTGATTTTGAATTTTCCACCTTTAAAACAATCTCTAACCTCAGTATGAACCTTTCCCTAGCCTAAAATAAGAGATTGCAATAGTTTAATACCTTGGATAAATATAGAATACAAGAATTATTGACATACTGATCTAGTTTGGTTACAAAGAAAGAGTTGGTATGCAAAAAACATTAAACCTAGAAACTTTAAAAAGAGTATTGGGAACTCCTACATGACTTAAGGTTAAAATATTCTAAAGGAAAATTGATGAAAATATGGCCCATAACTCTACAACATTGAAAAGTTCTATTAAAATGGCTTTGTAAAGATAAGAACGATAGATGAAGACTTCGTTCCCTTATTAGTATATGGATTCATGATCAATGCATACAATAGACCTTTTTCAAACAAAGAGTTTACAATCAATGTGAAAGAACATAATCTGGATGTGGTTGAGAGAAAATTGCTCTTAACCTATCCAAATGATTAAAAATACTTTAAAAGAAGGAGGAATGAGAGAAAAAAGAAAAAAACAATAAATACGCATGTGAAAACCCAAGAAATGCTATTTAAAGATTGAGTAAGTGAGACAGTTTAAATTAATGATTGGCATAGCCTTGAATTTAAAAAAAAATGGAGGAAACACTTTATTAAAATATCCATGGTTACCTCAAATATATTGTGAAAATGTGAGGTTAGGAATGTTGATTAGTGTGATTAGATGGGCATGATACATGAGTCAAGGTAGGTGTTTTTCCAACCAATTTCACCTCACATAATGTGAAGGGACAAAAATCTTGAAAGGTGATGGATTCATTTGGGATCAAACATATCGATATCAAAATCAAGCCATATAAAAAACCTGAAGATTTTGTAATGGAGGCATTATGAACATTTGCCACATTAACATGAGGATGGAATCTAAGAAGTGTTTTTTTCCCAAGAAGAAAATCTTATATTTTATATTTCGAGCTGAAATTAATATACCTTAGATGTGTCATAGATGCTACTGGAATTTGAGATTCTTGCTTCATGGTGCGACCTAGGAAAATATGCTTATAATCTTACAATATGAAACTTCATATTTTGTCTTAAAGAGGACTTGGAGTTTTTTAGCAACTAAAAAAAATAGATTTTACACCATTGTAAATTAGACAAAATATTTAAAACATAAAATTTTGTTATCTCTCATAATTAATTGTCCATCGAAATAGACTGTGAGTTTAGTTTTTCTATGAGTATTTCATCATTTAATTCGTCTTTATACATTCTACCCTCCAACAAAGTCAAATCCTCTTTTAACAATATATCTACTTTCTTATTGAAATATCTGTAAATATGACTAAAGGAAATATTTTGGAACTTTTGTTTGGCCTCATATAATATTTCCATAATTGGTAGTGACAACATGTTTTCTACCTTGTACCTTCCTTTTGTCCATTCAATGAATATTTAGAATCACCTAAAACTTGAAGATTGCTAATTCCTCTTTTAGGTAGGCCCATCAATTGTAATATCCCAAAAGGGAGAATGCAGTAATACTTCACACAATATAAGAACTTACAACAAGATAAACAATAAATCTTAAGTAGACATCAGAATATGAAAAAAGAGTTGAGCCATTTTATTGTATTAGAGATGATTCAGTTACATAAGTACAAAATATAGGTAGATCTAGCCAAAAATATGAGCTAGGATCACCCTAAAAACATGTATGCAACAGGTACAACGTAACTGGAGAGGCTCTGCAGCAAATACTGCACTGTTCCTTCAACAGATTATGAACATATAGCTACAGGCTGAAAAGGGAAATGCAAATATTCTCAAAACTGGAGCTCATATGATGCCAAGATTCAAGATCTGGTCAATGTGATGGATTCCCAAGATAACCCAGAGAGGATTTTCCAGATCTGCAACTTTGGAAAATCACCTCCCTAGGATTTGATCCTTGATCTGCTGGGAAATACAGATCTAAAGCTAGATCTGAAAAATAGATGGCTGAAATATGATATTAGATCAGATCTATGCTTGAAGGGCTGATCCCTTCTTCAGATCTATGAGCTAGAAGCTCTAGATCTAGATTCTCAATCCTCTAATGATGATTGCAGCTGCTGCAACACAACTGCCTCTAGAAACTGCACTGTGAGGGAGAGAGAGGCCTTCTGCCTACTGAAAAATGCTGCAATAAACTCCAGGCTGATGGTAAGACTAATGGCAATGTGAGGGAATGATCCCCACACATGATTTCTAGGTTAAATACTAGCAACTTCCTTCCTCCCTTTTGATCTGCAAGGTAGACAACGTAATTCCTAAAGGAAGTACTGCTGCTGGGAGGTCAATAAATTTTGGCCTAATTCCAGATCTGCAATGTGGCTCTGGGAGTGATGATATATAAGCCCAAGTGATGGGAATAATCCCTCACATTGTTCTCTAGTTGAAGTACTGAAGACAACTTCCACCTTCCAAACTGATCTTCAGAAATCTGCAGATCTCTGAATATGAATGTTCTGCAGAAAGTAGAGAAGAGATATGGCACCAATGCCTAATCTAGAATGAAGAGAAACCCTCTTTCTAGAGCTACTAAAAGAAAGAGGTGGGATTGCCGCCTGGGAACACCCTGTGCTAAACAACACCTGCAATCTTTGCTAAACAACCCAATAATGCAGTGGAATGTCACATGACAATTCCAGATCTAAAAGATCATACATCAAAATAATCCAAGATGCCTTTCACCTTTGCCTTCATCTCCTTTATAATGTTTGAGCCTTCCCAAGCCTTGGCCCTAATCTCAACTGCGCAGTTACATGTGGACAAGATCCTCCAAGTGGGACTGTACTGTTTGACCAAATCAACCAACAAGTCTAGGTGCAATGTACACCTCCTCCATCATGTGTGCTTCATTTGCACATGATCTTCCATCACTTGATCATGAATGCTCAATTATCCTTTGTTTGACATATTCAAGATCTTAGTTGACTGAATCAACCCTCCACGATATTTCTCATTAAATTAGACATGATATCCAATATCATTCACATTAGTAGTTTCTCAACTACCTCATTTTCCAGATCTAGGCTTAATTAGTCCACATTCACACACAAAAAGTGGATCTTATTCATCTTTGGGGTTTGTGGGTCCCTCCACCCTTTTATTTACTTAATTAATTAAGAAAATTAAGAACTCTAATATCCCAAGAATGATGTTCAAATTTGGGAATATTATAGCCCCCCCAAGAAAAATGTTGCTTGTCCTCAAGCAACCCAAAAGGTAGATGCACCAGCCATCTATTCCCATCCAAATGGCATGCACATAAGGAAGGCTTCTTCCATTTTCTGCAATATGTTATGCATGTTTGGTTCCATAGTTGTCTTTTATAAATATATGGGAAGACTTCGAACTGCATGGTTAGATGTCCTCCTCCCATCATGAAGCACAAAGTGACAATCACATGATGTCCAACAACATCATAAATACATGAGATACATAAAATAAGGTAGCTTTCTCCATAAAGGAAAAGCTTCATCATACAATACATTCCTCCATCCCATGTTTCATGAATTTGATTGAGCATTGTTATGCTCTCATTATTAGCCCTGTTGGCCTTATTGGATCCAAACTTCATCGTTCTAGCGTTATGCAAAAGAATAAGGGAAGGAGATATATGGGTAGACAAATATTTCAAAGCATATTCTCTTAAGAGTAACCACTGGAGTAAGGCCCTTTGCTGCCATCCTCCATCTCCTCCATGTAAGATGGACAAGCCCAACTCCCCCAAAAGCAACCAAAGCAACAAGAGATATTGCTGCTTTCTATCCTCCTCATGTGCATCATGAAGCAAAAGCATACTAATGGACATATGGAATGTCACATCAACCCAATACAAAGAAACACCATCAATGCACATCATGAGATCATTATGCCAAATTTTACACAATACAAAACACATAGACATAGGAGATGTCATGTGGCGGCCAAAATCTCTCAAGTGAAACCAAAATGAACATGCCTTCCTTTGCTGCAATTTATCATTGACACTCAAGGCATGATTCAGAAAATGATGAGCTATTGGGCGGTATCCATACTCACCCAAGAGCAGCCAGTGCAGCCATGCCTCCTTCATTTCATATGTGTTTTTAAAGGCATGGATTAGAAAAATAGGAGCCTTTTGAGAGTGACATAAATCTCCCAATGGCAACCAACGTAACCAAGCTTGATGGCCCATGTAAATTTGCAAGTGGTCATGTGACCCCTTGCTCATCATCCTCAT
This sequence comes from Pinus albicaulis, assembly GCA_034641835.2. Classification (NCBI taxonomy): domain Eukaryota; kingdom Viridiplantae; phylum Streptophyta; class Pinopsida; order Pinales; family Pinaceae; genus Pinus; species Pinus albicaulis. Next base: position 1,326,190,766 of record CM076583.1, read on the forward strand.
CCACTCACCCCAATATGGAAGATGAGTGATGTGGCGCAGAATCATGGTATCCTCCCTTTGTAGAATACCATCTTCCCCAAACTGTTGAAGAACTTTGAACTTCATGAAATTTTGAAATGCATCTCTAATGAGATCTCTTAATGAGATTCTCTCTCCACCAAAGGCCCTGCAAAACCAAAGAAGTTTTGGATTTGCTGTAAGTAGAAGTTTCACTTTGAGCAGTGAAATTCTCATTGAGAAAGTTTCATCTAGAAAGGAGAAAAAGTTTCTCATCTCAAGATGTCTACCCTTTTTCATCTTCATCTCCATTGCTTCATGATTGAAGCTACCTTCAGAATGCTCCAAGAATGATGAAGCCCCTTCTTTGTCACAACTACTTAGTGACAACGCTGTAGATTTGTAGGGTAATACATATGCTGTCTCAAAGTAAAGCACAATATTGATCTCATAATCAACCATTGTACATAGGATAATGCTAATCCCATTTTCTGAAACTCTACATCCCAACTCAAAGGGTTGAATGTAGCTCAACACTGATGAACAAGGATAGTTTTCAGTCTCCTCCTTGATTAGATCAAGGGTCCTCTGCGCTGTGATATGTCTCTGCTTCAAATCAGCATTTTGTTATAACCCTTAGTTATGCATTGGTCTTGAAACAATATGTGCTGAAATTCTATGCATACCTTGGATCAATTGATATGTGGGAACCTCTTGACAGAACACAAGAGTTTCTCCAACCGGGACAATAGTGCCTCCAACTGCTGGTAAGAATGATGTCCTCTTTTCTTCAAGCGTACCAGCACTGGTATCTTCCTCCTCCTTTTCATGCATCTCCCAAATCATGCATGGGACTCTATGTGTCAAGAGCTCAAGACTACCTTGCAAAGATGCAAGTGTCTCTTCTCTAGATATAAGTGCTTCTGCAGCAGGTGGTGAAAGTAGTGACCTCTTGTCCAGAGTGAAAAGATTGGCATTCTCCTTGGTTTCCTTGGGAGATGTCTCTTTGTAGCACATATTTGTCTTTTCGACATCAAAATTATTCCTCAACTTGTGAAAGAAATATGAATACTTGGTCACTTTTTCATGCTCTAGGTGCTCAAACCACCAATCTTTTGCTTCATCTAAGAGCTGAAGTTCTGCAATTTGAACAACCTCTTCTTCAGCCACAAGATGTAACTTGTGTTGGGCTGTGAATACGACCACTTTTTAACACTTATTTCATCCATTTTTACTCTTCTTTATCATGTCATTTATTATAATTTATCATATAAATCCATTTTATAATGATTTATGTTCTTATGGATGAATATTATTTCTTCTCCTTTATTTTTAATAAATTGATGATTATTATGCATAATTTTATCAATGATGCTTTATTAATATATTTTGTAACATCACTCACCATTTTAGCCTCCAAGATATTTTCCAGATTGAAGATTTGATCTCCAAATCATCATTAAATATTCCAACTCATACATTCGCTGGAATAAGAAGTGACAGTTTTGCAGTTGAGATTCCGGGAAAATGAAGAAGAATATGGAAAATCCGGAACATGGGTTTTGTCCATAACGGACCAAATTAACTTTTCTACAAAACGGTTTGCCCAAATTCGGATTTTATTGAGAGAAACACAGGGTTATTTGAGCATGATTTTCTCAGATTTGTTGTTGTGACCGTCCTTCAAATCTCAGCTGCAAAGCCAAATTCGCCTTGCTCTTGTTGAAAGATGGATGAAAATATATTTTCTGGTTGATGAATTTGTTGGGAAAAATCCAATATTGTTATGAGAGATCATGTTTGCTATTTAATTTCTCCTCTTTCTGATTATAAAAGGAGAGCATGTATTATGTATTGAAAAAAAATAACAATAGATGATTATTGAATTTCTCTTGTAACACTGTAATTCCTTGACTCTTGTGAGCAAAGAGCAACTGATGTAAAAGATATTCATGTTTGATTAATACAAAGAGGCGTTCTCGTTCTATTTCTCAAGCTCTGCAGTAGCCCAGCGACGTTTCACCGATGGTTGAGGGCCCGACCCTGGTGGAGCGATCCGCTGTTTGTATTTCTATTCTTTTATTTTTGTTGTGTAATAATTTCATTTAGATTTATTACGATTACAGAGTTATTTGATTTCTGTTGGATTGAATTCAAATTTGATGTATACATTAATGAATTTCACTGCTATTCTATCTTAGCAAGGATCATATTTACTATCTTATTCATCTTGCTATCTTTTATAAAGCGTTGTTATTCCATTGATTTATGATTCATTCCAATGAACTGTTTCATAGTCTTCGCTGTCGACAGGATTGGAGTATTGAGATTATTTGCCTGATTGCGTTAGAATTAGAATTGTTGTTCATATTGCTGTTCCATTTCTGTTTATTGTTTATTTCTGATTCATAGCTTCAGATTAGCAAATAGATGAGTTACAATTGGTATGCATAGGAATTACAAGCTGCTATTCCTTTCCAGATTTTGTTCCTTTCAGTTATTTTCATCAGCACGAAGATTGAGTTTGATTTCATTTCGATTGATTTAAGATCACCAACTGTAGAGGACACTGGTTATTGCTTCCAAGTTCCCAGATTGGTTATCTTGCATCGATTTCTAAGGGAAGGAGTTATTGCTACTGTATCCCTGATCGATGTTTTGTAGATTGGTTTAATTAAGGTTTCAGAGAATTTCCATTTATGTTACTGTAATTATAATACTGTACTACATCTCACACAACATTTCTCTTGGATGAATTGCTGTCTCAGACAGAGTACACTCTTGAAATAAAAAGTCGCTCCCGGATTGATAATTAATGTGAGATAAATAGGTGTTAAAAAGATACCTTTTATGCCTCAAAAAATTGAAAAATGAATCTAACTCCCTCCTCCAAGCCTTGACATTTCTTGAAAAAGATCCATCAAATGTAGGTAAATAGAATCTATTATGCCTCTTACTTTTATTGCTGCTATATGATCCTCTTTCTTCTTTAATCTGGAAGAATTGTTGGAGAGTTAGCTTCTCCTTGAAAGCTCCATACTGTGCTTTATACTCTTTAATATATAGAATTAGAGTCTCATGAGTCTCAGGTTCATTCATTTCTTCACTTCTATACCTCTCACCTTCCTCAAATAAAGTGGGCATAGTGGATCTATGAGAAGATCTAGGATTCTCCGGTCCTCTTTTCTTCTGATATGAAGTGACAGATTGATACATCCTCCATGATATATCACATCTATCTATTCTTCTTTCAATTCAAAAGATGAAGTGTCCACAAGCTGAGCCAAATATCATGCTTTCATACCACTGTAATATCCCAAAAGGGAGAATGTAGTAATACTTCATACAATATAAGAACTTACAACAAGATAAACAATAAATCTTAAGTACAAATTAGAATATGAAAAAAGAGCTGAGCCATTTTATTATATTGGAGATGATTTAGTTACACAAGTACATAATATAGGTAGATCTAGCCAAAAATATGAGCTAGGATCACCCTGAAAACATGTATGAAACATGTACAAGGTAACTGGAGAGGCTCTGCAACAAATAATGCGCTGTCCCTTCAGCAGAATATGAAGATATAGCTGTAGGCTGAAAAAGGAAATGCAGATCTACTCAAAACTATAGCTTAGACGATGCCAAGATTCAAGATCTGGCCAATGTGATGGATTCCCAAGATAACCCAGAATGGATTTTCCAGATCTGCAACTTTAGAAAATCACCTCCCTAGGATTTGATCCTTGATCTACTGGGAAATATAGATCTAAAGCTAGATCTCACAAATAGATTTCTAAAATATGATATCAGATCAGATCTATGCTTGAAGGGCTGATCCCTTCTTTAGACTTATGAGCTAGAAGCTTTAGATCTAGCTTCTCAATCCTCCAATGATGATTGCAGCTACTACAACACAACTGCCTCTAGAAACTGCGCTGTGAGGGAGAGAGAGGCCTTATTCTTGCTAAAAAATGTTGCAATAAAATCCAGGCTGATGGTAAGACTGATGGAAATGTGAGGGAATGATCCCTCACAGGATTTCTAGCTGAAATACTAGCAAATTCCTTCCTCCCTTTTGATCTGCAAGGTAGACAACGTAATTCCTAAAGGAAGTACTGCTGCTGGGAGGTCAATAACTTTTGGCCTGATGCCAGTTCTACAATGTGGCTCTGGGAGTGCTGATCTATAAGCCCAAGTGATGGGAATAATCCCTCACCTTATTCTCCAGCTGAAGTACTGAGGACAAATTCCACCTTCCAAACTGATCTTCAGAAATCTGCAGATTTCTGAATATGAATGTTCCGCAGAAAGTAGAGAAGAGATGTGGCACCAATGCCTAATCTAGAATGAAGAGAAATCCTCTTTCTAGAGCTACTTAAAGAAAGAGGTGGGATTCCCGCCCAAGAACACCATGTGCTAAACAACACCTGCAATCTCTGCTAAACAACCCAAGAATGCAGTGGAATGTCACATGAAAATTCTAGATCTAAAATATCATACATCAAAATAATCAAAGATGCCTTTCACCTTTGCCTTCATCTCCTTTATAATGTTTGAGCCTTCCCAAGCCTTGGCCCTAATCTCAACTGCGCAGTCACATGTGGAAAAGATCCTCCAAGTGGGACTGCGCTGTTTAACCAAATCAACCAAAAAGTCTAGGTGCAATGTACACCTCCTCCATCATGTGTGCTTCATTTGCACATGATCTTCCATCACTTGATCATGAATGCTCAATGATCCTTTGTTTGACATCTTCAAGATCTTAGTTGACTGAATCAACCCTCCATGATCTTTCTCATTAAATGAGACATGATCTCCAATCTCATTCACATTAGTAGTTTCTCAACTACCTCATTTTACAGATCTAGGCTTAATTAGTCCACATTCGCACACAAAAAGTGGATCTTATTCATATTTGGGGTTTGTGGGTCCCTCCACCCTTTTATTTACTTAATTCATTAAGAAAATTAAGGACTCTAATATTCCAAGTATGATGTTCAAATTTGGGAATATTATAGTCCCCCCCAGGAAAAATGTTGCTTGTCCTCAAGCAACTAAAAAGGTATATGCAACAACCATCTATTCCCCTCCAAATGACATCCACATAAGGAAGGCTTCTTCCATTTGCTGCAATATGTTATGCATGTTTGGTTCCATAGTTGTCTTTTAGAAATATATGGGAAGACTTCCAACTGCATGGTTAGATGTCCTCCTCCCATCATGAAGCACAAAGTGACAATCACATGATGTCCAACAACATCATAAATACATGAGACACATAAAATAAGGTAGCTTTCTCCATAAAGGAAAAGCTTCATCATACAATACATTCCTCCATCCCATGTTTCATGAATTTGATTGAGCATTGTTATGCTCTCATTATTAGCCCTGTTGGCCTTATTGGATCCAAACTTCATCATTCCAGCGTTATGCAAAAGAAGAAGGGAAGGAGCTATATGGGTAGACAAAGATGTCAAACCATATTCTCCTAAGAGTAACTACCGGAGTAAGGCCTGTTACACCAATTTTTTGGTCATCTAACTCATTATCATTAGATGAACCCAAGTACACCATGTAAGACCAATTTTACCCTAAGTAAAATTGCTTTCACCACGTAAAATAATATGTGTCTATATTTCCTTGTCATATTTAACCGAAAACAATGAAATTAATTAAATAAATCATTATTTATTTAATTATTTCCTAGGAATAAGTTATTCAAATCATTATTTAAATAATATTCGTAGTTAAATTTGACTAAATCATTTTTAAATAATTAAATAAATCATTATTTATTTAATTATATTCCCACCATCTCCCTAAAATAATAAATAAATCATTTATTTATTTATTGTTTATAAATAAAGGAATTGACCCAAGTCAAAAGACCTTTTTCCTCCAACAAATATAATAAAATATTCCTAAAGGGTGATTCTAGAATTTGATTAATAATATTTTATTCATGCACCGAGTTCTAGAACACCCCAATATTTTGTTATAAATAGAAGGGTTTTTCCCATTCATTAGTCACCTTCATTGCATTAAATCACACTAGATCTACTCTTGGTCACCATTTTCCATTTTTGCTTTATGAGCTCCCATTGAGTTTTATGTTTGTCAGGGTTTTCTACCTCAATAAGAGAGGAATTTTAGATCTGAAACATTGAGGACTTTCAAGAACCCATCCCATTGAGGAGAACTGGAAAACACCTTTCTTGTTTTCCTCTAAGGTGCCCCATTCTTTAATATAATATAAAACATTATTTTAAACACATTGTTATTGTCTTATCTATTGGATGCATGGAGCCATATTATATTTTATTTGCTTAATGTCTTTTGTGCTTAGATCTGGATTTGTGCAGCAGACTTAAAGATATTTTACAACCATAATTGATGTTAGGGATATTTGTTATGCGTAGCTAAAGTGATCTTTTACGACGAAAGATTCATACTAACAATTGGCGACTCCACACGGGTTTTATTTTGTGACCGCTGTTGTTTCATATATTCCTGCATATCCAGCTATTTCAGACCCTAGGGTTTCTCTTCCATTTTCTGTTTTTCCTATTTTTATGGTGCTTTCCACCTCTAAAACCCTCAAACAGTCAAATTTTTAACTTCCGTGTGTTTCTGGCCTTATTGCGCAGGTGACAGACATCAGCCGCAGCTGAGATGATAAATTTTTCTGGAATATGCCGCCGAGAGAGACGGATCTGCAGGTCACACTTATCGGCCCAAAAAGTGCGACCTAAGCATGAGGACACACTTTTCTGCCCCAAAACTGTGACCTGGACTGAAAATAGGTCAGAACCTGCAACCTGCACTTTTTCTGCAAATTTTCCAGTACTTTTTCTGGGTTTGTCTGAAGCTTCTGTCAGGGTTTTCCAGCCTCTGTTTCCGCCCGTTTAGACATGTTTCTGATCTGTTTCACTCAACTAAGTGGGAATCTTGCCCCTTAGGGCCCTAGTACCCTCCAATTTTTTTGGGATAGTTTTTGCTGTTTCATAAGTCTGAATTTCCAGAGTTTCAGCCTTATCGCTTTCAGATCTGATACCTTAGTTTCAGATCCCTTTAGATTAGCTCTTCTCCCTTTCAAATCACCTCATTTAGTTTTTTTTGGGTTCATTTCTAGGGCCACCTCCTTGTCCCTCCTCTTTTTAGCTGATCTCCTCCTTTTTAGCAGCAACCTTGCCTCTGCCTCTTTGCTGTTCTCTGCACCTCTTTTCAACAGATTTCCCCTTTAGATCCTTGTCCCTCCCGACCTTAGATCTATTGGCCTCTTTTTAGCGTGCTTTGCTTAGTTTTTCTCTCTTATAGACTAGTTTTGAGAGCCCCACCTTCTTGGGTTAGATTGATGCATTGGTAGCTGTTAATTTTCTGTTCTTTTAGTCTTATTTACTGCATATTTATTTTTAGTTGCGCAGCACACTTTTTCTTTTACTCTCAAAACGTCTGGGTTTAAACAATTAAAATTAACGCACGCCACACACTGACCCTAAGTGAAGAAGAGCTTGGTTAACACCGCTTGGCAAAGACTTTAAAATCAATTGTCACTGCACCCCTCCACCCTTGACCTCACTTGATTTTGTCCCTCCCTGCCCTTGTCATTTTTTCTTCTTCCCGTCATCAATTGCGCCCCCAAGGCGCTTCTCCCGGAGACTTTTTGGCCTTCACCCTCAGTTTCCGGTCGGTCGACTTCCTCTTTCTCATCATCCTCGAGTAAGTCCTCCCCCAAGTCCGCACTCCGACTCTTCCTCTGATTGTTTGGGTTCTCCCCCTACTTCTGGTTCTCCCTCTCTTACCTTCACCATGTCTAGTTCAGGACCTAGCCCTAACCCTAGTTCTACCGCTGGGTCCATTTCCAGTGGAACCACTATGGGACCTACCTCGACTGCCCCATTTCTCCCTTATATAGCCGGCCTCAGACTCCCCGACTTCAATCAGCTCATTAATGACCCTATTCGCCACGATGTTAGTTGGCCTGCTATGCCAACCAAGCTTCCCTCCGACATTCCCAAGTTCGAAGGCCTTGCTAGCGAAGATCCCTCCAACCATATCCGATCTTTCCACATGTGGTGTTCCTCCAATTCCATCACCGATGACTCCATCCGTCTTCGTTTGGTCCAACACACGCTTACCAACGAAGCTTCTAAATGGTATGTTGATTAAGCCACCTCTTCCCATACCACCTTTTCGACCATTTCCCAAGCCTTTTTATCCTATTTCCAGCTTCCTCTCCGATACGACACTGGCACTGAACTCTTAACCTCTTTTCATCAATCCTCTTCGACCCGCCTTTCCGCTCATGTCCAAGAATGGAGACAAAGACGGAGCCTGTGTCGCACCCCCCCCTTTGAAGATCAGGTTTACATGGACTGGTTCCTTCTCTCTCTCTTACCTCCCATTGGCAAATATGTCGCATCCCATTTTCCCCAAACCGAAGAAGCTTCCCTCCAAATCGCTTTGAAATATGACCTCATCTACGCCCAATCCGGTTATGTTTATACCGTCCTTCCTGACCTACCCAAGCCCGGTGGCCCTAATGCCTTGGGGGCATCTCACTCTGCTGATGGTATCGTTGGAGCCCTGTCACATACCTCTCCTCAACATCCTGTTGGCTATGGTTTCCCTCCAAAAGGGGCCAGCCCCTCTGGCACGTTCCCCCCTCCAGGTAACATGTATCCAGGATACGACATGCCTCCTTTTGCCCACCCTCCTGCTTACCTCAATGTTGCCCATCTTACCCCATATCCGTACCTACAACCTGGTGTCCCAGCTCCTCCAGCATTTGGACCTCCCACTCCTTTGCCTTCTCCACCCACGCAACCGCACCTACTACCCCCTCTAGGGCAAGTATTTGCACAGCAGGGGGCACCTAATTTTCTTCCTTCTCAAAGAAAGAGAAAAGGCAATCAATCCGCTTCTAGTAATCATGGATCCAATCCTTCCAGTATTGACCCTACCATTGCCAACTAGCCACAGGGCTCCCAGCCCAAGCCGGACAGGCCGCTTCGCACCAATAAGCCCTGTTAATGTTGTGGTGTTTATGGTAATTGCACTCACGATTGTCCCTTATTACCACAAATGCGGCAGATGTTGGAGTCCTAGGCCACTGTACGAGGACAACACTCCTCCCCTACTATCCCTCCCAATCCAGCTACTTCTCAACCTGCTGTGTTTACTGATCCTTTCCCTCAACAAGGATTCGTGGCCACTCAACCGCCTCATGCCCCAGTAACCACTCAACCTTCCCCTCCTGGTTCCTCCGAATACCAGATTCTCATGATGGCCTCTGACCAACCACTCATCGTCGACCTTAACCTTCAAACCCGGTCCCGTCAGTATTCCACACCTCCCATTCCGTATGTCTCCGAGTCCCCATCTCCAGGTCTTACAGAGCCTCTATCGACACCTAATGGTTCCTTGCAACTCCCTCCGCCCAAAGCTAAGGTTCATCCCAGGACTCCTAAGGGACCATTACACCGAAATGCTGCCTTTGGTCGGGCTGCCCACTCCTACAGCATAGTAGATGATCTGGCGCAATATCCTGCTGCCATTTCAACACTGGAACTCCTCCAGTCGTGTCCTTCCCAAAAGAAGGCTCTACTATCTACCGTGGGTGCTGTAGATCTTGCTGATGACCAATTGATTGTTTTCGACGCGCGTCAGTCAGAACATCCCCCTTGTTCCTCCTTCCATTGCTTTCCAAATGCTCGTCAAAATCCGTAATGCCACTGTCGCTCGGTGTATTATTGATGAGGGGGCATCCACCTGTGTGATGTCCACTTTGGTTTGGAAACAACTTGGATCCCCTGAGCTGGCCCCTTCCACAATCACCCTTCGTGCGTGGGATGGCCATGCCTCCCAGCCCATTGGCCTCTTTCGTAATTTTCCTATCACCCTTGTAGGAAAAACTGTTTGTGTCGACGTTGAAGTTATCGACGCCCCTCTTAACTACAACATTATTTTGCGGTGTAGTTACACCTATGCCATGTCTGCCATCCCATCCACAGTCTACTGCAAGATATTCTTCCCTCATAATGGCAAGATTATCACCATTGACTAGTTGACCTACCATGAACCAAAATCTCAGCCCTCCCCTGAGTCCACCATCTCTACTGTCACCAATAAACCAACTGTTGATTCTTTGACCAGTGTTTCTCCTGGCGTCTATAAAGACTCCTCCTTGCTTGGAAAATTTTTAGACCTTCTTCCCGTACCCGATCCTAGCATGGAAAATGTTTGCATGATGCAATATTATTGGGCTGACCTTGCACAGCCCATCTTGGCTAGTAAGAAAACGCACCCTCACCCAACTCCACCAGCTCTTAGCCCTTCGCCCCCGCTAGCCCACCTTCTTCCTTCAGAATCTCCTTCCCCGAACATTCCTCCTGGCCATTTTCCTGCTGGTCAGATTCCTTTCCTTGCTCCCCCTCCTGGCACTCATTTCGTCCCTATCTTGGCTACCCTATCCCTCCCCAACTTGACCTTGGGCATACCCGTCTGGTACCTAGACCCCCCAGCCCCTACCATGCCTGGCCAACCCAAAAATTATCTTGCTTTGACCCCGGTTCAACCGATACCCATGGCTTCTCCCGCTGCACCTGTACCTCAGTCCCCTCATCAAGAACCACCCCCTATGGCGACCATGTCAGGTGCCACTATCCAAGCTCGCAGGGGGGCATCCAAGGACAAAGACGCCCTGACAACTTCTGCCCCTTCTCGACCTCCAAGGCATCCCATTCAGTGTGCTTTGTGCGATGTTGTCGGACATGCTACCCATACTTGCCCTGAATTACCACATCTCAAAACCATGGTCAATGAGACGTTTCTCGAATCTTCTCTTCCTGAAGTCTCTGTCACCCTACCTGATTCTCTTCCTAAACTTAAACACTTGCGCACCAATCACCCTTGTTCTTTGTGCGATTTCCATGGACATTACACCCATCTTTGTCCCCACCTTGACGAGTATCGTGCTTCTTTAGCCGCATACCTCCAATTCAAAGCCACACTTGCCCATCATCCTTCTTCCCTACCACCAGACCCCCTGTCTCCCCCGATTACCATTCCTCATCTTGATACTGAAATGACCGAAACTTTAGCCACTATTTTCTACTTTTTCTTATCCCTGCGTTTCCCGGCACCCGACCCCTTAGTGCCTTCCCCCGCTGGTTTTCTCAACCACTCATTTTTTCGCTCTGCTGTCACCCCTCATGCTGACACACACGTGAGCCTTCCCCCTCCAAATCAGGTGTCTCATATTTCTACCTCCTCAGATCCTCCTCTTCCTCCCACCCTTCCCATCTTTCAGACCGATGAAGACATCATGGAAGCCATGACCGCACCTGATTTTCCATGGGACGAAATGCACCATCATGCATACTTCCTACCACCCCAGTCCCATGACCAATATGCCCTCGAATCTAAAGACTTCATTTCCGATAAAGTTGATTGGTTCAAAAACCCCATCCCTGCACCTGACGCTTTCGAAGAAGGAAATATGGCTAATATCTCTCCTACCATCAAAATAGACATTTCTGTCAAACCAGGTATTGAAGAACATATCACCATGGGTGCCCAATGCACTCCGGAAGAAATTGAAGCCTACACCAAACTCTTCAAAGAATTCCGTGATATTTTCACTTGGTCCTACTCAGAAATGCCCGGACTCGATCCTGCCATTGTCGAACATCACATCGACACATGGCCTGATGCCATTCCAGTCCGTCAAAAGTTGAGACCCATTCATCCTTCTAGATGCGAAGCCATCAAAGCTGAAATCGATAAGCTCCGGCAGGCTGGTTTCATTTACCCCATTGAATATACCACTTGGGTGTCTAACCCAGTTCCCGTCCTCAAAAAACAAGGCACCATTCGTGTTTGCACCGACTTTCGCGATCTGAACAAAGCTTGTCCCAAAGACAACTTCCCCACACCATTTATTTATCAAATCATAGATGAGTGTGCGGGGCACGAGATTCTCTCCTTTATGGATGGCTTCTCTGGATACAACCAAATTGTTATCTGTCGTGCTGATCAACTTAAAACCGCATTCATTAGTCCGTGGGGAACTTTCGCATACCGAGTCATGCCATTTGGCCTTAAAAATGTCGGCGCCACCTTTCAACAAGCCATGTCTTATTGTTTCCATGACTTAGCCCATATTATCCTTGCCTATTTAGACGACCTTACTGCACGTTCTAAACATCGGGCGAAACACCTTCATGACCTGCGTACCATTTTTCTCCGATGCCGCAAGTATAATATTCGCCTTAACCCATTGAATTGTGTCTTCTGTGTTCCCGCCGGTTGTCTCCTCGGCTTCATCGTGTCAAAAGACGGGATAACTCTCGACCCTTTGAAGGTTCAAGCCATTCTTGAACTTCCTATGCCTTGTACCTTATGCCAGCTTCAAAGTCTCCAAGGCAAAGCTAATTTTCTTCACCGATTCATTCCTGACTACACCACTACCGCCCATGGTTTTCTTAGAATTATTCGATCTCACACCCCTTTTGTTTGGGATACATATGCTCACAAGTCTTTTGACGCCCTCAAGTATGCTCTCACATCCGCTCCCTTGATCCATCCCCCTGACTTTGATCGAGATTTCATCCTATACATCTCCGCTTCCACCTATTTGGTTGCTGGTGTCCTTATCCAGGAGGATGATAACGGTCGAACATGTGATCTATTATGTCAGTAAGAACCTTGTCGGTCCACCTGTGTCCTACTCGAATGAAGAAAAATTAGCACTAGCTGTCATGTTCTCGGTCCAAAAACTGCGTCATTATATCCTCATGCGTTCCACCAAGGTTGTGAATGATTCCAACCCCATGGCTTTCCTATTGAGTCGCCGCATCCTCAATGGGAAGTACGCCCGTTGGGTCGTTATCCTCCAAGAATTCGACCTTGAATTTGTCACCCAAAAAAGTAAGAAAGGTTTAGTTCTCGCTGAACTCATTTCTGATTTGCCTACCAGAATGCAAGATACTCCAATTAATGATGCTCTTCCCGATGAACATTTGTTTTCCATCACCACCGACGATCCTTGGTACGGTGACATCCTTACTTACTTATGAACCCAAAAGTTCGCCCTTCATCTTGATCGTGATGCTCGACGACGTATCTGACACTAAGCCTCTCACGACCTTCTAATCGGCGATGACCTTTATCATCGCGGAGTAGATACTGTACTTCGTTGCTGCCTCACACACGCTGAAGCTGAGCAAGTCATCAATGCCTGTCATAGCGGCGCTTGTGGTGGCCACCTCTCCAGCCTCGCCACCGCCCAAAAAATCATGCGTGCTGGGTATTTTTGGCCTTCTCTCTTCAGTGATTGCATTGAAGCAGTCAAACACTGTTCCAATTGCCAACATTTCGCCCCCAAGGCGCGAGCTCCTCCTGCTCCTCTCCATCATGTCGTCACCACCGGTCCTTTTTGTAAATGGGCCATCGACTTTATGGAATGTCGACCTCCATCTACTAGTAACCACAAATATATGATCGTGGCGGTTGACTATTTCACTAAATGGGCCGAAGCTATGCCAACGTTTAACAATACGGCTGCCACTGCAGCCCTCTTTTTCTTTAACCATGTCATTGCTCGATTCGTAGTTCCAAAATAGTTAGTCTCGGACCATGGTCGACATTTCAAAGATCATATTTGGCAGGAGCTATCCTCCCTATTGGGTTTCGAGCACCAATATTCATCTTCTTATTACCCCCAAGGTAATGGCCAAGTTGAAGCGGTCAACAAAATTCTTAAGACCATGCTTCAACGAACGGTGAATAAGGACAAAACCAATTGGCATCTCATGATCTTCCCTGCTTTGTGGGCTTATCGTACTTCTGTTAAAACCGCCACCAGTTTCACTCCTTTCCACCTTGTCTTTGGTGAGGAGGCAGTCTTACCAATCGAATGTGAAATCCATTCCCTTCACTTAGCCGTCAAACTTCTCCCTGATACCCAACCTCTAGAACAACGACTCATCATGCTTGAGCGTGCCTCTGAAGACCGTCATGTTGCACTACAAACTCTTGAAGCGACCAAAAAGCGCACCAAAGCTCAGTATGACCGAAAATTCCACCCTCGTACCTTTCATGAAGGTGACCTTGTTCTAGTATATGACCAGGCCCATGATACCCTCGGTCATGGGAAGTTCGACTCATTATGGCTAGGTCCTTACATTATCAGTAAAGACCTTGGTAAGGGGGCATATCTTTTAGAGGACTTTGAAGGCCAAATCCTTCCTAATCCTCGCAATGCACTCTATCTTAAGAGATATTTCCCTTAGCATTTCCCATTCGAGATGCATGTTTTATTTTCTTCTATATAGCCATCACCTGTTTGTTTTGCATTTCGCTACTTCACCAGGACACCTGTTATCCACGAAGCCTTACATCACCTCCCCTAAAAATCAGATTTTCTCACTTACAACACGTCATTGGGGGCACCACCTTGCCTCCATACTCATTCCTGTTTGTGTCAATTTCCGTCATGAGATACCATTTTGTACTCATGTTTTTTATGATCCCCTTTGGGTCACCCCCCCATTTCATTATCATCACTACTGTTCATCTATTCTTCGCTCTACTATTTTCCCTTGTGCCTTAGTTGAGGTTCCCTTATTTCCTCACCTATGGCAGACCTACTTCTGTCGACATCAGCTCATTTACTCTAGAAGCCAGGTCTGGGGGGCAGTGTACCTTGGTTCGATCTCTTATCAGCATGATCGTGATCTATACACTTGATGATCCAGTGATGCAGCATCAGCTATTGGTGATTCTCGGGCATGTGTGAGATGTCTCAACCCTCATGAGGGGGTGGCTCTGCAGGTAGCCCCCCACATGCCCGGATGACTTCTTCATTCCCGCCCTTGATGCAGCTCCTCTCATTTGATGATATCGGCCTCATCCGCTCGTAGCGCCTCTTATATTCGCATATATCATTCAGATTTTGTGAGCCCTTCCCCGTGTGTAGGGCGAATTTGGGTATATTTGTATCTCATGTACTAAAATATTCTTGTATAAGTCCTGACGATTATTCCAGGCATCGCATGTATGTGGGAACCATCATTTTATTTATCAGGCTCATGCTTAGGCCAACACATGCTTCATTCTTGTGTTCCGTGGTTTTCTGGGCACCTTATTTTTTGTACTATTTTATCGGCGGGCATAGGTATGCCTCCCTCGCCGCCTTTAACACTGGTACTACTTCATCACCTAGAGACTTGTTGCACCTGTAAGTCTCGTCTCCTCCGGGTCTAGTCCTTTAGCACATTAGACTACCTTACATTTCTTTCTCTCATTTCCCTCATGATGCCTAGTGATTGAGTTCTTACAACCTACTTCGGTCATACGATTTTCTCCTAACACTCGTACGTTGGGGGGCAATCTGTTACACCAATTTTTTGGTCATCTAACTCATTATCATTAGATGAACCCAAGTACACCATGTAAGACCAATTTTACCCTAAGTAAAATTGATTTCACCACGTAAAATAATATGTGTCTATATTTCCTGGTCATATTTAACCCAAAACAAGGAAATTAATTAAATAAATCATTATTTATTGAATACTTCCCTAGGAATAAGTTATTCAAATCATTATTTAAATAATATTCCTAGTTAAATTTGACTAAATCATTTTCTTTTAAATAATTAAATAAATCATTATTTATTTAATTATATTCCCACCATCTCCCTAAAATAATAAATAAATCATTTATTTATTTATTTTTTATAAATGAAGGAATTGACCCAAGTCAAAAGACCTTTCCCTCCAACAAATATAATAAAATATTCCTAAAGGGTGATTCCAGAATTTGATTAATAATATTTTATTCATGCACGAAGTTCTAGAACACCCCAATATTTTGTTATAAATATACAAGGGTTTTTCCATTCATTAGTCACCTTCTATCAGACATCACACTAGATCTACTCTTGGTCACCATTTTCCATTTTTGCTTTATGAGCTCCCATTGAGTTCTATGTTTGTCAGGGTTTTCTACACAATAAGAGAGAGAAATTTTAGATCTGAAAAACTGAGGACTTTCAAGAACCCATCCCATTGAGGAGAACCAGAAAAAACCTTTCTTGTTTTCCTCCTAGGTGCCCCATTCTTTAATATAATATAAAACATTATTTTAAACACATTTTTCTTGTCTTGTCTATTGGATGCATGGAGCCATATTATAATCTGCTTAATGTCTTTTGTGCTTAGATCTGGATTTGTGTAGCAGACTTAAAGATATTTTGCAGCCATAATTGATGTTAGGGCTATTTTTTATGTGTAGCTGAAGTGATATTTTACAACGAAAGATTCATACTAACAAGGCCCTTTCCTGCAATCCTCCATCTCCTCCATGTAAGATGGACAAGCCCAACTCCCCCAAAAGCAACCAAAGCAACAAGAGATCTTGCTGCTTTCTATCCTCCTCATGTGCATCATGAAGAAAAAACATACTAATGGACATATGGAATGTCACATCAGCCCAATACAAAGAAACATCATCAATGCACATCATGAGATCATTATGCCAAATTTTACGCAATACAAAACACATAGACATAGGAGATGTCATGTGGTGGCCAAACTCTCTCAAGTGAAACCAAAATGAACATGCCTTCATTTGTTGCAATTTATCATTGACACAAAAGGCATGATTCAGAAAATGATGAGCTATTGGGTGGTATCCATACTCTCCCAAGAGCAGCAAGCGCAGCCATGCCTCCTTCTTCATTTCATATGTGTTTTTCAAGGCATGGATCAGAAAAATAGGAGCCTTTGGAGAGTGACAAAAATCTCCCAATGGAAACCAACGTAAACAAGCTTGCTGGCCCATGTAAATCTGAAAGTGGTCATGTGACCCCTTGCTCATCATCCTCATCCACTCACCTCAATATGGAAGATGAGTGATGCGTTGCAGAATCATGGTATCCTCCCTTTGTAGAATACCATCTTCCCCAAATTTTTGAAGAACTTTGCACTTCATGAAATGTTGAAATGCATCTCTAATGAGATCTCTTAATAAGATTCTCTCTCCATCAAAGGCCCTCCAAAACCAAAGAATTTTTGGATTTGCTGTAAGTAGAAGTTTCTCTTTGAGAAGTTGTAATGTTCCAAAATTTTCATGAAGTTAATTGGAACATTAATTTTTTTCATATCATCTAGGAGGTGAATAAAATGGGTGAGGAGACCCATGAGTAGGAATAAAATCCCTCATAGTGTGAAAGGGATCTATGGAGTAGCTTTATTTTGCACCTTCCATTGTGAAAAGGGGCAATTGCATGAGGACAAGGTCAAGTTTGACCAAGTCAACAACGCTGCCTAAGAGGGTGTGGCTTGCTTGGGAAGACAACATAGTTTGAGAGGGAGAAATATTCCTTGTGGAAGAAACCCTAATGTGTGGGGTCCAGGGCAAAGAGAAATTCACTTGCATAAAAGGAGGAGGAGGTAGCCATAGTGAGACATGCTTGAGTATATTGATTTTGGTCTGGAAGACTATTTGCATTCTCCGGCTGTTTAGCTGAGTTGCAGTGCTATTTAGCACGAGGGATTCCTGTTTAGGATTTCATCTCCTTTTTGAGAGGCCTCTTGAAGGATTTCACTTCATTTCTCCACATCTTGGCTCAAGGCCAAAGCCACTTCCTTCAATCACTGTTTTATTTCTGCTGAAGTATAACGTAGTGTTGCTGGGTGTTGCAGTGGAGGGTTCCACAACACCATTCCTTGGCTCATATTTCAGAGTAGGGAGATTCTATTCCTCAGGAAGGTTAGTGAGGAAGGTTTTCAGAGCTGATTTTCATATCTTGACATCAGGCCAAGCATCTCCCATCATCAACAATGCAGTCCCTTCTCCATACTGCGTTTTTTCAGTGTGTATCTGCAGTGGGGGTTTGCACCACTATTTTGGAGGGTAAGATCTTCAGTGTTAGGATCAGCCTATCACTTGAGAGATCTGTTGGAGGAGGCCTATTTCAGATTGAGCTTCATCTTCAGCCATCTCCAGTCATTTTCTGAGTTGCAGTTGCTACCCAGCAACTCCGACATTTCTGCAGATTTTCCATTTGTACATGTATTACAGCCAATACTTCTAAGGATTGTTGTACCATCGTTTTGAGGGGTTGAGGGCTTTCTCCCACACTTTTCTTGAGATATTATTGTCATATAATTCTGTTATCATTTATTATGTTGCAGTGCCTCATATAAACTGCACTGTATAGCCTTGTGTAAAGCCTGTGTAGCAGTGTTCTCCAATTTCTTATACATGTTCTGTTGAGGCTCTCATTGCCTAGCTTGAGTGATTGATTCCTCAAAGCATTGTATACATTTGCTGCTATATTATACATTTTTTGGATATTCATATCTTCATGTGTTCTACGTTATAGAAATAACGTTGTTATTCCATTGTGTGTTCATACATTGTTGCAGTCCCTTCATCGGGCACTTTATGAAGACAACTAGGTGTGGGAGATATGTTTAACCCACCTAGAGGGATTTATTTTGAGCCACCTCTTGTATTTTAGTCTTAGATACATCAATCTAAGGGATCCAGGTCTTGGTTTCAAATCCTGTAGTAGCCATTCCTGGAAAATGCGTTTTCCAGTCTTGCCTTGCTAGCTGTTCCAGATTTGGAATATTACAACAGTGAAATTCTCATTGAGAAAGTGTCATCTAGAAAGGAGAAAAAGTTTCTCATCTCAATATGTCTACCCTTTGTAATATTCATCTCCATTTCTTCATGATTGAAGCTACTGTTGAGTCTCAAATCTGCATCTTTCTTATACACCTTTCGAAACCTTTTTCATTCACCTGGACCTTCTCAGTCACCAATATCATTGCATATTAATTGTAAAAGAGATTTTAAAGTGGTTTTTAACTATGTTTTGTGTCTGCTGTTTGATTTATATTTTTGCTCATTTAGCTGCGGAATCTTGTCACTTTCCGCAGCTGCTGCAACTTTCCGCAGCCATTTTTTCAAAGTCTATGTTGCAGGTGTCTTCAGGAAAATCGGGCCACATGGGCAAGTTAAAAATGACGTGGACATGGATTGTGTCCTATTGGCTCGGTCGAATTCATCTAAGAAGGCTGTGGTCAAAGGTGGCCAAGTGGTGGTCAACCGTAGAGTCCCACGGTGACAGAACTCTGTTTCTCATCACGTGGAGATTTGCGTGGCCGTTTCTAAAACGCGGGAGACACATCAACACCTGTAAATGGCTTCATAAGCCGAATCCAACATCCACTCTCCATAGATTTAATCCTCACGGCGGCCATGATGCTAGATCTCTCGACGTGATGGTTCACGTGTCTTCTACCAGCGCAGAATTTAGGGAATTTGTTATATCTCTCTCTGTTATAAATAATGCGTTCTCATACGCATAATAGTTAGATCTTCTGAAGCTCTGTAATGTAATTGTATCTCCATTGTGTTGTGACATTGTTTCTCTGTTATGACCGCATTTTAATATATGAGAAGACCTTGTTCAAAAGCGTAATTCATATTTGAAAGCTGCTCCCCGAGGTCTGTGCAGAGGGCCCCTGCACATGCTGAGGTTTTGTGTACTACTGTATAGTTTCATGCTTCATTTATTTATGTTCATTGTGCTATAGTCATTCACGTATATATAGATTACATCTTTCATGGTATTTACATTTCATCTCTGTTCATAATCCTTCATGCTTTACATTTTACTTCTATCCATAATCTTTTATGTTTTATGTTGTTGTTAAATGATCAGTGTTCTTGTTTCAGATTACAATAGACAGCCCGGGCATTTGCACATCTTTTTATAATGACTAATGACATGGAATCAATATTGTCCTTCTGCTGATTTATTTTTCTTAGTTTTTGTTTAATTCCAACATTGTTTTGTTTATTTCAATCTTGCACATTTGCTTTATGTAGTTAGATTAGATATTAAACTGTTCATGTCATTTTCAGTTACCTCCGAAAGCCATAGCGAGACTAATGGTGAGGGATTGAAGTATGAATGTATAGTTTGATATTAGTTTACTTTTCTGCAAGTTAGATATTAAACTGTTCATGTCATTTTCAGTTACTTCCGAAAGCCATAGCGAGACTAATGGTGAGGGATTGAAGTATGAATGTATAGTTTGATATTAGTTTACTTTTCTGCAAATTAGATATCAAATTGCTCAAGTTGTTTATGATTACCTCCGAAAGCCATAACGAGACTAATGGTGAGGGGTTAGAATATGAGTTGATGTAATTTGATTTTAGTTTTACTTTACTTGCAATCTTTTCTTTGAGTAACAGTTTCTTTTGTGTTTAGACAGCAGCAAGGGTAATGGTTTTCATGATCAATAGTTCACTGTTTGTTTAACTAGGATAGTAGCACATTTCATTTCCTTTTAGGAACTAATTTTCTCATTGTATGTTTCAAAATCCTTTTGAAGTTTGAAAGTTTGGTAAATCATTATAAAGGACATCATTGCCTTGAACAATCATAACCATACTTGTCTTTTAGAATTTTCATTAGGAAACCAACCAAGATAAAAAGAAAAAAAACAAAAACGACAAAAAAGTAAGAGATAGGTTATCTTGCACATATAGTGCGCCACACTTCGTCAGCTTACGAATCTCGGATTGACAAATTAATGTAGCAATTTAGGACACACTAAATTGACCAAACAACTACCATTAGAATGTTCCAATAATGATGAAGCCCCTTCTTTGTCACAACTACTTAGTGACAACGTTGTAGATCTGCAGGGTAATACATATGCTATCTCAAAGTAAGGCACAATATTGATCTCATAATCAGCCATTGTACATAGGATAATGCTAATCCCATTTTCTGAAACTCTACATCTCAACTCAAAGGGTTGAATGTAGCTCAACATTGATGAACATGGATAGTTTTTAGTCTCCTCCTTGATTAGATCAAGGGTCCTCTGCGCTGTGATATGTCTCTGCTTCAAATCAGCATTTTGTTCTAACCATTGGTTATGCATTGGTATTGAAACAATATGTGCTGAAATTCTATGCATACCTTGGATCAACTGATATGTGGGAACCTCTTGATAGAACATAAGAGTTTCTCCAACCAGGACAATAGTGCCTCCAACTGCTAGTAAGAATGATGGCCTCTTTTCTTCAAGTGTACCAGTGCTGGTATCTTCCTCCTCCTTCTCATGCATTTCCTGAATCATGCATGGGACTCTATGTGTCAAGAGCACAAGACTACCTTGCAAAGATGCAAGTGTCTCTTCTCTAGATACAAGTACTTCTGCAGCAGGTGGTGAAAGTAGTGACCTCTTATCCAGAGTGACAAGATTGGCATTCTCCTTGGTTTCCTTGGGAGATGTCTCTTTGTAGCACATATCTGTCTTTTCCACATCAAACTTCTTCCTCAACTTGTGAAAGAAATCTGAATACTTGGTCACTTTTGCATGCTCTAGGTGCTCAAACCACCAATCTTTTGCTTCATCTAAGAGATGAAGTGCTGGAATTTGAACAACCTCTTCTTCAGCCACAAGATGTAGCTTGAAAAATGAATCTAACTCCCTCTTCCAAACCTTGAAATTGCTTGAGGAAAATCCATCAAATGTAGGTAAATAGAATCTATTATGCCTCTTCCTTCTATTGCTGCTATAGGATCCTCTTTCTTCTTTAATCTGGAAGAATTGTGGGAGAGTTAGCTTCTCATTGAAAGCTCTAGACTGTGCTTTATACTCTTCAAGATATAGATTGAGAGTCTCATGAGTCTCATGTTCATTCCTTTCTTCACTTCTATACCTCTCACCTTCCTCAAAGAAAGTGGGCATAGTGGATCTATGAGAAGATCTAGGATTCTCCGGTCCTCTTTTCTTCTGATAGGAAGTACTTTCCTCATCACATCTTCTTCTTCGATCTTCTTTTTGTTATTTATCCTTCATTTGATTGACCTCCTTGGAGAGATATTGCATGGATATAAAGAAAGGAGTGACAGATTTTACATCCTCCATGATAGATATCATCTATCTGTTCTTATTTCAATACAAAAGATGAAGTGTCCACAAGCTGAGCCAAAGATCATGCTTTGATATCACTGTAATATCCCAAAAGGGAGAATGCAGTAATACTTCACACAATATAAGGACTTACAGCAAGATAAAAAATAAATCTTAAGTACACATCAGAATATGCAAAAAGAGTTGAGCCATTTTATTATATTGGAGATGATTCAGTTACACAAGTACAGAATATAGGTAGATCTAGCCAAAAAGATGAGCTAGGATCACCCTGAAAACATGTAAGCAACAGGTACAACGTAACTGGAGAGGATCTACAGCGAATACTGCTCTGTCCCTTTAGCAGAATATGAACATATAGCTGCAGGGTGAAAAGGGAAATGTAGATCTACTCAAAATTGGAGCTCAGATGATGCCAAGATTCAAGATCTGGCCAATGTGATGGATTCCCAAGATAACCCAGAAAGGATTTTCCAGATCTGCAACTCTGGAAAATCACCTCCCTAGGAGTTGATCCTTGATCTGCTGGGAAATACAGGTCTAAAGCTAGATCTGACAAATATATGGCCGAAAAATGATATCAGATCAGATCTATGCTTGAAGGGCTGATCCCTTCTTCAGATCTATGAGCTAGAAGCTCTAGATCTAGCTTCTCAATCTTCCAATGATGATTGCAGCTGCTGCAACACAAATGCCTCTAGAAACTGCGTTGTGAGGGAGAGAGAGGCCTTCTTCCTATTGAAAAATTCTGCAATAAAATCTAGGCTGATGGAAAGACTGATGGAAATGTGAGGGAACGATCCCTGACATGATTGCTAGCTGAAATACTAGCAACTTCCTTCCTCCCTTTTGATCTTCAAGGTAGATAGCGTAATTCATGAAGGAAGTGCTACTGCTGGGAGGTCAATAAATTTTTGCCTGATGCCAGATCCACAATGTGGCTCTGGGAGTGCTGATATATAAGCCCAAGTGATGGGAATAATCCCTCACCTTTTTCTCCAGCTGAAGTACTGAAGACAACTTCCACCTTCCAAACTGATCTTCAGAAATCTGCAGATTTTTGAATATGAATGTTCTGCAGAAAGTAGAGAAGAGATGTGGTACCAATCCCTGATGTAGAATGAAGAGAAATCCTCTTTCCAGAGCTATTCAAAGAAAGAGGTGGGATTCCCGCCCGGGAACACCCTGTGCTAAACAACATCTGCAATCTCTGCTAAACAGCCCAAGAATGCAGTGGAATGTCATATAACAATTCCAGATCTAAAATTTCATACATCAAAATAATCCAAGATGCCTTTCACCTTTGCCTTCATCTCATTTATAATGTTTAAGCCTTCCCAAGCCTTGGCCCTAATCCCAAATGCGCAGTCACATGTGGACAAGATCCTCGAAGTGGGACTGCACTGTTTGACCAAATCAACCAACAAGTCTAGGTGCAATGTACACCTCCTCCATCATGTGTGCTTCATTTGCACATGATCTTACATCACTTGATCATGAATGCTTAATGATCTTTTGTTTGACATCTTCAAGATCTTAGTTGATTGAATCAACCCTCCATGATCTTTCTCATTAAATGAGACATGATCTCCAATCTCATTCACATTAGTAGATTCTCAACTACCTCATTTTGCAGATCTAGGCTTAATTAGTCCACATTCACACACAAAAGTGGATCTTATTCATATTTGGGGTTTGTGGGTCCCTCCACCCTTTTATTTACTTAATTCATTAAGAAAATTAAGGACTCTAATATTCCAAGTATGATGTTCAAATTTGGGAGTATTACATCAATTTATATACGCATGTGATAAATGTGGTTGTGTAATGGGAAAGACTTCAAGAAAGATAACCATAGTCATGGTTCCAACTAAAGGAGTTCCAAAATTTTGAGTATAATTGGTGAGCCCTGATATTGCACCAAGAATGCTGCAACTCCCAGAGACTGCCCTACTTTACTTTATTAGCCCGGGGTTCGTATAAATTGGAGGTGACATGCTCTTGAACACTATGAAAGGGTGCTACTTCTAGGGTTTCTGGATGAAGTTTTCAACACTTCTGAATTTGGGCCTAGGGCTACAAATGATTCAAATCCATTACCCTATCAGCAAGTAAATAAATATTCTACAACAAGAAAGTACATCTAACTACTCTGAAATGAAATAAATCTACACATTAAGCTATGATAAGAAATGGAAGCAAACTAGGCATCTTGCATGAAGTAAATTTCTGAATTAAAATTGCATAAATGAAACTAAACTAATCACAATTTTTTGTGCCAAATGGATAAAGACACTCTGTCTACTCTATGTTCTATCTATCATGATTTTAATCATGACCTAACTATTCTTGTAAATGCATTGTTTTTCAGCTAGGAGGAGAAAGCACTAATGTGGCTTATGGAAGGCTTGAACTCATGGGTGCAAGGTTGAAGGTGTCTGGGTGGTTTTGGTAGGTATGGATGAGGTGGATGGTGGTTTTTGGGCTTAAGGAGGGGCCCACTGGTGCTGCGATAGGTTTCCTATAGTGCTACAGGAAACAGTCCGAGGAAAATCCGAGGTCAAAAATGGGTGAGAGAAGTGTATGAAAGCTGGTGTGAAGGTGGGATTGGATGAGTGGAAGGTGGCCCACCCCTTATCCAAGCTCAAAACCTATTAAGCGTTCTGTATTGTACCTCTAGGGTTTTCTCACTATGTTAAGATGAAAAATCTGAAAATAGAACTGATGGCGATTTTGATGAACAAAAGGCTGATGAAGGGTGAGAACTACAACAAACTAACTATTCATTCCAATAAATCATAAACTAAAAAGTAATTTTGGCCTGTGGAGAAGGTATACCCTCCTCAAGCTCCAATGAAAGAGATGAGAGAGGGAGGATTGACGCACAACTTTCTAAGTTTATAACCTATTCTACCAACATGTAAGCAAGCTAAATCTACATTAAAAGACAAATGGAAGAAAACTAAAAGCAGTGAATTGAAATGCAAGAAAACTAGCTAAATACTCATAAGAAAAAGTAGCTAAAATGACATAAAAGTAAATAATGAATTGACAAGGGAGACTAAGGCCAATGAATTGGGCCCTAACCCACAAGCCTAGCCCTCTGAAACTAGATCAATGAAGCACAATCTGAATACTCATTTTATTGCATAAGATAGTCTCATTATATCAACATGAAAGTCTTAAAAACCTATTACAAGAGCTAAGAGCCTATTAGATTCCTTCAAAGTTTGAATCATAATGAGATTTTTCTCAACCCTATTTAACCTAAAGGGTAGCTACAAACAACTCCCTTAAAATTAGGTGATGTGTCCACTTTGACTTCAAGTGAAGTGTACCTTTGGTGCACTTGATCTTTGAGTTTGCTTAGATGATTTTGATTTCAAGTTGTTGGATGGAATCTTGAGGATGCCTTGGCTGCATTTGGGAGTTAAGGAGGTTAAAAATCCTCCTAGAATTTCTCCTTGCTGTCTACTCCAAGTTTTGATGGAAAAACCTTCATAAAAAATGCAATATCTTCATGATTTTCCTGCATTTAACTCATGTTAGGCATTCGAAGTATGACAATCCTTAATCACCATCTACAATAGAAAAATAAGACCATACTATAATTAAAATGAAAGAAAAATAGACTCAATAAGGAAAAAAGGTGACAATTTACCCCTCTTAATCTACTTAATGATGGAGCTCATCAATACTGATAATAAGAGAAAGAAATCACGAAGTCATGAATTACCCCTTTCCTCATCCCACTTTTTCCACCCCTCTGGCACACCTTTTAATTTAATGATTGTCTTTGTTTCTTGCATTTCTTGGGTGACCCTACTTGCTTTATGATTTTCCAATACCCCTTCAATATGTTTCAATTTGTTTCTCATTAGGTTTGGGACATTCATAAGTTAGTTTATTTAGATAGAGTGTGAAATGCTTTGGAACTTGGTGATGCCCAATGAGGGGGGTAGAGCTCATGCTAGGATTTTTCTCATACACTTATTACTTTTCCCATTCATATTTTTCATTCCTCATGATATTTTATCTGTGGATTTATATGCTTTTACCTCATCAACCTCTTAGGGTAGAGTTTTTGAGCCCTGACTCTATCGTTCCCAATGACCAATGATAATCAAACCAAAGAATTGAAGTGAATATAAGGGAGATATTGAAGGTAGTAAGTGTGGATCACCTTGGGTAGCTATATAAATTAACATTTAGTGCCCCCTCTAAATAGTGTAAGAAAAGGGCCTTAGGGGAAGTCACACTAGACTAAGGTAAAGGATAATCTCCCAAGTGAAGTATGGGAACAAGAGGATAATCAAGAGAATTAAATCAATCGGCCTAAATTTTGATCCATATTAATATGTCCTTAACATTAAATGAAGCAAACACTTACATAAATGATTAGTGTACCTTTTGATAGATCAACCACCTTATTTTAAGAAGTATGCTAGGTGGCAGAGAGTGTTGAATAGATCATAGGTGGAGAGCTATAAAGTAAAATTATTTGTCGGTCCTCATAGGGTTGTTGGCTGTCAAGTTGATAAAAGTGGAGACAAAATTTATCCCAGGGGTTACCCACTTTTTGGTGGGTAACATCTGGCTCCAACTTAGGGATATGTGCTCATCATAGAGAACATGATCCATGTGGTCTAATGAGGAGTGCATTAGAATCCTAGCAATCCCTTGTGGTCACAAACCTATTACCTATACAGTCAAAGTGTAACCAACTCCCTTCCACCCCCTTTCTTATGTTAAGGAATTTGTTAAATGTTGTTTGACTCGATATCCAAGGTATGTTATGAATATGGTGTTAGCAACAAGACTTTTTTTTTGCTAGTTTTTAGAATTTAATCTGATACTTCCATTATGTTCAATTTGTCAAAAGTTTAAGGTGGTATCGAATTTACTTCAATCCAATTCCCATATTAAAAGTTAAACTAATTTTAAGTTCTAACCTATTAACAGAGGCCACGTCATTGAACTATCCATGTGGAGCCCATGTGGCCTCCACGTGTACCTAAAAAATCAACACAATGGGACCCACTGGGTCAAGCCCACATCATGTCGGTTTCTTGTATTGTCGTCCACAACGTTTTAATGATTTGAATAGAGAAAGGGTAGTATGTAGCCAATGGTAAAGGTAGAAACAAGGTTCCACAATGGAATCCTGGCTGAGTTGACCAGACCTTCATCAATGCTCTTGTTATGTTATAGGGTGAAAAATTATTAGCGGTGGGTGGTAAAAGATGGGTGATGCATACTGTTCCAACACTCCCAGTTCCATTTGGACCCCAATAGTTTCCCTTCCATCTATTTTGATTCATACTTGGCCATTGTATCGGCCTCACCTATGTTGTGAATACACTAGTTGCAACTAATGGCTGATGGATGATGGATGACCTTCACAACATAGTTCCATTTATTTAGGGTTTCACCAACCCCCACTTTCACATGAATAAAGTTAAGCTCTCTAACTGCTTTCCAGTATTGATGGCATGGACATAGATAAAACAAAAATTGGGGTTAGAGTGTAATATATGGCCCGATGCCTGAAGCCTTGAAGCTTCATTTTTGTGGTTGTATGGTAACAAGGGGGCGACCTAAGATGTTGACTTCTGGGATATATGGCCCAAGGCTTGAAACTTGATTTCCCCTTAATTTTGATAAAATAACTAGTGTAGGGAATAAGTTAAAATATATACAATTTTCATTCATATACCTTATAGATGAATCTAATTGCACAATGCACAATTTCTCATAGTTTGTGTTGACGTAATTATGAACAAAATTTTTCAGATATGCATTGAAATTCATGAATATAGAGGAAGACATTCTAATCATGAATATAGTAGCAAGCCATGGGGCTTAGGAATTCAATGCATTCATAAGAATTCAAATTCTTTTACTACGAACCATATAATAAGAAGCATCACAATTCATAAAAAAAATTATATAAGATATTCTCAGTTATTTGTGTCAATAAATTTGGTTATAAATTGAAGGAGACACTTCAACTCTCCACCCAACAATAGGTCAACAACACTGTAATATTTTTTGTATCTCACCACCACTGAGCTAGATCCAAAGTCTAAGGGTGTTAGCATAAATTATTAACACAAGGGTATTGTCATCTCTAACAACAGAAATGGCTGCTTAACTTCCTTAGATATGCAAGTTGGATTTGGAGGTGAGGTTTGTTCAACTTGTTGCTTGAGGACGAGGACTTGAAGGTTTATGATGCAGTTGTACTTCTCTGAACTGGAAAAAATGATGGTGTTATGTAGCTATGGCAGAAATTAGGATCAACTAGTGTGAGAGAGATTTGGATGATCTTTGGGTCGAGATCCAGGGGTATTAGGTGGTACGAGGAGCACTTGTTAGATATGGGGTTCTCAAATTTTTTGAAAACCCATTGATGAGGGCAACTGAGCCCTTAATATCAAGGATAGTGAACTATTGGGATCCAGACCAGGAGGCCTTTATGGTGCAGGGGCACAAAATTGAGCTTACCATCCAAGACATACATTTTTTGATCGGACTCCCACCACTAGGGGTGGTGGGAAACATATATCCAGTTTTACCACGTGGGCAGAATATATTAGAGTTCATGCAGCGCCATTGTAGACTGGATGCTCATGCTAAAGGCAAGACCATTCCAATCAATGATCTAGAGTGGCTAGAGACATGGGTTATCGTCGCAACAGTACTATGAATCTTTGGCAACCATGCGTTCCATCACATCACTGGGGGGCAGATGATGTTGGTAGAGAGTGTTTTGAGTGGGACCTACTTTGGGTGGTCCCATATGATAATGTCATTGGTGAAACGACAGTTGTTGCTGTGAAAGCGATAGGTGAACCACGATTATGCTTTTGGTATGGTTTTGTGCTTGTTCTTCTTTGAGAATATCCCCATGCCCTGACCTCATGTGCAAATCTAGGATGTGGGCCCATGGGAGCCCAAGATGCGTCGCTGGGGGAAGTTGTTGTAGAGAGGAGGCAGCAGGAGAGTCGGACGGGTGTTCCAACCTGATTTTTTCACACACTGGGATCAGATGCTGCTATACATAGACGACTATCCATACAGTGGTATGAACTTTCAGGGGGACCCTGACTTGCCACTTTCGCCAGGTCAAGCATGGGGACCAGATGGTAAGTAAGATTTTATATATATTATGGTGCATTTAAAGTGTTTAGAATATGTATGTGGTCTTGATTCATGACTTTTGGTATGCAGATATAGCACCGGTGAAGCCGACATGGTATATGGGATGATACGCAGTACCAGGGGTTGCAGAATCTAGTGGAACGAAAGGAGACCAAAGACCTGACTATGCGGCTCTGCTCAAGGATGTCCATCGCAGGTGTGAGTTGATGTTGACCGGTGTATCAGAGTGTGGGTGGCATGATATTGAGGACTAGTACATTGAGGGATGCATAGGGCTACCGTTTGAGTGGCGAGGGGTAATGCGGCACATGGCGATGGCCGAACATGCAGTTCGAGATCTGCGAGCTGGTGGAGACGAGCCATTGGCTCCAGACCATCTAGATAAGGATTAGATTTAGGGGCATGTGGTGCCCCCAATTTTTTTTTTGTAACATGCTATGGGCATGTAGGATGTATTTAGAGTATTGGACCCCAAAATTTTATGATTTGTTGATACATAATATGGATATGCATATTTTTATATATGACGAGTATATGGTTCACCATTTGTTTTATTATTTTCTTGTCTTAAATGCATGTGATAAGTGCCAATCTAGAATATTGTTTTCAATGCTATATACATAGTGATTTTGGGCTCTAGGTACATGAATTAATGTAATAGATTCGAATTCACGCACTAAGAGCTTCACTCGTAAATATATTCTAAAAAGGACATGGTTATTCACATGATACATGCCATTTAATTGCATGACAAGCAAGAAGGAATCTAAATGAACATGAATATGAAGGATGTGAGGAGAAAGGGCATCGAATAACAAACCTATCACTACATCATATTCGACTTGGTTATTATTGGCAGATCCAATGCATATGCCATTGGAGAGGACCAACAAATGCACGGGAGTAAAATTGGCCCAAGCTTTCGAGGCTAGATTCTGGGAGAAGCGACTTGTGCCATCAACATAGCTGATATATGGTGTGGATGATGGATCCATATGAAAGGTGCCAAAAGGAAACAAATGAGATGATGATGAAAAATGCAAGCTACCTAAATGTAGGACAAAAATAAATACACGCATGTCAATGGGAAATGCTATGAGTAAAATTTCTTGAGGTAAAGTGCATTGCAAGAGTTAGGAAGGAGTTGGCATTCGAAATCCTCTAGAAGGTATTCCCCCTTGCCCAAAAATTGGGTGACAATGTAATGGCCAAAAGGTGGATGTGGATCTAATTTATGGGTTCGATGCAAGGGGTAATAGAACCAATCAACCTCACTATGGATGCAATCTTTCGTCTCCAAAACGTGTTGGTCATGGGTTTTCTACGGAGGTAAGTATGCAAGATGGTGCATATCATCCTAAGGAAAATCAAGGGTGATCATGGCTTCCATAATGTATTCATCAGAATGGAATATGAGAGGATTGGCAGAAGGGAGACCACATGATGCGGTGGGGCTACTTGGCGCATCGTCATGAGAAATATGGTTCACATGCGCATCGCTACAGAGGGTAGGCGAAGAGATAGTAGATAAAACATCTATTGATGTTGAGACCAAGGTGTTCAATGAAGGAGGTTCGACCGAAATAGAATGGGAAGCTCCAGAGGGGTCTTCAACCATGGATCTAATGGATGACGATAGATAGAGAATATCAACCGAAGAGTTTGTCACCTCGACATTGGGGGGAGGTATCACAATGGGTGCATAAATGTACTCCATTCCTACTGAAGAATAAATCACAAGTAGAGGAGTATATGATGCACTATGAGTGGCCTCTATTTCTCGAATTTCCTCAAGGGTATCGCAAAAGTCGTCGAGATGGGGAAAATGATGAGAATAGTGGCCATAAAGGTCGCACAAAACAGAAGGGTGGTTCATGCGCAAAAAATTGAGTTTATTAGCTGAATCAAGTATGGTAACATGGATCTTTAGGATGTCAGACTCATGAAATATTTCATTGACCACAGGTTTGAGACGAGGAATATCAGGACAGTTAGGGGTGGCATGCCCAAAAACATCACACAAAGCACATAGAGGTGATGATTTTGGAGGCTTAGGAGGAGTTGGAGTTGTTTGGGGGGTCTTGTCCTTAGGTTCCTTATTTTTGGATTTGGCCCCCCTCACCAGATGCTTTCGCAAGAGGAGTAGGTTCC
Source organism: Pinus albicaulis (assembly GCA_034641835.2). Taxonomy (NCBI): domain Eukaryota; kingdom Viridiplantae; phylum Streptophyta; class Pinopsida; order Pinales; family Pinaceae; genus Pinus; species Pinus albicaulis. The sequence continues at coordinate 1,326,222,061 of CM076583.1, forward strand.
TATTGAGGTGGTTGTGGCACTAAAGCAAAGGGAGTGGTCATATTGACCAGTTGGATCGAGGTCAAAGTGGTATAAGGTTTGATTTGACCAGGTGGAGTGTTTTCTGGGGGATCAATATACCAGACTGGGATCCCTAGGGTCAAATTGGGTAGACTCAATGTAGCCATAACATGCACCAAAAAGACTCTATAGGGGGAGCTAAAAACAGTATCTGACCGGAAGGGTAATGGCCTGACGTAATGGATCCAAAATGGTTAAGGCTTGGGGGAACTGTTACTAGTTGAAAAATATTGGGAGAGACACCAGCAGAAGAATAAGGTCCTTGAGGAGAAGGTCTTGAAGTCTATGTTGAGTGAACAAAAACTGGTTGCGAAGGCGCTGGCTACTGGCCAGTCGAATTGGGTCACTTTTGGCTAACCCAAGTAGCTTGCAACATGAAAACACTCATTGATCTGGGCTTAGTGATAAGGGGTGGGACTAGGGAATGAACCATGTAAGGTGGAATATTTATAAACTCCTAGTGAAACATTGGTGAGAGGTGTGAATAATTGGTTATCGACCACCAAAGATATGATGGGCTCAGGGGAGGTCTCAAACTTAGGTTCGTAATATGTCAAGTAATTCATAGTGACAATATTTCCATTATGGGGAAAAAAAATGTTATGCTAAACCACATATGCGACAGTTGACATCGCATAGGTATAGCTATGACCCAAGAGGATATTCTAATACAAGGGGGCGTAAATGACTTCTATGTCAATACAAACAAGTGTGACAGAAAAATTGTGGAACATGCCAAGGGGTTGAGAAGGATGACTGTCCCATGCATGCAGAGTGATGGTGGATGGGGCCAAGTTGGGTGATCCGATATTATTACAAAAATAGGTGGACATCACACAGGTGGATGTGCCCTCGTCAATGATACATCTCTAAACACGGGCATTACGAATCTTGACTAGTATTTTGAAGGCAATGGATGAAGGTAACAAGCTATGTTATGACTTGTCAACATCAAAGACGATAAAATGATCATTTGAAGGATCCACAACACCAAAAGAAGATAGTATATATTTTCGTTGTGATGGGCACGACTGGAGGACTTCCAGCGTTGCCATGGCAGCAGGCAACTGCGCCAAGTCATATACTATGTTGTAGATGTGGGTGGCTTTGGCAGAAGCAACATTTCAGTGTAGTGGCCCTTTTGGGATATTTTGAATGACCTCTGCCTTAGGCTGAGAGATATGTAAGGGAAAATTTGGTGTTGAAATGGACTCTGTGGGAACTTTGGTTTGGGACTCGGTTGCAGACGTAGCAGGTTTCTTGTCATATTGGCGCGATCGGGTTTGAAGGTTGACATCAATGGTATTGACTTCTTTATCATTCATCATGATAATCTAGTAATCAGGGGTACGAGACTGTGTAGGTTGAGGAGTGGCCTGACCTTGAGGTGGTTGGGAAAAAACATATCCTTTCTGAGGGAAAGGATTAGTGAACACATCTGGTTGAGTTGCCGCAATGTTTGGAGGAAGCAAAGTGGTGGCTTGTTGTCCTATGGACGCTGCTTGTGCTTCCCACAACTAGTGCATCTAGGATAAAAGTGTACAATCATGAGTATAATGGCCATGTGTCCATAGCATGAACAATTTTTGTTCGTATGAAGAGGCTTGTTCTTATTGGGTTGATCTCCCTGTTGCTGGTTTGCAGTGTCAGGCTGGTTCCCTTGGGGTGCGTTCGATTGATTACCTTAGCACCCTTGGTTACCATAAGCTGGTTGGTTATGGTTTCCTTTCCCCTTATTATTTTTCTTCAAATTAGGATGTTAAGTCGCACTCTTCTATGCATACAACTGACCCTGAGGAGGTGGTGGCTACTGTGGAAGAGGTTGAGAAGGCATGAGAGGTTGGGATGTTGATGCCGGAGGGGTTGGAGCGTTGCTCTATGCATAAGGATAGAAAGGAGGTTGAGCAACATTTGGGTAAACAGGGTGAGAAACAATTGGCACTAGCATAGGTTGATGCAGTTGGGAAAATTTTTAAGGCATGCTTGGACCATGATACATGTTTCCGGGAGAGGGATAAGTGCTAGAGGAGCTAGTCCCCCCCTGGGGGTAACCATAACCCATGGAAGGAGGAGTATATGGATGTGAAAGAGATCCATCGATACCATCGGTGAAATTTTCCTGGCCTCTGGTCAATGATGGACACCAAGCTCACCAAGTCCACAACTTTCCATCCACAAAATAATGGCCAAACAGAGGTCGTCAACATGATGATCATACACATTATATGCATGTACAACTCAAAGCATACATGCACATGAGATGGGAGCCTTCCCTATGTAAAACATAATTATAATCGAGCCCTCCATAGCTCAACCGACCACATCCTCTTTCATGTGGGCTTGGGATTCTAGCCACTATGTCCCATTGACGTAGCCATTTCATTTGCAGCTACTCAGGCTGATTCAACTCATGTCCAGTCTAAAGCTTCCAGGGTGAAAAAATTCATTGATTAATTTCAACACATCCGCCAACAGGTTCATGACATATTAGACAGAGCCAATGCTAAGTACAAGTAGCGACATGATCAACATTGGGTGCCACACAACTTCCAGGTGGGCGAAAAAGTGTGGCTACATTTGCAGAATGAGCGCCTTGCTAGACTCCACTGCAATATTCTCCCGCTACGATATGGGCCATACACCATCACCAAAGCTATAGGGGAAAATGCCTTTGAGATTAGTATTCCACCATTCCTTAGTCTACACCCAGTGTTCAATGTGGACCACCTTCAACCCTACTTTCCACCTCTACTAGACACATTCGACATGCCAAAACAACTCACACCAACAAAGTTAAACCCAGACTGCATGGAACAAGCCACAACTGATCGAATTATGGACACAAAGATCAAGAATACCCATTAGCAAAGGATCTAGCTATATCTATTTGTCAAATTAGGCCAACTACTTCACTAGGAAAGTGCATCTCCAGGGACCAAGTTCAATGGAAGTTTCTTCATCTCATGGACACTAAGTTCATAGGCATATGTCTCGATCTCAAATGGTTATTGCAAGTCTGGTAATGTGAGAACTGGGGCAGAGCAAAGGTGATGTTTCAACTCTATGAACACATAATATTCAGGTTCAGACCAAAATAATTTTTCTTTCACTCCTCCCTTGGTGAATTCACTCAAGGGCCAAGTGATATGAGAGAATCCCAACATGAACCTACTGTAGAAATTAGCAAGACCCAGAAAGCGGCAGAGCTCTGTTAGAGTGGTTGGGGCTGGCCAATCCTGAATTACTTGGATCTTGGCTGGATCCACATGCACCCACCACTCATCAATAATGTATCCTATATATTGAACTCAGGCCATGCCAAAATTTCACTTCTCAAAATTGACACACAATCTGTGTTGGCATAATGTTTAGAGGACCTGTTGGATGTGGTGGACATGCACTTCCCAAGTTTGGCTAAAGATAATGATGTCATCCAAGTATATTACTACAAATGAGTTGGTGAATGGCCGGATTATGTCATCCATCAGCCTCATGAAGGTTTCAGGAGCATTCGTCAACCTGAAATGCATGACCAACCATTTGAACATGCCCTCCTTGGATTTGAAGGCAATCTTCCACACATCGGAGGGTTCGATTGGTAGCTGGTGATACCTGGACTTCAAGTCGATCTCGCTGAAATATTTCCCCCCCTTGAGTTGGTCCAGAAGGTCATCAATTCATGGGATCATGTACCTATTCTGGACAGTGACCTTGTTCAACGCCCAATAGTCAATACAGAGTCTCCAAGTCCCATCCTTCTTCTGTGCCAACACGATCGATCTTCCACAGGGTCATGAACTCGACTGGATGTGAAATTTCTGCAACAAATCTTGTATCTGCCTCTTGATTTCATCATTCTCCAGAACATAGCACCGAAATGTTGGTCCATTAGGTAGCGATGCACCTGGGGTTAGATCTATGGGGTGCTTGACCTGACAGTGCAAAGGCACCCCTGCAGGTGAGGTGAAGATGTCCCCGTACTCCTCCACCACCTTGTCTATTTGTTGTTTTCATGTGGAGGAGCCCTATCTGGAGGTCGTGGCCACGATATTATTTTTTCCCCAAGGGCATATCATCAGGAAAACAAATTTATCTATTTTGGAAATGAGATTTCTGCATTGTTTTGCAGTAACCAAAGAGATGGTGGTAGGTGGTGCTACCTTCGGTATCCTATACAACTTATTTTCCAAAGCAACAATAACAACACGAGGATGAGACTCATATACAACATGTGGCTTCCAAAATTTTGTTTGGCCTAATAATACATCACAAACATCAAGAGGGGAAATGCCACATAATACCTCATCCGTGAAGGGATTTATGTTATAGGGAAGGCGACATTGCTGGCTGACACTGATGTCTCGTCCTTGGTGTACCCACCCGATGGTGTACGTCTATGGGTGTGTTGTGGTTGGAAAGCCCAGAAAATTCACGACCTCTACTTAAATGAGGTTATTTTGGCTCCCGTGGTCGACAATGAACTGCAACAGGGAACCTTTTACCCACATCCGGGAATGGGAGAGGCACTCCTTCTCATTTGGATCTTTCGGTTCCTCCTTCTGGATCTTCGTGGTGGAAACAGTAGCATTGGAATCTGCATTGATAATTTTCTTCCCTTTGTCACTCCCATTTTTAGGTTCTGATTCAGAGTCAAATCATGCATCGAATTTAGAAGGCTTCAATTCGGCCACCAGTGACTGCTTGGCCCGAAACTCACTTGCATTGTGAGTGGAGCTCATATAGAAATCACACCACTTTCCCATGTCCTTCTTTGGCTTCGTGGTGTTTTTATTTGCTTGCGGATTTGGCGGGTTATCATGGGCTACCCCGCCTTGGATTTGTACTTTGTTTAGTGGTTTGGGGCACCTTTCCCTTGCTTCTGATTCACAAATCCAAAGTCTCACTTCTTCTGTTTGAAATTTTTCTCAATCTTGGTAGAATACCAGTATGCTGCACTAAGCGAGGAGATGTCGAGGAAATATATTTCCTCCTGAATGTATATGTGTAGAAAACTACAGTACTTCAACACCAAATGTTTCTTCGAATATTTGATACCCAATTTTGTGCGCAGGTTATGGAACAAATTCATCACCTCATGCACATCTTTATCCCTTTGCTGCCACATTGTAGTCCATTGTATGTAATTTTCCTCATAGCTCCCCACGGGATAAGATTGTTACTTGATGGTGTCTTGGAAATAATTCCAAGTCGGTGTGGAAAAAAAAAAATAGGGTTCCCTTTCATCCTTTTGCTCACAGTAGGTTTCCCACCAGTCCTTGAAAATGGGGGCGTCTTTGAGGAGTGAAAAATTAATATTTTACCAGTTGGAAAATTCATGAACCGAGAAATACCCCTCTAATAGATTCAACCATCTATCTATGATGTCTGCATCTATTTGGCCCTCAAATATGGGAAAGTCAAAGTTTAATTTCACCTTAAAAGGAGTTGCACCTCTAGAGTGGCTTTTGGATGCATATGCGTCACTGGTGGGAAGTCGTTGAAGAATCTGGGAAAAGTTATCCATCATCGCGTTAATTTTTTTTTGAGGCCACCTCGAGAAATATTTTGATAGGATATCTTGCTCACTTGTCTTTCTTTTCGACCCCCATGGGCGGCTGTTTGGGTTTGCAAGGCTGATATTGCAAAGGTTCAACTAGATCGAGCCCTAATTCCTTATACCTCGACCTCGTTGGGGAAATGCAAAGAAGGATCGAGAAATATCAGACCAATATGATGCCATTGATCTAGACTTATGCAAGAACATAATAAAATAAAGAAATACACATAAATGCATAGAGCCAAGAGAAATAAGACTTCATTTCATTAATATCTCATAACTGAAATATTCTTACATACAGAATGGAAATAAACTATAAACCTAAGTTGGCCATTCTATAGTGTCTCTTGACTCATTTTTCAGTTGGCCATCCCCGGTCTGTCCAAGTCTTGTTCTATCACATCAAATATTTTTTCTTTTTCTTGTGCTAGTTTGATAAGGTTTCCATTGACTTCTTGCTGGTGGGTTTGCTCTTATTGACTTCGACAAATTGCTCTGAGAGTAAACTTAGAGCCGCACCCTGGCCCTATTTACATAATTGATAGGTGACCTTGTGCTCAACATTTGATTAACAACATGAGTCTTTGACTGAGTGGTTTCCATTGTATTTGACTTCAGTTTTCATTATCACACCTGGGATTCTTGTAGTACCTTCGTTTCCATTTGACCCTATCGGTGGATTCCTCACCTCTTTGTTAGCTTTCATTATTGGTTGGTTCATAGGGTTTTTGCCGTGCGCTAGCTACATTTTGTGCATGCCGAAAACGTGCTTCGAGTTGGTTACTTCATTTTTCTTCATCTGATTCCTTCCAAATCTTGGCCTGTGGGTTACACTCGTGCTGGATTGATGTGGATGCCTTAATACCTTCCTTACAGTAGATATTTTCCCATCGACTCCAACAAATTTCTCTGGGAACAAGGTCTAGAGTTCTTTTGTCAATACCTTAGAGTTTTAAGTAATTAGTGGGAGACTCCTTTGCTATCGACAATGATAATACATCAATGTCTCCTAATTGGTAGATTCTATCAAGTGTTCAACTTCAACTCATTCATTCGCACTTGTTATATTGTGCTGGGGTACCTTGAATCTCATCATCATTATCGGTGAGTTGTCTCGCATTTATTAACAATATACATCAATGACTGGTAATCAAATTATTTATCACATGGTCGACTTCAGCGCATTTTTTTCCATAATTTAGAATTGTACCATGGTGATCGGTGAAGACCTCGGGTTTTCATCAACATGATTTGGTTCACTTTGACAACTCCCACCTTATATGTTGCAATTCATCTCAGCATCATCCTATATGTTGGCACCCGAGTTGCATGAAGTACCATTTCTCCACCACTTATGGTTTTGTACTTGGAGATTCAGTTGTGACTTCAGTGACCAGATATACATTTAACATCATTGATCAGTTTTCTATATGTGATACTTTGACAAAACTTTGATATGTAATTTGGGGCAGTGATCAAATGATTCACTATGTACTTTAAAATTTCTTCTATACTTGTATACATATTGGATCTGCTCCATACTTTCTATGTGGACATGATTTACTTTCACTGAGCATGGGTATGCTCGCCTTAGACACGAGCTTGCTTTCTTATTTATTTCACTAGTTTTTGACAGACTGAAATCTAGTGAAGTCCTCTCAAGTCCTTGCAAGATAATTTCTTATGCACATAATACATTTAGACCATCATGTATCCCTTATGACCTCATATATAAGGGGGCATATTTTATAACATCATTTATCACCTCTATATACTTGATGATCTATGTATTGGCCTTGGGCATCCCTTTCCATTCAGACTTGGTCCTTTACTTAAACAACAATATTTTGAATTCCATATGCAACTCCGCCCTCTAAAAAATGCGTGCAATTGCAGGTCCACTCATATCTGACCCGCATATATAATTTAAAATATTAAAAAATTATAAAAATCCCTATTATTTGGGCAGGGTTTACGGGTTACACCAGAAGCCCACCTACAGGAGTCCAGGGAGAAATTGTTTCCCAATTGAAAAAAATGTTTTGAGGAAGTATAAATACACCTCATGGGAAGGCATAAAGGGAGGAGAGAGATAGGTATTGATACTATATCCAGTTAGTCCCATATCAAGTCTGATTATGCCTATGCCTTCTGCACTTCCCAGGTTCAGGAAACCCTTGTTTCCTTCTTTGAGATATTCACCTCCATTATGTGACATCCTTGTGCACCTTTATGGAAGAAGATTGTTGAGGCTCAGGCTGGACGGATCCGACAGATGGTTTCTCTTACAGCCGTGGCTGAATTCATATGGTATTCCTCCACATATTTTACATACATTAATAAAGAAGCTCTGTCCCGTTCCTAATGCCGTGATCTTTAATGATTTTTATACATGTTAGTGATCTTGTAATAGTTGATTTCATGTTATTTTCTATAAGCTTATATGATATAACCACTAAAATCTGGGATATATATGTTTTTATAGCTAGTCTATGTGATTTTCTTGAATGAGCTGTATTTTTTCAAGCACGTGGAGAAGCAGAGGGTTTGAACCCTACGGGAATGACCTCAAACATAGGACATACGGGTAAGGTCATCTCTCCCATGTTTGCTAGTTTAAGCATTAGGACTATTAATTTTCTTGCTTCTTGCTGTTGTATTCCTTCTGCTATGTTGGGGTCCTCAACCCAGACCCTCGAGCAGTTTCTCCCATAATAGCAGTTGAAGACTACACTGAAGAATACACTGAAGGACACCTGAAGAAAAAAGACAAGAAGAAAAAAATGAAGGTTAGCAACATCTAAGGTATGAAAATAAAAAAGAAAATTAATAATAAGGTTGCAAACATTGATATATGAATTAGATGATCATTTTATACCACCAACTCAAATGACATTATTAAAAGGACTGATCATGTCAAATCCAAATACAATGTCACATTCCGCCACTAAATCCTCATTATTTACACAATATCCCCAACATTAATTCCGATTTCGTTGGTTAATAATCCAAACAGTCATTTTCCATTTTAAAAACCCACTCACTCTCTTAAAAACCTTGAAGCCTCGCTCATTCAATCATTCACCCACACGTATCGACCATTCCATGACATAATTAATCCACGTTCCCAAACTAATACTAAAACCCTCAGTCTACCATGTCAAAAGAGGCAGTCCTAAAGGTGAAGCTTCTCGGTAGCTATGGGATTAATTGCGAGGAAAAAGCCTGTAGGAAGAAAGTTTATGGAAGTTTACCCGCAAATGAAAGAGATGTTACAGAAAGCAAAGTGGCTCAACTTTGTAGAGAAATTTTAAGGGTTTCACAAAGAAGTTACTAAATCCTTCGCCAGATATTTTGATGGGGTAGAAGTTGAAATTGGCAATATCAAGCTTATAATCACAAAATATTTCGTATAATAAGCTATTGGACTAACGAAGACAGGAGAAAGATGGTTTAAAAATAGAGGAATTAAAGGAGAAGGATGGAAAATCTTCCTAAAGAACCCAGGTATGGATACTAGCATTTTTAGAAAAGGAATTCCTAACACAATTCTTAAAGGAAAATGGAGAAATATGTTATTGATAATCCAAAAATTTGTTACCTGTGAGGGAAGGTTCGAATGTATGTTCTTTTATCATGCTAGGCTGTTAATGAATTTTATTGAAGATAGGGAAATAAATCTTCCATACTTTTTATTGAATAAATTGAGGAAGATGGTAGGAATTGTTCAGAAGAGAATTCAATTCATAGATAATACAATGTATGATCATGGATTAAAAAAAATTCTTATTGAATTCCATCTTAAAAGCCTAGGGGACACTTGGAAAAATTTCTTAATCCGAAATCATTTCCAAGAAAAAGAACAAGAACAACCTAGTGGTAATAAGGCAAAAAGAGGAAGGAAAAGAAAAGTTGAAAGCTTTGTTGTGAATGAACAACCATCTTAGGAACAGTCATAGGATGAAATCCCCATTGTAGAACTTTTGGGAAATTCTAGAAGCAAGTTGGTAAAAATAAAGAGGATAGCATGAAAGGAAAGGAAAACGTCATAAATACAAAAAATCCAAAAATTCAAAGTCCTCCACAACTAGTAAGAAGAAGTTCTAGACTCAGTAAAAAAACAAAACAACTGCCTTCAAAAGAGAGAACTTGTCGAGTTAGAAGAAAGTCTCGGGGTGCCATCACCCACTACTATTTCACCCACACAAGTTCCAATTCGAAGAAATCTAGAGATTGATCTTATGCAACAAGAAATCTATGATTATATTGAGTCTTTAGAGAAAAGAGATGCAGGAATGACATCAAGTTTTGACGAACAATCTTATAGTCCACAAGAACCTCTAGTTGTGAATAGTCCGAAACAAGAAATATTTGAACTAGAGACACTTAATAGGCATATCAAATAGGAACATGAAGCTCTGAAGTTGCGGAAACAAATTGAGAAGACCATAAATGATAATGATATTTTACATCTGAGTTTATGGTTCAAGAATAATTGAAAAGTGAAAAAGAAGAATAAGCAGCTAAACAAGCAGATCATAAAATTGAAATATAAACTTATAATGAGGAAGCCAAGAGTAGTTGTAACCACAAGGAAGACAAATAATATGAAATTAGATGTCTTGGCAGAAGTATCAGGGTAGATGCAGTAACATGATGAAAGACTCACAATTTTTTATTTGCATGAGGACATGCTCGGTTGTCCTAGTGGGGGTATGTGGAGCCTCAAGACTGCCTCAATTTTGACATCCATTTTCACTATCTTTCCCTATTTTTGATAACTCCATGAACCCATACAAGTATTAAAATTCACATTTGAGCCTGGTAAGATATATTAATGATATATTTTTCATATTTTCAGATGTTTCTTATTATTAGAATAAAATTTTTATTTAACCACAAAGTTAATCCAATTCTACAACTAAAGTTTGTTTTTGTAGCCACTGCCACGATTCAACAAGTTACGATGAATCAATGAAGAAGTGAAACATATGGGTAGTTGATGAATGATTTGGATATGGATCCTATCCTATCTACTTGTCCAGAATCAAGGAAGAAAATGCCTAAGTTTGCGGTCAAAGGGTCGATCAAAACAGGAACCAGAGAAAGCAAGCGAGAAAGACTGAGGCTTCACGATTTTCTCTCCACGTAGAAAATCGTGAAGCGATGAAATTCATATTTCTGTTTAAAGTTTCATATATAGTTTTCTTAGTCTCTAAAAGTGTGAAAGACTCAAAAATTTAATACAAGACTATTATAAATACCAGGCTATGTAATTATGAAACAAGTTCGAATTATTACGAGATTGTTATGTTCTGAAAATATGTTTTTATTCACTAATTGAAGAAGGAAGCATTCTGGAATCTTGATGCTTAACTAGAAAAGCATACATCAGAAACAATTTTGTTGTGGAGGGCCCCTACACAAAAAAGGTTTATTTTTTTAATTTCTTGTTCTTTCATAGTTCAGTTTCTTATGCTTTCACTGTATTTTTCATATAGATACATGCTTTGTCTCCATTGTGATTTATAGCATAGAAATACTCTATCTTCATTTTCATTTTGTAGCTCGAATACATTCTTTAATTTTATATTGTAGACATACGCTTTGTTTTCATTTACATTGCAATTGTTTTCGGATTTCTATAGCATAGATGATTAGGTTTATCATTATTACTTCATCGTTTGATATCTTCATTTGTAGAATATGGTTACTTTAAGATAGATGCATTATTTATGATTGGGTAGATTTATAGATAATTTATCATTGTGGACGACATAGATTGATTTAGTAAAGCTTAAGATTCATCATTCAGATTAATTTATTTTCATGCAATGTAGGTTTATCATAGATTAGTTTCATTTCTTAAATAAACTTTTCCTTTTCTTCCTTCTTGCAAGTTTTATCTTTCAATCATTAAAATATTTCTTTAAGTGTGAATACTCTTTAACGATTTCTTGTTTTCAATTTTCATTCATATAAATTTCCAAAAGAATACAAAATTGAAGTTCCTTCTTCTTCTTAGAACTTTAGTTTCTTTTCTCAAAATCAAATTATTAACTATTAACAAGCTAAGATAGAATTTTCATCATATATTTGGAACTCAAATTGAATTTAGATTTCATTTCACAAATTATAATTTTTAGTTTCTCAATTCCATTTAGACATTCCAAATAAACACAAAATCTTAAAAACAACTTTAAACATACAAAATCAACACAATGAATTAAGTAAGAAAAGGCTTCTAGCATATATAGTGCAGTTTCATTTCATATGATTACCAACTACGGTCGAAAATTTATGATAGAAATTTAAGACATTAAATTGACTAAACATGCGCATTGAAAATCAAATCCATATTTATTTTTAGGTTCCTTATGAATCCAAAGGTCATTGTCTAATTTCTTTCCCTTATCTTCATTAGTAGCTGCACTACTCCTAGTGGCCACATTCATGCTAGGAATTTGCTAATGGGTTTCTGCTCTGACCATCTGAAGATTCTACGTCTTTTTCTCCTACATCTTAGCAATCAAAATAGGGAAATCCTCTATTACATGGTCAAATTGTCTACAATAGCTGCATGATTGTCGTGGTGAATTTGGACAGTCCTGCACATAGTGACCAACATCTCCACATTTGTAGCAAATAACTTTCCCCCTTTCTCAACCAGTTGATCCACCTCCTATTCCTCATCCTATGCCCTGAAATCCTCCATGCCCATAGGGGTATGCTGGTGAGATAGGTTTTGCCTGAATTCTATATATTTCAGCTTTATCCAACATCATATCATAAGTGCGATAATGTTGCTCATCATGTCCTAATGACAAACATAACCTACAAAATAGGTGCTTCAACTCAGGTTGATATTTTCCAACCCTTCATGCAAACCCGCAACTTGACATATTGTACACCATACTACGCTCTTCAATGGACTAGGTCCTCCAACGTTCAGATAATTATTAAAGACATGAAATTGACCCTTATGGTGCCCAAAAACTTTACATTTTATGCACCAGACCTCTATGCATACCTTTCCCTTATCTTTGCATAGATTTTGAATTTACAAATGCATTGCTTCCAACTGATTATGAATATGTTGAGTTACAAGTGTAACAAGTATTGGGGTAACTTCTAGTTTCATCACAATCTCCACAGCTTCAGTTTGTGTGGCAATCTTTCATTGACCCAAGGGATGGCGCAGATGTGGGTGAAACATAGAAATAAACCAATCCTTGTGTTGGGTATCATCGATAGTGAATCCATTATATCTGATAGTGTGATTTAGCCTTTGATCTGTTTCCCACATAGATTCATTAACCTCCTGATGAATCTCTTTCATTTATGCAACCAATTGTGCATATGATTTAGGCTTCTTGAATTGTTCTTTTGGGGCATATTTCACTTCATCTAGAGTGGCATTAGGGTTTGCTTGTACATATCTGATATGCCAATCTAATGCATGATCTTGGAAAGCAATGGCTAACTGCGCTTTCTTAATATCATCATTGTTAACATGATGAGCTCTCCATACAACATCAAACAAAAACCAAAAGTGCTCAGTATATTCGTTTCCAATACCTATGAAAGTAAGTAGCTTCGTTGACACGACCATATCTGCACCTGGGGGAGGTGGAGGTGAAGATGGACTGCGCAGTGGACTAGCTGCTTTGTGAGATGATTTTGGAAGTGGAGTGGATCGGATCTGAAATAGGGTCAAGGTTATTTCCTAATTTGATGAAAATTTTTCTCGGGATACTTCTTATTCTTCAGAGTGCGCATATTCACTAGAGATACTAGTTTCTGGTTCACCATCACTATGAGATCTACACTTTAGAGGGTTATAAATAAATCCTTTCTCTGGGTCTTTGCATTAAATTCTTCCACTATGCTTTGTCGGGCGTCTTCAAGACATCCACACAATATGTTGGCACAAAGAGCCCTGTTCACACAATAGCATCATCAACAATAACTTCAAAGAGCGCAAGAACTTACCTCTAGGACCCTTGAAAAATATTCTTTCTGCTTCGGAGTATGGCACAAATTGATCAATGGAAAATTTAGTCACATATCCTCCCAAGAGATGATCGATCCAATGATCTATCGCATGGGTGATCTTATTGTCTAGATTTTCTAATTGTTGAAACAATTCAGGAGTCCATTTAGTGATTTCCTTGTCCTTCGTGTAGGTATTGAATTCAGTCAACTGCGACCACTGTTGGAAATACTGAGGGGGGGGGGGTGAATCAGTATTTATTACAATTAGAGAATTAGTTAATCTTCAATTATTATCAGTGTTTGCACAATTATAGCAGAAAAAAAGAGGAACACAAATGCACATAGTTTTTAAGGTGGAAACCCACTCCGGGACAAAACCACCTAATGCTTTTCTAGTAATTCTTTAATATTCAACTCCAATTGAAAATGAAGCTCCAACTTCCTAGAATCTAGAAAAAAATTCTTCTCCAGCTCCCACTGGATGGACGCTCCAACGTCCGAGATTATTTAGTAGTCAACTGAACAGATGACCCAACACACCATGAGCTACAACTCACTCTAGCACCACCCTACCACCCTATAGAAGAATAAAATAAGAATGGACTCTTGTACCAGGGAAAATGTTCCACTTTAAAATGATATAGAATGATGTAGAAGAAGAATATATACTAGACCATAACCCCAAATTTGACACAACCACCTTATGATGATCCTAGACCTCCCAACATTGCCTCTTCAACCCTTGGCAGATAGACACTAGTACAATTTTTACAATAATGAATTTACAATGACTTAGTACAATGATACCTTTACAATGATTGTATGCAGTGCTGCCCACTTGAAGACTTCATAGGATGAACTTCTTGCTGCTGTTATGCACCTTGGTTGATGCTCTTTTCATGCTACCCTCTGCTGCACCTTTCTTTTCTTTGCTGCCCTAGAAATTTTGGTCCTTTGCAACCCTTGACAACACATGATCTAGCTTTTTATTTGCCTTCTAGGAGCTCGATATTGAATCTGGTGTATCTCTGTTATTTTAGATCCTAAATATCTGATTTTTGGTCCTATAGTAGTCCTCTGATTTGTCTTTCCAATGCCATAGGTCTGACCCAATTTGTATTCTTCAAGAGAGAGTTATACCCAATCTCTAACAATGCCCTAATTATGGACTGTTTCAGCAGAGCGCACTTGTACGGAATGACACGTGTCACTTTTTTCTTCCTTTGGCTCTGAAATTGATAGAAAAAAAATTGTAGACTGTGCACTGCCTGCCACTTTTTACGGAATTTCAATCCGATACTCAGAGAGAGAGTTATGACGATTTTACCAAGGTCACTTCTTTGAGATGAATTTTAGGAGCTTGCAAAAACCCTAACTTCCACAGATCATATCTCCAAAAATATTACGCACCTTGATCTGAAATTTTTACAGCAGATTCCTCAGGATTTTGGCTTCTCCTCATAAAAATTTCAGCTTCTGAACCTTCATATAAAATTTAGAGCAAAAATTCCACGATCACCTGTTTCAAATGGCGAAATCCCTTGCCTAAGGAGGAAATGAAGATCACAATTTATATAAATGCTTAAGTTGAGAGGGGCTTCAACAAGTGAATGTGGAAGGGATTTTAGGAGCTTAAAAAATATTAATTATGACTTTTCAATGAACCATGCCCCAACCCCATGGGGTTTTAGCCCACTAATTGGGGTTACAACTTCAAACATGAATATCTCTCAAACCGTGAAGAATTACATGGCGTGCCATATATCAACGGAAACATCTCGACAAGTAGAAATCATCAAAAGCATTATTGATCCAGAATATATTAATTTGGTAGGTCAAAATTCCCATGCAATATTGGGTTAGCCCCTGGTGCTGCTTGGGTTGACATCAATGACAACCGCTGATCAAAAATCTCCGCCTTTGGCATTGATGGAAACACAAGTACTCCCCCTGCGATCATGACACCTCTTCCTACAACATTCTCTCCCCCTTTGACATCAATGGAAAAGGGTAACTCCCCCTGAAACACAACCATCCTGCAGAACTGTACACACTTCCACTCCTCCTGACACAAAACCATCCTACAGACCTGTAATCTACTTCCACTCCCCTTTTATATTCTAAAAAAGGAAAATCTAATGAGAACTTGGGAGAATCCCGAGCTTCTGGCGAAGATTTTCTAATGCTGGTGAATATTTAATATGTGATTCTTTTGGTGCTACTTGGAATCTTGCTACTTGTCCAAATTCTTGCATAACATCTGGTCGGGAGGCTATTACGTATAGAAGACTACTAATCATAGATCTACACAAAATTTGATCCATGTCCTTAGATGAGTCTTCTATGTTGAATTTGCAACCTGTTACCATTGGAGTAAGGATGGGTTTTCAATATTCCATTTTAAATTTCTTGAGAATTTCCTTGATGTGCTTGACTTGACATATAAATATTCCTTTCTCTTGCTGAGATATTTGAAGCCCTAAGAAGTATGTCAGCTCACCAAGTAAAGACATCTCGAAATCACTTTGCACCTTTGTAGAAAACTTCTTACTTAGTCGATCATCATATCTACCAATTATTGTATCATCCTCTTTAGATATTAGACATGATTTAGTTGCTTCATCCAGAACATATATGTCATTTGGAGCTCGATTTGTTGTAGCCACAATTTCACCATACACGCCTTTCCTGATTTCACATTTTGTGGAGTTGAATAGTATTGCATGTCCTTGATCACACATTTGTCCAACACTGAGCATATTGTGATTCATGTTCTCAACCAATAGAACATTCTTGGCTAGAGCATCTTTGCTTCTGAGAGTGACAGTACCCGATCCTATAACATTTGAAGATCTATCATTTCCAAAGGACACGGTTCCATCCTTATTCTCTTTGAGAGATACAAATTTATTTCTATCTCCAGTCATATGCGTTGAGAAACCGCTATCAACATACCACACATATTTGTTCTTTTGAGCCTTGAAAGCTAGAGCACAATTATCATTCTTCTTCTTCTTCCATGTTCGTTCGTTCTGTGGCTTCGAAGATTCTTCTGGAGGATTTTCAAGTTTGCAGTCTTTGGCTATGTGTCCAAAGTTTCGACATTTGTAACATTCAATATTATTTCTTAAATGTTCAAATCTATTGATGTTTCGCTGAGGCCTGGGAGGTTCATATTTGATAGATCTCCTGCAATTTTATTCGTTCCTCGGGTACGTGCGACATTCTACAGCTTTATGACCAAATTTTCCACATGAATAATAGTAGCCATAAAAAATATGTTGGTACCTGGATGGAAATTTTTGTCAAGGAATTGTCTTCCAAGGATGTTCTTGCGAATATTGTCCAGTGAAGTCTACATGCATGTCAGATCTCATAGGTTCATTGTATTTTGCTGTAGAAGGTCATGCTTCTTCCTCTTTGTAACCGATGCCAGTTTTGTCATTGTAAGATCATTGATTGTTGATGAGTTCTTCCAATGCCCTTGAGTTTTTGGCATAGTTTTGGATAGTTTTTCCTTTCTTCACTTCCTCACGCAGCGAGACTACTTTGGCCTCTAATTCTACCCTTTCTTGGTTGCTTTCTTCCAACTTATTTTGAAGTGACTCTTCAATGCATTTGTGTTCTTCAACTTCGATTTTGAGACCTTGAACTTGTTCTTCAAGAGTATTGGAATGAATCTTCTCCGCCTCGAGATATTTTATAAGCTTGATTGCTTCATCATAAAATTCTTCTATGCTCCATCCTTCTTCTTCATTGTTTGATACCTCTTGTTGATTGTGCTTGGGTTTATTGTGCTTGGCCATAAACAATACTCTCTCATTGGCTTCTTCTTCACTGTCATTGTCTTCATCGGATGATGAGCTATCTTCTTTAGAGAGAAAGTTCCTTTTGGATCCTCCCTTGTTGAATTTCTTGAAGCCTTTCTTTCCTTTTGAGTTGCCATTACTTCTATTTGGACATTTTGCTGCAAAATTCCCAACCTCATTACAGCTGAAACATATCGATGGAAGTTTACCTTTGAATTGTCCCTTACCAATTTTAGTTTTCTCGTGAAGTAAGCATATTCTTCATCTGAAAGACCTTATTCATCATCTCCCTTTTCTTCACACTTGTAGGTGCATGTCTTTTCAATTGAAGACTGTTTATCCTTATTGGTTTTATTAGATGCAACGAACGCAGTTTCTAGATGCGAAGTACCCTCTTCTTCATCAAGTCTCATTTCATATGCTATGAGAACTCCATGTAATTCCTCTTTACTGAGTTTGTCTAGATTTGCACTGTATTCTAAGACCGATACCTTTGGGTTGAATCTCCCTGGTAACGTTCTAAGAATCTTCCGTATAATAGTCTTCTCATCAACTGGCTCTCCCAATCCTTCCAGAGTATTGGTTATTTCATCAACGTATTGGAAGGATGTAGCAATGTTGCAATCTTCTTTCATTCAGAGTTGCTGAAATTTTTCTCTATAGATTTGAAGCTTTGCTTCTTTGACATTTGAGTCACCTGCATATATATTCTCAAGCTTGTCCCATACATTTTTGGCAGTTTTACAACCCAACACCTTATGATAAGCAGATTCAATAAGTCCACTAATAATAATATTCTTTGATTTTTCATCATTTACCAAATTCTTCTTACCTTGTTCATCCGTAGTTGATGTAAATCCATTTTGAATAGTGTCCCATACTTCATAACCTTGTGCTAAGAGGTATACCTCCATTCTTCCTTTCCAGAGTGCATAATTATTTTCATTGAATAGAGGTACACCATTCTTGGTATGCTCCATGACCTCCTTCCAGCTGTTAAACTGCTATTGAAGAAACCAAGCTCCGATACAAATTGTTGGAAATACTGGGGGGGGGGGGTAGTGAATCAGTATTTCTTACAATTGGAGAATTAGTTAATCTTCAATTATTATCAGTGTTTGTACAATGATAGCAGCAAACAAGAGGAACACAAATGCACATAGTTTTTAAGGTGGAAACACACTCCAGGACAAAAACCACCTAATTCTTTTCAAATAATTCTTTAATATTCAACTCCAATTGAAAATAAAGCTCCAACTTCCTAGAATCTAGAAAAGAATTCTTCTCTAGCTCCCACTGGATGGACGCTCCAATGCCCGAGATTCTTCAGTAGTCAACTGAACAGATGCCCCAACACCCAATGAGCTAAAACTCACCCTAGCACCACCCTACCACCCTATAGAATAATAAAATAAGAATGGACTCTCGTACCAGGGAAAATGGTCCACTTTACAATGATATAGAATGATTTAGAAGAAGGATATATACTAGCCCATAACCCCAAATTTGACACAACCACCTAATGATGATCCTAGACCTTCCAACACTACCTCTTCAACCCTTGGTAGATAGACACTAGTAAAATTTTTACAATAATGTATTTACAATGACTTAGTACAATGATACCTTTACAATGATTGTATGCAGTGCTGCCCACTTGAAGACTTCATAGGATGAAATTCTTGCTGCTGTTATGCACCTTAGTTGATGCTCTTATCATGCTACCCTTTGCTGCACCTTTCTTTGCTTTGCTGCCCTAGAAAGTTTGTTCCTTTGCAACCCTTGACAACACATGACCTAGATTTTTCTTTGCCTTCTAGGAGCTCGATATTGAATCTGGTGTATCTATGTTATTTTAGATCCTCAATATCTGATTTTCGGTCCTATAGTATTCCTCTGAGTCATCTTTCCAATGCCACAAGTCTGACCCAATTTGGATTCTTCAAGAGAGAGTTATACCCAATCTCTCACAATGCCTTAATTATGGACTGTTTCAGCATAGTGCATTTGTACGACATGCCACATGTCACTGTTTCTTCATTTGGCTCTAAAATTGATAGAGTGAAAACTAAATACTGTGCATTGTCTGCCACTTTTTACGGAATTTCAATCCGATACTCAGAGAGAGAGTTATGACGATTTTACCAAGGTCACTTTTTTGAGATGAATTTTTGGAGCCTGCAAAAACCCTGACTTGTTGCACTAAAAACTGTCACCTTGACATTATGCTGACTGTATGAGATCATTTTCACTCATACTTACCTCCTTTTCAAGTATAACACATTATTTTTTCATGTCAAGCCTTAAAAATAAGAGAAAAGCTCTCAAAAATCTCTATAACTCTCGTATCACACTTTCTCTTTGTCTTGCATGCAGTCCCGCACCTAATGTTCATGACTCCTGCGTACCTGAACACAATTTTTCTATGTTAAGGGTGTGGACCCTTGTAAAAGATTAAAAAGGTGCAAGTAAACTCAAAAAGCTCACTTTCAATAATTTCTAGAAGCCTCTGGAAGGAATCTTGCGATGGCATAACCACTCTTTTGAGGTTCATGTATCCCTTGCCTTAGGGATCTAACCCCTTGATGTGAGGAGCTTATCCCTTTGAAGGAGGATTCTATCCCTTCATAGTTGGAACTGAAACCTCCTCTTTTGCACTATAAAAAGAGGCCTTGGGTAGCCTCAAAGGGAGTTCAAGCTTTAGAATTATTTGAGGTAAAGTGCCGTTGGGATTCAGACTCATTTAACTGAGATTTTGTTAGGAAAGATCACATAACTCTATTTGTCTCGGTAATTGCGGTCAATAGAGTTCTCTCTTGCATTATTTTATCCTTTTTCAGGCTCAAGAGACTAAATTTATGAAAAAGTACACCCATGGAGTTTTCTTAGGTTTTTTCTTCTGACTCCCTAAAATTGAAAAACACTGAGTTTCTCCTATACTGGATTCGTTAAAATGTAACAGTAAAGGACCTGTTCAATTTTAAACAGGAATGAACCACTCCTTCTTAGCGTTCGAAACTTAAAATAATTTGGACTCATCCGAAGGATGAGCTTATAAACAAGCAAATGTTATCCTCCTCAAGCTTGTCAAAAATAAAGAGGTACTTTCCAGAAATGGTGGGGGAAAAGAGAGAAAAATGAATATGTTTGTTGTATTTTGATTATTCGAAAAACTGTTAACCACTCTTGAACATGACACTTTTTCTCACCTGGGTTGGGAAATCCTTTGCCTAATAGTTAATCAAACCATTTTGAAAGTCTTTAGCCAGTTTCTAGGTATTAGCTTTAGGTCAATTGTCACCAAGCCATCTACAGTGTCGTTATGTGTTCAAGAGGATAGTTCAAACAACCATTCATCTACAAAATATTTGTCTTCCATTTTAACCATCCCTGAGTCAGTCCTTGCCAATATATTTCTTCAAAACTTGATCTATGATTTCGTGTTGTGGGCTTGCCTACGATAGATCACTTTCTATCGATGACAACTCATTATCTAGGAAGTTGATCTAGAAATCGTCAGTACCTTGGAATCTGCATGCCTTAATGGCAGGTTTCTCGCCTTCGCCAACAGGTTTCATCATTGACCTTCGATCGAATGATTCCATGACATGTTTGACTTCAACTCATTCATTCAAATTTCATGGATTGTACTGAGTACTTTTAGAGCCATTGAAATTACTGGTGGTTTCTCTCACACTTGTTAACCGTTCACATTATTGACTGGTAATAAAGTGGTTTCTACATTTTCGACTTCGACACATTTATTCACATGGATAGAATCGTACTAGTTCGAGAAATGAAAATCAAGACCCTGGATCTAGTTTCTACCATCCAGGCTACGAGGAATTTTGTAATTAATTTATACAGTGGACTATTCATAAACAGATGGCTGCGTCCATGCTGTGTCTACACATGTCTATATTGTTGATGTATTGAAAATCATTCCTATATCAGAACAGTTTAAATCAGTTTTCTAGTTAGTTTTGATCTGAGTATGGGAATTCCTACCTCAGTGATGATATATTTACATATATATGTTTTTCATTGAATGTTTTTAATCACTCCGACTGGGGTGTCCACAGGATGATCCTTGAAATGATAAAGTACTTCACTCTTCATATATGACAGACTTCATCTTCATCTATTCTAGACTTCACACTTTAGGGGGCAGTCTGTTGCACTAAAAACTGTCACCTTGACATTCTACTAACTATATGAGCTCATTTTCACTCATACTTACCTTCTTTGCAAGTCTAACACATCAGTTCCTCATGTCAAGCCTTAAAAATAAGAGAAAAGCTCTCAAAAATCTCTATAACTCTGGTATCGCACTTTCTCTTTGTCTTGCCTGTGGTCCTGCACCTAATGTTCATGACTCTTGCGTACCTGAACACACTTTCTCTGTGTTAAGGGTGCAGACCCCTGTAAAATATTAAAAATGCGCAAGTAATCTAAAAAATCTCACTTTCAGTAATTTCTATAAGCCTCTGGAAGGAATATTGCGGTGGCAGAATTGCTCTTTTGAGGTTCATGTATCCCTTGCCTTAGGGAGATAACCCCTTTATGTGAGGAGCTTATCCCTTTGAAGGAGGATTCTATCCCTTCATAGTTTGAACTGAAACCTCCTATTTTGCACTATAAAAAGAGGCCTTGGGTAGCCTCAAAGGGATTTCAAGCTTTAGAATTATTTGAGGTAAAGTGCTGTTGGGATTCAGACTCATTTAACTGAGATTTTGTGAGGAAAGATCACATACCTCTATCTGTCTCGGTTGGAAGGGTGAAAGGATTTTCAAAGTAGAGGAGATTCCTACTTCGGACCCCGGGAAGGCCTGTTCAACATAAAGGCTAAGGTTGTAAGGTTTTCTTTTATTCAAAGTTAATACAAATGAATTCATTTTTCTCAATAAGATATTAATTAACTGTTTATTTCATGGATTCCTTGATCACCATGATAGGCATGATTTATAATATTTACTATACAGGTGCTATTTAATGTTTTCTTGTTTGTGACTGCAGGTATTTAAAGATAACTCCTTCAAGTGACCGAAGGACAACTACTTCGAACAAGCATTGGATCTACGATAAGACCTTAACACCTTTATAGTATTCTTTTGTAAATCGCATATGTTTAGAGAAAGATAGGTTTGTTTGGATGTTTGTTGCTAGATTACCTTTTGGTACTAGGGAGATCGATCTTGTCCGCAATATGGATTTATCTGGTCAACAAATTGGCGACTCCGCTTGGGAAAGATTCTTGATTTTTGATTGATTTGTACGGGCTTGGGTAGCTTAGGTTTACTTTTCTTTGAAAAGTTTTGAAGTCTTTTCATTTTTTCTTGAACTTTTCTGGGGACAGCACTTTGTTTTCCTACACAGTGCGGGCAGTTTCACAATTTCCTTGAGTAACCAGTGCGGGGCCGCACCTGTTACTTCTGGGGCCTGCGGACCCTGTTAAATTTTTTGAAAAAAATTATATTTCTTCTTTCAGTTTAGTTTCGATTTAATTTAGGATTCTTAGCATCTACCCAGATCTGTATTTTTCTATCAAAAAGCCTTGTTTATGAGTTTCTTTCAGCAAATTTTTCATCTCGTCAATCTCCGTTAAGTTAATTGGGTGTTTTGAGTCTCTTTTTTGAGAAATTCTTAATTTTATTTCCTTTGGTCATTACTTGGAGGTTTGTCTCAGTCTTTTCACAATTTTGCATCTTTTTGCTTTTGTTTTTGAAAAAACATTTCCCCCTCATTCGCCGCGGGGCGGGGGGCTAAATTATGTATGAGTGTTAATCGTCTTTGAGTGTTTTTATTTTTTAATCTTTGCAACTCTCACCCAATTTTATTTAATTGCACTTGATTGTTTCTTAGATTACATTAGAATCATCTTGTGTTTGAGAATTCTCTTTCATAGATCACATTTGCATAATTAGAATTCTCATTTTTAGAATATGAATGAAAAATGTGTATAGATTACATTTGCATACTTTTCAAGTGAATTGTGCATAGATTACAACTGCATAGTTTACATTCTGAAAAATCAATCGTAGATTTAGATCAATTTTCTTTGATTTGAATTTATATGTTTTTATGCTTGTTTTAAAAACACAAAAATAAAAAAATTGTTTTGGAATTGATTTGCATTAGTTTTTCTTGATGAAATTAGTGCATTAGAGAATTTGTTATATTTTCTCTTAGTGATCAATTTTTTTCATTGTTGGAAGTGAATGGAAAATCTCTCCTTACTTTAGTTAGGATTCATCGAATTGAAAAGATTACATTATCATATTAGATTGCATTCAGTTTTGGGTCGGGTCATAACACCATTGGTTTCATATCCATTTACCCTTTTGAGTAATAACAGCCTAAATAACACAACGCTTAATTAAAATTCATCTCGTAATTTTTACATTTTTAGGGCTCTTTCCACCAATCTAGCTCAGGATTAGTGCTTTGGAATAGGTTGTAGTTAACTTTCCAAAGCAACTAAAATAAACAAGTAGATAAATCTTGCGGTAGGAAATAAATCCAAGTGTAATTGGTACATTCTGGGAAGCTTCTCTTAAAGGAGTTAATCATGAGATCATGTCCAAACCTTTGAGACAATCAATTCTGTTTCAACGGAGAAGGTAGAAGATCTATGCAAATTACAAACGGTAAACCTCAGATTAACCATTGTCGAGGAGCCTGGGGTCACTTGTTGGTAAACCTCGGATTGACCATGTTGAGGAGCCTTCAAGGGGATTGAGCTTTGTTACTTTGCCCTTGCGCGTAGAATCGGATCGTAGACTGTTCCCACAGTTTTATTTTTTGCTATTGGTAACCTTAGTGTCCATAAAATTAAGATTATTTCCTAAGGTGATGGTGAAGGAAAGATCTCACTGTACCTGGAGCAGACGTCGACTGTACTAAATTGGACTCTCTGGGGGGTTCTCTTCACTCGAGATGGTTTTGCGAAGAAACTTGTGCCAGTCTATTTCATTAAGCAGGTTGTTGGGGTAACTATTCTAACCACCATTTCTACATTAAAATTCTACGATGTTGGATTTCATCACCAACTAGTGTTTTTAGTGCGGGAATCTACTGTTTGTGTGTGGTTTGACTCGTAGATTTGATAGCTTGTTTTAATTTCTTTGTTTTTAATTTTGGAGACCATAGGTGTGAATTGTGAATTTTAATTGTTAGGTGTGAATTGTGAATTGTTAATTTTTGTTTTAAATTGTTAATAAAATTCACTGAAGTTGAATATAATGGTAACTGTTCTGGAATTTACCAACCAAGGAACCCCTCTTAACGAGAATCCTAGTACTTTTCCTTGCTTTGGAAATGTTGGTCCTCCTTATATGGCTACTTTGTCATTACCTAGATTTACAATAGGTTTACCGATATGGTTATTTTCAACTTCGTTGGCCCTGAATACTCCAATTGTTCCACCTCAACCGAATGCTTCACCTCAAAAGAGTTCACCATCTCAACATCACCAACCTTCTGTTGACCCTTTACCTTCTTTTCCTAATATTTCTTCCTCCATTTCTTCCTCTTCTCTTGGTAAAAGCCTTGACGCTAGTAACCAGGTGGCTAAAAGAAGAAGAAGAAAAAGAAAGATAAGAAAGAAGTCAACCAACCAACCATGGCTGTAAATGTTAGTAGTGTTGAGGAAACCTCCAACATGCATCGTAAACCCAAATACCCTTGCAGGGTTTGTAAGGGTGACCACTTCCTTAGCAATTGTCCTGGTATTCCAAAGGTCTTGGAAGTATGGTCAGAAAAATCTTATCAACTTTCCGTTGATCCATCAACCAGTGATAGTCAGGTTCCTGGGAAAAAGGGTAAAGTTAGGTTTCCTTATAAGTTATGTAAAGGGAGTCATCAAACTCACATTTTCCCTCACATGGATGAAGCCTCAAAATTATTGGAAAACCTTACTGTTCCACATCAAGAATTTCCAACTGGTTACCATAAAATTTCTCCCAACCTATCGTCAACTGACGGAGTGATTGATCTAATTTCAAGTATAGTCGATCCCACTCTTCCATTGGAGAGTGAAACTCATATCACTCAGGTTGATGATCCATTAGTTGATCAAGTGGTCAATTCAATTTCACATTTGGTCGATCCCATTCTCCCTGTAGAGAGTGAAACTCATATCACTCAGGTTGATGATCCATTAGTGATCAAGTGGTCGATTCGATTTCACATTCAGTCGATTCCATTATCCTTGTAGAGAGTGAACTTCATACCGCTCAGGTTCTTCTTGTTACATCAGATTCTTCTACGCCGGGGCATTTCACCTGTTTCTACAGAACCCCCTCCAAGTACTGAGGTATTTTCCTTTGATTGGAATAGACTGACAAAACCTTGTCTTCCTTCCTCCATCCCTTTCCAAATCATTGTGAATTTTGGTGGTAGGGACATACACCACACACAGGTAGATGAAGGTGCTTCTGTTAGTATTTTATCCTCAACTGCTTGGAAAGCTTTGGGTTCCCCTCAGCTTGTGCCTATTACGCAGAATCTGAAAGATTTTAACAGAACCATTAGTGAACCTTTAGGGATCCTTCCTAAGTTTTCTATTACTTTGGAAGGTAAAAATATCTGTATTGATCTTATGGTAGTTCGAGGCCCCTTGGATTTCAATTTACTCCTTGGGCGAGACTATGTCTATGCAATGAAAGCTGTAGTATTGACACTCTTTCGCGTGATGTCTTTCCCTCACAATGGAAATATTGTGACTGTAGACCAGCTTTCGTTCCCTAGTCTTGACTCGACTACCAATAATTCGACATCCCTGAATGTTCCTCATACGAAAGTGGTATCTACCCTGCCACGGGTTAATTATGTGGCAACTATTCCCATTAATTTCATTTACCGATGTAAGCGAGCCTCTCACTGTTTGCTCGACTTCCTATGACTTAGATCTGGTAATTTACATGGAAAAATATATGGGATTATTTGAACGCGATGTTCTTATCCCTTTTGAGTCCCTTGACATATGTTCCTTCCAGAGAACTATTCTTCCTTCTGATGAAGACCTCTTGGAAGCCATGATCAAGGTGTGTCCATTGACATGTGTTTCTTCCAGTTGGAAGCCATGATCAAGTTTCTGAGGATAGTTCCTTTTACTGTGTCAACCTCGTTAAAAAATGAATCAGTGAGTGTGAGGATAGTTCCTTTTACTATGTCAACCTCATTAAAAAATGAATCAGTTAGTCAAAATCATATTTCCTTTTCTTGTGTCAAGCTCGTTAAAAAATGAAACAAACTTCCAAGAGGAAAGTTCTTTTCCTATGTCAACCTTGTTAAAAAATGAATCAGGTATGAGGACAGTTGTTTTCCTGTGTCAACCTAATTAAAAAATGAATCAGTAGGTAGATTGTAGAGAGTAGATTAATATATTAGAAATAAGTAGTTTTTGAGGATGGTTCCTATTACTGAGTAAACCTCGTAAAAAAATGAATCAGGTATGAGGAAAGTTCCTTTTACTATGTTAACCTCGTTAAAAATGAATCAGTGTATCAAGAGGAAAGTTCCTTTTACCGTGTCAACCTCGTTAAAAAATGAAACACATTGCCATGAGCATAGTTCTCTTCCTGTGTCAAGCTCGTTAAAAAA
This sequence comes from Pinus albicaulis, assembly GCA_034641835.2. NCBI lineage: Eukaryota > Viridiplantae > Streptophyta > Pinopsida > Pinales > Pinaceae > Pinus > Pinus albicaulis. The sequence continues at coordinate 1,326,249,085 of CM076583.1, forward strand.
TGAAACAAATCCTCCCCTAATTGAGTCGACTCTTTGACTAGATCTCGTAAATGTTAAGTCATATATTTAGGTTAGTTATTTCAGTTTTTGCATAATTTTCTTATAGTTTTAGGTTTGGTCTTTCATATGATCTCGTAAACGAACCTTCATTCCATATAGCTATTAATTACCAACAGTGTACTTAGTTGAATGAAATGAAGCTGGGGGGGCATGATCTCTAGTAGTTATTCTTAGGGGGCATCAAGCACAATTTTCTCTCTGTTTCAAGCTTGTGTAAAAATGAAACCACTCTGAAGCATAGTTTTTCTCTGTTTCAAGCTTTTGTAAAAATGAAACCTATCTTGAGTCAATTTCGGTTATTTTCAAGACTTGTTAAACTCATGAAAATTTCGAGATTATTTTGCTATCTTTCATTCTCGTAAAACACATGAAAATGCCAAGTTCTTTCCGTCTTTTCCTGCTTGTAAATTAAATTGAAATTTGACCACAGGAGTACATTTTTATCCCTTTTTCGAACTTGTTAAAACTTACGAAAAAGAGAAAACCATGAGTACATTTTTATCCCTTTTTTCGAACTTGTTAAAACTTACGAAAAAGCGAAATCTTGAGTTCTCTTTTAAGCCCTTTTCAAACTCTTTAAAAATGAAAATATTGCTGAGTACTTGACTATTCGAACTCGTTAAAGTAAATGAATGATCGTCCCTTCAGTATAAGTTTACCCCTTTTACGGACTGAAATGGAATATTTACGAAAAAGGTATACGTTGACTAATTACGGTCAATAGAGTTCTCTCCCGCATTATTTTATCCTTTTTCGGGCTCGAGAGACTAAATTTACGAAAAAGTACACCCATGGAGTTTTCTTAAGTTTTTTCTTCTGACTCCCTAAAATTGAAAAACGATGAGTTTCTCCTATACTGGACTCGTTAAAATGTAACAGTAAAGGACCTGTTCAATTTTAAACATGAATGAACCACTCCTTAGGGTTCGAATCTTAAACTAAGTTGGACTCATCCGAAGGATGAGCTTATAAACAAGTAAATGTTATCCTCCTCAAGCTTGTCAAAAATAAAGAGGTACTTGCCATAAATGGTGGGGGAAAAGAGAGAAAAATGAACCTGTTTGTTGTATTCTGATTATTCGAAAAACTGTTAACCACTCTTGAACACGACACTTTTGTTCATAGTTAATCAAACCATTTTTAAAGAGAGTCAGAAGAAAAAACTTAAGAAAACTCCATGGGTGTAATTTTTGGTAAATTTAGTCTCTCGAGCCCGAAAAAGGATAAAATAATGCGGGAGAGAACTCTATTGACCGTAATTAGTCAACGTATACCTTTTTCGTAAATAGTCCATTTCAGTCCATAAAAGGCGTTAACTTATACTGAAGGGACGATCATTCATTTAATTTAACAAGTTCGAATAGTCAAGTACTCGACAATCTTTTCATTTTTAAAGAGTTTGAAAAGGGATTAAAAGAGAACTCAAGATTTCGCTTTTTCGTAAGTTTTAACGAGTTCGAAAAAAGGGATAAAAATGTACTCATGGTTTTCTCTTTTTTTGTAAGTTTTAACGAGTTCGAAAAAGGGATAAAAATGTACTCTTGTGGTCAACTTTGAATTTAATTTATGAGCAGGAAAAGACAGAAAGAACTCAACATTTTCATGTGTTTTACGAGAATGAAAGATAGCAAAATAATCTCGGGGATTTTCATGAGTTTAACGAGTCTTGAAAATAACCGAAATTGACTCAGGATAGGTTTCATTTTTACAAAAGCTTGAAACAGAGAAAAACTATGCTTCAGAGTGGTTTCATTTTTACACAAGCTTGAAACAGAGAGAAAATTGTGCTTGATGCCCCCTAAGCGTAATTGCTAGAGCGCATGCCCCCTTAGCTTCATTTCATTCAAATAAGTACACTGCTAATAATTAATAGCAAGATGGAATGAAGGTTTATTTACAAGATCATATGAAAGACCCGACCTAAAACTGTAAGAAAATTATGCAAAAACTAAAATAACTAACCTAAATATGTGACTTAACATTTTCAAGATCTAGTCAAAGACTCGACTCAATTAGGGGAGGATTTGTTTCATTTCTTAACAAGCTTGACACAGGAAAAGAACTATGCTCATGGCAATGTGTTTCATTTTTTAACGAGGTTGACACAGTAAAAGGAACTTTCCTCATAATTGATTCATTTTTTTACGAGGTTGACTCAGTAACAGGAAACATCCTTAGAAACTACTTATTTATAATCTATTAATCTACTCTGAAAAGCCTTGCACTCTTCCAACCGAGACAGATAGAGGTATGTGATATTTCCTCACAAAATATCAGTTAAATGAGTCTGAATCCCAACAGCACTTTAGCTCAAATAATTCTAAAGCTTGAACTCCCTTTGAGGCTACCCAAGGCCTCTTTTTATAGTGCAAAAGAGGAGGTTTCAGTTCCAACTATGAAGGGATAGAATCCTCCCTCAAATGGATAAGCTCCTCACTTCAAGGGGTTAGCTCCCTAAGGCAAGGGATACATGAACCTCAAAGAGCAGTTCTGCCATCGCAAGATTCCTTCCAGAGGCTTCTAGAAATTACTGAAAGTGAGATTTTTGAGTTTACTTGCGCATTTTTAATCTTTTACAGGGGTCCGCACCCTTAACACAGAGAAAGTGCATTCAGGTACGCAGGAGTCATGAACATAAGGTGCGGGACCACAGGCAAGACAAAGAGAAAGTGCGATACCAGAGTTATAGAGATTTTTGAGAGATTTTCTATTATTTTTAAGGCTTGAAATGAGGAAATAATGTGTTAGACTTGCAAAGGAGGTAAGTATGAGTGACAATGAGCTCATACAGTCAGTAGAATGTCAAGGTGACAATTTTTAGTGCAACATGACTTCCACAGATCATATCTCCAAAAATATTACGCAACTTGATCTAAAATTTTTATAGCAGATTCCTTAGGATTTTGGCTTCACCTCATAAAATTTTTAGCTTCTGAACCTTTGTAGAAAAAAATTTATATCGAAAATTCCATGATGACATATTTCAGATGGCGATATCCCTTTCCTAAGAAGGAAATGAAGATCACAATTTATATAAATGCTTAAGTTGAGAGGGGCTTCAACAAGTGAACGTGGGAGGGATTTTAGGAGCTTAAAAAATATTAATTATGACTTTTCAATGACCCATGCCCCAACCCCATGGGGTTTTAGCCCACTAACTGGGGGTACAAACTTCAAACATGAATATATCTCAAACCGTGAAGAATTACAAGGCGTGCCATATATCAACGGAAACATCTCGACAAGTAGAAATCATCAAAAGCATTATTGACCTAGAATATATTAATTTGGTAGGTAAAAATTTCCATGCAATATTGGGTTAGCCCCTAGTGCTGCTTGGGTTGACATCAATGACAACCGCTGATCAACAACAACCACTCCTAAAACTCAATTGCAAAGGAGAAAAAGAATATTTCGTGAAATTCCATATAGATGTACTTCTGAACCCACTTTTTGTCGGATAGCTTAGTAATTCGATTCTCTTGGAGCATGAATTAAAGGATCTCTCTATCCAGCCAATCTTGCAATTAATTCTGAGAAGGGTGCCACAACATCAAATCTCCCTCAAAATGATCCTGGTCCTGTCAACGGAACCATTTGTTGGCTTGAGGGGTCCTGACCCAGGTTTAGAGTTTATCGCGCAACCAACAAACCCTCCAACTACTGGCCCTTTCGATAATTACCTGCTTGCGTAGATCAAAGTCTCACCCGAAGTAGTATGGGGGGATGTTGGAACCAAGTTTCCGCACCCCGAGGAAGAAAATAATGTGGTGGCCCTAAACATATTGATTACAGTACTTATATAGATCGGGAACAAATGCACGCTAATACAAAACACTAATTATTAGATCGGCTAATCGCAAACACAAATAATGCATAAACAGATAGATCGCAAATCGAATTTTTCCCAGATATATAAGAATAAATTCAGATCTATATAATGCATTGTAACTTAAGCAGACTTATCCATTTATTCAAACATCAATATAGATTCATGCATAAATAACAGGTATACTCGCACAGACACAATTAAGCATAACAGAAGTAAAGCGATCTCAAAGAATAACCAATAAACAAATAACACAATGCATAAACAGTTGCTTCGCCAAAATAGTCTTTGTATTAGATTCCAATAGTTCAATACAATAGACTTTTCCCTTACAATTACCCTTCTGCGCACACAACCAGCGGAGTCCACACACATCCATGACTAAGTCTCCGTGCACATAGTCAACAAGAGCCTTTCTACCCAAACCCTGACTGAAACCCTTACAAAAGTATCATATGACACATAAACACTTATATCCAGAACATTACATTAAGTTTCCCCTTACCTAGACTTGATCTATCTGTTTATCTCTATATTAGCATGCAAATACTATGGTCTAAAATCATGGTTTGAGGCCCATAGTTTACCATTAAAAATATTTTACATAAAAGAGGGACTTTGACCCGCCCCAAAGCCCCTTGACCTTTCCGCATAGTGCGCATATGAAAAAATATATACAAAAGGATATCCAAAAATGTACCCCAGGGGAACTTGCTCCTTACCTTTCCGTAACGCACATATACAAAAATATATACAAAAAGATATCGAAAAATGTACCCCAGGGACCCCGATCCAACACCTCCTATGGAAAAATAATAAAATAATAGTTAAAATAATAAAATAATATTTATGAATTTTGGAGGGAAAAAAGAAAACTACTTTTTTTTTAATTGTATTTTTGTCTTATCTCCTCATAGGTTTACTCAAATTTCAAGTGTAGACACTCGTTGGATGCATAATTAAATTCCACATCCAATAGGTACCCATTATGCAGACTTTTGAGAAGATCGACATTGATACAAATTGCAGATACATTAAAAAAATGTGTTCAACACATTTTTTTTAATGTATCTACAATTGTTATTAATGTGGGTTTTATAAAAAATATACTCATTGGGGCCCTTTTTTTTGTTTAAGTTTTGAATTTTGAACTTGGACTCTTTTTTATAAAAAATATGCATAATGGGTACACATTGGATGTGGAATTTAATTCTACATCCAATGAGTGTATACACTTGAAATTTGAGTAAACATATAAGGAGATAAGCCAAAAATACAGTTAAAAAAAGTAGTTTTTCTTCTTTTCCCTCCAAAAAATTTACATGTGCCTCTTTTTAAATTTAAAGTATTTTGATTGGTTTACATATTATGACATGGAAATTACATGAAAATTTCATGGGCAATTTTAGGCTGAAATTTCCTCTAAATATATTCCTTAGGCTTTATCATATATCCCTCCATTGATTGGTCAAGGATTCCTAGGCCTAATCGAGACTCCACCCTCTAGGATTTACTGTATATCCTACCATTCACTAGTCAAGGATTCCTAGGCCTAATCGAGAGAACCCACCTCTAGGCTTTACCGTATATCCAACCATTCATTGGTCGATGATTCCTATTCCCACCAAGGTACATAAAATCTGACTTTACCACAATCCCACCTTCATCTCTCTAGGGATTCCTAGGCCTTGTGTTCTTCTTCAGAGACCACCCCACTCAATTTTGAAACCATTACACAAAATCTGAATTTACCACAATCCCACCTTCACCGCTCTAGGGATTCCTAGGCCTTGTGTTCTTCTTCAGAGACCACCCCACTCAATTTCGAAACCATCCGACAACCCAACTTAACCAAGTAAAAGAGAAACCATCACACCATGGCTTTATAGAAATGGAAAGGAAAGGTTAATAACCACAGTCACACCTGGAAAAACCCATGCCAATGATAACAAGAGAATGAAATACACACATTCATGCATAATGCATGCCAAATCTAGCAAGGAAATCACACACGAAAATCGATACCTACAAGTAATCCCAATGTAGCCACTTTATTATGCTATTCCTTTCCTAGTCTTTGATTCCCTTTGATTTCCTTGATCCAATGCTATAATTCTCCAAGAATTATCTAATTTTCCAAGAGTGTGAGAGAAAGAGAGAGAGAGAGAGTAAAGAGAGAGAGAGCTCAAAACTGAACTAGAAAAAGGTACCAACTAATCCTCATAAGCCTTTTTATTAATGAGGCCTCTATTTTTATTCAATTTCCATTAATTTCCTTCATTTTCATTCTCACATGCAACATGTGACCTTTCACTTTCCTTTTCTCTTAATTTCCAACATTTTCATAAATAAAACTCCAATTAATGCCTCTTGCCTTTCTAAAGTGTTTTCCATTTCCCTTTCCAATTTCCTTAGCCATAATAAACCAAATGAAAACCCACACTAGAATTATTTTTCCCAACATTCATCTCGGAATATGTGTCCCATGACCTTGGTTATTATTTTTCCTTTATTAACTTTATTACATGGAATTTGACCAGGGTTGTTACATGTTACATGAGTTAAGAAAATTAAATTTGGTTATGGCACAAGCATTTGGGACACCTAAGCTTAGATAACTTGGTGAAGATTAGAAAAAACCAAGTGGTAAAAGATATTCCTAGAATTTAAAAGCCAACAAATTCTATTTATGTACCATGTCAACATGTAAACAAAACCAGGACCAACTTCAAATCAAAGGAATCTTCAACATCAAATCCTCTAGAACTCATTCATGCATATATGTGAAATCCAACCAGAACTCTAGCTCTACAAGGAGAAAGGTACTTTATTTTATTTTTAGATGATTATACTAGAATGATGTGGGTATTTTTCATAATATATAAGTATAAGCACTACATTTTCTTAAAAATTTAAACAAAATAATTGAAAATGAAATTGAGTTGAATATCAAATGCTTAAGAATATATAGAGGTTGGGAATTTACCTCAGGAGAATTCAATAAATTCTATGAAAAATATGGAATAAAAAGGGAACTATATATTGATATGACTCCAGAAAAAAATGGATTATTATAAAGATAACATATTTGTACAAGATGGTGCAAGAACAATGTTGTTAGAAGTTGATTTACAAGAATTTTTTTGGAGGGAGGCAGTTAGTGCAACAACCTATATCATGAAAAAAGCTCAACTTCGGGTAAACAATGATAAATATATATATAAAATATGGTAAGGAAGACCTGCCTCTATAAAAAACTTTAAAATATTTGGAAGTAAATGCTATATAAATATTAATGATCATTCACTAGGGAAATTTTATTCACTTGTTGATGAAGGAATTTTCCTTGGATACTCATTAAGAAGCAAGGCATATAAACGCTACAACAATCGTTTGTGGAAGATAGTCGAAATCATCGATGTGAATATAGATGAGGATATTATTGAGAAATAAGTAGCATAAACGAATGAATAATTCCCTATCCTTGAATATCGAGAAGAAGGTGGTGCGACGAAAGAGAAGGAGCTAGAAAATCAAAAGGAGGAACCATCTCAAACAATGTCTAAGTTAAAATTTATACAAAAAAAATAATCTAGAAGATCAAATCATTGAAGATTTGGATGGAGGAATAAAAACTTAAAAAATATGGAAAACACACCAAAAAGGAATTATATTTCCTTTTTATCCACGATAGAACCAAAGAATTTCACTCACGTAAGGATACTTACTAGATAAAGTCAATGGAAGAAGATATGAACCAAATTGAAAATAATGGAACATGTGAGCTAGTACCTCGTCAAAAGAATACGAATGCCATAGAAGCCAAGTGGGTGTATAAGAACAAAATGAATGTATATGGAAAAATCATCAGAAATAATACAAGACTGGTGGGCAAGGGATACACTTGGGCAAGGGATACAATCAAATTGAAGAATTGAATTTGAAGATAATTTCCCTGTTGTTTACATATTAGATGTTATAAGGATGTTTTTAGAATTTTATTGTTCAAAAGGATTCAAAGTATATAAAATGGAGGTGATTTTATCCTTTCTAAATTGAGATCTAAAAGAATAAGTACACATGGAACAACTAGAAGGTTTTTACTTGTCTGAAAATAAAGACTTTGTATGTAAATTAAAGAAGACCTTGTATTGATTAAATCTAGCTCCAAGGGATTGGTATGCTAGACTTGATCACTACCTTCAACAATAAGGATTCAAGAAAGGAGTTTCAGGAAGAAATATTTACATGAAGATGGAAAAATACAATCTTCTAATAGCACTAGTCTACGTGGATGATCTAATATTTGGGAGCAACAATGATGAAATGAGTCACAAAGTTTCCCAAGATATGTCAAAATAATTTGAAATTTTGATGGTTGGAGATTTTTTTTAATTTCTTGGACTGAAGTAACTCAAACCAAAGCAGGTATGTTCATATCACAAGAAAATTATCTCATATGGTGAGCACACATATCACTATTAGTTACAAGCTAAGTAAGGATGATGAATCTCCTATGGTGGATTCAAGTCTTTACAAATCAATTATTGGAGGTATTTTATATCTGACATCTTCACGACCAAACATCACGCGGGTAATAAGAATTGGAAATATTCCAATCAAACCTTAAGGAATCTCATATGATAACTGTAAAGAGAATACTCTGATACTTGGAATGCACTGTTGATTTTGGAATATGGTACCCTAAGAGCACAAACCTTATCTTGATAACATATATTGATGCATATTGGGCATGAATTTTTGATGGTCAAAAGAGTATTTTTGGGGATGCATTCTTCCTAGGATATTTTCTTGTGCCTTGGCTTAACAAGAAACAATAATATATGTCTCTCTCCACATTTGGAGCTGACTCGATATATCAACACCAAATTTTTGTACACAAATCCAATGTATGAAGGAAGAATTGAAGGATGTCAATATAGATTCAATAAATCATTCTATCACCATGTACTGATACCAGTGCAATCAACCTCTAAAATAATCCAATCATGCATTCAAAGACAAAACATATCACAATCAAGTACCACTTTCTCTGGGAATAGGTCGCAGAGTAGAACCTCAAAATGGAGTATGTCAACACTAAGGAAAAATTTGAGGATATTGGTGCACCCTGGTATTGCACCAAGAGTGCTGCAACTCCTAGGGGTTGCCGTACTTTAATTTATCATCCCGAGGTTCGTACAAACTTAGAGGTGATAGTGCTATATACAGAGCAGATGCAATATGTTCATGTCGTCCTCTTCTGCTTTACGAAAGGGTGCTATTTTTTAAACTATGATAAGAATTGGAAAGTAAATTGTTGGAAGGAAATGACAAAAAGGAAACTAAACTAAATTGTTGAAAATAAATGACAAGAATGAAACTAATTTAATTTGTAGAAAAGAAATGACAGAAAGGAAATTAATTTAACTTTATGAAAAAGAATGGTAGAAAGGAAACTAATTCTAAACCAAATTTAACTTGGCCAAACGGCTAAATGCACTCTATTTATCCTATGGTATATCTACCATCCTTCTACCCATGCAAATAAGTTATCCATGACTTAATCCTAATTTAAAAATTCTTGATTTTGCAGCTTGGAGGAAAGAAAAGGGCTAAAGAGGCTAATGGAGGGCTTACCACATGAAACAGGGCTTAAGAGTAGAAAGCTGGGGTTTAATCCTTATAAAACCTTATGATATGGCGGCCAGAAGATTTTGGAGCAGAATGATTGAAATTTGTGACAAAGAAGTTATGATTGGTGGATAGAAGTGCGATATGTGATCTGCGATATCACAATCGCAATGTCACAAGGTCGGAGCGGTAAAGGTTAACAAGAACCAAAAAAAATTGTGAAAGGCGATTTGCGATGTGGCGGAGTTTGGAATCAACATTTGGAGCGGTAAGTCTTAAAGAAATAAGGAAAAGGTGTGAAGTGTGGTTGCGATGGGTGACATGGCGGTGGGACCGATGGTGGAGCATGATCACAATATCGCAATCAGCGTTTGAAAGTGGCAAGTCTTAAAGAAAGAAGGAAAAGGTGCAAAGTGCAATTGCGATGGGTGACGTGGCGGTGGGATAAGTGGTGGAGCGTAATCAAAATATTGCAATCGGCGTTTAAAAGCAATAAGTATTAAAGGAAACAAGAAAAAGATGCAATCAACAACGAGGAGCGATGGTAAGTCCAAAGGAAAAAAATGAAGTTTCTAATGTTTTTGACTATTTTTAATAAAATAGTAGCGAAGGGAAGTAGACAGGGATATGGCATTCAGGCTTGGAATGAGAGAGTGTTAACAAATATCACAAGCGATTTTCAATGGAGCGAGGTACGACGAGCAGGAGTTTCGAGGAGAAAGGGGCAGAGGTATAATTCTAATGATTTTCAAGTGTTTTGGGAATGAAAAAGGCGATGGATGAAAATAATAGAAAAAGGAGGGAAATGGAGGCACAAATATAGTGCTCAGGCGTGAGAACAAAGCTGGGAAATGAAGCAGGATGGCTTGAGGATATTCCTGGGGGTTTTGATTCTTATTCCTACAAACAAAGCTGCAGATTCATGTACGAAAAATAGAGGAAACATGTGACAAAATAGTGAACAGAAAGAAATTTTTGGTCCTGTGGGAAGGTTCGCCCTCCTCGAGCTCTATTGACAGGGATGAGAATGGGGTCTTGATCCACAATGTTTCTTGGTTTTTCTCCTCTATTCTATCACCCACAAGCAAATGAAAAATTACAACACCACACTGAAAGGAAAAACTAAGCAGCAATGAAACTATGAGACGCAAAACTAATTGAATGACAAAAAGAAAAATAGCTTAATGGGAGAAAGGAAAAGATAGTAACAACAGAGAGGCTGAGGCACATGGATTAGGCCCTAACCCACGAGCCTAGCTCTATGAAACTTAAATTAGTCGAATGAAATCAGTATACTCATTTCATAAAATAATAACCTCATACATCTCTTAAAGTTTGATCACTGAGAAAAATAATAAAAAGCGCAATAGCTTGCAACAAAGTTTCAACTAGAATCGACTAATTCTTCCTAGATCTACCTCTGCTCTATTTATTCTATAGGGCAACTACCAACAGCTCCCTAGAAAATAGTGATTGAGTCCACTTGACTCCAAGTAAACAAATATTGAGTGCTTGGCTGCCTCTGGAATTCAAATTTCTCGAGAGAATCCCTGGGGATCCTTTGGCTGCCTTTGGAATTTGAATTGCTAGAGAGAGTCTTTGGGATCCTTTGGCTACCTTTGAGAGTTAAGGAGGGTGGAAAATCATCCAATAATTTCTCCTTGTTGTCTCCTCCAAGTCTTTATGATAAAATCCTTATAAAAATGCTTAAGAAATCATTATTTTCTACACTCAACCTCATATTAGGCACTCAAAGTATGTTAGCCTTAATCACCACCTATACTAGCATCATAAAATGAAATAATAATAAAAATGCAAGAAAAATAGATCTAAGAAGGCAAAAAGGTGACCATTAACCCCTCCAAATATGTCTAATGATGGAGATCATCATCACCTCCCTACTGAATGGTTTCTCATCCTCTAAGCAACTAATCCTCCTCCTGCATTTACTTCAAGTATTTGATAGCCCCCCTGATTTCATGAGGAAGAAGTGTGGGAGTTTCCCCAAGGGGGTAAAAACCATTATTATTTTATGCATTCTCCCATTATCTATCTTGTGCATCTGTGTCATTTTCATCATTCAGCCCCAACAACAAAGGTGGGTTGAGCTTTAGGCCCAACCATTGGATATTTTTGCCTACATGGCCCTATTTTATAATGGTGCCCTTTCCAGTGCAGCCCTCAGTATTTCTGGAGTATGGTACTCCATGTTCTTGAGGCTGTGAGGGAGGTTGTTCCATCTCCTTTGGCTGGCCATAATGCACTCATCCTCTATTTGCCTAAAAACATCATCAAAGTGGCCTATCACCCGGGTTTGAGTGTGAAGGTAGCTTTGAACCAATGTAGGGCCACTTTCAATCTCTCGACGGTTAAGGATGACTCCTCTTGGGCTGAAATATTCTGGTTTGATATATAAGGGTTCTCTATTTCTTCTTCCCATGACCCTCCATATCTCTTTTTCTAAATTGTCCTCATTCACCATCCAAGATACTAGAGCCATCAACTGCATATACCCCATTGTAGGATTGGGGTCCCAAATATCCAGATTTGTCAGTACAAGGTTATGCACATAAAACTATGCCATCTTTTCTTGATCAGCCATGTTAGCTTGCTTATAGAAATTCATGAATTGCCTACAATCTTGGAAAGGTAGTCATCCATGGGAGGCTAGAGTTTTGATTTGAAATAGAAGCCATTTCTCCTTAAGGTATACATCATATGAGTCAGAAGGGAATCTGTGCTAAAGGGCTTCTATGAAGAAGTCTTCCATGGTGGCTACTTGCTCCCCTTTTTGCTACAATTGCTCCTTCAATGCTACATTCTCTGCCTGTGCCTTCTACAGCTGCTCCTTCAGAACTATTTATTTGATTCTTTCCTCCTCCCTTGGAGATTATTCAATGATAATCGGGCTTATGGGAGGAGCTTCTAGCTCTCTCTGACTCTTGTTAGCTCTAAAATACATAAAGGTATGCCTTTTTCTCTTTGTGCTTGTTGGGTGCCAGTTTTGCACACTTTTCCTACATTTGTTTCCCCTATTTTACCTCATGACTATAACTATTGGGACTATCTTTGCCTCTTTTTCCTACCATTTTATCTTAAGTTGTGCTATTTCACCTTATTTTCATTGCTCTGCCATTTCATGGATTATTATGATGTATCGTGCCTTTTTTATGACTAACTGAGGATGAATGTTTGGATAATATCTATGGTCTTTTGTTTTCTTTCCAGATGCCATATGTAGCACAAAAGATCTCGAGTACAAGGCGTATAGGAGTAGTTAAAGGTGTTTTGTTACAGTGAAATTTTTACACCATGATTCTGTTACACCATGCTGTTACAGACCTACTGGTGAACTGATGTTACAGTTGTACCGCTGAATGGATCTTGTCAACTCCTGATGTTGACCTGTCCTCTAGCTATTACACTACAATTGTGATTTATCGTGATAGTTGTAGAAGTTATTAAGTATTGTATTTTTGAATAAAATCCTCTAGGTGGTTTTGATTGTAATCTATAATTTTCTAGTCAGAACTTTATTAAGAAGTGGTTATAACCATATGCATTCTATTTTGATCAGTATGAGAATCATAAGAATCTCATGACTGATCCATCCCTCGTTTTTCTAAGATGTAACCATGATATAATTCTCAGCCCTTGAGGTTGAAAGGTTAGCGGAGAACAACATTACTTTGGCTCTGTAATTTTTCTCATATTAATACAAATTATCCTATTGTTACTGTTACATGCATTATCTGATTTAGTTTCAATTAAGTTCTTTCACTACCTGTGCCCTGCTAGGGAGGAAGGGCCGTCCTCTTTAGCAGGGATTGCAGTGATTAAGGTAGCTGTGTATATGTGTTTCTATTTTGTTTATGTGTTAATATAAGTGTTGTTGTTGTTGTTTTAGCTGTGAATATATTTGCTTCGATTCAAATGTTTTATATGCTGTTGCACATATGAGATCAGAGATATTAGCTGGGTATTATTGTGTGGCACGCTAGAACAGATTAATTGAGGTGTGATTACAGTCTTGTAGATAATTTTATTTCTGCATGAGTGATTTCCTTCCAGCATTTACTTCAGCAACTATTTCCTTTATTTGGATTTGCTTCTGGTTTGATGTATTGGCATAGACAGTGCGACTGTCATTGAAATAAAAGACACCCCTGGATTAATAATTTATGTGTACTGTTTTAGTCATTTAATAGTGATTAATACAACCCAACATTTTAGCGTCGTTACTGGGGATGGCAGTGACGATCCAATCAACTAGAGTTGTTTGTTAGAGAATAGCGTGTACCCAATCTGCAATTGTAGGGTGGTAAGACGAGAGGTAAGAACCTACGTAGCACTCTAACGAACTTGAGCAGGCTCACCAATGATACACTGGGGCACTTAGAGGTGCAATTTCCGTGTGTTTTTTTAGCGTGTCTCCAACAACACAATTACCGGGCGGTAAGACGAGAGGTAAGAACCTATGCATCACTCTAACGAAATTGAGCGGGATCACCAATGTCTTGTTGGGACACTTAGAAGTGTGAATTTTTGGGTGTTTCTTTAGGATGTCTTCAACTATACAATCATTGGGCAGTAAGACAAGAGGTAAGAACCTGCACATCGCTCTAACGAACTTGAGCAAGCTCATCGCTGTAGAAACTGAAGCACTTATAGGATGAATTGATACACATAGGGTCCATGTGTGCCAGTAGGATGATATCAACATCTACAAACACCCACCACTCTACTAACTCTAGGAAAGACGGGTCGTAAGAAGGAAAAGAAGAGTGCAGATTTGGGAAGAAAGAAATTCTTTGGAGATTTGATCTCAAGGGAAAAAAAGGAACAGTCTACGTCGTACATAGATAATAGGAAGAGAGAACCACATAAATCAGCGACCATATCAAAGCCTGGGCCATCAGTGCCTTCCATGTCTGGACCTCACCACCCTTCAAACAACACATCCACTCCTGATATCAATACTTCAGATTCAAAAGAGTAGTGGAAAATCATTGATCAGGATCTGAGAATTGAAGGACATGGAGAGACCAGTGGGGAACATCAGGCGCCTGAGGAAAAACATTTAATTGATCATTATTTGGACGCTGGTAGTGCCGTCAAGTAGCTGGTCCTGGAACAACCTGATCCTTTTATTTACCAATATCTAGCACACTCTGAGGTTAGTTCATCCCATCAGGAAGAATCCTCCATGGGGGACAAGAATGTCAAGACAGATAGCTCTGTTACTTTTGAATTCCCGATAGTAGTAACACAGGATGAGGCTCCTATGAAGAATATTAATTTTTCATCCCTACCATCCTTTCAAGGGATGGCTGTTGAAGATCCTGATACCTTTTTGTTCGAATTCGATGTGCTGTGTAGAGGTTATGACTACACTTCAGACGCCCATAAGCAAAAATTGTTTCTTGATAATTTGAAAGGAGCAGCATTAAGATGGTTCATGAGACTAGGTGTTGGCATGATTCGAACCTAGAATGACATGAGAGAGGCATTTCTCTTTATTTATCAGGATTACTGTCGAACCACGGATTTGAAGGAAGAGATCTTCAGAATTGAATAGAAGGAGGAAGAGAGCCTGGAAGACTATATGGAGTGATTTAATTATAATTTACAAAGGTCTAAGTTCAGTAACTTAGACCCAGAAATTATAAATCCAATATTCCTAAGAGGTATAAGAGATGACTATCTGGAGCATTTGAATCTGTTGGGAAAAGGAGACATATCGCAAGAACCGCTTGAAGAAATAATGAAGCTTTGTCTGCGTAGCTCAAGAGGATTGGTCAAGGGGAGAAGTTCAGTTCGGGATCCTTCAGTCCGGATACAAAAGTCCACAAGTGGACGAGTAACCATAGCAGAGATCGGAAACCTATTTGAGGATTTTAAAACTGACCTCCTTAATACTCTCTCTTCCTAGATCACTATGGTACAAGTTAAGAAAGCACAAGCAGAAGCTGAAGCAACCTTAGCAATATTCTGTCCCCAATGAAAAAATAAACATATTGAAAGAGAACGTGGACTGAATAGCATCAACTTGTGCAATATTTGTGAATTGGCGCATTCTACGAATCAATGTCCTGAATTTCCCAGAATGAAGGCGGTACTGCAAGAATCAAGTGAGGATGTCCAATATTCTTATTTCATAGGATCAAAGAGACCATGGTAGCCACAACCTATAGGTATGCCTTGAGATTTTTCCTCTTTTTATCCTTGGAATAATGTTTATAATGGTCAACAATATCCATGGCAGTATCATACTCCTTCCTCAACACAATTTCCTTCACCATGGAACTAGTGGTCGTGTCGTCCACCAATGCAATATCTCCCATCACAACCCAATCCTTGGGGTCAGAATTGGAGAAGTAATAGCCAAGGTCCAGTACCCTCCGCACTACCAATACAAAAGAAGTTACAAATTCCTTCTAGTCAAAATCCTACACCTTTTGTCTGATCCCAATTACATGTGCAACCTAACCCCAATTCGAATAATAAGGAAACCCAGAGCATGGATGCTCCAGTTACCCTCTAGACTTATCTTATTACTCCTATTGGACTTAACGAGGTTCAACTTTGATCGGGGAAAGTAATCAGACTGGAACATACTCCCATTATTACCAAAGAATGTGAGTCACCTAGAAAGTATATAGGTGATTCTGAGGCATCTGTTACACATGTAAAAACTGATATAGCAC
The DNA here is from genome assembly GCA_034641835.2 of Pinus albicaulis. NCBI lineage: Eukaryota > Viridiplantae > Streptophyta > Pinopsida > Pinales > Pinaceae > Pinus > Pinus albicaulis. The sequence goes on from CM076583.1 coordinate 1,326,265,315, forward strand.
CCACTATTACACTTGTGGCAACCAGCTCAGGAGGGCCTGTTGTTTCTAAAATATCCAACCCAAGCAAGGCTGGTGCATCTGTGATAGCTAACTCAGCTGTTAGCATTCAGAATCCTCCATACCCTCAACGATTAACTGAAACTGGGTCGGCCTCACAACCTGAATCTGAATTCCTCAAGGAACTATAAAATTTTTATGTGCGAATTCCACTGTTATAGGCTCTTAAGGAAGCACCTATATATGCTAAAACAGTGAGGGATCTGTGCATCAAAAAGCTTGGAAGAAAACCTAAAGACCCTGCTACTATCCATGTCATGGGGAAACTGTTCGATCTCATGATTGATCAGCCTTTGTTGACTAAATATAATGACCCAGGGAACCCTACAATGACTATCCATATTAACGATCAACCTATAACCAACACTTTGATTGATCTAGGGGAAACCATTAATTTCATGACTAAAGACCTCTTTATCTCCCTAGGACTTCATGGACTTAGACCTACACCCACAGTGCTCGAATTAGCAGATAGGTCCTATTTCAAGCCCAAGGGAATGACAAAAGATGTGGCTATCACTGTGGATTCTTGGAATTATCCTGCTAATTTTCTCATTTTACAAACCAAATCCAACCTGGGGGGGTCATCCTTTAATCTTGGGAAGACCGTGGTTAGCCATTGCAGACACATATATCAGATGTAGGTATGGATCTATGGTGATCTCAGATGGGCAGGCCACTCAAAACCTGAATCTTTACCCCCTAGAAAAACCTCATATGGATTTGAGTAGTCTCTGGTGGGATGAATTTGAACCTGAATCTGATCTTTCCCTACCTCTTCTCATGCTTGGAAAAGCACAATACTTTAAGGATGAAACATAGGACGATATCATTAATGGTTTGATTAGTAGTTCACTCTCTATTGCCTCCATTAAAGATCTAGGGGAAAAAGATGAGGTAGATGATGCAATTATTGAACATTTGAAAACCACTTTGCATACTAACAACAATCCTGTTGAAATTGAACCTGGGAAATGTTTAAACATCAATCCTAACTTGACTGCTAAAAAAAAAAATTTTCTGATACAACTATTACAAAAATATAAAAAGGAATTTGCATGGGACTTTACGGATATGAAAGGAATCCATCCTGGCCTATTCAATCACCGCATTTATCTTAAAGAGGATTTCAAACTAGTTAGAAAACTACAGCGCCAAATGAACCCCGCACTTAAGGAGATAGTGAAAGAAGAAATGTAGAAAATCCTTAATGCTAATTTCATCTACCCCATTTCTGACAGCCAGTGGGTGTCTCTGCTTGTCATAGTTTCGAAAAAGAATGGAAAATGGAGAGCCTATGTAGACTATAGAGAGCCTAACAAGGCTACTCAAAAGGACCATTTTCCTTTACCATTCATTGATCAGGGCCTAGATACTCTTTCTGGAAAAAGTTTTTTTGATGCCTAGATGGGTTCAATGGCTATAATCAAATACAGATTTCCCCGGAATACCAAGACAAGACAACCTTCACTTTCCTATGGGGTACTTTTTCATACAGAGTCTTTCCTTTTAGCCTCTGTAATGCACTAGCAACTTTTCAGAGGGAAATATTGGGTATTTTTTCTGATCTCTTGAATGACTGCCTTGAAATCTTTATGGATGATTTTACACCCTACAGGGATGCCTTTGAGACAACATCAAATAATTTGGAAAAAGTGCTGGAATGATGTGAACAAGATAATGTTGCTCTAAGCATGGAGAAATGCCACATGATGATGACCAAGGGAATTGTGCCGAGACGTTTCATTTTGGTAGATGGAATTAAGGTAGATCCTGCAAAAATTGAGGTAATATCGAAATTCCCGACCCCTAAGACTCCGAAAGAGGTACATATTTTTTTGAGACATGAAGGATACTATAGGAGATTTATAGAAACATTTTCAAAGATTTCATATCCTTTATTTTCGTTGCTCATGAAAGTTGCAGAATTTGTGTGGACATGGAAGTGTGAGCAGGACTTTCTGAAGTTAAAGAACTGTATAACAACAACACCTGTTTTACAAGGACCAAACTAGAGATTTCCATTCCATATCGCTACGGACGCATCTAGCATAACTGTGGGTGTTGTTTTGGAGAAGCTGGAGGAGAAGAAACCTTACGCAATTTATTACATCAGTAATAATTTAACTCTAGCAGAACTCAACTACACTGTGACTGAGAAGGAATTCCTAGCAGTAGTGCATGCTATCAACAAATTTCGGCACTACATCACCAAGCATCAAGCATTTGTACACACTGACCATGCTGAAATTTGATTTTTGATGAACAAACCTATTACTAATGGTAGAGTTACATGATGATTATTTTTGTTACAGGAATTTGATATTACTATTTTAGATAAACCCAGAAAAGATAATGTAGGGTCTGATTTTATCTCTAGATTAACTATAAGTGATGAATGCACTGCCACTGAGGATTATTTTCCAGATGAATATCTTTTTTCCATATCTACTCACTCACCATGGTATGAAGATATAACCAATTACCTTTCTGCAGGGAAATTCCCACACCATTTTTCTTCCAAATAAAAGAGGAATATTATACAACAGAGTGCTACCTACTCCTTGATAGAAGGAAATCTCTATCACACCGGGCTAGACTTTCAGATTAGGCAATGTGTTAGATAAGATGAGGTATTTGAGATCTTGACGGCTTGTCAGGAGGAACCCTGTGGAAAGCACTTTGGTGACAAAAGGACAGGATATAAAGTACTCTCAATAGGGTACTACTGGCCAACTATATTCCAGGATGCCAAGAAGTTTGTAATATTCCCAAACTTGAAGATCACATTTGGAATATTAGAGTCCTTGATTTTCTTAATAAATTAAGTAAATAAAAGGGTGGAGGGATCCACAAACCCCAAATATGAATAAGATTCACTTTTATGTGTGTGTTTAGACATTTCTGATCTAGATCTAGAATCATGGAGTAGTGGAGCAACTCCATTAATGGAGATCATGTTTCATTTCTGAGATAGATTATGGAGGATGAAACAATCAAAGAAGATCATTTATATTAAATATTAAATCACATGGATCTTGGATAAGGTCAACTGAGATCATGATACATTCAAAGGAGATCATTCATGATAAGATAGTGGAGGAAGTGGTGCATTTAATGCATGCATGATGGAGAGGGTGATCACCATGTGAACATGATGGAGGGCATGGATCAACAACGTAGTCAAACATGGAGACTTTGTCCACATGTACAATGCAGTATTGGAGTGGGCCTAGGATATGGAAGGCTCATGCATATAAAGAAGGTGAATGCACAATGGAAGGCATGATTTGGATTATGCATTTCTTGATCTGTTTAGATCTATATTTGTCTTAGGACATTTCTATGCAAGCTTGGGCTGTTTAGCAGAGCTTGCAGGGTGTTCCCAGGTGGGGATACCACCTCTTTATTTGAGTGATATCTAAGGGAGAGGATTTTTATTCATTCCATATCATGCATTAGTGCCATCTTCAGGAGGTTGTTTCTAGCATTCAGCTAGGAAACCAGTGGAGGATTCATCCTACCACTTGATCTATATTTTCAGTCTTCCAAGAGCATCAGATCTATATCCGGAATTCAGGCCTTGGGGTTTTGCCTCTTTGTTTCACTAGTCCCTTCAAGAATTGCACAGTTCAGTCTTGCAGATCAATTGGAGGAAGGAAGTTTCCAATATTTTAGCTGGAAATCCTGTGAGGGATAACCTCCTCACATTGGATCTATTGTTGCCATCAACTACGAGCTGATTTGACATATTTTTATATGGGGAAAGGAGCCTCCCTCTCTCATAGCGTAGTTTTCTGAAGTTTTTGTTCATTCTATAGCTATTTTCAGTGGAGGAGATTGGAGGAGATGAATCTTGTGCTTTTAGCCCAAAGATCTAGTGAAGGGATCAACCCTCCTTTCTTAGATCTGATTGTGCATCATTGCAGCCATCATATTATTAGATCTAGCTTCAGATCTACATTCCCAACAACATATTCATGGAGCCCTAGGGAGAAGGTTGTCTTAGACTTATAGATCTAAGAAGTCCTTCCCGGGTTATCTTGGGAATCCATCATAGAGCCCAGATCTACAATTTCGACATCATCGGAGCTCACGTTCTGCCTAGATCTGACTTTCTATCTTATAGGCAGTTACAGTCCCTACATCTGTAGTAGGGACAACGTAGTATACCTTCCAACAGAGAAGCAGCTACGCAGTCCCTCTTGGGATATGATTGTAGGGTCATTCTAGCCTACTTTTGTGGCTTGAGTGTCTCATATTTTGAGCACTGTTGTATTTGCATTTTGCACCTCCAAATATTAATAAAATGTCTTAGCTATTTCTGCATATTCTGATGTGTATTTAGATCTGTTTTTTACTTAGTTTCAGTCCTCGTATTGTTTTTTAATATTTCTAGATTTCCAATTTTGGGATATCATAGGATATTCCCAACCTTGTTGATTTTCCCTATTTTGGGATATTAAAAAGTTTGTGAAGGGATGTGATAGCTCCTAGAGGATGTCCGCATCTAAAATTAGATGATATGTCATTAAAACCTCAGATAGTGATAGAACCATTTGAGAAATGGGCCCTAGAATTTATGGGGCGAAGTAATCCTTCATCACAACAAAAATCACACATATTGGTCTGCACAGACTATGTCACAAAGTGGATTGAAGAAAAGGCAGTAATTAGAGAAACAGAGCAAGCTGTTTCAGACTTCTTGTTTGAAGATATTTTTGTTCGCTTCGGGATACCCATAGAGATAGTGAAAAATGTAGGGCCTCAGTTCACATCTCATTTGATCAAGAAGTTGGTTGAAAGTATAGAATTCATCACAGAATCACTTCACCTTATCACCCACAAGCAATGGGCCAAGTAGAAAGCACTAATAAAGTCATTAAGGGATTATTAACAAAGACAATAGCCAGCCACCGAAGAAACTGAGATGAGAAACTTCTAGAGGCATTGTGGGATTACAAAAAAACATGGAGAAACACTATAGGCTTCTCACCATATGAACTGGTGTATGGTAAGAATCCTCTATTCCCCATAGAGTTCGAGATAAAGACATTAAGAATAGCATTGCAGGCCGATCTAGACTTAAGTAAAACATAGAAACAAAGATTGAACCAGCTTAATGAGTTGAAAGAGAAAAGACTGGCTGCTATTCAATAGACAGAGATCATTCAGTAGCAAAGAGCTAGATGGCATGATGGGTTTATTAAGAAGAATAAGTTCCAGAAATGATGTTGGGATCTTTTGTATGATTCAAGGTTCAAGGATTTCAAAGGCAAGCTCTGCACCAGATGGTTAGGTCCTTACGAAGTGGACACGGTCTTTGATAATGGGACTCTACAATTGGTCACCATCAATAGTGCGAATACACAGTTACTAGTTAATGGGAACCTTCTAAGGTTATATCATCAACCCACTTCGAAGGAATCATTTGTTAATATTGTTGCAAAATCCGATCTTCATGTTACAGCAGCAGTGGAACATTCTCCTATGCAGCCTGAAATTTGGAATTCCAATAAGTGCAACAGCTGAAAACCACCCTTATGGTAGATGTTACACCTGTTTAAAAATAAAAATAATAATAGTAATAATAATAATAAAAATAAAAAAATAAAATACAAAAATAATAATAAATCTAACCGTGAAAACCTCTTTCGGGGGCGCAGTCAAATAGGTTGTAACAACTGAAAACTACTCTTGTGGCGGCTGTTACACCTGTTTTTTTTCCCTTCCTAAAAAAATCACCCTTCCTTCTTGAGACATTTTATAAGATGATGTTATTCATTTAATTTTATTTCTGTATCGATTTCTCCTATTTATTATGTTCTTTTAAGAATAATCTAAAGGCTGTCTTGGCTGTTACACATGTAACAACCGACAACCACGAACACTATTTCTCATGTTGCGTTGCATAACAACAATGATTGTGCCGGCCAAACACGACCTCCACGAGCACTGCAAGCGGTACACTGCCAATTTGAAATCTTCCTCCACGTCGCTTTAGGTATGTCTTTCAAAAGGTAACGTCATCATTTATGATTTGGTGATTATTGGAAAAAGTAATGATATTTCCGTGATAGACGTGGGCGACTGTCAGCAGTAAGGAAAGGGGGGGATATATCTTTAAATCATTGAAAAAATCCATATTCATAAACCTCTATCAAATCCACATGCACCCAATGAATAAAACAATTTCCAATGATGACTAAATCTGGCTGGAATGAACGTCTGTACTTAGAACCCATTACTTTCCATAACGGGACATTTATGAAGATTTGTGTGAGGTATGATTCGGTAATCCGTAAATCTTGTCACCTTCCATCGACGGCCTTGATTGAAGCCTTGTATCATCATTTCAAACTTGTCATTTGGGATAAGCAGAGACACCGAGAAGAAGTAAGCAGTGCAGTGACATTACAGTGGGTTGAGCAATAAGAAGCGAATTCAGAAATAACAACAAGATGGGTGGAGCATCGGTTAGGCACGAGCCTGATTCTATGGATGCCCTGTAGAACTACCTAGAAGCCTACCATATATTTAGAGACATCAGATGGATTTAGTACTTCCAAAAGTTGGAAGGCTCGGACGAGGTGGTTGCAATCGAATTTTCTTAGAATTTGAATAACAACTAGACCCGAGTCAGGGGCCAGCAAATTGAGGTGACTGAAGAGGTAATTTCCCGAGTAACTACATTTCCAGTAGAGGGATGAAGGTGGTTTAACAGAAAAATCAATGACCCCTCCTTGAAAGAAGACTTCCTAGAAGGAGAAGAAAAGATGGAGAAGAAAGGGAGAGGAATTGATAGGCTATCACTCCCTCAACCATGGGAAGATGTCGCCTTGGGTTTAATAAAATACATCACTTGTGAGGGAAGATCCACGATAGTGTTTAATTATCACTTCCCTCTACTCAATCACCGTCGGTACCAAAAAAATATTAACTTTCCATTCTATCTATTTGGGAACATTAAAAATTTGGCGGCAGTAGTAAAGACATCAGTACATCCGAAAGCATGTGTGACCAATCACAGACTCTTCAAATTGATCGTGCTATATTCCCTAAGCCAGTAAGGAAGAACCTGGGAAGAATTCAAGTGAAAGAGGCCGCGGACAAGCTGGGGAAAATAGGCCACGACTTCGGGAGGAAGTCAGGCAGAAGCTGAAACCCAGACTCGGCTTGCTAAGGTCAGAATTGGGAAAGAACCCACTGATGAAAAAATTAGTGATAGACGGCCAAAACAGAGGGTGAAATTTAACCTACCCACAGAACCTTGCCCACAGCTAGAAAGTAGACAGAAGCAGAAGTATCAGAAGAAGAAAGGGAACCCTCCTAATCAAGTAAGGATGAAACTCATGTCCTGTTTTTAGAACTTGAAAGTCTAAGAAAGGAAAATGAATAATTGAAACAAAGATTATCTGAGGGGAAGGAAATATTGGTGTCTGTATGCATGACATGTTTTCAAGAACTAGCAGCAGGATATAAGGCCTGTGGGGAAAACACTAGCCCAATGGAGACATAAATAGAATGATAAGAGGTTGTTAAATAAGAACCTGCTAAGTATACTGCTGTTACAAAAAAACCAACAACGAAAGCATAGCCTCCTGTAGTAATCAACCTAGAGGTCGATACATAAGAACCTGTGGAGGCCACTACTATTATAGAAGAAACAACAATGGACACAGAGGCTACTCTAGGCAGAAACGAAGGGGTTGATAAACAAGAACCCACTGAGGAAGCTGATGTTACACAAGAAGTAGCAACAGAGGTGGAACAACCTCATTCAACAGAGGTTGTTACACCCATTATTGATGTTGATATTGAATGCATAATAACGTTGATTTCCATCTTAGAATGGAGTTCTGAGAAAATATTGTTAGTTTTTGAATTACAGAAGTGAAAATAGGAAGTAATCTCCCTTCGGGAGGGGACGATTTAGCTGAAAGAACATCGTAGGGAGATAGATGCCCTACATGAAAGATGGATGAAAGAAGAGTTGAAGAAAGGATGGGAGAATTATAAGAAGAAGGAAGATCTGAAGAAGCAGGAGGAACAGTTGTTTCTATTACAGTAGCAGGTTCAGAATCTTACCATAGATAAGAAAAAAATTCATGACCTTTCCCTCAATTTGTTGGGGTGCAAGCGGCCTTCCCCATCCTACCCCATTTTTCTATGGGAACACTACTTCCTATTCCAGATGAAAGATGTTATGGAGGACAAACCCTATCCATGTTCTTCCACTCACACATTCTTATATGTCTTTCGTGCCTCTGATTTTGATGAGAAAAACCTGTTGTGTGAGTTATTCTTACACAATATCATTTGTGAGCATGTGAGTATGCAAATGGTGGTGAAGATATTCTCCTATATGGGGGATCTGCAGTTGCGAGCTTTTATTTCCTTCATGAAGAATCAGATTTAGTGGAATTTTTCCATAAAATCTATGGATGCTAATGAAGAGAAGATGACATTATGGATCTGGGAAGAACCAGGATGGGCCGTCGAGTTAAGGCGGGAATTTAAAATAATTTTGAGTACTCGTGGGATAAGGGAACCTGTTTCCACTTACAGAAGAAGGATTGGGAACTTCTACCTCAATAAGTTCTCAGTGATGAAGAGGAAAGCCTTTATTGGGTGCTTTAAATGCACGGAAGCTAGCTGCAATATCCCAAAAGAGGGGAATTCTACAACAATAAGAATATCTTAAGGTATTCTAAAGTTGGAGCTACAACAATACATGAAAAAAATAATGGATGTTCAGTGATAATTAGATTCATTTGACGTGTTAAAAAAAAATTCCCATCAAATTAGTGAAATAACAGCAAAAGAAGAACTTCTACACATTCCCAAGTGGGGGAAGTGCAGCAAATAGACCCTGAAAAATTTATTTCTGAATATCTACACTTTTATTGGGTGAAATAACACTTGGTTACCTTAGAATATGATATTAATCCCTCACATACAAAAGGGGATCAGAAATAAATCCCTTTTGATATGTTAAACAGACCTCCCGGCTTCATATCAACTCAAAAATAGCCAAATCCCATGACTTAAGTGATGCAAAAAAGACTGAAGCAAATAACAATGTTATTTTTTTAGGGTTTTTGTAGTATAATGATAGAATAACATGGATCTGAAACTCAATGGAATAATATGCTAAGAAATTAAGATCTGACCTCCTTATTGCATTATAAAGCCAACCCAGCAAGGGTTTCATGAAAGCACAAGTACAAAAAGAGAAGATGTGAATATTCAGCTCAGAAAAATGCAGTCTTACTGAAACATTACAGAAATATAGCTGAATAATACAAAAGAGGTATGGGAATCCCTTCCTCTATCTTTCTGGGAGAAGGGTTGGCCCTTTCCCTAGGAAAATAGCTAAGAGACAAGGGTCTTAACCCTGCTGCAACAAATCTATGCAAAATGACGCAGTTCCTGCAAGGGATTGCGCTATAGGAGATGAGGGATACTTTGGCCTACTACCAAGATATGAAATGTGCTCAGAAATATTCCTAGCTGATCTCTCAAGAGAAGGAAGGCACCCTCTACTAAGAAACAAACTCGGAAGTGGTGTAACAAACCTCCACTGCAACACCTTGTAGCACAGCAATATTATGCTACAGAAATAATGCTGGAGCTGAAGAATGGTGCTTGGCCTCAAACTTGGATGTGGAGAAATATAGGAAAAGCTCTCCCAAGAGGCCTCTCAAGGGAAGAGGTGGGATTCCCGCTCAGGAACACCCTGTTCTCAACAACACTGCAACCCTGCTAAACAGCACGAGGAAGCCAAGTCTAAACAAAGAAGATAAAATGATCAAATACAAAGTATGAATAAAAAAGGCCGCCATCCTCTCCATATATAGCAAGTGAACCTCTCCACATTGGGTCCCATCCATATGTGCCATCAAGCTCATGCAAGTTTTCCTCCACCAAAACTGCACTGTCCATCAAGGAAGTTCAATGTATCTAGACAACTTTGTTGACTTGGTCAAAGTTGACTGAATCAACATGATCCCATCTCTGTTCACACCCAAGGGTGCTCAAATTAGCTGCTTATTGTTACTCCTTTCTCATTAGGAGTGTTATTGATCCTTATAAAGAGGTTAATGGGCCTCCCTACCCATTTATTCACCTACCTAGTGATAAAACAACTCTAATATTCCATTTAGCTTAAAGGATAAAAATTTGGAATATTACAGTCCTCCCCTCCCAAAATGTTGCTTGTCCTCAAGCAACTATATAAGGAGATAAAAATCCTCCCCTCCTCGTCTTGTGGCCTCCTCATCAAAAGTCCCCACCACTGCTCAAAATGATCTGCTACAAATCTGTCCTCCAATGTTTCTTCCCAAGCATGCAAAACCATATGGCTTACATCATAGGAAGGTGGAAGATGTAAGTGGAAACCTCCTTGTGTCCAATGGCCTCCTCAAGGTAGGAGTGATGATGAACATGGGGAATATTATTCCCAATGAGTGACTTCCACACCCATGCTATCATCCAAATGAAATGAGCCAATCTAGTAGCTCAAAAATATCCTCAACCCCCGGTTCATCCAATGTGTTGGGTTTGCATGGAGAGATTGGATCCTCTCAACCAAGTGGTTTCTCTCTCCATTTATGATAAGTATTGGGCTGCTGCTGATCTTGGGCTGAAATATCATGACTTCCAAGAGTAGCCCAAGCTACCCCACCAAACAAATAAACCATGAAGTGCCTCCAAAAACTCAAGTTCTCAAAATGGCTCCTCCCACATGAAGAAGAGAGATGTAATTTGGAAATCATGGGCTTCCCATTTCTACTCCTGAAACATGCATCATGAAAAGTAGGGAGGATCATACTCCCAATGGGAATCTCCATCTCATATCCAACTCTCCAAAAAAAGCTTCCCATGAACATAAAAATATCAACAATACATGGAAGCAAAAACTAATAGAAACAAGTTGTCATATGACAACCAGAAAGTGGATCAAGGTCCCACACAAGGAACTAGTGCAGTGCATCCTTTTCCTACATAAAATCAAACAAAAACAAGTTCTTTTCTAGCCACTTGTTTGCTGCCACAATCATCTTACAAGATATAAATATGAAAGTACAAAGTGGTGTCAATGGTGCACACCAAAAATCATGTGGCTTCCCCCACAAACCACCAATGAGATAGCCAATATCAATGCTACAAATGGCTTCAAGTACATCATTATACAATATGAAAGAAGGAATAATCCTCCTTGGTACAATATGCTGCTCATATAAATAAAATAAGTACAAAACATAAAGTGAAATTGTACATTCTCCATCATGTACTTGAGATCTTGAGCTGAAATGGCTGAAATGGAAATTTTCCCTCACCTCCAAAGAGTGGGGAAGTGGTTGTGACCTCCTATCTATCATCATCTGGGCTATGTATCTCTCCATATGCTGAAATATGTCATGCTGGATTCCCTCCCAAATGAACTCCTCTGCCAAGGAAAGATATGCATCATAATGCATGGAAAAGAAGTCCTCATGTGCTGCATCTAGCAGCTTCTCCTTGAGCTTAGAAGCTCTAGTTAAGAAGACTTTGCCATAAGAATAGATGACCATATCATCCACCATATATCTGTCATCTCCATCAGGGCCATCAAAAATCATGCAAGGACCAATATCCTTGGAGTACTCTACCAAGAGTTGAGACCCCCAATATGGATCAATCCTCCCAAGAGACAGTGCTGGTGATATGGCATGCGAAGCTCTCCTCATGCTGCTACTTGCTACTTTGACATCCCCCATGCCAAAGTCTCTCTCCAAACTCTTCACCCCTCCAAAATCCAAGAGTGGTGAATCAAATGGCAAGATTTCTCTTACCAACTTCAGATCTGGTGGCCTTCTCAGTGGAATGCCTCCAAGTGAGACATCAATGGAAAGAGAAGACTGTTCATATGGTTGGGTAACCTTTCCCTTGCCCTCAAAATGCAAACTAGTCTTCCTCCTCCTTGCACCAGTTCTCTGAAATAGATAGGGGTGTGTGCTCCTTATCAAATGATGATGTCCTTTCTCCCTACCTTCTCCTTCCGTCAATGGTATCTCACAATCATGCTGCTCGTTGATTCTAATTTTCCTTCCATATGTGAGGTCCTGGGGAACTTCTTGCAAAGATACAAGAAATACTCTGGTTGGAGCATGTGCTCCTCCTTCCTCCACATGAGGCACTAGATATGCTCTAGATGTGACAACACTGTAACCCCCATCCTTCTCTTCATCTTCAATATGAATAGGAGGTGATTGCTCAATAAGAGGATCCTCCTTTGTAAGAGGGAACCTTCATGCCCTCTTGTCCAAGGTTATGAAACAAGGATCTTGCCTCTAGCAAGGTATCATGCAAGATGTGAACTCCTCTAATAGGTTTCTGAAGTGGTTTTGAGTTTGTAGGCCCCCCCAACTTATGCAAGAGTTTCATTGGTTTGATTGTTTCATGTTCCTTATCAAACCTTTCTACCAATATCTTAGTGAACTTTGCAAAAGAAGAAGTATTAACATTTTTCAATGAAAATGACTCAAACACCCCCCAACCATAGGCCTTACCTTCAAAGTGTAGCGCTGCAACTCTGATGGCTTCATCTTCAGAAACTTGGTGCTGCTACAAATAAGTATGCAACTCCTTCACCTAAGCTTTGGCTGAACAAGTTGGGGATCCATCAAAGGTAGATAGAGAAAATCTATCCATGTCATGCAGCTTGCTCCTCTCCACTTTGATCTTGCAAAACTCTTTGAAAGTAATATGATCTCTAAACCTTTCAGTTTGAGATTCATACTCTTGCAGAAAATTACTAAGAGTTTACCTCCTTGGAATTTCCTCTTCTTTCATCTCTTTCATAGTAGATCTGGGCATTTGAATGCGCTGTGAATAATAAAATGTAGCTGCATGATCACACCTATCATTTTCCAATCTAGATCTGGCTCTAGATCCAAACTCCTTAGGAGATTCCATCTCTCCTTTCATCCTCTTAAGATCTTCATTGAAGCTCTGCATAGATTTTGGAAGAAGCTTTGAGAGCCTCTCCTCCTTCCCTCCTCCACATAATGGAGTCTTATTTCTGTTAATTTATCCTCCTCTTGATACCATCATGTCTGATTTCCACAGGCTGAGCCAAGTATCATGCTTTACCATTGTAATATCCCAAAAGAGGGAAATTCTATAACAATAAGAATATATTAAGATATTATAAAGTTGGAGCTACAAAAATACATGAACACAATAATGGATGTTCAGTGATAAATAGAATCATATGATGTGTTAAAAACACATGGCCATAAAATGAGTGAAACAACAACAAAAGAAGAACTTCTACACATTCCCAAGTGGGGAAAGTGCAGCAAATAGACCCTAAAAACGTAATTTCTGAATATCTGCATTTTTACTGGGTCAAATAATGCTTGGTTCCCTTATCATATGATATTAACCCCTCACATACAAAAGGGGATCAGAAAGAAATCCCTTTTGATATGTTAAACAGACCTCCCGACTTCATATCAACTAAAAAATAGCCAAATCCCATGACTTAAGTGATGCAGAAAAGACTGAAGAAAATAACAGCGTTATTTTCTGAGGGTTTCTATAGTATAATGATAGAATAACATGTATCTGAAACTCAATGGAACAATATGCTAAGAAAATTAAGATCTGACCTCCTTATTACATTATAAAGCCAACTCGGCAAGGCTTTCATGAAAGAACAAGTAGAAAAAGAGCAGATCTGAATATTCAGCTCAGAAAAATGTAGTATTACTACAAAATTACATAAATATAGCTGAATAATACAAAATAGGGATGAGAATCCCTTCCTCTAGCTTTACGGGAGAAGGGTTGGCCCTTTCCCTAAGAAACTAGCTCAGAAACAAGGGTCTTAACCCTGCTGCAAAAACTCTATGCAAAATGATACAATTCCTGCAAGGGACTGCACTGTAGTAGATGAGGGATACTTTGGCCTACTGCCAAGATATGAAATGTGCTCAGAAATCTTCCTAGCTGATATCTCAAGAGAAGGAAGGCACCCTATACTGAAAAACAAACCCGGAAGTGGTGTAACAAACCTCCACTACTACACCCTGCAGCACAACAATATTCTGCTACAGAAATAACGCTGGTGTTACACCATTTTTTTGGTCATCTAACCCATTATCATTAGATGAACCCAAGTACACCATGTAAGACCAATTTTACCCTAAGTAAAATTTCTTTCACCATGTAAAATAACATTTGTCTATATTCCCTGGTCATATTTAACCCAAAATAAGGAAATTAATTAAATAAATCATTATTTATTTAATTATTTCCTAGGAGTAAGTTATTCAAATCATTATTTAAATAATATTCCTAGTTAAATTTGACTAAATAATTTTTAAATAATTAAATAAATCATTATTTATTTAATTATATTCCCACCATCTCCCTAAAATAATAAATAAATCATTTATTTATTTATTGTTTTTAAATAAAGGAATTGACCCAAGTCAAAAGAATTTTTCCCTCCAACAAATATAATAAAATATTCCTAAAGGGTGGTTCTAGAATTTGATTAATAATATTTTATTCATGCACCAAGTTCTAGATAAACCTAATATTTTGTTATAAATAGGAGGGTTTTCCCCATTCATTAGTCACCTCCATTGCATTAGATCACTCTGGATCTACTCTTGGTCACCATTTTTCCATTTTTGCTTTGTGAGCTCCCACTGAGTTCTATGTTTGTTTTTCTACACCAATAAGAGAAAGGAATGTTAGATCTGAAACACTGAGGACTTTCAAGAACCCATCCCATTGAAGGCAGAAAACACCTTTCTTGTTTCCTCTAAAGACATTTACATTCTTTAATATAATATAAAATTATTTTAAATACCATTGTTCTAACATCTTGTCTGTTGGATATAAGGACATGTTTACGAGGAGGCCTGCCAGCACGATTTTACACTCATAGTCACGAGTTTAGCTCTAATGGCTCTTAATCTTCTTTTTGATTTATTTATCAATTTCAAAGAAATTGACAAATAAATATTTTCACAACTTTCGAACATTAATTCTATCTCCCGGCTTATATATATTATCTTCGAACTTTAGGACTAAAGTTATAACCCTTCGCTCTTTTTATTAATACTCCACGCTTTTTAAGTAAACGGCTTATAACAAACCTTTGGCTTTGGACCCCACCTCTACGGTCAATAGACCAATGACGTCATTGCGGAGGCTCCTGGAGTACGGCGGCAAACCTTGGCTCGTCCCTCCCGCAATGAATCTACACCGTTGGTCCCACCTATGTATCAATGAATCCACACCATTGATCTTGTCTATATGATCCGGGCTCTTTTATTAAACTTCGGGCAAGTCCAGCATGCGATCACCGTTCGATGGCCCTTTCCCAAATCAACGGCTCATCACAATATCGCTTGGCGTCTTGGTACGAACTATAACGTGCGATGGCGCACTTTAAATGGTGGTTTTCCTATGCCGCTCAGGGACACGCGTCACCAATCCTATGGAATCGCTGCCCAACCAGGAATTACCGCTTACTCGCCTAAAGCGGTGCAATGAAACCCGGAAACCGCTTTTACTATGCACTCCTGCAAGGTTCCATCTCCTTCGACGCGCTCGGTTCCGCTCTTCTCCTTTATACCCAGGTTCCGCCCGTTATACATAAAAGGGTTCTTTTATACTCTGACGCAGAGGACTAAAATCGTACGCCTTCGACGCCCGAACTAGATGTACGATGCAAACGTCGATTCCTTTCGAATACGATGCTTGACTTATATATCGATTCTCTTCACGGTACTAAGATACCCACAGAATATTATTAAATAGTTTCATAGTGAAAATATCAAATTAAGCCGGTTCTTCATTACAAGAAGGTCTCAACCTGGTATTCGAATCCCACCACCGTGATTCCTCAACAGGTTTTCACTTTTAACTTCATGCATAGAGATTCACACTATACATAATTACAAAGAAAAATCAACAACCACACAAACACGCAAGGTATTCCCACACAGAGTGAAACAACAAATGCACAGTGACGCTGAGATAGTTTCCTCATATAATTCGACCAAGAAGACATAAAATCACACACGGGATTTATAAGCAATTCTTCATAAACAGGTATATACATATACATACATATACAGTTGATAAATCTGAAAACAAATTCTTACAATTTCATGACAGGCCAGATATTCAATTCGGTGGCCATTATTCTCCTGCTCTGTTGCTGAAGAGGTTCTCTACCTCTCTCTAGCTCTCTCTCTCCCTCTCTCTCTCTCTCTCTCTTGGGCCCCCATCTAACCTCTTTAGGGTTACATTTATACAAACAGTTCAGCAACTCTTAGTATTCTAATTCCTAAATCTAGACTCAATAACTGAATTAATCCTAAACTGACTCTTCGTATTCCTATCTCCACCAACTTCTCATGTAATCAAAATAGCTTGAGAGAAATTAAAATTCCCTACCAAAATATTCAAAATATTAATATTTACAAGAAATTCAAAGAACATGGGACCCCCTATGTCTACTTATGTACAAAGTAACTTTTGAGCCTAATGCCCCTGCATCAGACTCCCAAGCTTCAAAATTTTCATGGTCTCCTGATCATGTGCTCCTTCTCTCTGCCTCCAGGATCCCATACTTGGTTTTGCTGCTATCCATCATCTGCATCATTCATCAACTGACCTTCTCCAAGCTTCCAGACTTTGTTCTGTAATCTATCCCCAGCTATGCTTTCACAATCTGCCATTGTCTTTCTCCTGCTGAAACTCTCCTGCTTTCCTGCTGCTGTCTGCTGCTCCCGAGTCACTCTCATCACCAGTCTTCTGATGTACTCAATCTCCATGTCCAGCTTATCCTTTGGCTGGAAACTATCTTTCCATCTGCTGTTGCTTCCAATCTCACATGCTATCAATATGTTTACTACTTCTGCAGGTGTCATTTCCCATGTTGCAGTTGCTGCCACCATGGGTGTTGCTGTTGGCTCCACCATGGGTGTTGCTGCTGGCTCCACCATGGGTGTTGCTGCTGGCTCCACCATGGGTGTTGCTGCCTCCCCTTCCTGTCCCTCTGCAACATTTTTCTTTTGTCCATCATCTACAAATTCATTCTCAGAAAACAATCCACTAGTTAATTTCCCACCAACAGTGACATAATTCTCTAGCACACTAGTAAACAGAATTAGATTCTGCAATCTAGTATCTACTCCTTTCTTCTTCACAACCTCAGGAATCCTTGCTCCAGGGTCTGCAATCCCTTTCTCTTCTTCAAATTCTCTCAGCAACCAACTCAGCCAATTATCCTGTGTTTGTTTTACGTCTTCAACATGCTGCAAGTTAGACTCAGCATTTTATTCTTCTTTGTGGGAAATCTTCAGCAATGGCCTCTCATCCTCTTGATGGATCCTGGAAATCCAATCAAGTTCTCGGAGCTTTTCTTTCTCATATTCTGTCAGCATGGAATGTTGATTCCTCTTCACTTCAGCAGCTTCTAAAATCTTCTCTTTAGGCTGGCTTTGGCCTACCCAACTAGCCAACTCTTTTCTGTCAATAACATTGACAATTCCCTGTATATGAGACATGGTTGTATCATCCTCCTTCAGCAACATTTTTTCTTCTCCCAAGACAATTTCAAAGGATGAATTGTCTTCTGCATCACTTGTACGCATAAACAAATTGTCAGTGTCAAAACCATGAGACCCAATGGTCTCAATTGATGACCTGGTCACCAATTCTTCCCCCGGAATTTCTAAGTCTGGTTCAAGGCTCAGAAATTATTTAACATCTTTCTCTGCACATGGATCATCAGCAGTAAAGTTCCAATGCTTCAATGCCTTCTTTTCTTCTGACAACATATCAGTATGTTGTGCAAGACTCCTTTCTAAACCTTCTGTCAGCACCTTAGCATGCTGATTTGCATCCTTCATGAGACTGTCAGCTAGTCTCACTTTTCTTCCATCACCTGCTCCATGAACTCCATCCATGAAGATCTTCCTGCCTTGTTACCTTAGCAAACCATCTTGTACATAGGTCCTCTACTTTTCCAATTCTCTTCTCTGAGAATCCAACCTCCTATATAACTCAACAACTTCCATAGGAGTAGATTTCGGGAACCTTACACAACCTTTTATGCCTCTGCTTATTCTTGACCAATCCTCTGTTGGCCCTTCTGTCACTGCTCCAACACTCTACTGGATATCTTCATTTGACCCTTCTGTCTTCACCTCTCCCTGAGATCTCATTATCTCAACATTGATCTGAACAGACTCCAGATTCAATGTCTTCTTCTCACCAACAAAATCTGAGGCTTTTTCATCTTCCAGTGGTGTACATGAAAACACACACAAATTTTTAGTTTCCAAATCACAAGACTCTTCAGTCTTGGCTGCTCCCTCAAGCACTTCTTCTTGAACAGGTTTGCACATGGAATATTCAATTTCCATCTTTGCCTCAAGAACTCTGGGTTCTTCTTCCTCTGTGGATTTTTTCATCACTTCACATTTGTCAGACTCAAGAACACAAGCCCTCACATCATCTGGACTTGTCCAATAACTCAGGAATTCCTCAATGATTTCCTCCTCAGCAAGACAAGATTCTTGCTGCCTCAAGTCTTCACTATGTCTCACAAGATCTCTTGCAGGTCTCCACTCTTCATCTGTGTTCTGTTCTGCTTCACAAGCAGGAATTCTTCTTTCAGCTCAGCTGCTCTGAGTTCTTCTCGCAACAGGGAAATATTCTTTTGCCTCAACCTCATCTGTAATGGTTGCCATTTCACATTCTTCCTCATGAGCCAACCAACTCTCTGGATTTCTTCTATCCTTCTCTTCAGTTCATTAAACTCTTCCCTGATCTCAGCTAATTCTTTTTGCCATTCTTCATCTGTGGATTTCTTCCTCATGCCATTTGCTTTGGCATCTTCACACACTCTTCGGCTGTGGTTTCTCTTAGAACCTCTGCAATCTCTGTAGTATCGGCCATGGATCTCAGTAACCATTTTCTTCTCTAGGAGTTCTTCACTCACAAGCTGCACTAAGCCTCTGCAACAGCAAACTGTCTTGCTGCAACTTACCTCACCAAGTTTCTTTCCTGATCTCCGGATTTTGGCAAGTACTGGTCCCCTTCTCTGCAGGAACCTTCTAGGCTTCACTCTGCAAATTCTCTAAAGACCACCTCTGCTCTCTCCTCATCCAACCTCTGTTGGGAATCTTCCAGGTTCTGCCACACTTTCCTTTACTCAGAGTCCCTTGTTTGACTCTTTTACCACTGCTCTCAAAGTTGTGATCTACTTCTGTTGAGATGTCTTCAATTGTCTGCACTCTGAATTCTGCAAACAATCCTCCAACCAGAGCTAAACACTGCTCATATTCTCTAGAGAACACTGCAATTCTCCCCTTTATCCAGCCTCTAGCTGAATACCAGGCTCACTATCTTCACTATCAACTATGTCTTCAATTTTCAGCAACCATAATTCTGCAACTACTAATTAAATCAGATTGAAGTTAATTACCTGCAAGATCATGATCCTGTCCTCCACTCACTCCCCAATCATGTTCACTTCAAATATGCATGTTGCATGTCAGGCTTCCAAATCTACAGTCTTCTATCAAATAGATTTAAACTTCAACTTTCTTTCCTGTTCAGTACATGTGCATTTCCAAAACAACTTTTTAGCGAGCTAACTAAATTCTAGCTCTGATACCACTTGAGAGCGAGGCCCACCCTTGGCCTCGGTTTACCTCCATAGTCCAGGTTTAGCTCACGTGGCTTTTAATCTTCTTTTTTATTTATTTATCAATTTCAAAGAAATTGACAAATAAATATTTTCACAACTTTCAAACGTTAATTCTATCTCCCGGCTTATATATATTATCTCTGAACTTTAGGACTAAAGTTATAACCCTTCGCACTTTTTATTAATACTCCACACTTTTTAAGTAAATGGCTTATAACAAACCTTTGGCTCTGGACCACACCTCTACGGTCAATAGACCAATGATGTCATTGTGGAGGCTCCTGGAGTACGGCGGAAAAATTTGGCTCTTCCCTCCTGCAATGAATCTACACCGTTGGTCCCACCTATGTATCAATGAATCCACACCGTTGAACTTGTCTATATGATCCGGGCTCTTTTTTTAAACTTCGGGCAAGTCCAGCGTGCAATCACCATTCGATGGCCCCTCCCCAAATCAACGACTCATCACAATATCGCTCGGCGTCTTGGTACGAACTATAACGTGCGATGGCGCACTTTAAACGGTGGTTTTCCTATGACGCTGAGGGACACGCGTCACCAATCCTATGGAATT
The DNA here is from genome assembly GCA_034641835.2 of Pinus albicaulis. Lineage (NCBI taxonomy): Eukaryota > Viridiplantae > Streptophyta > Pinopsida > Pinales > Pinaceae > Pinus > Pinus albicaulis. The sequence continues at coordinate 1,326,285,678 of CM076583.1, forward strand.
TCTGCCCAACCAAGAATTACCGCTTACTCGCCTAAAGCGGTGCGATGAAACCCGGAAACTACTTTTACTGTGCACTCCCGCGAGGTTCCATCTCCTTCGCTCGGTTCCGCTCTTCTCCTTTACACCCAGGTTCCACTCGTTATACATAAAAGGGTTCTTTTATACTCTGACACAGAGTTACGCCATACGTAACCTTGGCGCTTGAACTAGATGCTCTGTTCCTGAAAGCATCGATTCCTTTCGAATCGATGCTTCGCTTATATATCAGTTCTCTTCACGGTACTCGAGATACCCCTCAGATATTCAACCAAATAGTTCCATGACTGCAAATATCAAATTAAGCCGGTTCTTCATTACAAGAAGGTCTCAACCTGGAATTCGAATCCCACCACCATGATTCCTCAACAAGTTTTCACTTTTAACTTCATGCACAAAGATTCACACTATACATAATTACAAAGAAAAATCAACAACCGCACAAACACGTAGGGTATTCCCACACAGAGTTAAACAACAAATGCACAGTGACGCTGAGATAGTTTCCTCATATATTCAACCAAGAAGACATAAAATCACACACGGGATTTATAAAAAATTCTTCATAAACAGGTATATACATATACATACATATACAGGTGATAAATCTCAAAAAAAAATCTTACAATTTCATGACAGGAAAAATATTCAATTCAGTGGCCATTATTCTCCTATTCTGTTGCTGAAGAGGTTCTCTACCTCTCTCCAGTTCTCTCTCTCCCTCTCTCTCGCAGCCCCCATCTAACCTCTTCAGGGTTACATTTATACAAACAGTTCAGAAACTCTTAGTATTCCAATTCCTGAATCTAGACTCAATAACTGAATTAATCCTAAACTGACTCTTCGTATTCCTATCTCCACCAACTTCTCATGTTCTCAAAATGACTTGAGGATAGTTACAATTTCCTACCAAATATTCAAAATATTAATATTTACAAGAATTAAAATAACATGGGACCCCCTATGTCTATTTATGTACAAAGAAACTTTTGAGCCTAATGCCCCTGCATCACATATGGTATTTTATCTGCTTAATGTCTTTTGTGCTTAGATCTCGATTTGTGCAGATCTACTTGGATCACCTCATTGCAGACTTAAATATATTTTGTAGCCATAATCGATGTTAGGGATATTTTTTATGCGTAGCTAAAGTGATCTTTTACGACGAAAGATTCATACTAACAATTGGCGACTCCACACAGGTTTTCTTTTGCGACCACTGTCGTTTTATATATTCCTTCATATCCAGCTGTTTCAGACCCTAGGGTTTCTCTTCCATTTCCTATTTTTCCTATTTTTATGGTGCTTTCCACCTCTAAAACCCTCAAACAGTCAAATTTTTAACTTCCGTGTGTTTCTGGCCTTATTGCGCAGGTGACAGACATCAGCTGTAGCTGAGATGACAACTTTTTCTGAAATCTGTCGTAGAGAGAGCCAGATCTGCAGGTATCGGCCCAAAAAGTGTGACCTGGCCTTGAGGTCGCACTTTTCTGCCCCAAATCTGCGACCTGGACTGCAAACAGGTCAGAACTTGTGACCTTCACTTTTCTCTGCAATTTTCCAGCACTTTTTCTTGGTTTGTCTGAAGCTTCTGTCAGGGTTTTCCAGCCTCTATCTCTGCCCGTTTAGACCTGTTTATGATCTGTTTCACTCAACTAAGTGGGAATCTTTCCCCTTAGGGCTCTAGTACCTTCCACTTTTTGTGGGAGAATTTTTCTATTTCAGAAGTCTGCATTTCCAGGGTTTCAGCCTTTTTGCTTCTAGATCTGATACCTCATTTTCAAATCGCTTTAGATCAGCTCTTCTCCCTTTCAAATCACCTCCTATAGTTTTGTTTGGGTTCATTTCAGGGCCACCTCCTTGTACCTTCTATTTTTAGCTGATCTCCTCCTTTTTAGCAGCAACCTTTCCTCTACCTCTTTGCTGTTCTTTGCACCTCTTTTCAACAGATTTCTCTTTTAGATCCCCGTCCCTCCTGACCTTAGATCTATTGGCCTCTTTTCAGCATGATTTGCTTAAGTTTTTTCCCTCTTATAGACTAGTTTTGAGAGACCCGCCTTCTTGGGTTAGATTGATGCATTATTAGCTGTTAATTTTTTGTTCTTTCAGTTTTATTTATTGCAGATTTATTTTCAGTTACACAACACACTTTTTCTTTTACTCTCAAAACATCTGGGTTTAAACAATTAAAATTAACGCACGCCACACACTGACCCTAAGTGAAGAAGAGCCTGGTTAACACTGCCTGGCAAAGACTTTAAAATCATTTGTCACTGCACCTCTCCGCCCTTGACCTCACTTGATTTTGTCCCTCCCTGCCCTTGTCGGTTTTTCTTCTTCCCGTCATCATTGCGCCCCCAAGGCGCTTCTCCTGGAGACTTCTTGGCCTTCACCCTCAGTTTCCGGTCGGTCGAGTTCCTCCTTCCCGTCGTCATCGAGTAAGTCCTCCCCTGAGTCCGCACTCCGACTCTTCCTCTGATTGTTTGGGTTATCCCCCTACTTCTGGTTCTCCCTCTCTTACCTTCACCATGTCTAGTTCAGGACCTAGCCCTAACCCCAGTTCTACCACTGGGTCCGTTTCCAGTGGAACCACTACGAGACCTACCTCGACTGCCCTGTTGCTCCCTTATATGGCCGGTCTCAGTCTCCCCGAATTCAATCAGCTGATTAATGATCCTATTTTCCATGATGTCAATTGGCCTGCTATGCCAACCAAGCTTCCCTCCGACATTCCCAAGTTTGAAGGCCTTTCTAGTGAAGATCCCTCCAACCATATCCGATCTTTCCACATGTGGTGTTCCTCCAATTCCATCACCGATGACTCCATTTGTCTTCGTTTATTCCAATGAACGCTTACCGGCGAAGCTTCTAAATGGTATGTTGATCAAGCCACCTCTTCCCATACCACCTTTGTGACCATTTCTCGAGCCTTCTTATCTTATTTCCAGCTCCCTCTCCGATATGACACTGGTACTGAACTCTTGAATTATTTTCATCAATCCTCTTAAACCCGCCTTTCCGCTCATGTCCAGGATTGGCGACGAAGACGGAGCCTGTGTTGTGCTCCCCCTTTTGAAGATCGGGTTTACATGGACTGGTTCCTTCGCTCTCTCTTACCCCCCAATGACAAAGATGTCACATCCCATTTTCCCCAAACTGAAGAAGCCGCCCTCCAAATAGCCTTGAAATATGACCTTATCTATGCCCAATCTGGTTATGTTTATACCGTCCTTCCTGACCTCCCCAAGCCCAGTGGCCCTAATGCCTCAGGGGAATCTCACTCTGCCGACGGTATCGTTGGAGCCCTGTCACATACCTCTGCTCAACCTCTTCTGGGCTATGGTTTCCCTCTAGGAGGGGCAAGCCCCTCCGACACTTTCCCCCCTCCAGGTAGCATGTATCCAAGATACGGCATGCCTCCTCCTTTTGCCCACACTCCTGTTTACCTCAATGCTGCCCATCCCACCCCTTATCCATACCCACAACCTGGTGTCCCAGATCCTCCAGCATTTGGACCTCCCACTCCCTTGCCTTCTCCACCCCCACAACCACACTTACTACCCCCTCCAGGGAAAGTATTTGCGCAACAGGGGGCATCTAATCTTCTTCTTTCTCAAAGAAAGAGGAAAGGTAATCAATCCGCTCCTGGTAATCGTGGATCCAATCCTTCTAGTATTGACTCCACCACTGCCAGCCAGTCATAGGGCTCTCATCCCATGCCGGAAAGGCCGCTTCGCACAAATAAGCCCTGTTTGTGTTGCGTGTTTATGGTCATTACACTCACGATTGTCCCTTATTACCCCAAATGCGGCAGATGTGGGAATATCAGGCCACAGTGCGGGGACAACACTCCTCCCCTACTGTCCCTCCCAATCCAGCTACTCCTCAACCTGCTGTGTTTACCGGTCCTTTCCCTCAACAAGGATTCGTGGCCACTAAACCTTCCCCTTCTGGTTCCTCTGATTACCAAATTCTCATGATGGCCTCTGACCCACCTCTCACTGTCGACCTCAACCTTCAAACTTGGTCCCGTCAGTATTCCACGCCTCCCGTTCCATCTGTCTCCGAATCTCCATCTTCAGGTCCTACAGAGCCTCTGTCGACACCCAATGGTCCCTTTCAAATCCCTCCACCCCAAGCCGAGGTTCCTCATAAGACTCCTAAGAGCCTATTACGCCGAAACGCTGCCTATGGTTGGGCTGCCCATTCATACAGTACAGTAGATGATCTGGCACAATCTCCTGCTGCCATTTCAACACTGGAACTCCTCCAATCGTGTTCTTCTCAAAAGAAGGCTCTACTATCTGCCGTGGGTGTTGTAGATCCTGATAATGACCAATTGATTGTTTTCGACGCCCGTCAGTGAGACCATCCCCCTCTTCCTCCTTCTGTTGCTTTCCAAATCCCAGTCAAAATCCAAAATTCCAATGTCGCTTGGTGTATTATTGATGAGGGGGCATCTACCTATGTGATGTCCACTTTGGTTTGGAAACAACTCAGATCCCCTGAGATGGTCCCTTCCACAATCACCCTACATGCATGGGATGGCCATGCCTCCCAGCCCATTGGCCTATTCCATAATTGTCCTATCACCCTTGCAGGTAACACTGTTTGTGTCGACGTTGAAGGTATCGACACCCCTCTTGACTACAACATTCTTTTGGGGTGTAGTTACACCTATTCCATGTCTGTCATTCCATCCGCAGTCCACCGTAAGATGTTTTTCCCTCATAATGGCAAGATTGTCACGATTGACCAGTTGACTTACCATGAACAAAAATATCAAACCTCCCTTGAGTCCACCATCTCTATTGTTACCAATAAGCCCACTGTTGATTCTTTGACCAGTGTTTCCCCTGGCGTTTACAAAGACTCCTCCTTGCTTGGAAATTTTCTTGGTCCTCCTCCTCCTTCTGTCTCTGACCCCAGCTTAGCGAATTTTTGCATGATGCAATCGTCTCAGACTGGCCTTTCATAGCCTGCTTTGGCTAGTCAGCAACCTCAATCTCGCCCACCGCAACCTGCTCCTAGTCCTTCGCTTCAGTCGACCGAACCATTTTCGCCTAGACCTTCCCATCCACCTCACACTCAAGATTCTCCCTACCCTCCCGAGTCAGTTCCCTCAGGTCTCCACCATGGAGCCGTCCCTCCTAGTCATTACCCCGTTGGTCAGATACCTTTCCTTGGTCCCCCCCTTGGTGTATATTCGGTTCCCGTCATGGCCACCCTTTCCCTCCCTAATTTAACTTGGGAATACCAGTATGGTATCTTACCCCTCCAGCCGAGACCCCACCGGGCCACCCCGAACCATACATTGCTGTGACACCCGTGCAACCGATTCCCTTCGCTCCTTTCACCGCTACAATGCCCCTAGCCCCTCTGCAGGACCCTCCTCATGCTGCGACACCTATAGGCAAGAAAAGAAAAATCAAAAGGGGGCATCCAAAGACAAGGCCACTGCACCTGACCCTACCCCTCCCCCACCCGCCAAACCTTGTGCCTTGTGTGATGGTATCGGTCATCCCACCCATACTTGTCCTGAGTTACCCCATATCTAACCAATGGTTAAAGTCACGTTCCCTGAATCTACGGTCCCTAAAACCCCTGTTTCTTCCTCCTCTGCAGCCAAGAACCCCAAGACTCTTCGCACCAACAAACCTTGTGCTCTGTGTGGTGTCCATGGCCATTATTCTCACCATTTTCCTCACCTCACGCATTACCAAGCCTCTTTAGAGGTCATTCGCGAGTACGAAGTTGAACAAAATCAATCCGCCTCTCCATCCTTGCTCAATATGCATAAGGTCTCCTCGATGATCCCCTTGCTACCATCGACATTCCTCCCCCTGATGTTGAGATGTTGAAATCTGCTGCTCCCCTCCTATACCTATCATCATCTGCACGACTCTCGAAGTACATTCCCTCTGAATCGACTCCATCTATTCTGATTGATCCTCCTTTAGACACATTCTTGGGCTCTTCATGTTTTGACCATCTTTTTACCTGTTCTTCTGGCATTCCCCTTGATGACCCGTATCTGCGCCTCTCTTCCCATACTGATGATTTAGGTATCTTTGCAACATCGTATGGTCTCCTTCGCCCTTCCATTTCCTTCCATAATCACAATCATACCATCCGTATCTTTGATGTTCTTCGCAGCCTGAGTTCCCACCCTTCATCCCATAGTTCTCATTCCTCTCCCTCTCATAGATTTATGAGTCCTCGACTTCCTACCCAGGCTTCTCCCTCCCATAGCCGTCAATGGATGTCTATCCTCTACTCACGCTGCCCTCCTTTTTCTCATCCCTCCCATTTCTTGTCTTGTGACACTATCACATCGGCCCTCTCGTCCACACATTATCTTGGCTACGTCGATGGGGCAAGTTGCTATTCCCGGAATCTCGCTTCGGTATCATGGGCCATCTTTACCCCCTTGCATACCTTGGTTCTTGCAAATGGGGTCTGCATTGGTAATGCCACCAATAGTCAAGCCGAATATGATTCAGTACGTGGTCTCTTAGTCGATGCCCTCTCTCATCACATCCTCCATCTGCATTTTCATTTAGATTCTCTGCTTCTTGTCTTACAACTTAATGGTGTTTATCGTGTGCATAACCCTATCCTGTTTAGACAATATTTACGAGTGAAACTTTTGATACGTGAATTTAGATTCATTACTTTCAACCATATCCCTCGACGTCAAAATCACTACATATGTTAGGAATCTGTAATTTTAGCAGATTGGTAAGACTAAAAATGCAGAAGCAACATCGTTTCAACCAACTTTGGGATTCTAGGATCTAGCCCTCCTAAATCCAGAGAGGGATCTCCAATATGTACAAAGATGGATTTGTCTTTGAAGTTTGGGGTTATGATATTAGGCTAGTTATGAAGGCCAAGGGTTTGTTTGTTTTTTGGATGGTTGAGCATGATTTTTGTTCAAGGTGGAAAGTTCTAGAGGTAAAAATTTCCAAAAGGTGAGAAGCTGCAAGCAATCAGAGTAAGCTTCGATAAAAAAGGTAGAAAATTGCAAGTTTTAGTCCATTGGGCTATGGAGTCATAATAGGGTTTAATTGGAACATCAAGAAGCAAGAGTGGTCCATGGGGCAAGTCATCTATGTCTAAAAATCTCTTTGAAGATTGATTTATGGAATGGAATGATACAATAAGAAGGAGAAATAAACAGATGCAGAAACAAGAGTAGCCCAGGATATGGTAAGTACTTTGAAACTAGCCAGCCTTTGACATGGACTCAAGAAAAACATAAAAGTAAACTAGGATCTGGTAAGTACTTTGAAACTAGCCAGCCTTTGATACACTTTCAATAGAAAACATCTCAAAACAAAGGGAAACTTGAAGGCAACTTTTGGAGTAGAAACTAGCGGGCCGGGCTCATCACAAATCCTCTCCTAGCTCTTCTTTACTTGGTTACTTTCAAGACAAATACAAAGATAACAACAGGATGGCCTAAGATCTGGTAAGTACTTTTAAACTAGCCAAGTTTTAACACATTCCAAGGGAAATATCCAGACAGTAGCGGGGACAAAACTGGGACCAGGGCTCACCATATCTTCCTCAGTTCATCTTCACAAAACATATACTGAAAATAACATCTAAGAATAACATTCAGCTAAGACAATAAGACGAGGGAACGCCAACATTCCAATTCTTAAACTGAATTAAATCATTCCTAAATAACACAGATGGAAGAAAACATTTAGATAAAGATTTTCAGTCAGAGAAGGTTACTGATATACAGTAGGTCCTAACTCTATGCATGCTATTCTTTATAAGAGAATATGAAACACAAATGGAAACAGAAACAAAATAACAGGTTACAATAAGAAAAACATCACCATCAACATAGACCAGGATCCCATAAATCAGCTTGTATTGATGCTTCAAACCAGTTACAACTTTAAGTCCAGTGCTTTAGTTTAGCAACCATCTACACATCCCAGCCTAACCTATCTATCACCAGCAAAGCTCCAAGAGCCAGTGAATACTATGTACAATCAGAAGTTTAAGCTCAAATGTATATCAAAGTTCTACAACCAACCGTTGCTCATCTTCTACAGAATTATTTATAGAAGAATGAGGAGGTGAGATCTAATAAAAGATCTCTCAGGATAATTAATACAAAATTAATGGTTTCTCGGCCCTTGAAGGGCTCAATGAAGAAGTGTACATGTGTTTCACTGTATTAATTGATTTACACTTATGAATTAAGCTCGGTGGAAGCTTTTGTTGACCTTGGAGGCTTTGTGTGATGTTTGGAGTAACTCTGAAAACATTTCTGCGTTTATTTCCTTGCAGAAGTAACTCCCTGGCCGCGCTGTGAGGCAGATATTTCTTTAATTAATAACTTCAACCTCTGTTTTGAAAGGTTTGAGGCAACAGGTGGCTCTGTGGTAGCTGATGAATCAATTCGCCTAAAATGTAGCAGTGGAGGCCTTTCTGTTTGATAAAACACTTAAGATTTTTCCTTTAACCGTGTTTAAAATAAGGGATTAGGCTTTTGATAGCCGTATTAGCCGTAATCCCCGTGAAACTTTCTCTAATCCTCTGTTCTGATACATTTTGGTCTTTGGCACTGATACCCTTTGACTGTGCCCGATTCTTGGTTTTCTTACTGATATTCAGGGCTGCGCAAAGATGAAACGACATCGATGCCTCATAAAACACCAATGATACGTGAGATTAAAAACCCTTGCGATTGATTTCCCTAGTGAATCGAAGGCAAGAGGATCGTCACCCTCAGCTTGCAAATTTTCCTTAGTATGGCGGAAAAACATTAAACCCTGCAAAATACAAACAAAAGTCGTAAAATCCTGCGTATATAGGTTGACTGCTTCAAAGGACGTGTGGAAGGAGCGGGGCCGTTGGATGGCATCATCCAATGGTCAAGATTGATCGGGAGAGATCGTGGAACGAGAGCAGAGGTCGAAAGTCAAATGGAGGAAATCTGGGCGATGAAACATGGACCGTCGATCTGCAGATCAGATCGACGGCGGAGGTTTCTGTTGCCGCTGTACGATAGCCTGGTTATCGCGTGTGTATCTTGGTTAACCATCAGACATCTTCGGCGAGCGATCTCCGTCGGATGAGCGGGTTCGGATCCGACGGTTGTGGTCAATATCGCTGGGCATCCTCGTCCGAAATTTAATGCGCGATGGATGGTGGTTTCACAAATATTACCCAGGACACATGGCGGAAAGTGTATGGAATCACTGGCGATCGGGGAAAAACTGCCTTCCGCCCAAAGGCGGTGCAATGAATACCGCGCGGTTTTTGGAATGGCGAACAGCTGGCGGGGACCACCGGGTAGACGGACTCCGCAGCGTCCGTTCTGTGGACTTAGATCGACGGTGTAAATTTATTGAGAAATTGCTCTGGTGGAAACCCTTATAACAATAAAATAAAACCCGAAATTTACAAATAACAAAGGTTTTTAATATTTTCGGGACGGAAAATTTGTTAAAACGAACAAGCGCCCGACTAGCTCAGCGCCAGGTTCTGGCGCCAGGGCGCATGGATAAAAAGGTTAGGGACTTAGCCCGAGGGGGCTTAAGACTAAACAATGTATTTTATATGATTTTTCAACATTTTTCAAAGGAAATGAGGGTTCCGATATAGTTTAAAAATGAGGTTTAAACTATGGAAAGGGGATTTTCATGAAAGGGAGAAAAATGATCATGAGAATCGAGGAGTTTTATGGAGAAAGAGGAGGGGCAAATGAGGGTTAGTTTTGATTGGGATAAGGGGAAAATGATGACTTTGGAGCAGCATTCTGGCTTGGAAATATGTAGGATTTCTGAGTGTAAGATGGGAATATCAGTGAAGTTTTGGACAGAGAAAAGGCAGGAGGCCTTCAAGAGTCTTCAAGAGCCAACAAATTTTAGTAATGAGATTTATTCCTTGAAGGCTCAAATAGTCTTAGCCACCTTTTGGTATAACAAATATTTATAGGTGGCTAATAGTGGCTCCACTTGGGGATGGTGCCTTCTTGAAGGCATCAAGAATTCAGACCTGCATTCTCTGGAAGGCTGACCTATGCCTGATCCTTTAATGTTATCTAGGAGGCTGATCAGTTGCCTAATCCATTGGGCTGCCTTTATTTCTATGGATAATGTGCTCTGAAAACATATTAGCAGCCAAAAAAGCAATGGATCTTCATCAATACAACTTTATACCTATCCAATCCTACTGATCTAACATTTTTTCCTTCATTAGAGTGCACTTGGATTGGCAAAATCTTTTACACCATTTTATTATTTTGAAAGAAATAAATCTAATCTAATTCTACTCCTTATTTCTCCCTGAACTCAGATTTAACAGTTGAGTTCAGATGATTCTCTACCTAATCTACCATCTATTGGGATTAAACTGTCCAACAGATTTTCATTCTCTAAATTTCTAAAACATAAATATAAAAACAGTCAAGTCAAGATTAAGCTGTTTGACTTGCTGTGATCTATGGCATAAAGACAAGATGCACATAGACATTTATTTTGCAGAAAAAATAAATAAAAAATGGAAGGCTTAAGATCTGAAAATTGAAAACATTTCCTTCCTCTTTTCTACAGCTCTGATTTGACTCTTATTGAGTTGTCTTTCCTTTTTCTCTGATTCAGATTTTGAGCTGATTAGAACCATATTTTTACATATTTTTTACTCAAAAAATAAAACATATTTTAGTCATCTCTCTTTGGAAACTGAGGTTCAGGTTTTGAACATGTTTGAACCTTTCATTTCTATCCTAATCTATCTACTGATAAGCCAAGATTAAACAGTTTGGAAAATCGAATTCACTATCCTATCAGCAGAAAATTTAAAGCTAATTAGTCAAGATCAGACAGTTTGACTAACTAGAAGTGTGTTATTTAGGAGTGGCATTTAAGCTTGCACACTTTCATATTTGTTTCTCTTTTTTGGTATGGGGCTATACCTTTCTTGTTTTGACAATCTGCCCTCTTTTCCTTCTTTTAATTGTTTTTGTATTTTTGTTTTTTAAAACTTTGAATGCAATGGTGGATGAAATATTTATAATGGAAAAAATATAAAAAGGATTTTTAAAACATGACATGGATCAAGAGAAGTAATTTTTGAGCATCCTGCCATTGACAGGACCCCCAAACAATTCTGCTCCATTCAACTCCTACAGGAAAAATGCATTGTTACCAGCAGCTGAATGAATAGAGTAAGGGCCAAGCCATAGGTTGTAAAATTTTCCATGCTTGCCCTTCTCTTCCCTCCTTGAGTCCCATTTTAAAACTTTGTCCCCAATATTGAAATTGCTGGCCTTTTTTATTCTATCAAAAAGCTTTTTAATGCTGTCTTGCTTCTGCAATGCTTTGTTATAAACTTCCTCTCTAGTTTGCTGAAGATGAATGGTTTGATTTATTCTTCTGATCATGTCATTATCTTCAGTCTGCAACTCTTGAATCAACTTGATCACTGGTACACCAAGGCTGTTTGGAAAAATCACATCTGTACCATACACAAGCTGGAAAGGTGACATACCAATAGATTTCTTCAAAGTCAATCTGTCAGCCCAAAGTGCATGGACCAGCTTTGTGTGCCAAGAATTTTTGTTGTCCTCCAACAGTTTCTTGATTATGTTCACTAAAATTTTGTTTGAGGATTCTGCAAGTCCATTACCTTGAAAGTAATAGGCTGTGGAATGCCCCAATGTTATCTGATATCTGTGACAGAACTCAACCATCTTCTTTGATCCAAATGCTGCTGCATTATCAGTGATAATCTTGGTAGGACAGCCAAACCTGGAGAGAATGTTAGTCTTCATGAATTTTATGATAACTGAATCATTGGCCTGTCTACAAGGTATGGCTTCTATCCACTTAGTGAAATAGTCTGTGGCAATGAGAATCCATCTATGTTGGGCAGAAGATGGTGGATGGATTTCTCCTACAAAGTCAAGTCCCCACTGTTGAAAAGGGGCTTCAACAGCGATTGGATGCAGAGGTAGGGGTAGCAGTTTTATTTTTCCTTTAAAAAGTTGGAATTTATGACAGGCTATGATCATCTTGTGGATATCAGGAAAAAGAGTAGGCCAATAGAAACCAGCCCTCAAAATTTTGTTGGCTGTTGTCCTCCAGTATAAATGACCTCCACATTCTCCTTCATGGAACTCGTACTTAACCTTATCTGCATCAAAATCAGGTAAACATTTAAGCAATACACCACTTGAATTTTTCCAGTAAAGACATCTATCAATAATGCAATAGTTTACAACTTTCAATTTGAGGAATCTTGCCTTTGTTTTTGTCAAACCAGGAGGTGTATTCAATTTAAGAAAAACATAAATAATATCAGCATACCAAGGAGAATTCATAAAATAATCTTCAACAATAGGAGTTGAGAATTCTTCTTGGTCATCCAAAGAATTAATCATATTAATATCCAGAACTTCAAAATTTGATTCAGCCATTAATCTAGCTAGACCTTGGCCTTTGATGAGCTTAGTGGGTTTTATCTCTAAATCATATTCAAGGATAACAACAATCCATTTACCTCTCTTACCATCTGGGTCATGTGTTAGAACGTCTTTAACCACTGAATTTGGGACAAAGGCAATGATGTGTGAGTGAAGGATGTATACTCTGAAGTCTTTCAATGCTTTAACCAAAGCAAATGCTTGCTTCTCCATAATGTTGTACTTTAAAGGGGCATCCCTCAATGCCTTGCTAAAGAATGCAATAGGCTGCTTTTTTCCTTGTGGGTTTTTCTATAAAAGGACAGCAGCTATGGTATGTTCTGATGCAAATGAGAAAATATAAAAATCTTTTGAAAAATCAAGACTTATCAGAACTGGTGTTTTGGTCAACGCTTGTTTCACCAGTTCAAAGGACTTCTTTGCTTCCAAGGTCCATTTTACCCCTTGCTCATTTTTTAGCATGTTTTTGATATTCCTAAGGAGCTCAACTAAATTAGGGATGAAACTTCTCAAAAAGTTGATCTTCCCAATGAAAGATTGCAACTCCTTGATGTTTCGAGGATGAGAGATTTGCAATATGGCCTCGATCCTCTTTGGATCTATCTTTATACCCTCTTCTGAAATAATGTGTCCAAGAAGTTTACCTTCTTGGAGCCCAAATAGTGGATTCTTAGGGTTTAAAGATATTCCAAACCTTCTGCACTTCTTTAAAAAATTTCTCAAATGTTCTAAGTGTTCTTCATCTATTTTTGAAAACACAGTGACAGCATCAAGATAGATAATGAAGAAGAAGCCCAGTTCTTCCGAGAATTCTATGTCCATGGCTCTTTGAAAGGTTGCTCCAGCATTCATTAGAGAAAAGGGCATTTTCACATACATGAAAGTGCCCCATGGTGTAGTAAAGGCTATCTTTAATTGATCAGCAGGGTAAACCAAGATCTAATTATACCCTAAATAGCCATCCAGCAAAGTAATTCTTCTAGACCCTACCACCCTTTGTAAAATATGATCCATCTTGGGTAGAGGTAGTTGTCTTTTAATGAAGCTTTGTTTAAGTCTCTAAAGTCTATACAAATCCTGATTTCTCCAGTTTTCTTCCTAACAGACACCAGATTAGATACCCACTTAGAATATCTAATAGAGACAATAATGTCAGCATCGTACATTTTCATGATCTCCTTCTAAACCAAAGGTAACTGAACAGGGTTTATTCTGCGCAGTTTCTGTTTGAATGGTTTTTGGTTTTCTTTAAGGGGAATTTTGTGTTGTATTATTTCAGTGTCATAGGATTTAAGATCTTCGTAACTCCACGCAAAAACATCAGAAAACTCTTTAAACAACTCAATGTATTTGAGTTTAATGTGAGCTGGTAAAGTCTTAGACAGTTTAATCATTTTTCGGTTTTTCCTCACTGCCTATATTGCACTCCTCCACTTCAGTATCTACAGGTTCCAGTTTTGGATTTTGGGCAACATCATCAAAATCAAACAACTCTTCTAAAGGTGCTAGACCTCTAGGCAAACTTTCATCTCTAGAGTGCAGAGTTTCCAACTCCTCTGTTTCATTTGTAAGTTTGCTAGTCAGTAGGTTAATATTGATAGGCTCAGGAGACGGTTCTTCTTCACCAAGAAATTTTTCTTCACTACAGTCTGTATCATAGTCTGAGTCCGAACTGTTTGGTTCGAATTCATTTCTGAATTGCATGAAGTCTTCTATTTGTTTGTCATTTTCAAACACCTGCCAATACTTTTTATTAGCTGGCACTGCTGGTCTAAACTTTATCTCAGTTGTGTAATTTTTGGTTTCAAATGGCGTTAAGCATGTCCTAGCTGCAAAGGCGAAATTGTAGGATGCAATGTTTCTTTTCCTTGGGAAAAAAATTACTTTGGACTCCTTGAATGTTTTTAAAAGATCCATGACATCATTCCGATAGGCTCTAAGTCTAGGATGATTTGCGTTATACTCCCCATTGACTTGCCTAATGATTAACTCAGAATCCCCATGCACATTGATTCTTCTGGCTCCCAACTTTTTCAATAGATGTAAACCTAAGAGAAGGGATTCATATTCTGCTATGTTATTGGAACACTGAAAGTTTAATTTGCATGAAATGCATTCTGTGAGGTTGTTTTCAGTGTTGGTAATCCAGACACCTACACCAGCATTAGTTCTGGTGCATGACCCATCAAAATACATACTCTAGAGAGGACTTTTTTCGGTTTCATCCTGGCTACTATCCTTTTCAACTAACGTGCTTTCTGATTGTTGTTGAATGTCTGCACTTAGTTGTAGATGTTTTGATTCCCCCTGATTTTCAGTTACTCGAGGGATACTTTCTTGACTCTCAATGTTTAGAAGCAAAGGACACATGACCTGTAGTTCAAGACCTACCTTTGGTTTGCTGTCATTTAAAGGTTCAACAAATTGTTTTGACAGTTTAGTGGTATTTACCTCCTCCTCTCTATCAGCCATTAATTCTGTTAAAGTGACTTGTTCTCTGAGTGTTTCATCATTAAACATAATAAAAGAATCAAGGCCTGTATTGACAGAATATATAGGAGAGTTTTATGGTCTATCTTGGCTTGTGACTGTGTACTGCATATGGGACTCCCTGTAAAGTCTTTTAGTTTGATTGAAAACAGGGATAGTCACATAGGTCATGTCCATTTGCATAGTCCCCTGTAACTTATCCCCCCAAGATCTTGATAAAATCATTCCATATTTTGGGGGCACATCAGCCACAACAATATCCATGACTAAGCATTTGGCTGGAATTTGGGCTAAGTTAACACAGAGGTCTTTGATCAATCCTAAACATTTTACTCTGCTTGAGTCAAAAGAGTAAAGGTCTTTATAAGGTCTGGTGATTTCTAGACCCAGGCTCTCCATTACAGCTTTAGGCATTAAATTATGAGAAGCCCCTGAGTCATGCATAGCGTTATGCAAAGTTTTGTTATGAACGTTAAAACTTACATAAAAGGGAGGAACGGGTCCCTCTTGATATCTTCCTTCAATCTTTGGACCAAAAATAAGCTCTGGTTGGTCATCGTTAATATTGACTGTGTCATTGTTGTCTTCTAAATTTAAATATTTCAAAATTTGGGTCCTATATACATGTTGGGCAGCTAATTCAGTCAAGGGAACAGAGATTTTGATCTTAGAAATTTCCTGTTCCAGGCTGAAAGGAATTTGACTCTTTAAAGCACTGGTCTCAGCCTTATTAGCTATCATTTTATCAGCAATGTCAGCTTGCTGATTTGTTCTATTTACACTTGAATTTTTTTTTTTTAACAGGAGTACTAGTGTTAGTACTACTAATGTCTGCACTTTGTTTTTCATTGTCTTGAGTGCTTTTTCCTTTACCTTTATCAGAATTTTCGACCACTATTTTATCCTTTTGTTTGAAAACTTTAGGCTTGGTTGCAGTGCTGTTCTGTGAGGATTTTTCAGAGGTTTTGTTGTTGGGGGTTTGTTGCCTAGATTTACTTCTAAGGTCATATTCTCTTCGAGGTTATGTGATGGCATTTTCCATGTTTTGATAATAATTTTCATTATCATCTCTTGTGTCATCATAAGGTGTGTAAAGGCCTTGTTTTTTATCATAATGAACCTCAAAGTCATCATCATTACCCCAAACAGGTTGATATCACCTTCCTATGTTATTTGATCCATTTCCTCAACCTCACTTACATCGTTTTGATGAAAGGGAGGAGTGATCTGTTGATCATCTTCCCTGGGTCTGTTTGGAGGTTGGTTCCTTCTAGAATTCTGATTCTGGTTCTAGTTTCTGTTTTGAGGAGCACTTTGGTTTTGAATTGCTTGTGCTCTCTTAATTATGCTCATCTCTTTCATCATTTCTTCCATCATTCTTTCCATCTTTGAGCTAGAAGTAGATGGTGTAGATTCCTCTCTAAAAGAGACTCTCTTCTCGTTTTTCATCCTTGCTCTCTTCTCCATTAAGTTGACTTCCACAGAAAGAGAACCCCTTTGCATATCTTCAAGGGTTGAAAAATCTCTTTCTCTCAGCTGATAGGCCATCTCGGGGTCAAACCCTTCAGGAAACTTGTTTAAAGCTGAGCCCTGTGGAGGTTTTAGCTCTGGGGAAAGTGCATTATACACAATGTTGAACCTAGTGCAATAAGCTTGCACACTTTCCCCAGTGTTTCTATGGAGGTTATTGTAATTGGAAAGGACTTGGAGAGGATTTTTCTTCACTTCCCATTTGTTTAATAATGTTTGATGGAAGCCCTGTAGATCATTAATACTATGGGGGGCTAAGCCTTTAAACCATTTTCTTGCTTCTCCTCCCAAGCTCTGAGCAAATAATCTAAGCTTAACAGAATCATCATCAATTTCATTTCTGTCAAAGTAGTTGTTCATTTTATCTACTTGTTGTGATGCAGTTGTAGCATTGCTAGCATCATATAATGGAATCTTGGACTGATAGTCCTATCAAATATTGACTAGTGGTACAGGAAGGACTAGGGGAGCATACCATGCTGCCATGATAGGTGGTGGGGGAGAATTTACAACGAGCGGATTAACAACAGGAATAGTGGGCTGAAGTGGGGTGGTTTGAATAGTGGATGTAGGGTGAGTAGAAGTGGATGGACCAGGAATAGACTACTGAGCTGATCTTTGACGAGAGACACCTAAGTTGTGAAGGAAATGTAAATCAGGAGGTGTTGTTTCCCTACTACCAAAAGGTTCACTTGTTTCAGGAGATGATAGTGAAGAATCAGAATCTAACTGGTCTAAATCAACAAGAGACCTAGTTCTAAATGGATTTACTAAGTCAACTTGATATTGTTGTAGAGCTGAAATATTTTCAGAAACTGAACTAGCTCTCAAGGGTGACCTGAAAACAGTTGTCAGTTTAATCTTAGGAGATTTCCTAAGGATATCTTCTGGGTTATCAACTACTTCAAGTGGGTCTGGGTCAGGGTAGGCTCTAGTGTGAATCTTTCTGGGAGACACTATGCTGATTTATTAGACCCAACTAAACAAGAAAAGTTCAACTAGGTATGACAATTTTTGAGAGGTTAACTAATCTGTTTACACAAATCTTAATCCTACAGTCCTCTAACTGAGTTTGAATAATATTTAATGACAAGGGTTCTTCCCAGTGGAGTTGCCAAGTGGAATTTTTTAGCTCTTTTCAGAGGTAAAAGTTTTTATGGTCCACCACCATGCTTGTGAAATATCCCTTTTCAAGGATATCCCGGAACACAACAAACTCTAACCAGAGATTGACTGGGAGGGAATTTACCAAATATTTCACCTCTGAAAGAGGATAAGATCCGGAAGCTACCTGGCCCTTTCCAGAATCTGTCTAAGAGTATGTAGTAAAACACAACAGAAGGTAAGTGAAATGTAAGAGTAAGTGTTTTACTACCAATCTGAATTTTGGTTTTTCTGAGTTATTTTTCAGTTGTATGGTTTTTAAGAATATCCTAAATTTGTTTCAAAACTTAGCTATGGTTATGAGACAAAGACAGTCTACTCTTATGGCTAAGCCAGCTGATTTTTCAAGGTTAGATAAAGACTTAAGAGAATCCTAGGTCTTACCTAATTTGTCACTGATTCAGACAAGTTTCATCATAAATACCATTGCTTGGTAGTGCTTGAAAAGGCTGCTTTTTACTCCCAAAGTTTTATAAAGATGAAAAATGATTCTGGGTTTAGTTCCCCAGCGGAGTCGCCAGAAATGTTAGGAATCTGTAATTTTAGCAGATTGGTAAGACTAAAACTACAGAAGCAACATCGTTTCAACCAACTTTGGGATTCTAGGATCTAGCCCTCCTGAATCTGGAGAGGGATCTCTCCAATATGTACAAAGATGGATTTGTCTTTGAAGTTTGGGGTTATGATATTAGGCTAGTTATGAAGGCCAAGGGTTTGTTTTTTTTTTGGATGGTTGAGCATGATTACTGTTCAAGGAGAAAAGTTCTGAGTGCAAAAATTTCCAAAGGTGAGAAGTTGTAGGAAATCAGAGTAAGCTTCGGTCAAAAAGGTAGAAAATTGCAGGTTTTAGTCCATTGGGCTATGGAGTCATAATAGGGTTTAATTGGAACAACAAGAGGCAAGAGTGGTCCATGGGGCAAGTCATCTATGTCTAAGGATCTCTTTGAAGATTGATTTATGGAATGGAATGATACAATAAGAAGGAGAAATAAACAGATGCAGAAACAAGAGCAGCCCAGGATTTGGTAAGTACTTTGAAACTAGCCAGCCTTTGACATGGACTCAAGAAAAACATAAAAGTAAACTAGGATCTGGTAAGTACTTTGAAACTAGCCAGCCTTTGATACACTTTCAATAGAAAACATCTCAAAACAAAGGGAAACTTGAAGGCAACTTTTGGAGTAGAAACTAGCGGGTCGGGCTCACCACAAATCCTCTCCTAGCTCTTCTTTACTTGGTTACTTTCAAGACAAATAAAAAGATAACAACAGGATGGCCTAAGATCTGGTAAGTACTTTTAAACTAGCCAGGTTTTAACACATTCCAAGGGAAATATCCAGACAGTAGTGGGGACGAAACTGGGACCAGGGCTCACCATATCTTCCTCAATTCATCTTCACAAAACATATACTAAAAATAATATCTAAGAATAACATTCAGCTAAGACAATAAGACGAGGGAAATCCAACATTCCTATGCTTAAATTGAATTAAATAATTCCTAAATAACACAGATGAAAGAAAACATTCAGATAAAGATTTTCAGTCAAAGAAGGTTACTGATATATAGTAGGTCCTAACTCTATGCATGCTGTTCTTTATAAGAGAATATGAAACATAGATGGAAACAGAAACAAAATAACAGGTTACAATAAGAAAAACATCACCGTCAACATAGACCAGGATCCCATAAATCAGCTTGTATTGATGCTTCAAACCAGTTATAGCTTTAAGTCCAGTGCTTTAGTTTAGCAACCATCTACACATCCCAGCCTAACCTATCTATCACCAGTAGAGCTCCAAGAGCCAGTGAATATTATGTACAATTATAAGTTTAATCTCAAATGTATATCAAAGTTCTACAACCAACCGTTGCTCATCTTCTACAGAAGTATTTATAGAAGAATGAGGAGGTGAGATCTAATAAAAGATCTCTCAAGATAATTAATACAAATTTAATGGTTTCTCGGCCCTTGAAGGGCTCAATGAAGAAGTATACAGGTGTTTCACCGTATTAATTGATTTACACTTATGAATTAAGCTTAGTGGGATCTTTTGTTGACCTTGGAGGCTTTGTGTGATGTTTGGAGTAACTCTGCAAATATTTCTGCGTTTATTTCCTTGCAGAAGTAACTCCCTGTCTGGGCTGTGAGGCAGATATTTCTTTAATCAATAACTTCGGCCTCTATTTTGAAAGGTTTGAGGCAACAGGTGGCTCTGTGGTAGCTGAGGAATAAATTCACCTCAAATGTAGCGGTGGAGGCATTTCTGTTTGATAAAACACTTTAGATTTTTCCCTTAACCGTGTTAAAAATCAGGGATTAGGTTTTTGATAACCTTCGTAGCCGTAATACCCGTGAAACTGTCTCTAATCCTCTGTTCTGATACATTTTGGTCTTCGGCACTGATACCCTTTGACTGTGCCCGATTCTTGGTTTTCCTGCTGATATGCAGGGCTGCGCAGAGATGAAACGACATCGATGCCTCATAAAACACCGATGATACGTGAGATTAAAAACCCCTACGAATGATTTCCCTGGTGAATCAAAGGCAAGAGGATCGTCACCCTCAGCCTGCGAATTTTCCTCAGTATGGCGGAAAAACATTAAACCCTGCAAAATACAAACAAAAGTCGTAAAATCCTGCGTATATAGGTTGACTACTTCAGAGGACGTGTGGAAGGAGTGGGGCCATTGGATGGCATCATCCAATGGTCAGGATTGATCGGGAGAGATTGTGGAACGAGCGGAAAAAAGATTAAATCTGGGCCGTCGATCGCTCAGAGATCGATGGTTGGGGGCGGAGGTCGAAAGTCAAATGGAGGAAATCTGGACAATGAAACGTGGACCGTCTATCTGCAGATCAGATCGACGACGAAGGTTGCTGTTGCTGCTATACGATAGCCCGGTTATCGCGTGTGTATCTTGGTTAACCATCGGACATCTTCGGCCAGCGATCTCTGTCGGATGAGCAGGTTCGGATCCGACAGTTGTGGTCAATATCGCTGGGCATCCTCGTCCGAACTTTAATGCGTGATGGATGGCGGTTTCGAAAATAGTACCCAGGACACGTGGCGGTAAGTGTATGGAATCACTAGAGATTGGGGAAAAATCGCCTTCCACCCAAAGGCGATGCGATGAATACCGTGCGGTTTTTGGAATGGCGAACAGTTGGCGGGGACCACTGGGTAGATGGACTCTACACCGTTCGATCTGTGGACTTAGATCGACGGTGTAAATTTATTGAGAAATTGCTCCAGCAGAAACCATTATAACAATAAAATAAAACCCGAAATTTACAAATAACAAAGGTTTTTAATATTTTCGGGACGAAAAATTTGTTAAAATGGATAAGCGCCCGACTAGCTCAGCGCCAGGTTCTGGTGCCAGGGCGCATGGATAAAAAGGTTAGGGACTTAGCCCGAGGGGGCTTAAGACTAAACAATGTATTTTATATGATTTTTCAACATTTTTCAAAGAAAATGAGGGTTCCGATATAGTTTAAAAATGAGTTTTAAACTATGGAAAGGGGATTTTCATGAAAGGGAGTAAAAGGATCATGAGAATCGAGGAGTTTTATGGAGAAAGAGGAGGGGCAAATGAGGGTTAGTTTTGATTGGGAGAAGGGGAAAATGATGAATTTGGAGCAGCATTCTGGCTTGAAAATAAGCAGGATTTCTGAGTGTAAGATGGGAATCAGTGAATTTTTGGACAGAGAAAAGGCAGGAGGCCTTCAAGAGTCTTCAAGAGCCAAAAATTTTTAGTAATGAATTTTGTTCCTTGAAGGCTCAAATAGTCTTAGCCACCTTTTGGTATAACAAATATTTATAGGTGGCTAACAACGTAGATCAAATCGTAAATCATGTTCTAGACTGGCATTTATCACACACAAGACAATAACATTTCACATCATCAAAAAAATGTACATAAATCATATATATCATATATCATGTGTTTTTAGAGTCCATCTGCTCTGAAACATATGACATGCCCATAGCATGGTACAAAAAACAAAAACTACAAAAATGGGGGGCACCACTTGCCCCTACATAAACACTGGGGGGCACCACCTGCCCTACATCTAATCACTCTTTGGAGGATCCCGAGCCAACGGCTCTGCTCCCGCATCTCGTAGATCACGCACTGTCTGACCAATCATCGCCATGCGTCGCATGATACCTCGCCATTCCAAGGGTAGCCCAATACATAACTCTATGTACTGGTCGTCTAAATCCTGCCAACCACGCTCCGACACACCGATCATCATCCCCTCACATATACGACGGATGTCCTCCACCAGAGCGGCCATATCCTCGTTCTGTGCCATCCTCAATCCACTTGCACCCGTAGCCCCTGCTGCTGCTGGTCATCCCATATATCCGGCCGGTTTTACCGGAGCTATATCTGCATTCCAACAAATATCAGGATTAGTCATGAATACTAGTCACAAACTCCAAAATACACATAATAGATTAGTTTCTTGTCACTTACCATTGGGCCCCCACACTCGACCAGGCTGAAGCGGAAACTCTGGATCTCCCCAATAACTCATCCCACTATAGGGATAGTCATCTATGTATAATGGAATCTGATCCCAATGGGCGAAGAACTCTGGTCGAAACACCCGTCTGACCGCCCCTCCCCCTCCTCTACACAGTAGTCGTCCCCACCGACGCATCCGGGGCTCTCTCGGACCTCCATCAGGTAACTGTATACGAGGTCGTAAGGTCGGGATCTTCTCAAAGAAGAACGAACACAATACCGTCCCATAGGCACAATCATGATTCACTTGCCACTTGCATAGCGACAACTGTCGTTTCACCGATACCAACATCATCTGGGCCCACCCATAGTAGGTCCCACTCATCACACTCTCCACAATCATCATCTGCCCTCCAGTGATGTGATGGAACACCTGGCTGCCCAAGATATGCAACACTGCTGTGGCCACTGCTCGGGTCTCCAACCTCTCTATATCACCAATGGATATCCGAGTCCCTTTGACTCAGACACCTGGTCGACAATGTCGCTCAAAAAACTCCATAATGTTACGCCCCTGTGGTAACACTGGCTGCGTATTTCCCACCATCCCTAATGGTGGAAGACCAGTCAAGAAATACAGATCCTGGACCATCAGCTCAATCCTGTGCCCCTGCACTATAAACGCCTCATGATCTGGATCCAAATAATTGCTAATCTGGGCCAACAAGGGCTCCCCAGCCCTCATCAAAGGGTTCTCCAAAAATTTTAGAACCCCAAACCTAGCCAATGCACGACGAACACCCTAATTCGCTTGGATTTCCGTCTGTAATGTACCTAGGTCTCTCTCTCTCCACTTGATTCGTATATCTGCCATATCTGCACAAAAAAATCATTTTTGTTAGTCTACAGATCAACAAAACTACATTAACTTACACCAAAACTGATTCTCAGCCCATAACTGCACTGAAACCACCCACATCTAATAGGTCGCACTTTTTGGGAAAATCCTGGGCTAGGTCGCACTTTTCAGGCCAAAACCTGCATCCCAGGTCGCAGTTTTTTCCCCAAAAAGTGCGACCCGACCGTAATGATGAAATAGGGGCAGTTACTGAGATTTAAAACCCTAATATGAAATTTGAATCCATAAAAAACAAAGAGTAGGATTAGGCCTCTTACCTGCAACTGACGGATCACGATTCCAATGGTTGGTTTGTTCGCTACGATCGCCGCAAGATTTAGGGCCTTCTCTCCTCTCCACATTCACCACAGCTACACAAGAAAATGAATGATTTTGGAGGGAAAATGCCTTATTAACAACAAAAAAAACCCTGTTTTTTCTTTCGCCCGCTGCGACCAAACCATAGCCCCGTTTGACACACCGTCTATACTGTTGGAAAGCTCACACCGAGCACTCAAATGGGTATCTGTTATTTTTTCATGTTTTGATACTTCACCAGGACACATTTTGTCCATGAAGGGTCAATTCACCTCTTCTCAAAATCGAATTTCTTCACTTACAACACTTGTACTTAGGGCACCACTTTGCCTCCTTACTTGTCTTCATTCGTGTTGATTTTCATCATGAGCTACCCTATTGTGCTCATGCTTTTATGGTCCCCCATCGGACCTTTACTATGAGGCAACACCATTGAGTCGCCCTTGTTTAGAGCATCCAAGTTGAGTCATCATCGCATTCATGGAGTCTATCCCGAGTCCCTTTGTACCCCACTATAGCCTTCCATCCTTTCTTGCTTGGTCCCTCTCTCGTGTCACACATTATGGCCTTCAGTACCCTTGTCCCCTATCCCTCATGATATTGTGTCAGTCGTTGCCAAGCCATTCATTCCCTTTATGCTCTAACAAGGGAAGTCGTCCAACCAATCCTCCGTATCCCTCATTCCACCATCATCATTAGTGTCTATCTTTTCGTCGCTCTACTATTTTACCTCGTGCCTTAGTTGGGGTTCCCTTATTGCCTCACCTATGGCAGACCTACTTCTGTCGACATCAGCTCATTTACTCCAGAAGCCAGGTCTAGGGGGCAGTGTACCTTGGTTCGAGCTCTTCTCAGCATGATCATGATCTGTACACTTGATGGTCCAGTGATGCAGCAGTAGCTATTGGTGATTCCTGGGCGTGTGTGAGATGTCTCAACCCTCATGAGGGGGTGGCCCTGCAGGTAGCCCCCCACATGCCCGGATGACTTCTTCATTTCCGCCCTTGATGCAGCTCCTCTCATTTGATGATATCGGCCTCAACTGCTTGCAGTGCCTCTTCGATTTGCATGTATCAGTCAAATTTTGCGAGCCCTTCCCCGTGTGTAGGGGGAATTTGGGTGTATTTGTGTCTCATGTACTAAAATATTCTTGTATAAGTCCTGAAAGTTATTCTAGGCATCACATGTATGTGGGATTCATCATTTTATTTATCTGGCTCATGTTTAGGCCAGCACATGCTTCATTATTGCGTTTCGTGGTTTTCTGGGTGCCTTATTCTTTGTACTATTGTCTCGGTGGGCATAGGTATGCCTCCCCCACCGCATTTAACATTGGTACCACCTCATCACCTAGAGACTTGTTGCACCTGTAAGTCTCGTCTCCTCCGGGTCTAGTCCTTTAGCACATTAGACTACCTTACATTTCTCTCTCTCACTTCCCTCTTGATGCCTAGTGATTGAGTTCTTACAACGTACTTCGGTCATACGATTTTCTCCTAACACTCGTATGTTGGGGGGCAATATAATACACCATTTTTTTGGTCATCTAACCCATTATCATTAGATGAACCCAAGTATACCATGTAAGACCAATTTTACCCTAAGTAAAATTGCTTTCACTATGTAAAATAACATTTGTCTATATTCCCTGGTCATATTTAACCCAAAATAAGGAAATTAATTAAATAAATCATTATTTATTTAATTATTACCTAGGAATAAGTTATTCAAATCATTATTTGAATAATATTCCTAGTTAAATTTGACTAAATCATTTTTTAAATAATTAAATAAATAATTATTTATTTAATTATATTCCCACCATCTCCCTAAAATAATAAATAAATCATTTATTTATTTATTGTTTATAAATAAAGGAATTGACCCAAGTCAAAAGACCTTTTCCCTCTAACAAATATAATAAAATATTCCTAAAGGGTGATTCTAGAATTTGATTAATAATATTTTATTCATGCACTGAGTTCTAGAACACCCCAATATTTTGTTATAAATAGAAGGGTTTTCCCCATTCATTAGTCACCTCCATTGCATTAGATCACTCTGGATCTACTCTTGGTCACCATTTTTCATTTTTGCTTTGTGAGCTCCCATTGAGCTCTATGTTTGTCTGGGTTTTCTACACCAATAAGAGAGGAATTTTAGATCTGAAACACTGAGGACTTTCAAGAACCCATCCCATTGAGGAGAACCTGAAAATGCCTTTCTTGTTTTCCTCTCAGGTGCCCCATTCTTTAATATAATATAAAATTATTTTAAATACATTGTTCTTGTATTGTCTATTGGATGCATGGAGCCATATGGTATTTTATCTGCTTAATGTCTTTTGTGCTTAGATCTCGATTTGTGCAGCTCTACTTGGATCACCTCATTGCAGACTTGAAGATATTTTGTAGCCATAATAGATGTTAGGGCTATTTGTTATGCGTAGCTAAAGTGATCTTTTACGATGAAAGATTCATACTAACAGCTGGAGCTGAAGAATGGTGCTTGACCTCAAGACTGGATGTGGAGCAATACAAGACAAGCTCTCCCAAGAGGCCTCTCAAGGGAAGTGGTGGGATTCCCCCTCGGGAACACCCTGTGCTCAACAGCATTGCAACCCTGCTAAATAGAAAGAGGAAGCCAAGTCTAAATAGAAAAGATCAAATGATCAAATACAAAGCATGAATAAAAAAGGCTCCCATCCTCTCCATATGTAGCAAGTGAACCTCTCCACATTGGGTCCCATCCACATGTGCCATCAAGCTCATGCAAGTTTTCCTCCACCAAAACTGTGTTGTCCATCAAGGAAGTTCAATGTATCTAGACATCTTTGTTGACTTGGTCAAAGTTGACTCAATCAACATGATCCCATCTATGTTCACATCCAAGGGTGCTCAAATTAGCTGCTTATTCTTACTCCTTTCACATTAGGAGTGTCATTGATCCTTCTAAAGAGGTTAATGGGCCTCCCTACCCATTTATTCACCTACCTAGTGATAAAACAACTCTAATATTCCATTTAGCTTGAAGGCTAAAAAATTGGAATATTACACCAGCAGTGTTGAGCTGCTTAAGTGGGATTCATTTTCATTCTAGAATTTTGTGGTGATTGTTACACATGTACCAGCATATGCATAGATAGTGAAATCCCTTGGTGCTTTGTGGCTCAAATTAAGATTCAAGTTCCCTTTGATCTGGCTGCCAATTGAGGATTATCATAGTAATTATGAATTGAAAAAGTATGAATGAGAGTCCTGGATATGATAGTTGATGGATAATCAGGGGTACAGGTTTGCAGATGAAGATACAACTGGTGCTTATGATCTCACTGACTTGCATCGGAGATATTCCCATGAGATATGATATTTTGCATGAGGACATGCAAGTGCTTCAGTTGGGGGGAAATGTTGGGTGCCAGTTTTGCACACTTTTCCTACATTTGTTTCCCCTATTTTACCTCATGACTATAACCATTGGGACTATTTTTGCCTCTTTTTCCTACCATTTTATCTTAACTTGTGTTGTTTCACCTTATTTTCGTTGCTCTGCCATTTCATCGATTATTATGATGTATCATGCATTTTTTATGACTAACTAAGGATGAATGTTTGGAGAAGAACTATGGTCTTTTGTTGTATTTACAGATGCCATTTGTAGCACAAATATCTCAAGTACGAGGTGTATAGGAGCAGTTAAAGGTGTGTTTTTACAGTGAGCTTTTTACACGATGACTTTGTTACACCATGTTGTTATAGACTTGGTGGCGAACTGTTATTACAGCTGTACCACTGATTGGATCTCGTCAAATCTTGATGTTGACCTATCCTCTAGTTGTTATGCTATAGTTGTGATTTATCGTGATAGATGTAGAAGTTATTAAGTATTGTATTTTTGGATAACAACCTCTAGGCGGTTTTGATTGTAATCTATAATTTTCTAGTCAGAATTTTATTAAGAAGTGGTTATAACCATATGCATTCTATTTTGATCAGCATGAGAATCATAAGATTCTCATGATTGATCCATCCCTCATTTTTCTGAGATGTAACCATTATATATTTCTTGGCCCTTGAGGTCGAAATGATAGCGGAGAACAAAATTACCTTGGTTCTGTAATTCTTCTCATATTAATACAAATTATCCTGTTGTTGCTGTTACATACATTATCTAATTTAGTTTCCGTTAAGTTCTTTCTCTACCTGTGCCCTGCTAGAGAGGAAGGACCCTCCTCTTTAGCAGGGATTGCAGTGATTAAGGTAGCTGTGTATATGTGTTTCTATTTTTTTTATGTGTCAGTAGAAGTGTTGTTGCTGTTGTTTCAGCTGTGAATAGATTTTCTTCGATTCCAATGTTGTATATGTTGTTACACATATGAGATCAGAGATACCAGCTAGGTAATTGTTGTGTGGCGTGATAGAATAGATTAATTGAGGTCTGATTATAGTCTTGTATATCATTTTATTTCCACATGATTTATTTCCTTCCGGCATTTACTTTAGCAATGATTTCCTTTATTTGGATTTGCTTCTGGTTTGATGTATCGGCACAGACAGTGTGACTGTCATTGAAATAAAAGACATCCCTGGATTGATAATTTATGTGTACTATTTTAGTCATTTAATAGTGATTAATACAATCCAACAACGCTCAGAGGAGATATGGTGGCAAATACCTCTTTGCATTGAGGGGATGTGGTGTTGTGTTGTGAGTCTATTTCTTGCCCATTTTCTGTTATCTCTATGACTTCTATGGCCATCTCTTATGTTTTTATTTGGCCCCTTTTCTCTTCCTTTTCTTCTTCTTGTTCCTTTTCTGGTTATTCTTCCAGCTATTCTTCTTATTCTTCTGGTTCTTTTTCTTCTTTTGGTTCCTCTTCTTCTTATCTAAGGCTAGGAGTGGAATTCTGCCTTATTTGGGTTGCTATAAAAGCTTCCCTTCTCATATTTACTAAAGAGGACCAGGCCATGACTCGGGTGATGCTGTTCTGCTGCTGTTGTTGCATGTTGTCCCAAAATATGCGGCTGAATCTCACTGTTGTTGCGCTGTGGGCATCCATTGATCTCTCTCCCATTAATTTTTTTTTAATTTACTGGTTTGGATGAGACGGGGTCTCTTTTTATTAGATTTCACAACTAATTTTGGAGTGCTTATGTAACTCGGCCTCAGCTCCAGTTTCTATTGTAAATAGTTGTTTCCTTCTCCTTGTTAATTCATGATGTACTGCGTGTTTCCTCCCCTCGTTCTCCTCTACTCCACTTGATTTAAATTATTTTATTTTGCATGCCTAGCTGGCGTGAATTTTCAGTTATCCCTAGTCATACTTCATAATGGTGGCCAAGCTAACTGGCCACCTTTCTACCCCTTAAACTCTAAGTCTACAAATTTAATTATTTTTGGCTATTCTGGATGCATTTTGAGGGGTGAGAAGTTATACTTGAGTTTACCTGGAGTTTCCAAGGAATTTGCAGCAGCTGGATTGAGGATAAAATCCTTTAGATGTTGTGTTCTTCACTTTTTTCCTGTTATCTAAGTGAGCAGGTTGTCGAGTGAGCAGCTCTTTGAGTGAGATTCCAATATTTCCTTCTTGTTTCTTCCTGTAGGAGATGTTGCGTGGGGATTCTCCAAATGCCATGGGTGTCACTTTTTCTTTCCTAGGGTTTTCTTCATGAGCCCCTCCCTTGTTTTTCTTGTTGTTCAAGAATAGATGTCTACGATGTAGGAATTCACTGATGTCTGTAGTAGTCTGTGTCTTCCTTTCCTTGCTACATTGTGCTTAGGAATGGAGGAATGTGGTGTATGGAGGAAGTTATGAAAATGAATGGATTGAATGATGGGATGGATGGTAAAATAGAAGAAGGGAAAAGAATATGAATGTTTCCTTGTGTTTCCAGAAATCATTAATGACATGAAAAACAACAAACACAGAAAACACATAGATGCAGATGTAGTTTTTTTGCTTTTGTTTTTTTTTTTTTTTTTTTTGAAAGAAAGTGGGCTACTTGCATGGAGGTTTTCAACCCACATACTTTCCTTGGGTGCCTCAGAGAGGTTTTCACCCATGGATATTTATTATATTTTCTTCCTTCTTCTCTTTTTTTGAGCAAGAGGGCTGCCTCCATCGAGGTTTTCAACCCACAAGCTTGCCTCGGGTGCCTCAGAGAGGTTTTCACCCATGGATCTCTGCTTATTGAATTTATGAACTCTGCCCTTAACAAAGGCTTTTTGTAAATTTTAAGTCTGTGATCATTGACAAGAAAGGGGATTCCTTCCTCATCTATGGTTCTGATTTGAACTGCACCATTATCAAAACATTTTTCCACTGTGTAAGGTCCCAACCATCTTGCCATTAGCTTGCCTTTGAAATCTTTAAACCTTGAATCATAGAACAGGGCCCTCCTTCTTGGAAGGTATTTTATTTGATGTTATTTTCATGCCAAACCTTCCTTTACAACTAAACTACCTCCGTGTGAAAAAGTGCTTGCATTCTACACTCATCCAATCCATTTAGTTGCAACAACCTCTCTTTTGGGCATTTGATAGATCTAGATTTAATTCAGCTTCCATTATTAAAGTATTGAATTCAAACTCAACTGAAATTAGAGCCTTCTTACCATAGACTAGTTCATAAGGAGTGAATCCTGTTGTTGTCTTCCAAGTATTGTTGTAGGCCCAAGTAGCTTCCACCAAATTTTCTACCCAATATTTTCTATTGTTGCTCACAATATTGGTGAGGATGCTCTCTAAAGGTCTGTCAGTTACTTCTACTTGGCCATTCACCTGAGGGTGATAGGAAGTAGAAGTTATATGCTGAATCTTGTGTTTCCTCAAAATATTCTCAATGAGGTGAGAGATGAATTGTGCTCCCTAATCAGTGACTATTTATCTGGGGTATCCAAACTTGTAAAACACATTCTCCCACAGAAATTCTGCTACTTTCTCCTTAGTTTTTACCTTCACTACTTTTGTTTCAGCCCACTTTGTTAGTTAATCAATGCAGACTATAATATACTTCTTTTGTCCGGATGGTGGATCGATAGGTCCAACAAAGTCCATGCCCCACTTGTCAAATGGCTCAAGAGCCACCTGAGGGTGCAAATGCATCTCATCCCTTTGTGTGGGTTTCCCCATCCTTTTGCACTGGTCACACCTGTTGGTCTATATTATGGAATCTTGGTGAAGGGTAGGCCAATAGTATCTTGCCTGCAAAACTTTGTAAGCAGTTCTCTTTGCAAAAAAGTGGCCTCCACATGGGCTATCATGAGATGTAGAGAGGATATAAAAAAATTATTTGTCCTTCACACATCTCCTTAGGATTTGATCAGGGTCTAACTTGATAAGGTTTCCCCCAATCCATATGAAAGGGGCACTTTTTCTAATGATTTTTCTCCTCTCAATGAATGAAATATTAGGAGGGAGTCTCCTAGCAACCAAGTAGTTGGCTATATCAGCAAACCATGGTGAGAGTGCATATATAGAAAATAGATGCTCATATGGTAGCTGGTCATCCACCATTTCTTCTTCACTTGTAGGGAGAACTAACCTGGACAAAAAATATGCAACAACATTCTCCTTTCGAGGTTTATCAATAATAGTCAAATAAAATTGCTGAAAAAGTAACAACCATCTAATTATCCTAGAATTCACATCCAGTTTTTTCATTAAATACTTGATATTTTCATGGTCAGTGTGAACAAAGGTCTAGTATCCAATTACATAATGCATGAACTTGTTCAATGCATGGAAAATGGCTAACATCTCCTCAGTAATAGTATAATTCAGCTCGACCTTCGACAAATTCTTGCTGATGAAATAAATGGCATAAGGAATTTTGTCCTCTAATTTTCCTAATGTTGCCCTTACAACTTTATCGGATGCATCAGTGTTGATGTGGAAAGGTAGAGTCCAATTTGGACCTCGGAGGATGGGGGTAGTAGTCAACTGTTCCTTAATGAGCTTGAAAGCCTCTTGACAAGGACCAGAATAAATAAACTTAGAATCCTTCGCTAGTAACCCAAATAAGGGCGAAGCTATCTTGTTGAAATATTTGAAGAACCTTCTATAGTAACCAGCTAAGCATAAGAAACTCCTAACATATTTCTGCTTTTGAGGAGCAGGTACCCTTTTGGTGATAATGATCTTGTTCAGGTCTAGTTGTATTCCTACTTGGGATATGGAGTGTCATAATACAACCCCTGCTTCCTTCAAGAACTCACACTTTTCTGGGCTCAAGGAGAGATGCATCTCAACACACCTTATTAGTACTTTACCTAAATTGGAGAGAGCTTCCTGGAAGTCATCCCCATATGGTGTGAAATCATCCATGTATATTTCGACTGAGTCATGGAATAAATCAGAAAATATGCTCAATATAGCTCTTTGGAAGGTAGTTAGGGCATTGCACAACCCAAAGGGTAAGAATCTATAAGTGAAGGTACCCCAAGGGTAGGTGAAATTAGTCTTACCCTGGTCTTCAGGGCTTATTTAAATCTGATTGTACCCACTGAACCCATCTAAGAAGAAAAAAAAATTCTTCCCCGCAAGGCCATCCATGACTTGGTCTATAAAGGGAAAGGGAAATGGTCTTGCTTGGTGGCTTTGTTAAGTTTGCGATAATTAACACAAATTCACCACTTCACATTCTTCTTCGGGACTAGGACAAGAGGAGATACCCATTCACTGTCAGATATAGGATATATGAACCCTGCATCCAATAGTTTCTGCAACTCTTCTTTGACTATGTACTTCAGAGTCAGGTTCATCCTTTTTTGGGGTTATCTCACAGGCTTGCATCCTTATTTGATGTAAATATGATGTTTTCACACTGAAGGATGCACCACTTTCATGTCTCTGTAATCCCACGCAAATGCATCTATATTTTCTTTCAAAGGCTGGCATAATTGCTTCTCTTCTTCATTCGAGAGGTTTGGGATGACTTTCAGAGATCTGGATGGGCCAAACTCAATAGCCTTGGTGGAATAATAGGTTGACTCAACTGAGTGCACTTCCATCCAAGGTTGGCTTTCATACTCTTTGACTAAGTTTTCAAGAGGAATGTTAGTGGAGGACTAGTTTTGAAAGGCATGGTCGATGAGTTCATCTTCATCAAGTTGCCCCCCTCTAAGAATAACATCTATGGTACACATGGGGGCAGTGTTATATAACTCATCTTCTTCATACTCCAACCATATAGGGAGATCATGATCAATGGAAGGTTGGGCTGGAGGATATAACACTAGCTATTTAGACAAAGGCCCATTTTTAATAGTCATGTTTCCGACCCGATAGCTAATATAAGAATCTCTAGTGGCTAACCAAGGTCTCCCTAAGATGATGGGATAACCATTGAACTTGGTTTTTGGTTGCAGGACCAAGAAATTTGTAGGATACTCCCAAGATTCAATGGTAACCATAACATCCTCAACAATTACTTCTAGAGTTATGGTGGATTGATCTAAAAGTTGCATAATTGTTGTGGTTTTCCTCAAAGTCCATTGGAGATTAAGTTTCAACAATGTTTCCTTGGTCATGAAGTTGATGGCAGCCCCTAGATCAATCAAAGCATTGGAGAATATGACACCATTTATATTCACATCAACAACTGGACTACCAGGGTCCAGGTACTTTGGAAATATCACCCTTCCCAGCATTAGTTTAGACAGTTGTCCTACCACATTGATGGTGGGGGTATATCTCTTTCTTCTCCCAGGTTTCTTGAAATAGTTTTCTTTGATGAGCATAATGTAGATAGGGACATCCTTTATGGCCTGGAGAAGCGATATCTTTACACACAAATTTTCCAATTTTCCTAGGAGTTCAGTCTCCTAAAGGATGTGCTGACTAGGGTGGATCAAACGCTCAAGAAAAGGAGGTTGTTGGATATGAGTGTTACCTTCTTCCTTTTCCTCCTCAACCTCTACAGTTGGAGATGGAGAATGGTTGTCTAGGAGTACTCTTCCCGACATGATATTAAGCTCATGTATCTCCACATCATAAGCTGGATAGGATGTTTCTCCACTGGGAGCGTGCTGTGCCTGTCTGTTTTTTTGGGTTCGGATTGGACTGTGGAGTAGCATGAGTAAGCTAAGGTTGAGGTTGGGGTGGAGGAATTAGAGAAGGTGGTTGATTTTTTTGAGGCCTCCACCCTTGGGATGGATTGTTCCACTAAGGTTGTTGTGGAACATACTACTGGAATGGTTGGTTTACTGGCTGAGGATGATATCAATATGAAGGGTTGTAGGGAAAAATAGGAGGTGTAGACCAAGATTGAGGAGTGGGGGTGTACGAAGGTTGCATGGGTGCACTCTAATTGTTGTGATAATAAGATTAAGGTGCACCTTTCATACCTTGTTGATATGGCCGAGGGCCTTGATGCATTATTTGGATGATGAAACAAAGTTTCTCTAGCATTGCTTCCCCACCTTGATATACAGCCTTAAGTCTAGGTAAGGAGGGACAATTTTCTGTGGCATGATTCTCCTCACAGAATAAGAAAACCTCTATGAAATTTAGTGGACATTCATTTATTGGGTTCTTCCTAATACATCTAGGACAAAATATAGTCAGGGCTCTCTTTGCTTCCTCTTGCTTCATTTTGACCTACATTATGTCCATTTGAAAAGAAAAGGTGTGCAACATGTCACTGTTGAAGTCCTCTAGCATGTTTCCAATCTTCTGTTTTATGAAGGTGGAAGAGGAAGGGGTATTGGATGTACTTTGGTTAGCTTTGACCTTTTTTCTAAATGCCCTAGAATGGTTATGGAATACATTTTTGATCGCTTCATAGGGTTGTTGGTAGATATCTCCTCCTGATAGCATATTCAAGGTTCCTATCATCTCTTCACTTATCCCTCGAAGAAGTACAAGTTTAAGTGATGCAGGATCAAGAGTGCAGTTGGCTCTCTTATAGTTTAATTGAAACCTCTACTCATAGTCCTTTAGGGATTCATCAAGTCCTAGAGTCATATTAAATATTTCATCCTTATTTTCCTTGGACCTACAATATTCTTTGTATTTGTTGCTAAAGGTATCTTCCATATGTGCCCAGGTAGTGATGCTATCCCCAGGCAGACCCATGAACCAGCGCAAGGCTGCATCCTTAAGGGTGGAAGGGAATAACTTCAACTTCTGATCATCATAGGTGTAGTCATAAGTTCTAAAAACAACAAAAAATTCAAACATGAATGTGTTGGGGTCCTCAGAGGTGAGTCCATGAAAGTGTGGGAGTTGAGGGGCTAATGTTTTTCATATTCGTTTCCCCATCTGCCTCTCTTATGGGAAAGTATCTATGAGTCCCAACTGCGGTTAAGATAGGTGAAGAAAGTCCCTCAGTTGAAACAATGTCTTCTTATTCTTACCCAATAGGATCCTCAAAATATTCTGAAGGCTCTCCTATAGGGGGTTCAATTTCACTGCCACTGAAGAAGAGTGAAGGGTGGTTAGGAGTTTATGTGGGGATTTTAGGTAAGGTTTGTCTTTGAGTATTCCTAGTCCTAAGAGGCATGAAAATCAAATATTTTTGTATTTTTTCAATATTTTTGAAATGATATGAAAATAAAGGAAGGAAGAAAAGAGTGTTAAAAACAAAATCAAAACATCTACTAGACACCTCCTCGACAACGACGCCAAAAAGTGGTGTGCCCTGGTATTGCACCAAGAGTGTTGCAACTCCCAGGGGCTACCCTACTTTAATTTATCAACCCAGGGTTCATACAAACTTGGAGATGACAGTGCTATATACACATCAGATGCAATCTATTCATGTCATCCTCTTCTTCTTTACGAAAGGGTGCTATTTTCTAAACTATGATAAGATCTGGAAAGTAAATTGCTAGAAGGAAATGACAGAAATGAAACTAAACTAAATTTCTGAAAAGAAATGAAAAGAATGAAACTAATTTAATTTGCAAAAAAGAAATGACAGAAAGGAAACAAATTTAACTTGCTGAAAATGAATCGCAGAAAGGAAACTAATTCTAAACCACACTTAAATTTGCCAAACGACTAAATGCACTCTATTTATACTATGGTATATCTACCATGCTTCTACCCATTCAAATAAGCTATCCATGACTTAATCCTAATTGAAAAAGTGTTGTTTTTGCAGCTTGGAGGAAAGAAAAGGGCTAAAGAGGCTAATGGAGGGCTTACCACATGAAACGGGGCTTAGGAGTGGAAAGCGGGGGTTTAATCCTATAAAGTATTATGATATGGCACCCAAATGATTTTGGATTAGAATGATTGAAATATGCAATGATGGATTTCTAATTGGAGGATATAAGTGTGATATGAGATCTGTGATATCGCAATCGCAATGTCGCAAGGTCGGAGCAGTAAAGGTTAACACGAACAAAAAAAAAACTGCAAAAGGTGATTTGTGATGTGGTGGAGTTCAAAATCGGTGTTTGGAGCGGTAAGTCTTAAAGAAACAATGAAAAGGTGCAAAGTGCGGTTGCGATGGGTGATGTGGCAGTGGGTTCGGCGATGGAGCACGATCGCAATATCGCAATCAGTGTACGAAAGTAGTAAGTCTTAAAGAAACAAGTAAAAGGTGTGAAGTGCAGTTGCGATGGGTGACATGGCAGTGGGACCAGTGGCAAAGCGTGATCACAATATCGTAATCGGAATTTGAAAGCAGTAAGTGTTAAAGGAAACGGGAAAACGACGTGATTTTCGACGGGGAGGGTTGGTAAGTACAAAGGAAAAAAATGTGGTTTCTAATTTTTTTAATTGTTTTTAATAAAAGAGCACTGAAGGGATGTAGATAGGGATATGGCATTCGGGCTTGGAATGAGAGAGCATTGACAAAGATCACAAGTAATTTTCAATTTGCGATGGAGCGACGTACGACAAGCAGGAGTTTCAAGGAGAAAGGGGCGACGGTATAATTATAATGCTTTTCAAGAGTTTTGGGAATGAAAAGGGTGATGGATGAAAATAAGAGAAAAAAGAGGGAAATTGAGGCACAAAAACAGTGCTCATGCGTGAGAACAGAGATGGGAAATGAAGCGATATGGATTGAGTATCTTCCCAGGGGTTTTGATGCTTATTCCTGCAAACAAAGATGTGAATTCATGTACAAAAAATAGAGGAAACGCGTGACAAAATAGTAAAAGAAAACAACTTTAGGTCCTGTGGGAAGGTTTGCCCTCCTCGAGCTCTATTGACAGATATGAGATGGGGGTCTTGATCCACAACTTTTCTTATTTTTTCTCCTCTATTCTATCACTCACAAGAAAATGAAAAATTGCAGGAGCGAAGTGAAAGAAAAAACTAAGCAACGATGAAACTATGAGAAGCAGAACTAATTGAATGACATAAATAAGACTAGCTTAATGGAAGAAAGGAAAATATAGTAACAACAGAGAGGCTGAGGCACATGGATTGGGCCCTAACCCATGAGCCTAGATCTTTGAAACTTAAATCAGTCGAATGAAATCAGTCTACTCATTTCATAAAAGAATAACCTCATACATCTTTGAAAGTTTGATCAGTGAGAAAAATAATAAAAAGCTCAATAGGCAACAAAGTTTCAACTAGAATCAATTGATTCTTTCTATCTATATCTTTGCTCTATTTATTCTACAGGGAATCTACTAACAACTCCCTAGAAAATAATGATTGATTCCACTTGAATCCAAGTAAACAAAGATTGAGTGTTTGGTTGCCTCTAGAATTCGAATTGCTGGAGAGAATCTTTGGGGATACTTTGGCTGCCTTTGGAATTTGAATTGCTGGAGAGAATATTTTGGATCCTTTGGCTACCTTTGAGAGTTAAGGGGGGTGGAAAATCCTCCAATAATTTCTCCTTGTTGTCTCCTCCAAGTCTTTATGATAAAATCCTTATAAAAATGCTTAACAAATCATGATTTTCTGCACTCAACCTCATATTAGGCACTCAGAGTATGTTAGCCTTAATCACCACCTATACTAGCATCATAAAACCAAATAATAAAAAGAATACAAGAACAAGATATCTAAGAAGGAAAAAAGGTGACCATTAACCCCTCCAAATATGTCTAATGATGGATCTAATCATCACCCCCCTACTGAATGGTTGCTCATCCTCTAAGAAAATAATCCTCCTCTTGCATTTCCTTCAAGTCTTTGATATCCCCCCTTGATTTCATGATGAAGAAGTGTGGGAGTTTACCCAAGGGGGTAAAAACCATTATTCTTTTCTGCATTCTCTCACTCCATATTTTTCATCTGTGTCCTTTTCATCATTCAGCCCCAACATCAAAGGTGGGTTGAGCTTTAGTCCCAACCATTGGATATTTTTGGCCTGCATGGCCCTCTTGTATAATGGTGCCATTTCCAATGCACGCTGCAGTCTTTTGGAGTATGGTACTCCCTGTTCTTGAGGCTGTGAGGGAGCTTGTTACATCTCCTCTAGCTGGACATAATGCACTCATATTCTATCTACCTAAAAACAACATCAAAGTGGCCTATCACCTGGGTTTGAGTCTGAAGGTAGCTTTCAACTAGTGCAAGGTCCCTTTCAATCTCTCGATGGTTAAGGATGACTCCTCTTGGGCTGAACAACTCTGGTCTGATATATAAGGGTTCTCTATTTCTTCTTCCCATGACCCTCCATATCTATTTTTCTCTAGTGTCCTCATTTTCCATCCAAGATACTAGAGCCATCAACTGCATATCCCCCATTGTAGGATTGGGGTCCCAAATATCCATATTTTTCAGCACAAGGTTATGCACATAATACTCTGCCATCTTTTCCTGATCAGTCATGTTAGCTTGCTTGTATAAATTAATGAATTTCCTACAATCTTGGAAAGGTAGTGATCCATGGGAGGCTAGAGTTTTGATTTGAAATAGAAGCCATTGATTCTTGAGGTACATAGCATATAAGTTAGAAAGGAATCTATGTTGAAGGGCTTATATGCATAATTCTTCCATGGTGGCTACTTGCTCCCCCTTTTGCTGCAATTTCCCCTTCAGTGCTACATTCTCTGCCTGCTCCTTCTGCAGCTACTCCTTCAGAACTATTTCTTTGATTCTTTCCTCCTCCCTTGGTGATTCTTCAATGATAATAGGGCTCATGGGAGGAGTTTCTAGCTCTCTCTGACCCTTGTCAACTCTGAAATACATAGAGGTCTCCCTTTTGCTCTTTGCGCCCAGAGGAGCTACGGTGGCAACTGCCTCTTTGTATTGAGGAGATGTGGTGCTCTGTTGTGAGTCTATTTCTTTCCCATTTTCTGTTATCTCTATGACTTCTATGGCTATCTATTCTATTTTTCCTTGGCCCTTTGTCTCTTCCTCTTCTTCTTCTTGTTCCTCTTTTGGTTCTTCTTCTGGATCTTCTTCTTCTTATGGTTCTTCTTCTTCTTTTCGTTCCTCTTCTTCTTCTCTAAGGCTAGGATTGGAATTTTTCCTTGTTTGGGTTGCTATAAAATATTCCCTACTCATATTTACGAAATAGGACTAGGCCATGGGTAGGGTGACATTTTTCTGCTGCTGTTATTGCATGCTGTCCCAAAATACGTGGTAGAAGATCACTGTTGCTGCACTGCGGGCTGTTGTCGGTCTCTCTCCCCTTAAATTTTTTTAATTTACTGGTTTGGAATTGAAAATGATCTGAAATGACTATATTAGTTTTGATGTGCTAAGTGTCTTTCAGAGTTAAAAACTTGTGCATAATTGACTCATTAGTTTGCATAAGTATTAAGGAGTTTTTCAATGATTTGTAGATTATTTTTAGTGAATTAGAAGCATAAGATATGCATAAATAACACTGAACAATAGTGTAAAACACAAAAATAAGTCACCACATGAAAATTACACAACAGGAATGATGAAGCAGTTCACCCCTCCTAGGCTACATTTGTTGGTCCAACTCCCAATGACTTGTCCATATGTTATCACCAAAAAAATGAAGCATCATTTGACAAAATCATATAGGTTCATGTGTCAAATGTAGGGTTGTAGGATTCATTTTTATTTACTTGGTCAAGGAAAATTTTAAATTTTTCTTATTTAAGCTTACCCTAAGGTCTAAACCCATTCACTTTTAAATCTCTTCATGTCACATCACTCATAATTTTATGACAGTTTTCAATTCCCAAGGTTTTAGTATCGAAATGGTAGTTTTAGCCAAGAAACCACATTTTCATAGCGAAATACACTGAGAAATTACACTTTTCTCTACGAAACCACTGATACTTTCGTAGCCTAAACACCTAGATTTACACTAAACACGCTACAAAAGTGTGGTTTCCTATCTGTCATGTCAAATTAGCTGTAAGGTGTCAGAAAATCATTGGGAAAGGGTAATTTAGATACCATTTGAGTCATTGAGGGTTAAGAGCAAGGTACATGGTCAGGTCTAAAGTCATCATCACCATTTTAGGCATGTATGAGTCATCATTGTGTTATTAGTGAATATCAAGCTTCAAAATCTTTCCTAATTCATTCATTTCTCATTCTTCATTCCTTATTTGCGTGATATTGAGATCTGGAGAGCTATTAAATTGAACCAAATATGTGGCTGGTGTTTTCAAAGGTTTACAAAGAAAACTATCAAGCGAGGTAGAGAACTATCAAGTGAGGCTGAGAACTATCAAGCGAGGCTGAGAAGGAATTAAAGAAACCATGGAAGAAAAAAGAAGGACAAATAAGGGTGGCCAATGTCTATGATATGAACCAATAGATATGAATCTGATCAATGAAGACCTAACAATTGTATAAGTCTTCAGAATGACTGGTTGTTTACAATTTTGTGAAATATTACAAGGCTAGCATGTACAGGTTTCCAAAGAGTTTGCTTTAAACTTCAGTGGAACAACTACCAAAGTGGGGATGTTGAAACTTTCCATTATACCAGAGGTCATTACAGCAACAACAGGGATTCCAAGGGGACAAGAGAAGTGGTTCAAAGGGTTCAAATTCAACATGGAGCAGTGCAAAGAGTTTATCAAGCCAGAAAATAGTGAAATGGACCTTACAAATTCTATTCCAAGAAGCTGCATGAAGGATAACTAATGAAAGTTCCGGCTCATTATCCAGAAATATTTTACTTGTGAAGGGATATACCATAAAGTCTACTCTTACATTTTCAAGATTCTCCTACACTTTACTGGTAAGATATCTCTTGATCTGCCTTTCTATTTACACAAAAGTTTATAAAAAATAGCACGTAAGGTCGAAGCAAAATCTGAAGGAAGTGATAATTCATTGTTTAATCATGGTTTAATTAAACTGTTGGTTTTATATGAGCTCCAGAGACTAGGTAGAGTCTGGTCTTCATTTTTTTTTGTTAGTGGTTTTGAGTTGGATACCCTTACTCCTTCAAGAACTCCTAAACCTCGGAGTATCCCATCACCCTTAGTGGTAGAACAAAATGAACCAGTGGTGGCAGAACAAAATGAACAAGTGGTGGAAAAACCAAGTGAACCAACAAGAGTAGAACCCAAGTGAACCAATCATGATGGAAATAGAGAAATTGCAGAGTTTTGATACACCTAATGTCCCACCTGCAAAGCAAAAATCAAAAGTGATCAAACCTGCAAAACAAAAGCAATCTGTGAGTAAATAAAGCAAAAAAAGGATGATAAGGAGTCAAAAAATGGCTTTAGAAGACAAAATAGTGGCTTTAGAAGATAGAGTAGTAGATAAAGGAAATCTAGAATAGATACTACATGTCATTGACATAGAAGAGACTCCTATAGTTCAGGCTGAGGATATAGAGGAAAGTGGACAAAAACTAAAGAAAGCCAAAACTGCAAAGTAACTAGAATTTGAAGGAGAAGATGCACGTTTTATGTTCCAGGAAAGAAATACCATGAAAAGGCATGCTAGAAAGCTATTGGAGAGTATTAAAGAGGTTCATACAACTACTGATATTGTCAAACCACCACAAGACATCATTGATCTTTCATTACCTGCAAAGAAAGATTCAGTTAGCAAGTCAAAAAAAGGAAAATAGAAAGTAATGGAAAAAACAGAGTTTGAACTCTTTGAAGAACAGTTGAAGTTAGCCAATCATGAAATTGCTATTATGAAGAAAGAAGCAAGGAAACACAATGTCCAGAAGGTTTAGTTTGAAAAGATGAAAGAGATTTGGGAAGAGCAGGTTGACAGTGTTTCCAAGACCCTAGATAATACACAGTAGTTTATCAAATGGACCATGCCATTGAGGAAAGAAGTGAAACATGTCAAGAAAATGAATTTACATTTGAAATATACAAACATAAAATTGAAGGATCAAGTTAAATACCTCTAGGAACAACTTGAGCTAATCCATGAGGAGTTGGAGAAAAAGGGCCTTAAAATGACAGTAGTTGAGGAGCCAATTGCTCAACTCATCATCAATGAGGAAGAAACACCTCAAGAATCATATTGTGAGCTGGTTTATGATTTTATAGGTCATTGGAATGTTAGTAACTAAGTTTTTACACCTGGAAAGTATATTTTTGAAGCTACACAGAAATCTGGAATTTTCATTGTTTTTAGCAGTTTTGTAGCGTTCCTAGGCTTGAAGACCAGGAAAACGCTACGAAACTACTGTAGCTTTCCTTTTTGCATTTTGAATAATTTTGAGAAGCTTCTAAAGGATGAAAATGATATGTAAGAGGTTTCTATGAATGATGAAGAAAATATGAAAGGAAAGAGACAAAAATATTGATGGAAAAAGGAAATTTTGTAATGCTACGAAAGTACGCTACGAAACTGTCATACTTTTGTAGCGTACTATTTTGAAGCTTTATGAGAAGGTTTTTGTGAATTTATGGATAGATGGACACTTTCAAAGGTTCAAGGGAACTTACCAGTAGTAATCCAAGACTTAAAGACCACGAGATGAAGCCAACTCATCAACCAAACCATTCGTTGAAGATAAGGACCAGTTTTCCTAAAAATGTAATATTCCCAAATGGGGAATGCAACAATACAATGTAGAATAGCAGGAAAATAACGCAGATAATCAAAGAAAAATCTGGAGGCCAATATGGAGACCTTTCATATACATTTAAACAACAAAATAGATGTAAAATATGGCCCATAAGGTGTATAACAGGAAATAGAAGTCTCCAATAGAAGAAAATCCTCAAAATGAGGTGTTGCAACCATGTATTAAGATTGGAAAAAGCCTTACAACGTTATTTTATTGGTCTGCAACAAATGTAAGTTACACTTTAGATCTAGAGCATATAAGTGAATGAAAAATTAGATCTATAATAGATCCATACACTATATAGTCTCCTCTTCAGAATCCCCTTGGGGTTTTTAGCATTACACCATGTACAACTTGTAGATATGAGATTTAAGTCTGCAGATCTACTGAAATTTTCAGATCTGGAAAGTGGATTTGATCTGATATGAAAAAGAAAATGATCCGTTCCAAGAGATCTCCAAAGTGAAGGGCAGATCCCCAACACCTGAAAACCAACTCTCCAAATGGTGTGCCAAAACACCCTGCAACTGCACCTACAGGAATAACGCAAATCTATAAGTAAAACTACGCTGTAGGGATCAAAATGTGGTTGGCCACATGCCAAGATCAAAAAATGAAACTCAAGTTATCAAATACTCTCCTCCACTGAAAAAGAGCACTGAAATGGACTAGATCTGAAAATATCTAGCCTCCACTTGCTGTAGCTTGCAAAGACAACCAAACCCTCAACAGGATCTGCATTGTAGTTGAAAGAAGAAGCTTGGCCTTTAGCCAGATAGTGGACATTATAATGAGAACTCTCCCAAGAGGCCTCTCAAGGAAAGAGGTGGGATTCCCGACCAGGAACACCCAATGCTAAACAACATTCATTCTCAGATAAACAACCAGAGAAAGATATATGTCTAAGTAAACAATATATTCAGAAATATAATATCATCAACAACCTTCTAATGTTTCCATCCTCTTCCTTTTATAAGTTAAGAGCTTGCAAACCCTAAACCACTTCCAATGAGATCACTCCTTTCACACAAGGCATCTCCATCTAAAACTGTGTCGTGCCTCATTGATGGCCACTCCTCCAAGACAGTGCTGTAGATTTGGTCAAGGTTGACACTGTCAAAATGTCCAGCCCCTTTCACACCTAAGGGTGCTTGATTTAGCAGCCAAGATTCAACATTTTTTACATTTGGCATTGATTTATTCATTATTTAGGAGTATTATGGACCTCATTTACACTTTTATTCT
This sequence comes from Pinus albicaulis, assembly GCA_034641835.2. Classification (NCBI taxonomy): domain Eukaryota; kingdom Viridiplantae; phylum Streptophyta; class Pinopsida; order Pinales; family Pinaceae; genus Pinus; species Pinus albicaulis. The sequence continues at coordinate 1,326,329,200 of CM076583.1, forward strand.
TTAAACAAAGAAATAAAACAAAAATGAATATTCCAATTAGCCCATGTCTAATTGGGAATATTACAGTCCTCCCCTCCCAAATGTTGTTTGTCCTCAAGAAACTAACAAGGTGAGTGCTGAAACTCTTCTCATCCTCCATTGGTGACACCAACATGTGATAAGCTTCCTCCATAAGCTAAGTTTTCACCAATCCATCCCTCCATGAGTTGCTCCTCCAAAGTTCTCATGAGATGTAAATAATCCATCCCATAAGGAGACAATAGCTCAAATGAAACAAACATGGCTTGCCCAATGTTCTCCCTAAAACATGTAGCATAAGATACATGGAGAATATACATCCCATAGGACACATACATACCTCCCATCCTCCCTATATGCATTCCCATAAAAAGTACAAGTACATCATCAAAAAATGGGATCAAAATCAAATACATACAAACATAAATTTTTTCATATGGAGGTGGCTCATAGTCCCACATGTAGAACCAGCGCAGTGCATCTCCTGCCTGCATCAGATCAAGATGTGGTAAGTGGTTTCCCCACCACTCACTTTCTGCCCATGTAATCTCACTATGGTTGAAAGTGTGAGATATATTTGGTGCTTTAGGAATGCACCCATCATGAAACAAAATCTCTCTTTGTCCTCCAAGGGAGAGGCCATGTTCAGAAATTTTTGTGGCCCAAAGTTGGCCATGAAGTTTATAAGGTACAATAATCCTCCTTGGAGTCATGCACTGCATATACATGGTGAAAGAATTCAAACAATAATCAAATGAAACATTATATACATGAACATATTTTTCACCAAAATTTCTCCTAAAACAAATGGAGTGGTGCATAGATTTGTCCCCTTCCTCAAAAAGAGAAATATATGAATGAATTAACTCCTCCATAGAGTTATGTTGCTGCCCCATCCCACATGGTACATGCATCTTTGAAAATTCTGATATATTTCTCCTTCAAATCCCTTCCAAGTGTACCTCCTCATGATGATGTTGTAGAATCTCATGGAATATGTGTGGCTGAAACAGAACTCTTCATAGGGACTTTGTAGTAACTTCTCCTTGAGCTTGGAGGCTCTAGACAAGAAGATCCTACCATGATAATAGATGACTCCTTCATGGAATAGATATCCCTCTTCATGCATCTGGTCATCAAGTATCATGCAAGTGTGAAGATCCTTGGAATAATCCACCAGCAACTGGGATTTCCAATATGGATCAATCTCCCATAGTGACAGCGCTGATGATCTATCAACATAAATGTTTGTAATATGGCTTCTCTCCTCCTTGACATCTCCCATGCCAAAGGTACATGTTGGAAGGCCATTCCTTCCATGCTTTTCCTCCCATAGCGTAGAATCTGAAATGAGAGTGGGTAATGATGATGTTGGGAGAAGATCTCCCTCCTCCTTGAGCATACGCAAGACTTCTAGTATTGTACCATTGTCATCCAATGCTCCCATTCATCCTGGATATATGCTTGGAGCATCATGTTGTGAGAAATATCCCACAAAATATGAATCAGGTGGCCTCCCAGGTGGTTTGCCACTAGATAATAGTGTCCCATGCAGCAATCTCATGAGCATGATAGATGGGACTGTAAGGTCCTTGCTTCCACTGCGAAAATACATCTCTGTTCTTTGTGTGGAAGTGGTATGTGAGGGATATGTATGCATGCCTTTTATCATTTGAGTCTCACCACTCTTCTTATCCACCAATTCTATTTGCAAAGCCTCCCAATCAGTGGTGACTTTTCCCAATGTAATCAACCATTGAACACCCAAAATCACATTGGAGTCAGGTATGTCAACCACAAATAAGCGATCAATCAATGTACATGTCCCCATGGTGATTGATAAGGATGGTACATAATGCATGCATTGCATTTTTCTATCTCCTAGGACCAAAATAGAGAATCCCTCAAAAGCATCAGTGGGTATTGCCATCCTTTGCACTAGTTGGGCATCAATGAAATTGTGGGTAGCCCCACTATCAATCAAAATAGAAACCCTTTGATTCAAGATGGAACCTTGAACTCTTAAGGTCAAGTACTTAGGGACTCCTCTAAAATATGCAAGAGCCCCTCCAATAGGAGAAAATGCTCCATTCCCATCTCCTGATGGTGTTGGCTCTCCTCCTGCAGTGTTAGTGCTGTGACCTCTTCTTGGTTCATCTTCTTCTTCCTCCTCATCATCTGAGGAGACCTCTATGTAATGTGATTTTCCAGTAGCACATATATGTCAAGGTGCCCATGATTCTTGGTAAGTGAATAAAAGCTTCCTTCTTATTATATCTTTTCGGACATCATCATCAAGAGGTTTCTTGTATGAGCTCTCCTTCGAAGAAGCAGCTTTTTCTTCCTTTCCCTTTGAAGGAAAATAGGGCTTATGCTGAAAATTTGCCTTTGCTTTTGGCAAGGCATCTTGAAGGTCTCTAGCCCTTTCAATAGCATCATGTAGGGTAGTGGGCTTGGTATATTTAACCAACCCATGAAGAGGTTCATCTAAACCATCAATGAACATGTACATCCTTCTTTTTGCAGATAAATCAGGAACAATAACAGATAATCTTGCAAATTTAGAAATGTAAGTTTTTGTATTACATGATTGTTTCAACTTTGCAAGGCTCATGAATGGTTCCTTTGGATCTCTTCTATCAAATATTTCCACCAGCCTTCTAGTGAACTCTGAGTAAGCAGTCACATTAGCATGACCCAATGTAGACAAGCCATGGAACCACCAGTCATGTGCTTCACCTTCAAGGTGCAACGTTGCAATCTTGATAGCCTCCATCTCTGGAACCTTGTTGAACTGAAACTAGATGTCAAGTTTTTATACCCAAGATTTGGTAGAACACTTTGATGACCCATCAAAATTGGGTAAAAAGAATCTGCCCATAGTGTGGTGTCGATCATGATTCTGAATGAATCCACCACCTCTATGATGATGCCTTGGTCTTCTATTTTCCTTTATGTGACATAACTCTTGAAAACTCAAGTGATATTTGAATCTCTGATTTTGAGACTCATATTCTGCAAAATAGTCGTCAAGGGATTCATGCTCTTGAAACCATTCATTTCCCATAGCCAAAAATGTAAGCATGGTAGAGCGTTGGGAAACTTGTGGCTAATGAACTAGTTGATCATTCCAGTGATGAGACATGCCAGAGCCTTCTCCAAGATGGAATTATTTAGGGGATTCTTTGATTCTATCCATTCTCATCTCTTTGATCTCTCTAGCAAGGTCTTGCATGGATCTAAGAAGGATCTTAGGAAAATCCTTTTCTTCATCTTCACCTCCAGATAAAGGGGCTTTTCCCTTGTCTTCATTATCATTTGTGTAATCAAATTTATTCTGTCTTCTCTTTAGATACCTCTTCTCTCTGTCAGTAAGAGGCCCTTCTTCTTTAGAAGACATATTGGCTTCTTATTATGCACAGGTTGTGCCAAGATGATGCTTTGATACCACTGCAATACTCCCAAATGGGGAATGCAACAAAACAATGCATAATAGTAGGAAAATAACGTAGATCATGAAAGACAAAGCAGGAGGCCAATATGGAGACCTTTCAAATACATTTACAACAGGAAATAATTGTAAACGATGGCCCATAAGGTGTATAATAGGAAATATAAGTCTCCAATAGAAGAAAATACTCAAAATAAGGTGCTTCAAACATGTAATAAGTCTGGGAAAAGCCTTACAACATTATTTTATTGGTCTGCTAGGCTCCTCTTCAGAATCCCCTTGGGGTTTTTAGCATTACACCATGCACAACTTGTAGATCTGAGATTTAAGTTTTCATATCTACTGAAATGTTCAGATTTGGAAAGTGGATCTGATCTGATATGAATAGGAAAATGATCCCTTCCAAGAGATCTCCAAAGTGAAGGGCAGATCCCCAACCCCTGGAAATCAAATCTCCAAATGGTGTGCCAAAACACCCTGCAACTGCACCTACAGGAATAATGCAGATATGGAAGTAAAACTACGCTGTAGGGATCAAAATGTGGTTGGCCACATGCCAAGATCAGAAAATGAAGTTCAAGTCCTCTAATACTCTCCTCCCAATGAAGTATAAGTCTTCTCCACTGAAAAGGAGCACTGAAATGGCCTATATCTGAAAATATCTAGCCTCCACTTGCTGCAACTTGCAAAGACAACCAAACCCTCAACATGATTTGCGTTGTAGTTGAAAGAAGAAGCTTGGCCTTCAGCCAGATAGTGGAAAATAAAATGCAAAATCTCCCAAGAGGCCTCTCAAGGAAAGAGGTGGGATTCCCGACCAAGAACACCCAATGCTAAATAACATTCATTCTCAGCTAAACAACCAGAGAAAGATATATGTCTAAAGAGACAATATATTCAGAAATATAATATCATCAATAACTTTCTAATGCTGCCATCCTCTTCCTTTTATAAGTTAAGTGCTTGCAAACCCTAAACCACTTCCAATGAGATCACGCCTTTCACACAAGGCATCTCCATCTAAAATTGCGTTGTGCCTCATTGATGGCCACTCCTCCAAGACAACGTTGTAGCTTTGGTCAAGGTTGACCCAGTCAAAATGTCCAACCCCTTTCACACTTAAGGGTGCTTGATTTAGCAGCCAAGATTCAACCTTTTTACATTTTGCATTGATTTATTCATTATTTAGGAGTATTATGGACCTCCTTTACACTTTTATTCTTTAAACAAAGAAATAAAAGAAAAATGAATATTCCAATTAGCCCATGTCAAATTGGGAATATTACAAAAGAGCAGGGTTTGTTTCTAGTTTTAGTGGAGGTCAACTAAGATGTCATGTAGTGATGAGTCCCATCACACCCTATTCGAACATGAGAAGGAATAGTTGTCAAAGATGTAACTGTTTTTAGGAGATAAGGTTGTTAATGTAATAATGAACAATTTGATTCCTATTAGGAAAAGGATTGTCAAGTAGAATAGCTGTCATTTTATCATTAAAGTATATGTTTTATTGTTATGCAAGGTATCACTAGGGAAAGTTCGATTAATCTAGCCAGGAGGCAGATCATCTCATCATGTAACAAGTCTATTAAAGGGTAGAGATTCGAATTTTTCAAGGGTTGGATATTTTCAGTGGTTTTCATCTTTAATACTCATAATTCATTCATGTAATGCTTTGAATTCCTTTATAGATGAATTAACTGTGTTATTCCCCGTTTCATGTGTGTGCTTACTTCTGTTAAAAAATATTACCTACCTCAGCTTCCATGTCAAGTGAACTTACTACTGAATCATTGAGCTTGTTGACTCCATAAGCCCAATGTTTGCAGACTTATACTATTTTCAACCTATACACATCACAAGCAAGTTGTTTTCCAAGTAGAGCTAGCCATCTAGATTCATATTTATCCAATATAATTAACCCCGTTGAGAGAGACCTCTCAGATTTAAGAGGCTAAGCTTCAGTTGCAAGATTGGTTTGAAATAGTTACATGAAGTTTTCTGATTAGCAGCCTATCAGGTGCAATTTTGTGATAACACCATCTTTCATTATGCTCAAAATTTTTCTATTACATGTAGTTACAATGCTATAATGGCTATTTTCTCTGCACTAGTGGCTTCAAAATGCTCCAATTAGTAAAAAATGACTCTTCATTCACTCAGAATGGTCAAAAATTGAGCCTCCTACACTTTTTCCCAATATCTCCTAGGAAAACTCCACTAAAATTGGAGAAGTCTAGTTAACTGGAGCTAAATCTGGGTTGTCTGCCAATTTAGGTGCGCCCCTAACTTCTCTGCTGAATTGACCATGTAATAAATGCTACGATTTGGGTGGTGGCCACATGCACACCCCCAAACCATTAGAAGAGGCGGATAGTGGAACTCACGCATTAGACTGCATTTTAAATTTTGAATTGTGGTTGAATGCCGTCAGGTTTGTATAGACTGCACGGTGGTTGTTGACGTTAAATGTTTGCCATGTGATATAAAATGCGGGGACCGCTAGTGAGTTGGGAACATCGGCGGTTCCCAACCCCTATATGCATTTGCAATAAACCATAAATGTAACTCGTCACCTAAGGATGTTAAGAACCATTGCGTAGAGCGGACGGTAAGGTGTGCGCATGCCCGAAGGGAGGTCAGGCGGTCGAGCCCTGCGGCCTCTCATAAAAATTTTAATATGCAATTTCAGGGCCACATGGCAGCCTCAGGGTTGGCCTCGTGGTAGCCTCTCATTGGATCCTCAATCCTGTCCCACAAATAGAAAAATGAAACTTGTCATCCAACAAGTGGTTGAGTAGAAGGAATATTCCAAGGAATATTCTCTTTTTTCTAACTGTGCATCCTAGTCAATCCTAGTCAAACTGTCATAATTTCACCTATTTTCCATTTCAATCAGAACACAATATCTTCCTCATATGACATCAGTTTTTGAACTGTTTGCGGTGCCAAAATCAGAAATAAGAGATAGACGCAACCATCCTGGTTTCAACCGAATCTTGTAAATTTGAATTTTGAAAAAAATTTATGAACTCCTGTTCATTCCTCCCCATTGGGAAGCTTTTGGACGCCAAAATACTTGATTACCTGTTCAGTATATGAGGGTAAAACTCCCTCACCTTTCTGATCTCCATCAATTTTTCCTTGCTTGGTTTAGTGCCTTTGATCACAACTCGAAGGTAGTCAACACTTCCCCTCTTTGATGCTCTTGTCCTCCTATCAAGAATTGTATCTTCTTTTATCTCATCCAAAAATTTTGGCAAGAAATATTCAATAGAAGGTCTCTAAACATCACTTCCTTGATCATCGATCAAAGGAGGCTCATACAAGTGTAAGTTTTGAACATTAACAACTGAATACATTTGCATGTAAGAAGGCAAATCAAGTTGGAATGAATTATTACCAAATTTTTTTATGATCTTGAAAGGACCATAGTGAATGATTTTGAGATTTTTACCTTCCCCTTGCATCCTTTCTTTGCTAATGTGAAACCACACCTCATCTCCCTCTTGAAACTTGTGATCAACCCGGTGTTTATCATGCCTCTCTTTATATTTGCTTTGAATTTTCTCAAGCTATTCTTGAACTTGTTGATGTATCATCTGAATTTTCTCAATGAAATTTCGAGCCTTATCAATATCACTATGGTCATCAATTGCAACTGTTGGAAATATTGAGAGGGGGGGTGAATCGGTATTACTTTCGATTAGAGCACTAGTTAATCTTCAATTATTATCAGTGTTTGTACAATGATAGCAGCAAACAAGAGGAACACAAATGCACACAGTTTTAAAGGTGGAAACCCACTCCGGGACAAAAACCACCTAATTCTTTTCTAATAATTCTTTAATATTCAACTCCAATTGAAAATAAAGCTCCAACTTCCTAGAATCTAGAAAAGCATTCTTCTCCAGCTCCCACTGGATGGATGCTCCAAAGCCCGAGATTCTTCAGTAGTGAACTGAATCGATGCCCCAACACCCAATGAGCTACAACTTACCCTAGCACCACCCTACCACCCTATAGAAGAATAAAAGAAGAATGGACTACCGTACTGGGGAAAATGGTCCACTTTACAATGATATAGAATGATGCAGAAGAAGAAGATATACTAGACCATAACCCCAACTTTGACACAACCACCTAATGATGATCCTAGAGCTCCCAACACTGCCTCTTCAACCCTTGGTAGATAGACAGTAGTACAATTTTTACAATAATGTATTTACAATGACTAAGTATAATGATATCTTTATAATGATTGTATGCAGTGCTGCCCACTTGAAGACTTCATATGATGAACTTCTTGCTGCTGTTATGCACCTTGGTTTCTTATCTTGTCATGCTACCCTCTGCTGCACCTTGCTTTGATTTTCTACCGTAGAAATTCTGGTCCTTTGCAATCCTTGACAACACATTATCTAGCTTTTTCTTGCCTTTTAGGAGCTCAATATTTAATCTGGTGTATCTCTGTTATTTCAGATCCTCAATATCTGATTTTCAGTCTTGTAGTAGCCCTCTGATTCATATTTCCAATGCCATAGGTCTGACCCAATTTGGATTCTTCAAGAGAGATTTATACCCAATCTCTCACAATGCCCTAATTAAGGACTGTTTCGGTAGAGTGCACTTGTATGGCGTGCCACGTGTCACTGTTTCTTCATTTGTATATGAAATTGATAGAATGAAAAGCAAAGACTGTGCAATATCCTCCAATTTTTATGGAATTCCAATCCGATACTCAGAGAGAGAGTTATGACGAATTTACCAAGGTCACTTCTTTGAGATGAATTTCAGGAGCCTGAAAACACCTTGACTTCCATAGATTGCATCTCCCAAAATATTGCACACCTTGATCTAAAATTTTTACTACAGCTTCCTTAGGATTTCAGCTTCACCTCTTAAAAATTTCAACTTCTTAACCGTCGTATAAAAAAATTTAGAGCGAAAATGACACGATGACCTGTTTCAGATGGCCGAATCCCTTGCATTAGGAGGAAACGAAGATCACAATTTATATGAATGCTTAAGTTGAGAGGGGATTCAACAAGTGAACGTGGGAGAGATTTTAGGAGCTTAAAAAAAATATTGATTATGACTTTTCAATGACCGATGCCCCAACCCCATGGGGTTTTAGCCCACTAACTGGGGGTACAAACTTCAAACATGAATATCTCTCAAACCGTGAAGAATTACATGGCGTGCCATATATCAACTTAAACATATCGACAAGTAGAAACCATCAAAAGCATTATTGACCCAGAATATATTAATTTGGTAGGTCAAAATTCCCATGCAATATTGGGTTAGACCCTGGTGCTACTTGGGTTGACATCAATGACAACCACTGATCAACAACAACATCCTTCCCAAAGATGAAGTCTAATGGTGATTTTGGAAAATACCCAAAGCATACTTCAAATGGTGAGGTTTTTGTTGAAGAGTGATTTTCTCGGTTGTAAGCATGCTGAATGTAATGCAGTTGTTCATCCCACAACTTAGGATGTTTGTTGCAATATCCTCTCAATAGATGCACAATTTTTTATTTTTTTTCGCCACTTCAGTTTTTCCATCTGTTTGTGGATGAAAAGCGATACTTTTTTTCAATTTTGTGTTTGTCATTCTCCATAGATTTGACCAAAAGTTCCCAATGAACCTAGAATCCCTGTCACTAACAATAGAAGTGGGAAATCCAAAATGAACCCAAACATTTTGAAAATAAAGTTCAGTAATTTGTTCAGCAGTAATGGTTTTCTTACACGGCATAAGTATACACATTTTACTGAACCCATCCACAACTACAAAAAGATAATCATATTGCTTTCTTGACATAGGTAGACCTCAAACAAAGTCTATGGAGACGCTCTCCCATGGCCTTGATGGTACAGGTAGTGGCGTGTACAATCCAAGCTTCCTTTTACTAGGATTACTTGTTGCACACATAGAACAACTGCTTATAAAATGTGACACACTATCTATCATGCGAGGCCAATAACAATACCTCTGTAGATGCGCCACTATTTTACTTACCCCAAAGTGTCCAGAAATAAGAGAAAGAATGAGCTTCTCTCATGACACTTAGCCTCTCTCCTTGTGGAATATATAGCTTTCCCAAATGAAACAACAAATTGTTATGCATGTGATAATATTTTTCTTCAACTTGATTCCCTTCACTCAAACTAGCATACACATCTTGGAAATCAATTTCATGTGCATATTATTCTATGTAACTCTCATGTACATCAGAATCATTTTTGAGTAAATTAGAAGCACTAATGATTGGTCTTGAAAGCATATCTTCAACTTTATTGAATACACCTTTTTTGTACCTTATAACCAAGTGAAATTGTTGAAGAAATCCCATCCACCTGAAATGTCTTGATTGCTGCAATTTTTTTTGCGACTGCAAGTACTGTAATGGTTGGTGATTGGTGTGTACAATAGTCTCTTTAACCTTCAAGTAGTGTTTCAACTTCTTGACACTTTGTACCAACGCATATAGTTCTTTGTCATATGTAGGATAATTATTCACAGCGCCATTAAAAGTTTCTGAATGAAAGGCGATAGGCTTACCATGCTGCAAAAGGACTGCACCCATGGCATAGTCACTAGCATCGGTTTGTATCCCAAATGGATGTCTCAAATTTCGTAATGCAAGGACTAGAGCTCAACTGATCTTGTCTTTTAAAGCTTCGAAAGCTTACTATTGTTTGCCTCCCCATTGGAAGCCTTTCTTCACATTTATCACTGCATGCATAGGAGTTGTGATGGAAGAAAAGTTAGCAATAAACTTCCTCCAATACTGAGATGCACCTAAGACACTTCTTACCTTAGTAAATATTTTGGGCGTGGGCCAATTCACAATGGCCTCCACTTTAGAAGGATCAATCCTCAATTCTCCTCCTCCTACAATATGTCCCAAATAGACCAAAGAAGTATTTCCAAACTCACATTTTGACATCTTAAGAAACATTTTATCTTTCTTCAAAATATCAAGCACTCTATTTACATGCAAGACATGATTTTCTCTGCTTCCCTGATTCTTTCTCAACCAATGCCTTGAACTCACAGAACTTTGAGTATGTCTCGCTCTTCTTCTGCATGAAGAAGATCCAACACTTCCGAGAAAAATCATCAACAAATATCACATAGTGCACATTGCGTGAGGAGGGAAGCTGCGAGAAGGTCCACCAGTACGACGAATTCTCAAGGATCGTCATGGTATGAATCCTTCTCGTGAAAGGTGGCTTTCACAAATTTTCCCAAGGTACATCCCTTGCACTGATCTGACTGCGCAAGAGTACCCTTAGGAAGCCCAGTATAAATCTGTTGCAGTATCTTCAAAGCTCCATGGTGGAGGTGGCCCAATCTCTGGTGCCACAACTCGCCATCATCCCGGCTCACCACTCCTTCTGCCTTGCCTGCCATTGCTGCGCAACCATCTACCTGCAATTGATAAAGGTTCTTAACTCGAACCCCTATCCTCCGGGTCTCACCAGTTGCCTTACTGCGTAGGAAATCCTTTCCCTCGCTAAAGACAACATCATATCCCTTGTCTTCTAACATCGCCACAGAGATAAGATTCTTCTTCAATCCTGGAACATGCATCACTTCCTTCAATACGAAGGGTTTACCAGACTCCCTCTCAAAGTAAATGGTACCGATACTGGTCACACTGTATCTACCATCATCGCCCATCTCGATGTGCACTCCAAGATCTTTCTCATCTGAGATCGATGACAAGTCTCGATCTCACAATACGTAGCGAAAAGATGCCACGCTCAAGGCTCCCACTGAACCCATCACACTTGAGACCAAGCATGCGATCAGCGAAAAATATAGCTCAAACTGCGAGGCTAAGGCCTCTCCAGCTGCAGATCCAGTAGCCTGCTTATTTTTCTTCTTCTGCGGACAATTTGTGGCATAATGTTCGTGTTGGTGACAGTGAAAGCACTTCACCTTGGACATGTCATGCTTCTTGCCTTTCGCACCGGAATGAGAAGCTTTCTTGCTCTTGCCCTTCTTTTATTTGGCAGCCAAAGCACAATTCTCTTCATCAGAATTCTTTGATGAAAATTCGTCCCTAGTACTTCGCCTTATCTCCTCTTGCACAAGATCTGACCAAAGTCACTCCCATCCTGGCAATTTCTCCTGACCATTGACAGAGTCCTGATAGGAATGCCAACTCTTCGGAAGCCCAAGGAGAGCCAAGCTCACCAAGTCCTCATCATCAACAGTAACCCCCACTTTCCGGCTCATCACCATGACATGGGACTAACTTCGTGAGATGCTTGGAGCATCATCTTGTCGCCTTTCTCCATTTTTATGTTTCTAGTTTATCCTTGAGCGCCAACTTCCTCTGGTCGCTCTTGCTTTGGAATAAATCTGTCAAAGCTTTCCACATCAAGAATGGAGAAGCTTTCCCATGAAGGCTGGATACTATGTGATCCTTCACACCTTCCAATAGAATCCTTCAACACTTTGCTGTCTTCTTTTTCCATGCGTCAAGTACGGCAACATCACTAGAAGTAGGCTTTGGAATTTTTGCATCTATGAACTCCTTCAACCCATTGTCATCCAACACCGCCTCCATCCTGTCCTTCCATGCAATATAATTCGAGCTTCCCTCAAGGGCATACTCCAATCGCAATCATTTGAAAGACATCTCAACTTCGACACCAAGAAAACACTACTGCAAATTCAAATTCCACCAGCACAAAACTCAACCGCTTCAATGTTTTGCAATTGCTCCAATGATCAATATCGCTCTGATACCATGTATAAATTTGAATAACTGATATATTATTCACCGATATTCTCCTGATCACACACTATTTTAACTTCATGCACAATATAGAATCTCTTCTACCATTGATCATCACATGCGGAAATAAAATCAATTGCATGCACACATTAAAACCATAAACAATCACACATATGAACACAGTATTTCATGGGAAAGCTTAAAGTTGAAAACCCCAACTATCTGTATATTATATTTCATAGAGATCATGTAAAAATCATTGTACAAAGCTCCTCACAAGCTCTCAGCACAACCTCCAATTGCTACACACTAATCAAGCTAGATCTAGCAAAACACATGCTCCAATCTCTGCCACCTGATAGCCAGCCTCTATTGCGTAATCAATGTTGTAGGATGGCTCATTAAATAAATTGAACCACCTGGCTTGTACTGCGCAATCCTCATGGGCTTCTCCAATCACTGGTTGTTGCAAATATGCAACAGTATAGTCACAACTGATAGTTAACCTTCTCTTTCACCTATCTCTGCACTGGTCTCCACTGAAACTGTCCATGCACTGAAGTTAACTGATGTATTCTTTAGTTGATTAATGAGTTTATAATTAGTGAATTAATTAATAATTAATTCACACCACTCTTCACTGGTGTATTAATCAGTTAGACTAAATACAACTAGTTCAACTATGTTTAGATTAGTTAAACTAAACACAACTCCATTAACTCCTCAATCAACTCCACCAAACTCTGTCACATGAGTTCTAACTGAAGTATCCATGCAATAGCTCCACTTAACCCTCGGGAATAGCGTAATTCCTTCTGTCAGCTCCTGTGCCACATCTATGCACTTAACTGAAGTGCTCCAAGAGAATAAGATAATGTTTATAGTCCAAATATTATTAAGAGCTAATAATATTCGACATATCTATTTTTAGACTGGCAATCTAAAAATAGATTCCGCCCAATATGTCTAAAAATATAAGTCCATATATTTTTCCAACTTGACCAACCATCCACAATAGCATCATGCAACTCATAGAACATGATCCATATGTCTAAAAATAGACTTTGCGCCAAAAATAGCCTGTGGGCCCACTTAGTGAAGGTGACTTCTTTCCACTAAGCTCATCATCTTGTTGCAATCTCAATAGGTATCAAGGTTAATTTTTTTGACCAAATCTTTAGAGATTAATTTTTCTTGTGATCCACTATCAAACAGTTTCAATTTTCTTGTGATGTACTAGTACTGGGTTTAGTTTCAATTTCTTTTCCCTTCATGTTCTTCAATCCCATGGCTATAATTTTAGTTTCATCACCTGAATCATACCCTAAATCATGTTGAGTTGTAGCATCAGTTTTTTGTTTCCCTTTGTTATTGGGTTTCTTTGGCCTCAATTCAGGATGTAATTTCCAACAATGAGTTTCATCATGGCCTTCTTTTGAAGAATGTTTACAAGTTAATTTTTCTCCCTCTTTCTTAACAGATGCATTATTTTTGTCTTTACCTTTTGAGGTATTTTATTTGGCTTTACCCTTAAAAGGTTTCTTTCTACCCTCTTCAGAAATGTTCTTCCCTCTAGCTTCTAGATGTGTGGCCTGAACACAAACTTCATCTAGACTAGTGGGGTTAAACATGAGAATAATATGTTTTAGGTAGCTATGTAAGCCTCCTTTGTACTTTAGCAAATTTTCTTGGATTTGAAAATCCACCCCTAATAAGGGAGCTCTTCTCCTAAATTCTTGGGTGTATTCTTGCACATTTTTTCCCTTTAAATGCCTAAAGTTATGCTAGTTCATGATGGATTTCTGCATATGAGCTAATGGATAAAACTGTTGTTTAATAGCAACAATAAAATCTGACCATGATAGAATAATATTACCATGTTTCTTGGATTCCTCCTTTATCTTGGCTTCCCACCAAACAAGTGTTGCATATTCCATTCTCAAAGAAGCTAATTGAATTTTTGTATCATCATTTTGAAGGTTCTGTATTCTTAGATAGACCTCCAATTGTCGAATCCAATTATCTAGCTTGTCTGGATTTGTTACACAGTATTTTGTCACCGTCCTAGAAATACCCATCCCACACACTGGAGGACCATTTCAGTGACTTCCATGTATTTTCATGCCTTGCAAAAAGTGTCATTGCATATCTTAGCATGAGAAGATAATTTTCTCTGTTGACTATTCCTGGAGCAGGCTGTCAAAAACACATGATTTTGGGTTGGCGCTGGTAGGCAGTTATGGACTCGTGCCCATATAGAAATTAAGACTGGGCCTCATGCCCATTGGAAATATGTCTCAGCGGACTATTTGTGCCAAGCTATTTTTTGAAAGTTAATTTTTTCCTTCAGACAAATCCATCCTAGTACATTTTACGAGCCCCAGGAAGGAGGAACTCGGTTATGTCATGGTGACGATTTCCGATGTCATTGAGGTTTTAGCGAGTTTGAAAAAGTAAGGACTTTGCGTCTTTTCATGTTTAGAGAGTTTGAAAAGAATCGTAAAATAAAAATCCAACAGTCCCTTTTCGTATGTAGTCTCACAAATCCGAAAAGGTAGAAAACTATGTCTGAGAGAACCTCTTAGTTGTGATAGGCTAAGGTATTCCTTTTTCGTAAATAATATATCCCAACCCAAAAAAGGGGTAAACGTATATTGGGTAGATATAATTTAACAACCTTTAGCAAGTTCAAAATGACAAGAGTCTCGACAATCTTTTTAATTTTCGAGAGTCAGAAAGGAGCTGAAAGATGATTGCAAAGGTGATTTTTTCTTGTTTTTACCGAGTCCAAAAAATTATAAAATACAACTCGTTACTTCATTGTTGTCACGTTGAGGACATGTTGTTGCACAAGAAACGCACGTAAAACCCATTTTTCGAGATAAATAGAAAAATAATCGAAAAATATGCTCAAAAACCTAATTAGGGTTCTGAAATGCTTATAAAATGCCAAAAATAGTAAAAATAACTTACTTTTCACTTTTACCTCTTGTGAGCAATTTTTTACCATATTTTCACTGTGAGTTTGCGGAGCTGACAGTGGAAAATCCAGAAGGCCAATCATGAATTCGTCTATTCCAGGTAAGAGCCCATATACTTGCCTGCATTTTGATGTAAATTTCATTGCCTGCAATCCAATTTGTATATTTGTGGAGGGTTTTTTGTGAAAACTAGGGCGCGACGGTCGGTGTAGATGTCGGGATTATTTTGGTTTATCATGACTATATGCATGACTCTTTTGATTGGATGGATATGATCATACCTAAGCCTATTTATTGATCCTTCTTGTTGGATGGCTACGTCCATACCTCAGATCTTATTTTTATATGTACTCTATTATGGATGGTTGCGCCCATACTAAATGTTCATGTATCAGAGATATCAGTTGTACTTGTTCTTGCAGGTCTTCTGACGGCGGTGTTTAGTTTGACAACATTCTCGTAAAGCATTTCACTCCTTCCTCTCTCTCGGACCTCATGCTTTAGGGGTCATCTTTTACACATTATTTTTTCACTGTCCCTGCAATCCCCATCCCGCACATTGGAGGACCATTTCAGTGACTTCCGTGTATTTTCATGCCTTGCAAAAAGTGTCATTGCATCCCTTAGCATGAGAAGAACATTTTCTTTGTTGACTATTCCTGGAGTAGGCTCTCAAAAACACATGATTTTGGGTCGGCGCTGGTAGGAAGTTAGGACTTGCACCCATACAAAAATTAAAACTGGGCCTCGCGCCCATTGGCGCTTTGTCTCAGTGGACTACTCGCGTCGAGCTATTTTTGGAATTTTTTTAAAAATAGAAGTGAAGCTTCCATTCCCAACCACTTCGTGAGTGGATTCTGCATGGTTTGTTCGACTGAATAGCGTCGAAGACCTTCCTTTGTCTTCTTGTTTCCTACTTTTTAGCAACTCCCTAAAGGATAAGGTCTCCCTTCCACCTTATGAGGGATCCCAAACCACCTCCTCCTCTCCTATAAATACATCTCTCTCACATAGTTTCATCTAACTGGAAAATCCTTACTATAGCTGAAATGGTTGAATAGTTGAATAACTGTTGTGAGATGGAGTAGAGAGGAATCCATTATCGAGAGAGAGTCTAGGCCATTTTCCTTGCCAAGTTCAAATCCCCAATGAATGCTTGAGACGCGTTTTGACTGGACCCGCTAAAGGAGGTTGTAACGTCAAGAGTCTTTTGGTTGTAAACTATTTCTCTCTCTACGTATTAATACATGAATGATGTTTTGGTTCTTGTTTTGCGTTTGATATGTTTAATCTTGTGCAATGCGTTTAGTTCTCCTTGACCAATTAAATAGTTATGAATGCAAATATGTTTTCGTATGTTGTTATCATTCTTTGATCTTTGTGCAGGCACCTGAGTACTACTGTTGAAGGACCGCGATGTGTCAAGATGGAGATCAGGAGTCTGCTACTATAGTTGCGACGACTGCATTGGAACAAAGGTAGGACATCTATCCTAACTCAGTTTCATTCATAAACTAGGAATCCAAGCATTAGCATGTTCCCTTATTGCTAGACCTACCCAAGGGCTATATGGATCACCTCTGTCCGCATGTTATCACTCAGTAATTTCTCCAAGTTCAAGAGAAATAGTCCGAGGTAACCACAAACCTACTTCAAACTCTAGGATCTAGCCTTCCTAGGGTTCAGAGAGGGCTCTCTCTTTAAAGTTTAACTTTGTTTTAATTTTGAATATTAGGCTAGTTATTAAAGTGCAATTTTGGTTTTGTTTTTTTGGATTTGGTGGGAAAATTTCACTTGGAGGGATAGATAGAGGGAAATCTACTTTTCCATTGGGCTATGGAGTCTAATTCAAGCTAACAAAATTGGGATCAAAGCCTAAAAGTTCAAATGTCTGCAGGGCAAGGTAGATAACCCTTGGAGATCTTGGGAAAATTTGTTTTTGAGATGGTATGATCGGGATAAAGGGCACTTAAGAATCCTTAAATCTGTAAAAGGGAAGTAGAAGATAGAGGTCAAATGGGAGAGGGAGAAATTAAGAATTCCCTGCACCAGAAATCAGAAGAAAACAAAGAAATGACAACTAGTTAAAAGCAGGGTGCTATTAACATGTCGTGTAGTAATACTCCTAGTTATACATTCAGATTTAGAATTAAAACAGATATTTATGCATCAAACAAAAGAAGATAACAATGACAAATTTAAGAGAGTACTTCACTCCAGATAGCTTATCACAGGGATCCTAAAGTATGATGCCAAAAAGGTGATCTAGTCTACTACTTAAAATCGAAATCCAAAGCCTTCAAGTCAAAAAAATATCTATAATAATCTCCAACAATTTTATTCCACCAAAATACTTCAAAGAGTGAAGTATTTATACAAATTCTAAACTAGAATATCATGAAAAAATATCAAGATTGGTTTACAAATATCTCCAACTGTTTTACATAAATAGAACTTAAGTAAAGGAAACTCAAAACTAATGCATCTATTTGGCACTATTTTTTATGTATAGGTGATGACAAAGAGGAGAATTCGAATTTGAGCTCAACTCTTAGTTGATGATGAGGCATCCAAGTCACTAACCGCCTCCTTTCTTTGTGCATTTTGCTCCAGCAATTCTGCAAACTTGGGGTCCAATGATACCTTTGTATTTCTCAATCCAAAATAGATATGTAAAAAGTGAAAGAGGTTATTTAGATAAATATGTTGTTGAGATAAACCTCTCTCAGTTCCCTAAATTTCTGCTCCATCTGGTCACAATAGGCTTTCCCAAAATATGTGTAAAACAAAGTTTTGCAGAGTCTAAAAAATAGGCTGTAAAGATGTGCATGTATCTCTCATTCTGTAATAACTGTGCAAAAAGTGGGATACGTTTTTGTAGATGATTCTCTTAGGAACAAAAATATCCTTCCTTTTTGTAATATTTATTTCCGATTGGCCATAATCTCCTTTGTAAACGGATGCCTTAACAGGAAGTTTCTGTAAAAAGAGCTTTCAAATTTTGTTTAATATTTCCAAATCCGTAATGGCTGTTAGAAATGTGAGAGAGGTTTTTGTAGTTGGCGATCTTAGGAACATAAACCTCCTTCAGTTTTGAAAAATTCATCTTGGATTGGTCACAATAGTTTCTGCAAAACAATGACTTTAAACATGAAATTTCTACAAAAATGTCCTTTCTTGCTCTGTTTTCATCTTTTAACCTTACTGTTCTTTTAACTATTTTTACTTTCACTTTGGATAAAATTCATTGTTTTTGAAAGTATTTTCATCTTTATTTACCATTTATTGGCTCTTTTTTTACTTTTACTATTTTCCCTCGACTGCTTTGTAACTTTGTTTTAACCTTCATTCCGACTTTCATCTGATACACTTTAACTTTGATGCTCTTTGACTATTCTATTTTCACTATCACTGTGAATTCTTACTTTACTTTGAACTTATGAATTCTCTATTATCTTTCACAGGATGCCCGTTCTTTAACTCTAATTCCTAGAAACTTTTTAAGGGAAATCCTTTGAATTCATTTCCTTGTAAATTCTTGGAGCAAAACATATCTTTAACTAGTATTTAGATTGTTTTATCCAAATTTTCCTTTTGCTAATAACCTGCAAAAATCAAACGATTCATTAATGAAATCCAGGTCTGCAAGGAGGGATTATGGCTTTGATGAATCGGGAAAACCTGTGGAATGAATTTTGACTTTAGAGGTTTAACTTTGTTGGCACTGAGTAATTGAGTGTAACAGTTCGGGATTCTAAGCATTGGTAAAGACTTTGAATCTTTCAAAGGGTTTCTACAACAAATCCATTCTTTGGAGGAAAATATAGGTCTTTCTCTGGGAAAACATGGTTTATGATAATGGATGGAGGTTTCGTTCTCTGAGTCTGGAGGGAAAATACAGTAAGATAGTGCAAAAAAGGGATTAAGGGTGCGATTTCAGAGTTTATTAGGCGTTTTTATGTCTAAAAGAGTCTGCAATAAATGGCGGTCAATTTGGGCGAAATGGTTTTCGGGCTTCATAGGAGAAAACTAGTGGTGGTTATCGCGCGACTTTTGGGTAGTAAGTGGTATTGAGATCAACCCACATGATCCAATAGAAAGAAGACACGTGGAGGAGAGGGGAATGGGTGAAACCACCCATTTCGCGTGGCTTTGGCATTTGGGTGATTATGCATCTATTCCACGTGATATCAAGTATCAGCTGTCGGATTAGGGAGATCAATGCGAAGGGTAAGATATGTTGGGAAGGTGCTCGAGATTTGGAGTGGGTCCGGGGTTTATTAACGCGGCGGGATGGGTTTTCAAACTTTATAAACATATATTTACAAAGTTAAAACTTTATTTTATATGATGGTGGAGGGGTAAAGTCATATGTTTTAATTTAATACATTTAACAAATGTCTCAACCACGGGCGCGGGTATATATTATATAGTATATAGAACCTTTTAAAAAGTGTTTTAATACAATATGGGGGGGCAAGATATTTTTATATTTTTGATATTGTTTAAACCTATGGGAGAGGGCGGAGATTTATTTCATCACATGGGATAATATTAACATAGGTTTAAACTTAAATAGAAGGGTTTTGGGGTTATTTAAATACAATGGATTTAATAATATACGAGAAAGGTATAGTTTAGGGAATTAATAATAAGTTAGAAGTTAATATGATAGTAAAGGTGAAATGTAGGGGATGAATGAAACTACATATTTTGTCACTAAGTAAAGAAAAAATGAAAGACAAATAAAGCATTGTTTGTCCCTTTTATATTTTTCACACTTTAGCTTAGGATAAAATGCATTTTATGGGTTTTGAGTGTTTTGAAAGGAAAATGAAATTAGTTACTGAAAGTGCAGAAGTGTCCTCAGACACACAACTTTATTGATCAAGCAAAAAGATTACATAGCAAATTACAGGAGTTTACACACGTAAACTCACACTCTCACATTCTCTCATTACACATTACAATGAAAATAGGAAACTAACCTATTTATAAGCTCTATGTTCTAACTTAATCTAGTTATGGATCACTTGGAAAATAAACAAGTGTCCATTTACAATAAATGAGCTTCTAACCACTCTACTAACTTCACTCCTAACTTAGAGCCTAGGAAACGACTCTTTTCTAGAGTCCTAATTTTTAATAACAAATTTCTAATTCTAAATATCTCAAAGATTTATTAAATATTCTAGAATAATAATTATTAATTTAATATCTTAAATTAATAATTATTTTAATCAAACACTATAACCTATGATAAAATTTATTTTTGGATCATCTAACATTCCCCCCTATGATCCAAAGATACATTACAACAGATACCAAGTTCATCCCTGAACTTGGTAAACTTTATTCTGCCAAGAGGTTTTGTGAAAATGTCGGAGGTCTGATCTTCTGAAGGGAAGAAAACTGGCTTGATGACATCCTTTGCAATGAGAGATCTGATATGATGATACTTGGTGTCCACATGCTTTATATTTGAATGGAAAACTGGATTCTTGGCAAGATTTATTGCTGATTGATTGTCGATGAATAATGAAGTAGCTTCTGCTGGAGGAATCCCCAAGTCCTGTAAAACTCGACGTAACCAAACAATCTCACATGCTGCTTCCCATGTTGAAATATACTCTGCTTCTGCTGAAGAAGTGGCCACTGTACTTTACTTCTTGCAACTCCAGGAAACTGTAGCTGACCCCATGTTCATTAAGTAGCCTGAGGTTGATGCCCTGTCATCAATACTGTCAGCAAAGTCGGCATCTGAAAATCCACCAAGTACAAAATTTTTAGTCTTTTTGTAAAGAAGACCAAAATATTTTGTTCCTTGGATATATCGAAGAACTCTTTTGGCTGCATTCCAGTGGCTGTCTAATGGTTCTTGCATAAAACGTGAAAGAACACTGACTGCATAAGATAGATCAGGATGAGTGGTTGTCAAATAAATCAAGCTGCCAATCAACTGTCTGTAAGTCGTGCTGTCCACTCTTTCCCCCCCTTCAAATTTTGAAAGTTTTAAGTTTTGTTCCATAGGGGTAAGGACAGGCTTACAATCCTGCATTCCAAATCGCTGAAGAATTTATGCTGCATATTTACTCTGGGAAATGAAGATCTGATGTGGACGTTGGAATACTTCAACCCCAAGATAGTAGTGAAGTAGTCCCAAATTTGTCATCTTAAAACCTGCATGCAACTCCTTTTTCACCTGTTCAATGTGATCATCATTGTTTCCTGTAATGATCAAATCATCAACATACATAATGAGAATGACCAGATATTTTCCCTGTTGGCGCACATACAAAGTATCATCAGATTCACTGCGATGAAAACCAACTTTGCGAAGGTATTCATCCATTTTGGCATACCAAGTGCAGGGAGCTTGTTTTAATCCATATAAATCCTTGATTAATTTGAATACTTTATGTTCTTGCCCTTTAAATTTAAACCCTGGTGGTTGTGTCATGTATACATCTTCCTGTAAGTCCCCATTGAGAAAAGCGCTTTTGACATCCATTTGATGAACTTTCCACCCTTTCTGAGCTGCTAAGGCAAGTGTGAGGCGGATGGTGTTCCATTTAGCTGTGGGAGCAAAGGTTTCTTCATAATCGATCCCTTCCTGCTGCACAAAACCTTTAGCAACAAGTCGTGCTTTATACTTGTCAATATCACCATTTTGCTTGTACTTAATTCGATAAACCCATTTGCATCCAATAGGTTTAACATGCTGAGGACAATAAACAAGTTGCCAAGTGTTGTTGTCTTGAACTACCTGATATTCATCAACCATTGCTTGTTTCCATGCTTTATGTTTTACTGCCTCTTGAAAATAAGAAGGTTCAATAAAATCATTTGCTATCAAAGAAAAATTGCCTTTATTTCGTTTTGATCCCCTTGTTCCTATTTTGTTTTGTTCATTAGGCATTACATATTTCAATAGTTGAACTACCCATTTTGGAAGTTGTTGCTCACTTGTTTGAGGTTCTGAGAAGTCTCCATCATTGTAGAGGGGATTAATGTAAACTGATGTTCGTCGTTCAGGTGGTGAATCTAGAGAATCACTGTCAGAGGAACTGCTGCTGTTTGGAGACACTGATGAACTGCTAGAAGACCCAGATGATTTTGTTGAAGTAGATGGACTGGATGAATCATCTTTGTATAAATTTGAATAATAGATGAGTTATTCACCAAGATTATCCTGATTACACAATATTTGAGCTTCATGCATAATACATAACCTCTTCTACCATTGATCATCAATTTGCGGAATTAAAAACAATCGCATGCACACATTGAAACATTAATCATTCACACATATCAACACAGTATGTAATGGGGAAAGCTTACAGCCGAAAACCCCCAACTATCTGTATATTATAATGATAGAGAAAATGTAACAATCATAGTACAAACTCCTCACAAGCTCTCAGCACTATCTCCAATTGTTACACACTACACAAGCTCAGATATGAACAAGTCACAAGTTCAAATCTCCTCCACCTGTTAGCCTGCCTCTACTGCGCAATCCAATATGGTTAATTGTAATATCCAAGTTCGAATCCCCTTGGCTTGTACTGCGCAATCCTCATTGGAAATCTCAATCAACGTGTGTGCAAATTTCATGCACAGCTATAGTCACAACTGATAGTAGACTCACCCTTTCACCCACCTCTAACACTGGTCTCCACTGAACTGTCCATGCACTGCAGTTAACTGATGTATTCTTTAGTTGATTTATGAGTTAATAATTAGTGAATTAATTAATAATTAATTCACACCACTTATCACTAGTGTATTTATCAGTTAGACTAAATACAACTAGTTCAACTAAGTTAAACCAAACACAACTCCATCAACTGTCTCATCAACTCCACCAAACTCTGCCACATGAGTTCTAACTGAAGTCAACCATGCAATAGCTTAACTAAACCCTAGGAATAGCGTAATTCCTTCTATCAGCTGCATGTGCCACATCCGTAGCTCGAACTGAAGTGCTCCAAGAGGATAAGATAATGTTTATAGTCCAAATATTATTAAGAGCTAATAATATTCGACTGATCTATTTTTAGACTGGTAGTCTAAAAATAGACTCCGCCCAGTATGTCTAAAAATAGAGGTCCATCTATTTTTATCAACTTGACCAACCATCCATAAGTAGCATCCTGCAACTCATAGACCATGATCCATATGTCTAAAAATAGACTTTGCGCCAAAAATAGCCTGCGGGCCCACTTAGTGAAGGCGACTTCTTTTCACTAAGCTCCATCATCTTGTTGCATTCTCAACACTCCCTCTCAAAAAGATATGGATTATCTGCAAACCCTATCCTGCCTCTGTGATATTCGAATTTTCTCCTGGTGAGCGCCTTCGTCAAGATATCAACATCCTGATCCTTCGTGGGAATGTATGAAAGTAACATGATCCTCCGCTGCACACAATCTCTGATATGATGGTACCTGATGTCGATGTGTTTGGATCTATCATGAAATACTGGGTTAGCTGAGATTTTAATGCAACTCTGGTTATCACAGTAGGCTCCAAGTGTGACCCGAACAACCCGACCAGGATCTTCCTCATCCATATAGCCTCGCATGCAGCCAAGGTTGCTGCCATATACTTGGCCTCTGCTGAACTGAATGCCATGGATCTTTGCTTCTTGCTGTACCAAGAAAATGTTGTCGACCCGATACTGAAGATCCCTCCAGATGTGCTCTTTCTGTCCATTGGGCTTCCTACCCAATCTGCATCCGTGAAGCCACATAGTTTCACCTCATCCTCCTGTCTGTACCACAATCCATATCTCGATGTGCCTCTAAGATAACGCAATACATGCTTGCCTTCCTTCCAGAAGAGCTTGGTTGGCTTAACCATAGCTTGTGAAAGTTGGTTAATAGCATAGCATATATCGGGTCATGTATTGACCAGATACATAAGCGACCCCACCAACCGTCGATAAACAGTGGCATCCACTACCTCCGCCGAAGTAGCATCCTCCTTCCTCCAACCTCCAGGAAGAGGAGTATCAACAGGCTTGCAGCCATGCATGTTGATACACGACCCAGCCATGCAACCATGCATGTTGATACACGACCCAGCCATGCAGCCATGCAACCATCCTCCTTACCCTGAGAAACAAATAGTCCATCACTGTGCTGCCAAATTTCCAATCCCAGGAAATAATGAAGGAGGCCCAAGTCCTTCATCTCAAACTCTCTAGCAAGATCCTCCTTGCATGAAAGTATCAACAGCTCATCACCTGTCAGAATCAAATCATCTACATAAAGTACAATGATCGCAACTTACCCTCCACCACAACCGTACAGGTTAGGATCCGTCACTCTTGGAGAATCCAAGTCCGGTGAAATAACTGTCTATCCGTGTGTACCAAGCATGAGGTGCTTGTTTCAACCCATACAGTGCTCTCTTGAGCCTGCACACATGCGACTCGCTGCTGAAGATCTCGAAACCTTCGGGCTACTATATGTACACCTCCTCCTCAATGAATCCGTTGAGGAACGCAGTCTTCACATCCATCTGATGAATGTGCCGCCCCATCTGCACTGAGAGAACAAGAATCGTCCGTATGGAAGAATACCTTGCGACAGGTGCAAAGGTCTCCTCATAATCAATCCCCTCTATCTGTGAGAAGCCTCGGGCAAAAAATCTTGCCTTGTACTTCTCCACACTCCCGCCAGCTGCCTAATTCACTTTGTAGATCCATCTCGAACCCACCACTGATTTCCCCTCTGGCCTTGGGACAATCTCCCATGCACTGTTTCTGAAAATCGAATCATACTCTTCCACCATGGCATCTACCCATGCGAGGTCCTCCACAACTTCCTCGAAAGAGGATGGCTCTGTCACGACACATTTTCTCACAAGAGCCATGTATCCAGTGTACCGATCCGGTGACTGTCTCTGTCTGCGCTGTGCTGTAGGTGGTCCTACAACCTTCTCTGCATCTTGAGCCAGTCGCTCAGCTTCTGTAGTGCGCTTCCGCCCTCTGATGGTTGGCGCCGCATGAGTGGTCTCTTCCACTCCATGAACCTCCTCTTGTGGCTGATCCACATCCTGAGGCTCATCCTTAGGAACTAATATCTCCTCATCTACATGCAAGTGTGGCCCTCTGCGTGAACATCCCATGGCTTTCCTCCTAAATTTGCATCCTATCGCATGTCGCATTGCGACCGTTCGAGCGATACACGAGGCTTGTGGGGCATATCAGTGTATCCCACAAATATCCCAACCTCTACGGTCGGCTCCAGCTTCTTCCTGGCATCCTTCGTCACATGAATGTAAACAGGTGAACCAAAAATCCTCAAATTGGAAATATCAGGCCTCTTACCAGAAAACGCCTCCTCGGGTGTACTCATGCCAATTATCTTGTGAGGACAACGGTTCTGCACATATACTGCAGTATTGCATGCCTCTGCCCACAAGTGAATGGGTAGGCCTTGATCATGCAACATCGCTCGTGCAGCACCCACGATCGTTCTGTTCTTCCTCTCAAAAACCCCGTTCTGCTGTGGGTTATGAGGTGCTATGAGCTCTCTTCGAATTCCTTCTGCGCTGCAAAATTCCTTGAATTCGCCAGAGATGAATTCACCACCATTTTCGCTCCTAAGAGCCTTCACCTGCTTCCTTGATTCCTTCTCAACCAGCGCCTTGAACTCACAGAACTTTGAGTATGTCTCGCTCTTCTTCTGCATGAAGAAGATCCAGCACTTCCAAGAATAATCATCAACAAAGATCACATAGTACCTGTGCTTTGCTGTCGAAGCTACTGAGAAAGGTCCACACACGTCTGTGTGAATTCTCTCAAGGATCGTCGTGGTGTGAATATCCTTCTCGTGAAAGGTGGCTTTCACAAATTTTCCCGAGGTACATCCCTTACACTGATTTGACTGCTCAAGAGTACCCTTAGGAAGCCCAGTAGAAATCTGCTACAGTATCTTCAAAGCTCCATGGTGAAGGTGGCCCAATCTTCGGTGCCACAGCTCGCCATCATCCTGGCTCACCACTCCTTCTACCTTGCATGCCATTGCTGCGCAGCCATCTACTTGCAATTGATAAAGGTTCTTGACTCGAACCCCTATCTTCCGGGTTTCTCCAATTGTCTTACTGCGCAGGAAATCCTTTCCCTCGCTGAAGACAACATCATATCCCTTGTCTTCTAACATCGCCACAGAGATAAGATTCTTCTTCAATCTTGGAACATGCATCACTTCCTTCAATACGAAGGGTTTACCAGACTACCTCTCAAAGGAAATGGTACCGATACCGATCGCACTGTATCTACCATCATCGCCCATCTTGATGTGCACTCCAAGATCTTTCTCATCCAGATCAGAAAACAAATCTCGATCTCTTGTCATGTGAAAAGACGCACCACTGTCCAAGAACCAAACTGAACCCATCACACTTGATACCAAGCATGCGATCAGTGAAAAATCTAGCTCAAACTGTGAGGCTAAGGCCTCTCCCACTGCAGATCCAGCAGCCTGCTTATTTTTCTTCTTATGCGGACAATTTGTGGCATAATGTCCGTGCTGGTGACAGTGAAAGCACTTCACCTTGGACATGTCCTGCTTCTTGCCTCTCGCACCGGATTGAGAATATTTCTTGCTCTTCCCCTTCTTTGCTTTGGCAGCCAAAGCGCAATTCTCTTCATCAGATTCCTTTGATGAAGATCCATCCCTGGTACTCCGCCTTATCTCCTCTTGCACAAGATCCGACCAAAGTCGCTCCCATCCTAGAAATTTCTCCCAACCATTGATAGAGTCCTGATAGGAATGCCAACTCTTCGAAAGCCCAAGGAGAGCCAAGCTCACCAAGTCCTCATCATCTACAGTCACCCCCACACTTCCCATCTCATCCCTGCATTGGGTGAACTTCGTGAGGTACTTGGGCATATTGTCTCCTTTCTCCATCTTAATGTTCCTGAGTTTATCCTTGAGCGCCAACTTCCTCTGGTCACTCTTGCTTTGGAATAAATCTGTCAAGGCTTTCCACATAAAAAATGGAGAAGCCTTACCATGCAGGCTGGACACTATGTGATCCTTCACGCCCTCCAATAGAATCCTTCGACACTTTGCTGTCTTCTTTTGCCAAGCCTCAACCAAGGCTGCATCGCTAGGCTTTGGAACTTCAACATCTATGAACTCCTTCGGCCCATTGTCATCGAGCACCACCTCCATCCTGTCCTTCCATGCAATATAATTCGAGCTGCCTTCAAGAGAATACTCCAATCGCAATCCTTGATAAGACATTTTGACTTCGACACCAAGAAAACACTGCTGCAAATTTGAATTCCACCAGCTCAAAACTCAACCGCTTCTGATCTGAAATTGTGAGAACAGGGTATTTCTAGTACAGAGATAGACTGTAGGGGCATTTACTGGATTTTTCACCTCTCAAAGAAAGGATGAATCTAGAGGCTACCTGGCCCTCTTACAGACTCTGTCTAAAGAAATAAAATTTAATCACTGTAATAGATCCGATGATCAACTTCGCTCCGATACCATGTAGAAATTTGAATAATAGATGAGTTATTCACCGAGATTATCCTGATTACACACTATTTGAGCTTCATGCATAATACATAACCTCTTCTACCATTGATCATCAATTTTCAGAATTAAAAACAATCGCATGCGCACATTGAAACAATAATCATTCACACATATCAACACAGTATGTAATGGGGAAAGCTTACAGCTGAAAACCCCCAACTATCTGTATATTATAATGATAGAGAACATGTAACAATCATAGTAAAAACTCCTCACAAGTTCTTAGCACTATCTCCAATTGTTACACACTACACAAGCTCAGATATGAACAAGTCACAAGTTCAAATCTCCTCCACCTGTTAGCCTGCCTCTACTGCGCAATCCAAGATGGTTAATTGTGAGATCCAAGTTCGAATCCCCTTGGCTTGTACTGTACAATCCTCATTGGCAAATCTCAATCAATGTGTGTGCAAATCTCATGCACAGCTATAGTCACAACTGATAGTAGACTCACCCTTTCACCCACCTCTAACACTGGTCTCCACTGAACTGTCCATGCACTGCAGTTAACTGATGTATTCTTTAGTTGATTTATGAGTTATTAATTAGTGAATTAATTAATAATTAACTCACACCACTCATCACTAGTGTATTTATCAGTTAGACTAAATACAACTAGTTCAACTAAGTTAAACCGAACACAACTCCACCAACTGTCTCATCAACTCCACCAAACTCTGCCACATGAGTTCTAACTGAAGTCAACCATGCAATAGCTCAACTAAACCTTAGGAAAAGCGTATTTCCTTCTGTCAGCTGCATGTGCCACATCCAAGCATCAAACTGAAGTGCTCCAAGAGGATAAGATAATGTTTATAGTCTAAATATTATTAAGGGTTAATAATATTTGACTGTTCTATTTTTAGCTCGACAATATAAAAATAGAAATCGCCCAATGTCTAAAAATAGATGTCCATCTATTTTTACCAACTCGACCAATCATCCATAAATAGCATCCTGCAACTCATAGACCATGATCCATATGTTTAAAAATAGACATAGTCTAAAAATAGACTTTGCGCCAAAAATAGCCTGTGGGCCCACTTAGTGAAGGTGACTTCTTTTCACTAAGATCCATCATCTTGTTGCATTCTAAACAATATTCAGAGGTAGGAAAATCAAGTTCATACCAATTTGGTGAAGTTGGTTGACTTTGCATATTTCCTTTCCTTTTACTGCCTTTTGTTTCTAACTTGTGAAGAAGACTTTTGATTTCTTCAGCACTCTTACTCTCTGTTTCATCAAAAATGACATCCCTGCTCACAATAAATTTTCCATTTGTCAAAAGACGATACCCTTTATTTTCATCTAAATAGCCAATCATGGTGCATTTTAAACTTCTTGAATCAAGCTTAGTTCTCTTTTCTTTGGGAACTAAGGCATAACAGATGGATCCAAAAACTCGAAGATGTTTAACTTTAGGTTTGAAACCAAACCAAGCTTCATAAGGGGTGATTCCTTCTAAAGAAGCAGTTGGAGATCTGTTTCTTAGATAGACAGCTGTATGGATTGCTTTTGCCCAATATGTTGGACTTAACCCTTTGAAATTTAACATGGATCTCACCATGCCTAACAATGTGCGATTCATCCTTTCTACGACTCCATTTTGCTGAGGAGTGTAAACATTTGTAAGATGCCTTCTGATGCCATTTTCACTGAAATAAGTTTTGAATTCATTTGAGTTGAATTCTCCCCCATTATCTGTCCTGAGAGTACCTATCTTTTCTTTGACCTCATTTTCAACAAGTTGTCGAAAAATTTTAAACTTCTCAAATGCTTCTAACTTGTTTTTCAAGAAGTAAACCCAAGTCATTCTACTGAAATCATCAATAAATAGCAAGAAATATTTGCAACCACCTAATGAAGTTTGTAGTGGACCACACACATCACTGTGAACTAGTTGCAGCAGCCTGTTTGCGCGCCATGTACTTGTTGGAAAACTTTCTCGACTCTGTTTGCCATAAATGCAGGCTTCACATTTTGCATTTTCCTTGTTGAAAGTTGGAAGTCCTTTAACCATCCCTTGTTTCTGCAATTGAGAAAGACTATCAAAATTCAAATTTCCATATCTTACATGCCATAATCTTATAGGTGAAATTCCTGTAGTAACTGCCCCTGCAAAATCAAAATGCCTTGGAATAACTGTCCCTTTCATCCTTAACAGTTTTCCGTCTTCATATCCTGTCATCACTGTTTGGAAGTTCTGTTTGACTGAATTAATCTTAACTAAGCCATCTTCCATAATTATTTGATGTCCAGCTTGTCGAATCATGACCAAAGACAACAAATTTTTCTTAAAGGTGGGAACATACCACACATTGGAAATCAATTTTTCTCCAATGTCAGGGAGAAAAACTTTGACTGCACCTTTTCCATAAGGCGTATGTTTTGTATCATCTACTAGAAAGATGGAATTAATATGGCACTCTTGAAAATTCCAAAATAAATCTCGTCTATAGGTCATGTACTAAGTTGCTCCTGAATCCAAAATCCAAGCATCTTCATAATCACTCTTAATATAAGAGGAAATTTGGATTGCTGGTGAAGAAGTGAAGACATATTCTGAGTCATTATCATCTTGATCTTGATTATTTGCAGATTGTGCTGAAGGCTGTTGAAACTTAGCAATTTTATTGATAGATGTGCGACAATCTGAAGCATAATGACCAACTCTGTTACATCGCCTGCAAACAATTTGACTCAAATCGGTGCCTCTTCCTTGAGACTGTCCTCTGCCTTGAGACTATCCTCGACCTCTACTTTGTCCTCTATTTTGAGATTGTCCTCTCCTTGGATTCTGTCCTGTGCCTTGCTGAGATCCTCTATTTTGATTGTTGCCTCTGCCTTGAGAATTGTTTCTGCCTGAATTAAAGCCTCTGTTGGAGTTGTTTCCTCTGTGTTGACTGCAACCACGACCTTGCGCTGCTTGATTTTGATTAAAATTACCTTTTCCTTTGTTTTTGGAATTGTCAGCTGGGGAGTTGCTAGTACTGGCTTCTGTGAGAAAAACATCTTCACCAACTTTCTTTTTCTTCCCAAAAGTTTTATCATGTTGAGTCAACATTTCGCAGAGCTCATCAAACTTTAGCTTTTCTAACTTTCCAGTGAGCTGTAGAGTTTCTAAAAAATGTGTGTAAGAAGAAGGAAGCCCAACAATTAAAATTGTGACCATAAAACTATCATCAACTGCTTGAAAACCAACATTAACAATTTCCTGCTTAATATTCTTAAGTCTGGAGATGTATTCAAGAATATCTCCTTCTTCAGTCAATTTTTGATGCAACAATTTTAATTGTAGATCAACTCTTTTTGATTGAGGCTGAGTATCAAACAACTCTTTAAAATTTCTCAAAGCAGACCAAGCATCTTTAGCATTTTCGATATGGACATACATTTCATCATTAACAGAGGATTTAATGACAGCTAATGCTTTGGCGTTTTTAACTTCCCATTTTGTTAGCGCAGCTGCATCTATAGGTTTATTTGGCTTTACATCTCCATCACAAATATCATTCCATAGTTCATTATAAACAAGAGTGATTTCGATGAGGCGTTGCCATGTTTTGTAAGATTTTGAGCCTTCAAGTTTGTCGGAATCAGAAAAGAAATTAATCAACTTAGACATTGTAGTGTTAAGACTTCATACCACGAATCAAGCTCCAAAAAATCAAGATGCGCAACACAACAGAAACACATGACGCAAGAAAAACAAACTATCGGGGCTTGGCCTTGACCCTCGAATAGTCATCAAAACAGGAGAAAATTGACTGAGCTTTGCACTTGGCTCTAGTCAAGTTCTCAAATGTTTACAAAGCAACTTTCAAAATTTGACTTTTACAATTTTCACAATCTGGTAAAAAAAATTACCCCCCCTCAAAGTAAAATTACTTTGAGTCACACTATTGCAAAACACAAATCTCCTTATTACTCCAGAAAATAACAATACCCTTATTACTCCAAAAAAATACTATTACAATATTCTTCACAAAAATCTACTTATTCCTCCAAATACAAAGTTCCACCTTATCGCTCCAATTATGATTACAAATCACAATTAAAAAAAAATCCAATTACAATGTGAAAAAATCACTTCAATGAAACATTGCAAAGACTAAATGCTTTTTGAAAAAAAATATTGAATGTTTTTTATGCCACAAATATAACATTGAAATGAACGTTGGAATGAACGCATCAACAAATGTAACGCTGGAATGTAACGTTGGAATGAACGGCATCAACGTTGAAATGAACGCTGGAATGAACGTTGTTTTTATGCCAGTTCTATTCATAAAAAACATTGTTTCAAAAAGTGCAGACAATGCCAATTAAAACGCTATTGCAGAAGTCGATGCCAATTAAACGCTGGATTGAAAGTACATTGGTCAGCATTCAAAACGTTGTTCAAAACACAGAAAACGATGTCACATGAACCCATGAAAGAGAAAAAGGTTGTTTAATTCATCTGGGCAGAATTTAAAAAATGGAGAACGTTGTTTCAAATGCTGGATCTATTCATAAAAACGTTGTTTAAAAAAGTGCAGAAGTCGATGTTGTTGATGCCAATTCAACGTTGAATTACAAGCCAATTAAACGATGTTGATTCCAATTAAACGCTGATGACAATGCCAATTAAAATGCTGAAAGTGCAGAACGCTGGCTCAATTTTAAACATGCAAAATCCACTTGCATCAACATGAAAGAGCAGAAAGCGATCTAAATACACTGTCAAACGCAGATTTTAACGCTGCATTCAAATGTTGTCAAACGCATTTTCTCTGTTCTACACTCGGCGCACAATATGGTTCATACGCTGGTTTTAATGTCAGAATCGATGCCAAAATGCAGAAAATGCTGGTTTTGATATTTTAAACGTTGTTTGAATGTAAAATCGATTTGTAGAATCGATGTTTGAAGATGTTTTTCATGAAAGGACTTTAAAAAATTAAAATATACAGCACTTTTATATAGCGCTTTCCTCTAAATTAGACAGCGCTTTATACAAATTTCTTATAAACTAATTCAATCAAAAAAAATAAACCCTGGCAAGAGCACTCTCTTTTTTTTCACTCAAACAATTTAAAAAAAAAGTCACACAGATTTGCAGTGGCTCCTTTAAAAAATGATTTTAGAATTTGCAGATCTAAAATCAATAAAAAAATTTGCAAATTTCACACCAATATTTTGCTGATCACTTCAATGGAGTTGAGTTTTCCACGATCTGATAGAGCTGGAATCTCCTCCTCACAGCGTTATCGTGGCTCTGATACCACATGAAAGTGCAGAAGTGTCCTCAGACACACAACTTTATTGATCAAGAAAAAATATTACAAGGCAAATTACAGGAGTTTACACACGTAAATCACTCTCACATTCTCTCATTACACATTACAATGAAAATAGGAAACTAACCTATTTATATGCTCTATGCTCTAACTTAATCTAGTTATGGATCACTTGGAAAATAAACAAGTGTCCATTTACAATAAATGAGCTTCTAACCACTCTACTAACTTCACTCCTAACTTAGAGCCTAGGAAACGACTCTTTTCTAGAGTCCTAATTTTTAATAACAAATTTCTAATTCTAAATATCTCAAATATTTATTAAATATTCTATAATAATTATTATTAATTTAATATCTTAAATTAATAATTATTTTATTCAAACACTATAACCTATGATAAACTTTATTTTTGGATCATCTAACAGTTACTTATGGATTTATTTTTACTAAGTAAAAATGGGTTCTTACTTAGAAAAATGGATTATGATTAATGTATGAAGGGTAAATGTTGATGAATATGGATTTTGTGTAAGAATTTAGTAGTTTTCACCAATCAGTCATCAAGCCTTGGGTCCAGTCCCAACAAAAGTCAGAGAAATGATCTGAGCCTCTTTGACTGATAGTTTAGAATACTGAGTAATTGTAGGGGAGGGAAATTAGTGATTTTTTTCCTGATGATGCTTTATTACATGCTTGCTCAACTAATTTATACCTACCCATCTTTATTCTAACATTTTTTCTTCATTTTTGTAGGTGAATTTAGGCTTGCAACCTTAAAAAAAATTCTTTCAAAGCATAAAACTATCTAAATATACACTATTTCATTTGAGGGCTCAAATTAAAAAGTTGAGCTCCTCATTATTCTCTACCTATCTACTGATTTGTCAAGTTTAAACAGATTGACAAATCTTTATTCACTATCTAAAACATGAAATTGAAAAAATGAAAAGTTAAGATTAAATAGTTTAACCAATCATGGATTATAGCATTTATTGACACTCTTCACGTAATCATTATTCTTGCAGTAAACATAAAAATAGTGGCATTTGGACTTGCTCACTTTCAGGTCTTATTTCTTTTTCTTTTGGGGTCTATATTTTTCTAAGTCCTTTGATTTTTCTTTTAGGACTTTTTACCCTCATTTTGGGTTTTATTATTTTTTTTCATTTTTTTTTTAAATATGGGAAAACAACATGCAGAAAGCAAGGTATGTACATATTTACAAGACTATCAAAGTCAATTCAAAATTTTATGAACCCTAGTATTGTAGGACCCTAACACTGCAGAGGGGATTTAACTGCACAACAAGTTGGCGACTCCGCTGGGGATCAATGTGTGTTGTCGTCTTTCATTGTTTGTCAAGTATTTTTCTTTTCGAGTTGAATTTGGCCATTTCATCATTTTTCTACTTTTTTTAGCCTATCTGACTGTTTTTTTCCCTCCTTTTCAGTCCCAAAGTGTCAAGTATGACCTCTACTCAGTGGTTTTTATTTTTTCCTATAGTTTTCTCGCTTGGCGCTGCTTTTCCTTGAACAGATGCGTCGATTGCCACTTGCTGCTTTTTTCACATGTGCACCAACCCCTGTTTAGCGAGGATTATAGCTAAAAAGTCGTGCCAAATCTTGTAGGATTGAATGTTAGCCTCTTTTCTGAGTTTTGTCAGTATTTCTTGCCTCTAGATTAGATTTTTATCTTTCAATTGGTCCACTGAGATTGTTTTCAATCTCTTGTCTCATCCTTAGTTGTTTTTCTGTTATCTTATTAGTGGATTTTGTCACTCTATGGTTTCTAGATGCCTTGTGCCGCTTGTTCGGTTCTCTCTTCTTTGAGCCTTCTGAGTTGCATTTGATTCAGTTTGGTCTGCATCGTTACGGTTTGATTGAATGATTTTTTAAGCTTTGCTTTCGATTATAAGTGTCTTTGGTTTGTTGAATGATTGTCATAGATTTAATTTCACTTGTCATTCGTCACCTAGAGCATAGATTACATTGCTCATTGAATCGGTTCAAAAGCCATTTTTCTTGAAATAGTGCATCTCTATTTTTTAGTATGTTTGATGCTTGTATTGGATTGATCTCTCTGTTTTAGATCATTTTCTCAAATTTCTCGAAACTAGTGTTCATTTTTTTTTTTAGTATAACAATGTATTTTGATTTTCATTCCTCTAAAAAGACAAAATTTTCATTCTTTCTCTTAGCTTGAAAATGAAAAATGTTCTTTTGCATTAGTAACGTTTAGTGAAAAAGAAAAGAGCTTTTCATTTTTTCTTTGGTTGTCTTAGATGCATTAGGGAAAATTCTCTTGTATTCGATTTATTGCTTCTTTGCTATGAATTACTATCCCTCACCTAGCTAGATTTCATTGAATGGGAATGATTTTATTTTGCATGTAGTTGTGCATTTAGGATTCGAGATCACATTCGGTAAGACCTTGAAATCGCAACATTAATTCAAGATCAAATTTAAAATGAATTCAATCAACCTAAGGAAGCATTGAAACATAATGGACATATTGTAGAGGTCTAGGCTAGTCACAGTTCCGACGTTGTTAAACCTAGTAGCTGTCGTTCACCATCTGGATTTAGACAATGCTAGCACGGACTTGTGCTCCACGTACCGTCAAGTATATAAAGGAGACCCTCATAGGTTTCAATCCTTTATCCGTAGGAAGCCGAGTCTGCCACCTTGTAACCATGATACACCGAACACAACATTTGGGGAGAATTCCTGCACGTACGTTAAGTCCTTGGTAATTTCTCTTTCATTTGATCACCAAGGTGTATATTGCAGTTCACAGAAACTTGGTACACCCTCTTGCTTAGATTTCCTGAGTAGTCATTTTGGTCTTTTCGTGACTCTCTAAAATTGAAAAATTCTCGAGCACTTGTCCTTTCACACTCGTTTCAACCTGAAAGTGACTAGAGTCATCTTTTACCTGTTTCTTGACTCTTAAAACATGAAACAACAAATTTTCGTTTCAATATCATAAAATTAATTTCCTACGATCACATGCCCATTAAAGATATTTTCTTGGCTTGTTATTAAGTGATTTATTAGTGTCTGATCTTGAAGCCTCGAGTTGGTTATCTCGGTTCTCTTCTATTTTGAAACGTTGTCACAGTGGCGGAACCACCAGTCTCATCATCCTCTTCATTTCCTCCTAGTGGAAATCATTCTCCTGAAGTCTCTCCGAAAGCATCTTAGCCCACTAGGTCTGTTTATTTTTGGCAGTCTATTCTTTCGAGTATCTTACCTCTCGCTACCCAATCTCCTCTTGAAGAGCCATTTGATATCAATTGGCAACCTCAGGATGCTTGGTCTGGTTTTTGGAACGCGCAAGAATTCCCTCCTCTTGCTTCGGAACCATATTTACTAGCTACTACCTCACTCGACACTACTTGTCGTATTTTTTACGATCAGCTGGATTCATCTGACATGGATTCTTTGAGTCCCATTAGTATTGAAGAGCTTTATGTTTCTACAGGAGATTATCAGCTCCCTCCAGAGAGCTTTCCTTATGTCTCAGATCAACCTTCCTATTAACTGATATCTCTCCCACGTGGTTATTGTACTTTGGGTCAGATCATTTCTGGTGTTCAATCGTTGTATCAGAACCCGATATGGTCTGATACACCAGCTCCCTCAGGAAGTTCAACCGTCTCGGTATCGGAGGCATCGCCCTCAACTCCCATGACATCGAAGATTGTAACCTCTATTCTTGTCTGACCCATTGTCTGTGTGGCTTCATCTGCACTAGTTGTTAGTAAGACTCAGTCGTTGTCAACATCTTCTGCTATTCTTAGGTCCATTTTTATTAATCCCACGTTACCTGTTAGGCCCACCGTGAGTGGATCACAGCCTCACGTTATAGGAATCCAATATGTTAGTAGTGCGACTATGGCTTCTACTTCCATTCCTAGCAATTATAATTTTGATGAGTATCTACTATTGATTCAGCAGCAGTATTCCGCCTCTCAGGGTCCTCAACAGCAGAATTCCGCCCCTCAAGGTTCTCAACAGTTGAAAACTTCTGGTAATACTCCGCATCATTATGACGTGTATGGTAATCCCGTCTATTTTCCTCATATTGATCCTAATGAAACCATTTACTAGCTGGGAAAACCCTCGAGCCTATAAGGACAACCCTTTCAGGGAAAACCTTCGGTCCAATAGGGACAACCCTCTAGTCCACAAGGACAACCTTATGGTCCGCAAGGACAACCCTTTCAGGGAAAACCTTCGGTCCAACAAGGACAAACCTACGGTCCTTCTGGTCAACCTTCCATTCAATAGGGAGTGTCTCAGTTTCCTGGGGGGAAAATCTATCCACCACAGGGACAACCTTTTGTGCGATAACACCAACCTTCTATTCAGCAAGGTTAAACTTTTGTACAACAAGGGAAACCCTATGGTCCTCTGTCGGGTCAACTCAGTTTTCAGGGGAAACCTGGCCCATCCCAACCATCAGGCCAACCTTTTCCACAAGGGAAACCTGGTGGCTCACAGTATCTAGGACAACCTGCTCCGTAGGGATAGCCTGTCCAACCACAGTATCTGGGTCAACCTGCTCCCCAGGGACAACCCGTTCAGCCTCAAGGCACTACTTACCTTAATCAAGGTCAATCTCAAGTAGTATATAGTGCTCCCAAGGTTTCACTTATTTTCCTCAAGGTAAATCCCAGATGGTGTATAATCCAGCTCAAGGAAATTCTTATATTCCGCAAAAAAATCCATATGTTGGTCAGCAAGGACCTTAGTGGTATAATCAAAATCAATATCCCTATCCTCAACCCATGTATGGGTAGAACTATTAGGCTTATAACCCCTATGGATAGAATCCTCCGGGACAAAACATATGGGGGCAAAATTTCTCTCAACCTGGGTGGAATGCTAATACTAGTCTTTATCAGTGACCTACAATGCCTTTCAATCCTCAATTACCTTTCCTCGCGACGTCAGAACTTCCTGATGTGTCAAAGTTGACGAATGATCCTATCCTTCATAACCCGTATTGGCCTCCAGTTCAGACTAAAATTCCTGGTGATTGTCCCAAGTTTGAGGGAAATTCTGGAGAAGACCCCCAAGCGCATGTTATGACATATCATCTTTGGCGTTCCTCTAATTCTTGGGTTGACGATTCCATTAAAATCCGTCTTTTCCAACAAAATCTCACTGGTTCCGCTGCCAAGTGGTACATTGAATTATCTCGCAGTGTCTGCCAAGATTTCGACTCTTTAGCCATGGCCTTTATCACGTATTTTAATTTACTAGTTTAGTATGAAACTAGTGTCTGCTCAACTTAGTGTTCCTAAATTGAGGTCATAAATTGTCAACCAGGGCTAGTAAACTATTGAAGTGAAGTGCACTATATGTGCCTAGGTATTTGTTTCTCACTACGTTGTGTTTAGTGTTTTTTTTCCAATGTTTTTAGTTTTGTGTTTTTATTCTAAGAGGAAAATAACTAAGTTTTGGCAAAGAGAAGTTGTTGGTCACACTAAAACAGAGCAAAACCTATTCTAAACTATGTATGGCACTTAGAAAATGCAAAACTTTGACAAGAAAATAACTCACAACATGAACTCAATAACTCACAACATGAACTTAGTCCAATTCATTCATCAGAAAATATGTTGGAATAGCTTGAGAAAAGGATAAGTTAGTGCCATGAGGTTCTTCTAAGTAAACAACCACCTACAAGATCACAGAGAAAATCTTATCCATGGCTAGAAATTTGTTGGAACATATTTGGAAAAGATAGTCTGCAACACAGTGAGGAACTCTAATCTAAATTAACCTATGACACTGAAATTAATCCATTCTGCAGCTTAAATTGTCACTACTAAGCCTTATTCGGAAGTCAGGAGTCTTTTGGAATAGTTTTGGGAAAAAGGCTATTTGTACAATTATAAGAGGTTGCAGAACGGTTAAGGCCTTGAACTGATATCACTAATTCCTGTCCATATGATGATGTGTTGGAAGAGATTAATAACAAGAGTAGTTTGTAAATAATGAAGGCCTTGAAGTTTAATGGAACAAAAATAGCATACAACTAACTAATGAAACTAAAAATATAATAGATAAAGCTGAACTAAAATGCAATCATTCAAACTTCAAATACAGTGACCACAACTGTACTAGAATGCCATTATCCCAACTTGAAATACAGTGAACAGAAACTGAACTAGCACGCCATTAATCTCTGGAGTATTACAACTACACTTATAATGAAACTAATCTCTAAATTATTACAGCCCTATCTCGTTCAGTATTAGGGATATTTTGGAGCAATTCAGAAGAACAAGTCTAGCTGTAACAATTGATGTAATTGAGCACAAAAACGTAAAGTTCAAAAAAAGGCAACTAATTCCTAAAATACTATATTTATATCTCATTCAATATTAGTGATATTTTGGAATAATTCGTGAGAACAAGACTAGACTGTAGCATCCAATGCAAGTGAGTATAAAACACAAAGTTCAGAAAATTGCTTAAACTAGGAATGCAACAAGGCTAAAGTTACTTATCTAAACAATGTGCACAAAGCTTCTCGGGCAATAGGGGCCCTCTACCACCAGATCAGCATACAAATCTCCTCAATATTTCCTCAGATCTTGCAATAAAGTGGTGCTTCTTTCATTAAAGGAAAATTATTTCAAAAACAGAGTATTACAGTATTTTGAGATCTAGCAACAAAACATAAATCTAGCCAGTTGTTTCTCGGTCTCCTGAGTCATTCTTATAAGAAAATTACATAACTTCCCTTGAGATAAAATAGGAATAAATGTCTTTCCCAACTAAAATCAAATTATAACTCTGGTGGAGGTCTCATACTGTGATTAAAGACATCTGTACAGTCCTTGTCCTATTAGAAGTCTGTCTCTTAGTTTTGGTTTCCCACGTGCATAACCACCTGTAGAATTCTGCTCAGAATTCGTAGGGAGCAAGGAATGATGTGGATGAAGTCTAGAATTCACCCATATGTTTTTTTATTTGAGGTGACACCCGGAACCTGTGAGAACATGAAGACAATTGCAGAATCAACAACTAGCTACAGAATGGCTGCATTTTGTAGCTAAGTCCAGTAAAAAATTACTACAACAAAAAAACCATAAAAGTGTAGAAAGTTAGTCATTATATGCATTCTTAAAGTGTCTTTAACCAATCCTATTGACCATTTAAGCCTGTATTAGGGACAAACGAAATGAAGTGAAATTTGGTGAAGGGAAAGGACATCTTTGGGGCTCAACAACTAGGACACACCTCCTCACATCCTTGAAGAAAAATCGAGCTACTCATATCTCTGATCATATTCATGAGTGGAGGCATCGTCATTGCTTGATCAAATTTGACATTATTGATCAGCTTCTAACTGATTGGTTCACTACCTCCTTCATTGCTCTGATTGCTAAGGACATTTCTATGGGGGCATGTGTCATTGAGGAACAAGCCATCGCTTGTGCCCAGTACCTTGATCTCGTGTACACTCAGTTCAACACATTTTAGGAACTCTTGCATAATTCCCCTCAACCTGGAACTTCAAAAGCACCGATGACTCCATCTGTCGATGGCATCATCGTTTTTGTTGTAATGTTCCAAAATTTTAGCCTCCAAGCTAAATGGAACATTAGAGTTAGCAGAAGCTCTAGCCAATGAATAAATGGGGAAGAAAAGAAAATAAGTCTCCTGAGGAGGAATAAATTACTCCAAATTTGAAAGGGGAAACTCTTTCTAGCTCAATAAAACACCTCCATGTGTGAACAGGGTTAAGATCAAGCTGGTTTGACTAAGTCAAATACGTAGTTTTAGTCGAGGAGGAATCCAAGGAGGAATAACACAATTTTGGAGGGAGATGTATATTGGGATAGAGATGACCTAATTGAGTGGGGCCAATGGCAATAAAAATCATTCATTATATAAGGAAGAGGATGGCAGCATTATTCTTCATGTCTTAGATTATTATTGTTGTCTGCCAAGACTTGTTGTTGCTTTGCTGCTTAGCAAAGTTGTAGTGTTGTTTAGAACTGGGTGTTCCCGGGCGGGAATCCCACCTCTTTCCTTTGAGGAGCCTCATTGGGAGAGTTTTCATTCATCATTCCACATCAGGTTTATAGTCCAAGCTTCAGCCATCTTCATCAGCATAGCTTTGCCGGAGATTGTGCAGTGTTGCTGGGTGCAACAGTGGAAGGAATTGGAATCCCAGTTTCTGAGCTAGTTTCTCATTGGAGGAAGGTTTCATTCACTTGAGAGATCTGTTTGGATATCTCTTGAGCTTATTTCAGATCTATGGTATCAGACCACACATTTCCCATACATTCCCAATGTTGTTTCTGCTAGGGAATGCATTATTCTGGAGGCAGTGTTCATTGCATGGTTTGGTGGCTCTGTTGCAGTGTTTCCTTGTGATTGAGAGGTTCATCTTTCATGGGAGGAAGCCTTTGAGGGATCTACAGTAGATAAGAAATATTTAAGCATTCTACACTCATTTACTTCAGTGTTGCAGTGGTTATTCGGTAAATTATTGAATTTCCCATTTTTTATGCAGAGTGTTTGACAAGAAACCCTTGTCGGTTTTTTTGTATTTTGTATAAGGAGATTAGATCTCTATTCTTCAGCATTATTATCAATACATGAGTAGATATATTTTTCTCCTATGAGTTTATGTGTAAACCATCTCTTAGACTGCGCAATCCCTTGAGCAGCTGCTCCAGCATTTTGCAGTCTTGGGGTTTTCACACTTTTTGGAAATCCTAGGTGTGGGAGATCTGTTTAACCCACCTAGTTTGCTTTGTTTAAGCTCTAATATTGGATTTAGAATTTATATTGATTAATATATGGGATCCAAGAGTCCATTTTACTGTTTTATTGCATTTGTTGCTGGAAATGCGTTTTTGATGCATGATTTATGAGCTATTCCAGATTTGGAATATTATAGTGGTATCAAATCATGATCTCTAGCTCAACTTGTGAGATCCAACTACCAGAAGAAGGAGAGATGGAAAAAATCTAGAAAGCTTCAGTATGTGCAGGAATAAAGGAATACAAGCTCACAAAGCTTCTTCCAAAATATATGCAGAGCTTTCAAGGAGAGCTGAAGAAGATGAGATTAGAGATGGGATCTCCAAAGGAGGTTGAATCTAGAACTGAATCTAGATTTTCACATCATGAGTGTG
Organism: Pinus albicaulis; assembly: GCA_034641835.2. Taxonomy (NCBI): domain Eukaryota; kingdom Viridiplantae; phylum Streptophyta; class Pinopsida; order Pinales; family Pinaceae; genus Pinus; species Pinus albicaulis. Next base: position 1,326,371,433 of record CM076583.1, read on the forward strand.
AGCATGCAGCTGCACTCCATGATGCACAGTGCAGTAAAATTCCCAGAGCTATATTGAGATGGATGGCAGGAGGAAAAATTCCTAGGAGGAGAACTCTTAGTGATTTGTTGCAGGAGTATGAATCTCAGACTGAGAGGTTTATAGATCATACTGATTTCAAAGATTTTTGCAAGATCCAGGTGGAGAAGAACCAGCAACAGGATAGAAGTAGATTTCTTCTATCTACTTTCGCCATATCACCTACATGTTCAGCTAGATCTTGGGTGAAGGATCTAGACTCCTATTTGCAGATGCACCATATTTCCAGAGATGAAGCCATCAGAGTTGCAGTGCTGCATTTCAGAGGTAAGGCTCATGCATGGTGGATTTTTAAATCTTGTTCTTTAAAGAATTCCAACACTTTCTCTTATGCAAGATTCATAAAAACATTGATGGAGAGTTTTGGTGAAAAACTTCCTAAGACACATGAGCAAGGAAAACTTGAAGAAACAAAACCCTTGCATGTGATGTAGGAAACTCCATTTCGGAAAATCATGGGAGGAGCTGATATCTTGCATTACATATTTCTGGAAGCAAGACCTCTAGTTCATATTCTTGAACAAGAGGGCATGGGGATCTCCTTTTCACAGGAGGATCCAACTGTTGAGATTTTCCCAGACACATTGAGGAAGATGAGGGCAACAACACTGTCACATCTAGAGCACATACAATGCCTCATACAGAAGAAGAAGGAGCACATGCTCCAACAGGAGGGATTCTTGTGCCTTTGCTAGAAGTTCCCCAGGATCTCATACATGGAGGTTCAAGAACAATCAGTGAGCAACATGATTGTGCAGCATTGCAGCTGGAAGGAGAAGGAAGGGTGGAAGAGCAACATCATTTTATGAGAGGAAAACAACCTTCTCTATTTCAGAGAGCTAGTGCAAGAAAGATACAAACTGTATTACGCTGTGAAAGCAAGGACAAGGTTGCCCAACCATATGAGCAGTCTACTTTTGACATTGATGTCTCACTATATGGAGGCATTCCACTTGGGAGGCCACCTGATCTGGAGTTGATGGAAGACATCTTGTCTTTGGATTCACCACTCTTATATTTTGGAGAGGTGAAGAGTCTGGAGGAAGACTTTGGCATGGGGGATGTCAAAGTAGCAGGCAGCAGCATGAGGAGAGCTTCACATGCCAGATCACCAACGCTATCTCTGAGGAGGATTGATCCTTATTGGAGGTCTCAGCTTTTGGTAGAGTACTCCAAGGATCTTGGTGCATGCATGATTCTTGATGATCTAGATGGAGATGACAGATACATGGTGGATGATGTGGTCATCTATTCCTATGGTAGGATCTTCTTGACTAGATCTTCTAGTCTTAAGGAGAAGCTGCTACATGCAGCACATGAGGACTTCTCTTCTATGCACTTTGATTCATATTTCCAGTTGATGGAGGAGTTCACTTGGGAGGGAATTCAGCATGACATATTTCAGCATATGGAGAGATGCATAGCCCGGATGGTGATAGAGAGGATGTCACAGCCACCTTCCTACTCATTGGGAGTAAGAGAGAATTTATAGTTGAGCCATTTCAGCTCAAGACCCCAAGTACATGATGGAGGAGGTATCATTTCATATTTTTTATTGTACTTATTTTCCTTATTTGAGCAGCATGATGTAACAAGAAGAATTATCTCTTCTTTCATATTGTATGATGATGTACTTGCAGCTACTTGTAGCATTGATTTTGTCTATATTTTTTATGGTTTGTGGGGGAAGCCACATATATCTGGGTGTTCACCATTGGCACCAACTTTTAACTTCATATTTTCATCTTATGAGATGAATATGGCAGCAAACAAGTGGCTGGCAAGGCACTTGTTATTTATTATTTTGATGCATGCCAAGGATGCACTGCGCTGGTTCCATGAGAGGAACTATGATTCACTCTTCGGCTGTCACTTGGTAGCTTGTTCTCATTGTAATTTGCTTCCATATGTTGCTGATATGTATATGGGACCTTTTTTTGGAGAATGGGCCTGAGATTGGAGGTGCCCATTGGGAGCATGATTATCCCCACTTTATATGTTGTACATTTCAGGAGGAACCATGGGCAAGCCATGATTGCCATATCACACTTTTTCTCTTCTAGTGGAAGTAACCACTTGGAGAACTTGAGGAGGCACTTCATGGTTGAATTGTTTGTTGGGACATCATACAAGTTTACCATCATGATCTTACTCTATTTCTTGTATGAGGGAGAGATGAGGCAGCAACAAAAGTTTTTGTTGCTGTGGTTGCACTTGGGAGAGTATGGGCAGAAATTTTCCTATACTTTTCTTGATATTTACGGAAAGGAGGAAGGAAAATTCATGGTGCAAGGAGGCTACCCTTCAGCATTGGAGGATTATGAGAGGCTTCCATATCAGAAGAAGATCTTCTCACATAGTAGCATAATGGTGGATGGCTTTGGCATATGGAATTTCAAAGGGAGGAGTCATAGAGCCTTATTTCTAAGGCTTACAGTGCTGTCACATGGGAGTGTGTTCTTATTGATGGAGTGTTCCAAGGAGTATATGTATCCTTTCTTCTTGCATATTTTTATGAGAGGATCCTCATGGGGGAACTTATACATGGACCTCACTTTTAGCTTCCTTACCATGCATGCTTGCAACTTGTTGCAGGACCACTTGCCACATGACATTCTCAAGCAACAGTTGGTAAGACTGCTTAATATCCACTTGGAGAACCTTTGATACCATCCAAAATTGCACAAAAAATTCATCATTTTTCTGATTTGGATGCCAAATGGTGATGATGTGCCATTCATCTTGGATGGATGGTTTGGGTTGGCATGACTTAGGATTTTGGAGGAAGAGTCTTTGGAGACTCAATATTCTTCTTACCATTGGAGGGCAATCATGTTGCAGCCCAAGATCAACATGCCCTCTACACTTATCATAAGTGGAGAGGAGGATAGTGTGGGATAGGCTCTCTTGCCTATCATTTTCATTTATTCAGCCCACCTACATTTCAGGAGCACAAGGTGGAGGAGACTCTTCATGAGTTACCATGTTGAAGGGTGACTCACTTCATTTGGATAATAGCATGGGTGAGGGAGGCACTCATTCACCATGATGATCATCATTCCTACTTTGTGGAGGCCATGAAATAGCAAGCAATTTTCCATTCACACTTTCCATCTTTAGTTGATGTAGACACTTTGGTATTGCACACTTGGGAGGAAGCATTGGATGACAGTTTATTTGCAGATTCTCTTGATGCAGTGATGAAGGCCATTGATAGGAGGCCACATGAGGAAGAGGGGAGAAATTTTTTTCTCCTTATGAATTTTCTTGAGGACAAGAAAATATTTTGGAGGGGAGGACTGTAATGTTCCAAAATTTTAGCCTCAAAGCTAAATGGAACATTAGAGTTAGCAGCAGCTCTATCCGGTGAATAAATGGGAAGAAAAGCCCATAAGTCTCCTAAGGAGGAATAAATTACTCCAAATGTGAAAGGGGACAGTCTTTCTAGCTCAATAAAACACCTCCATGTGTGAACAGGGTTAAGATCAAGCTTCTTTGACTAAGTCAACAATGCAATTTTAGTGGAGGAGGAATCCAAAGAGGAATAACGCAATTTTGGAGGGAGATGTATCTTGGGATAGAGATGACCTAATTGAGTGGGGCCAAGGGAAAGAAAAATCATGTCTTATATAAGGAAGAGGATGGCAGCATTATTCTTCATGTCTTAGATTATTATTCTTGTCTGCCAAGACTTGTTGCTGCTTTGTTGCTTAGAAAATTTGCAGTGTTGTTTAGCACTGGGTGTTCTCGGGCAGGAATCCCACCTCTTTCCTTTGAGGATCCTCATTGGGAGAGTTTGAATTCATCATTCCACATCAGGTTTTTAGGGAAAGCTTCAGCCATCTTCATCAGCACAACTTTGCTGGAGATTGTGCAGTGTTGCTGGGTGTAGTAGTGGAAGGGATTGGAATCCCGGTTTCTGAGATAGTTTCTCATTGGAAGAAGGTTTCCTTCACTTGAGAGATCTGTTTGGAGATATCCTGAGCTTATTTCAGATCTGTGGTATCAGAACACACATTTCCCATACATTCCCAGTGTTTTTTCTGCTATTGAATGTGTTATTGTGGAGGCAGTGTTCATTGCATGGTTTGGTGGCTCCGTTGCAGTGTTTCCTTGTGATTGAGAGGTTCATCCTTTCATGGGAGGAAGCCTTTGAGGGATCTACAGTAGATCAGAAATATTTCAGCCTTCTACACTCATGTACTTTAGTGTTGTAGTGGTTATTTAGTAAATTAATTAATTTCCCATTTTGTATGCAGAGTGTTTGACAAGAAACCCTTGCCAGTTTCTTTGTATTTTGTATAAGGAGATTAGATCTCTGTTCTTCAAAATTATTTATCAATACATGAGTATATATATTGTTATCCTATGATTTTATGTGTAAAACCTCTCTTATATTGCGCAGTCCCCTGAGCAGGTGCTCCGGCATTTTGCAGTCTTAGGGTTTTCGCACTTTTTAGTAATCCTAGGTGTGGGAGATCTGTTTAACCCACCTAGTTTTCTTTGTTTAAGATCTAATATTGGATTTAGAATGTATATTGACTAATATATGGGATCCAAGATTCCATTTTATTGTTTTATTTCATTTGTTTCTGGAAATGCATTTTTGATGCATGATTTATGAGTTGTTCCAGATTTGGAATATTACATCTATGTCTCATAATTCTTGGAAGTATTCTTCTTCGAATCTTGGAAAGAAAAAATATACTCCTTCCAATAATACTTCTTCTCAACCGATTCTAATTTTTTGTGAAACCACAGAGGTGAATGTCCTCTAGTCCAATTCGGCAGATAAAACTTCCAAGGGTAAGAAGAAGGGTAAAGGTAAGGCCAAAGCTGATACCCTGAAATAGGATTCTCAGAAACCTCGTGCTGATGATGGTTCCCAACGTAAACTGAAGTAACCTTGTTTGATTTGTGACAAAGAGCATTACACCAAGGACTGTCCCTGACGGGCCAAGGTGAGTTGATTGCTCAAAGGCACCCAAGGCACTCCGGCTGTTCTCAAAGAACCGTTTCCATCACAAAAGACTTAGTTGGTGGAGCAACCTCCGTCATCCACCCCATTTAGCTCTCAGGTTTTCATGATGAATGGTTCGACATCTGTTTCCATTGCTACCCATTTGAAAGATTATACTGAACCGCGCCAGGCTGCGGGGAAATAAATGGATGATCGTCCTCCTCTCCCGCCTGCTTCTGGCCCTTTTCAGACTAAAAGACCCAGCACTGAGCCCGTTGTACAACCACCTTCCAAAGGTGTAATCCATAAGTCTTCCTACAACCCTAACACCTGTTCTGCTCATCATTACAATATTGTTGAGGATCTGGCTCAAGCGCCATCTCCTATGTCTGCATTGGAAGTACTCTAGATTTGTCCGTCTCAACAAAAGGATTTGTTATTTTTCATTGGTGGAGTTTATCCCACCTATTCGAGCCTTATCACCTTCGACCTGGATAATTTTGTTCCACTTCTCCCTCACCAATTTGTGCTGATCATCCAAGTTGGGATCAACGAAAAGAATATCCATCGAGCAGTTGTGGACGAGGGTGCATCTACGTGTGTCATGTCATTTTCCTGCTGGAAAGCCATCAGTTCTCCAACTCTTAATTAATCTACAAATTCTCTAGAAGCGTTTGATGGAAGGGAGTATCGCCCTCTCGGTGTTCTCGCTAGTTTACCGATTACGCTAGAAGGGAAAAAAGTTAACTTTAAGGTTGAAGTCGTTGATGCCAAGCTCAATTACAGTCTTCTCCTCGGTCACAGGTTAACTCACTCCATGCTGTACATTCCTTCCACTCTCTTTCATGTTCTTTGATTTTCGCACGAAGTAAATATAATCACTATCGATCAGTTGTATTTTTTCACCTCTTCGTCTTCCGAGATCAATTTTCCATACATAGATCAAATTCCTACGCCTTATGAGAGCGTAGGTATGGGTATTTTCAAAGATCCTGAACTCATGGGTATTTTTCATCTTCCTCCCCCCAACACTGTTCAAGTTAACATGATCTCCAGGTCTTCTGATCCATGGATCATCCCTTCACCTGAGCAGATTTCTTCATTTGGAGATTCGATGCGGTTAAGTCCAATCGAGATTGATATTGTGAACTTATTTCGGCTTCGAATCCTCTACCTTCTGATCATGCTCCTTTGAGTATGTATCTTGACACTTATTCTCTCAGAGATTTGGATTCGCCCGCTTCCTTAAATGAGATCTTTCCCTCCAATGAGGCCATCATAGAAACTATTTCTCTTGAGGATCCTACTTGGGATGATATTCATCATCATTCCTTGTTTATGCCTAGCATCGGGGCCATGTCTAATTGTTTCAAGAGGTTTGCTTCTCAAGTTCCTTCTCCTCCACTTCAGACACCCATCCTGACACACGAAGTATTTGCCGAAGGTAACTTGGGTAACATCACACAAACAATACCTATCGACATCTCCATCAAACCGAGGGTTGTCGATAACATCCATATTGGAGTGACCTATTCTCTCGATGAGATCGAGGTCTATACTAGTCTCTTCCGTGAGTTTCGCGACATTTTCGCCTGGTCTTACGAAGAAATTCTTGGAATTGATCCAAGTATAATGGTGCATGATATTCCTACCTATCCTAGTGTGAAGCTTGTTCGCCAGTGCCTTCATCCTATGCACCCTAGAAAGGTGGCCACTATTAACGAAGAAGTTGAAAATTTTCTTACAGCTGGTTTTATCTATCTGATTCCCTTGACAGAATGGGTTTCCAATAATGTTCCTATGGATAAGAAGGAGGGTACTATTCGTGTCTATGTTGATTACTGTGATATCAACTGTGATTGCCCTAAGGATAATTATCCCACTCATTTTATTGATTAGATCATTGATGAATGTGCTGGGAGTGAGATATTTTCCCTTATGGACGGGTTTTATAGGGTATAACCAAATTAATATTCTTCCAGTCTATCAACACAAGACTGACTTTATCTGTCCTTGGGGTACTTTCGCCTATAAAAATATCCCTTTCGTCTTAAAAATGACGGGGCTACATTTCAACAAGAAATTTCATATGCTTTCCATGATATCAAGCACATTGTTCAGCCTTACCTGGATGACCTTTCGGCTCATTCGGCTAAGCGTAAAGACCACCTTGATCATCTCCATCAAATATTTCTTCGTTGTCGACGCTATAACATCCAACTCAATCTGCATAATTTCGTCTTCTGCGTTGACTCCGGTAGACTCTTAGGGTTTATCGTATCTAACGACAGAATTCATCTCGATCCCCTCAAATCTGAAGCTATTATTAATCTCCCTTCTCCTTCCTCCTTACATCAATTGCAGAGTCTGCAGGGGAAAGCTAACTTCCTATGCTATTTTATCCCAAACTATGCTGAAGTGGCCAAAGGATTTATGCGATTACTTAAGCAAGGTGTCCCGTTCCTTTGGGATGATATCCCCCAAAAAACCTTCGATGCACTGAAGAAATATCTCGGTATTTCTCCTCTATTGCGTCCTCCCAATTATCATCACGATTACTCCCTCTATTTGGCTACCGCATTTAGCACTATTTCCATGGTTATGGTGCAAGACGACGATGCTGGTGACGAGAATGTCATTTATTATCTATCTCGTAATCTTCTCGATATTGAAACACACTACACACATGTCGATAAGTTGGCGTTGGTTGTTGTCCAAGCCGTTCAACATTTTCATCACTACATTTTGTTGTGCACAGTGACTGTGATTTCTAATTGCAACCCTATGACTTACATATCGACTCATCAATTGCTGGGGGGAAAATACTTGAAGTGGATTGTTATCCTACAAGAGTTCGATTTGGAGTTACTACTGCCAAATCGAAGAAGTCATTGGTCTTCGCCGATTTTATCTGCTCTCTCCCTTCTGATTTTGCTCCATCTAGTTCTGAGGAATGCATTCTGGATGACATGCTTTTTCTTATTAGCACCCTCGATCCTTGGTATGGTGATATCATCGTATATATTTAAACTTCCAATTTCAGATCTAAGTTGACAAAGGATGCTCGTCGACGCATCCGCCATCATTCGCAACCTTATCGCATAGTCAGAGATACTCTCTATCGCGTCGGAGCTGATTCTATTCTCCGCTGTTGTTTGACTCTATAGGAGGTTGAAAATGTCCTTTGACTCTATAGGAGGTTGAAAATGTCCTTAATGATTGCCACAATGGTTCCTGTGGTGGTCACATGTCTGGATATGCTACTACACATAATATTGTTCATGCTGGGTATTTCTGGCGCACCATATTTAAAGACTGCACTTTTGCTGTCCTTAAGTGTCATGATTGCCAGATCTATCAACGCGATATGCATGCGCCACCCACACATATTCATCCTATCATTACCGTTGGTCCCTTTTCGAATTGTGGCATCAATTTTATGATGTGTAACCCCCAATCAGCTTATATTATCGTCATCATTGACTACTTCACGAAATGGGCCGAAGCAATGCCTACACTTACAGCTGACGATAAGATAGCAGCACAATTTCTATTCAATCATGTCATTACCAGGTTTGGTGTCCCTCAAGCCATTACTACCGATCATGGTTCTCAATTTTGTCATTACATGATGGTTGAGTTTCCTTCCAAGTTTGGTCTGCATCACGACAGCTCAACGTCGTACTACCCTTAGGCTAATGGCCAGGTTGAAGCCATGAACAAATTCCTCGTAACTATGCTTCAACGTACGATTGGGATGCACAAGTCGAACTAGTATCTCATGTTGTTTTCAACTCTCTGGTCTTACCGAACCTCAATGAAGGATGCGACCGAATTCACTCCATTCCATCTTGTCTATGTTTTGGAAGCTACCCTTTTTATTGAATGTGAAATCCCTTCTCTCAAGATAGCTGTTGAATTGTTTCCTGATACCTCACCAGAAGAAGAACGTCTTCTATATTTAGATAGGCTTGATGAAACTCGACGCTTTGCTTCTCTTGTCATAGAAGCACAAAAGAAGCGGGTCAAAGCTCATTTTGACCAATTAGTTTCCCCTCGTTCCTTTATAGAAGGAGATCTCGTCCTCTTGTATGACCAAGCTCATGATAAGCTGGGGGCAGGAAAATTCCAACCCATGTGGCATGGGGCCTATATTGTTAAGCGCGTTTTGCAGAACGCATATTATGAGCTTATTGATTATGAAGGTTATCCTCTAGATCAGGCCAGAAATGGGATGTATCTCAAAAAATACTATGCATGAGTTTATCGTGCATGTTTCTTTTGTACATAGGTGTTTTTTTCATTTTTGTACATTTTTGGCTTGGTGTGCTTTGCGAGCAGTTTTCCTGCTTATTGGGTCATTGCTTATTATGTAGATGTCTGTTACTCCTTATGTTGGTTTCGTGGATGGTGCCTCCCGTAGTACCCGGAACTCATCTTCTGCAGCGTGGGTGATTTATAGTCCTGCTGGTGAGTTGATAGACCTACAAGGTATTTTTCTAGGACGAACTACAAACAATTTCATTGAATATAGTTTTGTAATTGAACTCTTAACTAAGGTCATTACTCTTGGTATTCGTGCATTGATTGTTAACCTAGATTATCAACTTGTTGTTCTTCAGCTTAATGGGCATTATTCTGTCAGAAATCCTCAAATATTAAGGTTGTGTTTACGTGTTCATTTGCTGGAAATACATTTTGATTACATCACATATCAACAACGCCTAGACGAATGAATTCATTAGCTGATACAGTAGCTAATATTGTATTAGATAGAAATTTGCGTAATTTGTAAAACATCATCATCACATGATAAGATTCATACAGGAAAATAGATGTGTGTGTGTGTGTGTGTGTGTGTGTGTGTCTATATATATATATATATATATATATATATATATATATATATATATATATATATATATATATATATATATATATATATATATATATATATATATATATATATATATATCGAGTGTTTGCATTCACGTGCATCATAAGTTCAAAAAATATGTATGTTTTGGTTACATCCTGAGACATCACGTTTCTAAAAAAATATGCAAAAATAAAATCCTAGGTGTCTAGTCGGCGTGATGCTCATGGTATCATGTCACTGCCCGTACGAGCCACCTCAATAAGTGGTGAACACGGTTCAACACCCCTGCAGTGTGTCTCTGGTACGTGCAAGGAATATCATCAAATCTCACATAGTCTGGGATCCTACTAGTAAGTCCCTCTAGGTTCTATATGATTTCCTCCTCCTCGCTTCCCTCACCATGAGGGGCCACATTGAAATCACGAGGAATTCGCCGTGCTATCAGAGACATTCCTGCAGGTATTTCTGGGCCGACATCTATAAATACATGGGTTAACATCATAACATATATAATCAAAAAAATAATAATACTCATCAAAATAAAAAATGAGACTTACCCAATGCTTCATCCTAATCCTCTCCTACTAGGAGTGGGAGATCTGTATCATCAGTAAAATCTGTGCAAGAATAGGGCCAATCCTACATGACAATTAGCTGTCGGCTGAGCCACTCAAAGAACTCCGGTCTCCTGGACATCTGTTGGCCGTCCCCTGATCTTGGCATCAAAGCCGACCAACAGACCATCTGTGGCTCTTGGGCTAGTGGTTTAGGAACTATCACTTCCTGATGTTGGAAAATTGGTAGTCGTTCCAAGATTAATGGTACCACGACGGACCCATAGCCGAATTTTTTCAGCTTAGTGTTCTTTCATTTCGTCAATTGGCGTTTCATGTTGATAGTTACCGCCTCTGCCCAGTTCTAGGGAGTGGGAGCCATGCAATCTACTGCAAGAAGTAGCTGTGTTTTTGTGGCTTCATGCAGAGCCTAAACTCCCACAACTCGCGTAATGGTGTGCAACACTACTTTTAGTGCGAAATCGGGAATGGTTTGGATATCCACATTCCCGCTCTTGGATCCTTTCCTCGCCCCTCGGTACACTCTATCAATGACCATGCTCATGTTTTCCATTGCGGGTCAGGTACCTGTTAGGATTGGTACTACCCCACTTCGTGACAATCCAATTACGAAATAAACATTTGAGACCTCAATCTCTAACTCCTGGTCATGAATTATGAATCTTTCTCAGTCAATGTCCCAGACACTGATCAAGTATTGTTGTAGCTCTCGTTGAGCTCTAAGACATGGTGCCATGAAGAATTTCTTAAGCCCGTAGTCCCTAAGAACGTCCATGCATCTCACATTGCACAAGGCTAGCTCATCTTCTCCACTATGTTCTCTTTCCTTCCATTCGATCGCCATTTTTCTCTTTCATACCTACAAAAACATCAATGGGGTCATCATTAGTCAAATAATTTTTTATTTGAGTGTTTAAATTGGGCTAAATATTTGAATTTTCAAGCTTAAATTCATGACTGCAGTTGGCACGAGCCTATTTGAATTCAAGACCAGTTGGCGCGAGTCTGTGCACAATACCCGCACCGACCACCATGCCCTAGTTCTTACAAAAATCCCTCCACATATCTACAAATTGGATTGCAGGTAATGAAATTTACATCAAAATGCAGGCAAGGATATGGGATCTTAGCTAGAATAGATGGATTTGTGATTGGCCTTCTGAATTGTCCACTGTCAGCTCCAAAAAATCACAATGAAAAAAGGGTAATTTTTTTTTCATAAGAGGTAAAAGTAAAAAGTAATTTATTTTTACTATTTTTGGCATTTTAAAAGATATTCAGAACCCTAATTAGGTTTTTGAGAATATTTTTCGATTATTTTTCTATTTATCTAAAAAAATGGGTTTAACGTGTGTTTCTTGTGTAGCAACAGGTCCTCAATGTGACAACGATGAAGTAACGAGTTGTATTTTATACTTTTTCAAAGTCGGTAAAAACATGAAAAAGTCACCCTTGGAGTCATCTTTCAGCTCTTTTCCGAGTCTTGAAAATTGACAAGATTTTTGAGACTCTTGTCATTTTGAAATCGCTAAAGGCTGCAAAATGATATCTGCTCAGTATACATTTACCCCTTTTTTGGGATGGGATAGATTATTTACGAAAAAGGAATTCCTTAGCCTATCGCGACTAAGAGGTTCTCTTAGACATAGTTTTCTACCTTTTCAGATCTGTGAGACTACATGCGAAAAGGGACTACTGGAGTTTTCTTTTCTACTTCTTTTCAAACTCTCTAAACATGAAAAGACACCGAGTCCTTCCTTTTTCAGAATCACTAAAACCTCAATGACATCAGAAATCGTCACCATGACGTAACCGAGTTCCTCCTTCCTAGGGCTTGTAAAATGTACTAGGATGTGTTGGGTGTTACAGGTCAAAATACCTCCTCATCAGCTCAGAGGGGAAGACAAATATGGAAGAAGTACAAAGACCTAAATTAAACATATTTCTGCCAGGGTAACGCATATATAGAATAGAATAAGGGCATTATAACGCAGGCAAGAAATATATTAGCCGTGTTAGTGGCTAGGGCAACGCTCTGTTTACACTTGATGGTCGCGTTACCCGTGTTTTAAGTTTGAATTGGGAAAAGAGCGCGGAGAAAGATTTGAATCTCCGACTTTCCCTCACGAAGGAGTCAGTGCACAAAGGAAACTGCAGAAGCACCAGTTCATTATTGGTCATTACCATAGAAGACTGAACTCCAAGAGAGGCAAAATCATGGAGATCAAGGAAACATCTAAGCCTTTTCCATTCCAAACTAGTGGAAAAGAGAAGGGCAACAATGGCTTTCTCCCTCTCCTATAAGAAGGAGCTGAAGGCTCTTAATTGGAGGTCGAAGGATTGCTCAAAAGTTCTTGCATACTTGTGGAATAGAGAATAGTGTGACATTGTGAAGGCCAAGAGTCAAAGAGGCTCCTAGAGAGTTTGTTGGCTTGGACTTCTTCACTTGATAGAGAAGAGAGATTGGGAGACCGAGGAGGGCTTGGTACAACCGATGGTTGTAATCCTCCTTCTTTCAAAATCAATAGAACTATGTTCGTTTTGTCCATTCGATGCTTAATGTTATATTGTTATTTCAATATTTGTTTAGTATGATATGAATGGCTCAAATGTGTATAATCTAGATGTTTATTGTTGATTTAATTGATAGAATACTTGTTATATCAGAAGTTACGTGGGTGCTTTGACTGATTGCAGTATTCAGATTTGGAGCCGGCGAAGAAGGACTCTTGCTTTGCTGCGTAGCACTCTCCAAAGGATTCTAAAGCTGTCAAAGAGGTAATTCTCTATTGTATTCCTTGAAGTTATTTCAAGCTAATATGAACATGCTCATACCATCTTTGTGAACAGCATAGCTAATCTGACTGTCTGCCTCGGGCACCGGAAAGCCCTGAGAGGGATATACGAAAACCAACCACCCAAGCAGTTTACCCTAAAGCAGAATTGGCGACTCCGCTGGGGAGTGTCCCCCTAGTTTCTGGACTATTTTTCCCTTTATTTCTTCTCTCCTCTGTTCAGTATCCTTCCGACCATTTTTTGATGCCCAGTAGACACACCAAACGCTTGCAGAGTTCAATCCTGTGCCTGTCTGGCCAACTGAAGAGATTTTCCCTGGTGAACGCGACCTATGCAGTATATCCAGTGCGTTATAACGCAGTCTAGGCTTAAATACAGTGCGTTATAACGTTGTATTTTCTCACAGACAGAGTGTTACCCAGCCAAAAACCCTGTTGTTCACTTCTGTGACTGTGTTTTAGCTGTGGAGTTTTTTGGCCACCAGTACCTTTCACAGACCGAATCCCTGTACTTGTCTGCTAAACTGGAATTGATTATTTGTTTCTCTTATTTAGTTAGTGTGCAAAGCATTTACTTTTTTAAAGAGAATTTTTTTTTTATTTTTTTTTTTTATATATTTTTCTGCATTTAAGCTGAGTTTATTCTGAAAGTTTGGTTCACAGACTGTTAAAAGAGGTAGATAGAAGTCTGAATCTTAAAATTTGAGCTGTGTTATTTACATGTTGGTGCATGGATGATTGAAAAAGAAACCTCTCCTTGTAGAAACATTGTTCATTGAAGTTAATATTTAGAGCATGTTTTGCATGGTTTATTGAGTCAAGAGTCTCACTATACTTTATACGTCCATTTCCCCTCCGCGAGACTAATAACAAAGTACACTAAAAACAAAGCGATAATAAAATCAATCTAATAACTCTTTTTGAGCTCACACAAACAGTAGTTCAGGCTAGGATCTTGGGTTAGGAAAGTGAGAAAACTACCCAAGATCTAAAAACTTGAAAACTAGAGTCATTAACGAGTGAAATCCTGTTGCACTCACATTATTGGGACCGTTCCTTTACCGGAGCTCAGCGCGAGACAACACTTGGGTGCACTAGAAGGTAGCCCGCCTTCGACTGCATCCTGTGGGTGTGTTATATATTGGGGTTCTCTTCGGGGATGTCGAAACTAGATTGGGGATCTAGGTATTCTGCCCATATAGCACACTGTCCTTGACCGTGGACCCCCCTGATAGTGTCTGTGATTTGAGGTATCCTTAGTGGCCATACTTTTAGGGACTTACACAAGGTGACTGGGATGGGCTGTCCTGGTACCTGAAACAGACGGACCTACTCTGTCTTCAGTCTTTAGGAGGGTACTCGTCTTCACGAGAGTGATTACACCTATCGTCTGGGGTTCGGGCGAAGCTCTAGAGTAACCGTAACTGTACTTTGGAACAACCCTCTCTGTATGCTATTGTGAGACTGGATTTCATCACCAGTGAACGGTAGTACTCAGACAGGGCACCCTATACTGGCTGCTTGCTGATTGATTTTAGAGAGTCTTTTCTTTTTTAGTAGTTGTGTGGATACTGTCATTTGACACTTCATAATACATCACATTTTAAAAATTTGTTAAAATTAAACCGGTCACCGTGGCGTCCCCTGACCCACGCCGTCAGTCTAGACGACAGCAAGGTCTACCTCCTCTCACCTTAGAGGAAAGATTGAACCTTGGTGAACCCGGGCCTTCTACGGAAGAGCAGTCTCCTTTGACTAATCTGGATTATCACATAGACCCTTATCAGCCGGAACTCCCGGAGGACCCTTTCAATGAAGGTGTTGTACCTAATTACAATCCTCCGCTCACTGATCCGTTAGGACCGGTGATAATCCAGATTCCACCGCGCCAAGATATGTCTGCGGCAACACCAACATCTATTTCTCCACCGGTATCCACAGGGTCGATACCAATGGCAACCATTCCTGGTTCGCCATCATCCTCCCCGCTGGTGGTCAGTTCTATGACATTACTGGGTAACCCCAGTAGTCAGCATATGCCTACCCTCAACCCTATGGTCAACACAACTGTCAGTAGTTTACCGAACCCTTCGGCATCTACTCCTACCGTGACCACGTTGGGGACCACGGTAGCTCCTCCCACGAGCACGACTACTTCGGTGCCCTTTAGCAACCCTTTCGGTTGGAACCCTATGTTGAGTTCAAACCCCCTGGCCACTATACCAGGGGGTAGTGTTATCAGTACACAGGTAGCAGGGAATATTTCTCTTCCTATGCAATCCTTAGGACAAATGGGACAACCCATTGTAAATACTATCCCCTTAAGTGGTTCAAACATAGGCGTAGGATCTATACCGTTGCCAAATTATGCAAATACTAGTATGCCTCCGAGAAACTCTATTGCATCCATTTGGACTAACCAACCCCAACCTCCGTCTGGAGTGGGAGGGCACTTTTACGCTGGGGGCAACCAACCATTTGCCCCTCAATACACTATGCCCTATGGACAGCAACCGTATGTTCCTACTCCTCCACCTATGGGAGGTTTTTATCAAAGTCCCACTTACCCTTCTGGTAACACGTGGATGGGGGACCCTATGGTCCAAATAGTCAGCCCATACTGCCTTGGTTAGACTCGGGGGCAAATCCACAATTGCCTTTCTTGGAAGCTTTGGACATACCCGACATCCATAAGCTGACAAACGACCCCATCAATCACAACTCGCTTTGGCCTCCTATACCGCATAAGATTCCTTCAGATATCCCGAAGTTCGACGGGAAGCATGGAGATGACCCAGCCGCACACATCACTACCTTCCATTTGTGGTCCATATCCAATTCCATGGTAGATGATAGTGTTCGCCTTCGACTGTTTTCCCGCACCCTTACAGGCAATGCCGCCAAGTGGTACATTGAATTACCACGCGCCACCATCAATACGTTTGGCGCTTTAGCGACGGAGTTCTTAAAGAACTTTCAACTACCAATTAGAATGGAAACCGACACAGAATTGTTAACATCACTGCGCCAAGACACCGCCACCCACATCTCCGACCATATTCATGAATGGAGACGTAGGAGGAGGCTTGTCAAAGCGCCAATACCGGACCATCTCTTGGCAAATTGGTTTTGCAAGTCTCTTTTACCCCATATCTCTAAAGACATTGGCCTTTCTGGTGCGGTGACAGAAGATCAATGTATTCGTCGTGCCCAGCACCTGGATTTGATCTATTCACAATCCGGCACGCTTTACGATCTGCTCCCCCATGCCCCTGGTAACTCGAACCCTCCGGCTACTCAGAAAACTAGAGCTCATGCCGATGGTCTCGTTGGCGCGATCTCTGGTGTAGCCACCAATCAGTCTCGGGGGCAAACCTCCCAGCCATCCTCGGCTGCCACCGCCCCCCATAAAATGACTCCTCTCCCTTCCGCTGAGGTAAATTCAGTGCAAACCTCACAAAAACCCAACGGGAAAAATAGGAAGAATAAGAACAAAACATCTTCTTCGGAAGAGCAGTCGAATAACCAGAATAACTCTAATCAGAAAAATGCTGCTAATGAAAAAGGAAAGGATAAACCCATGAGATTTCCTTGTAAAATCTGTGTGGAGGACCACTTGACATACAAATGTCCTCGGTTGCAGGAATGCACTGATTTTATTGCTAACAAGGATTCTGGGAGAACACCTGCCGTTCTTCACAATCCTTTCCCCAATCAACAGCAGCAACATCAACATATGGTTGACAACCCGCCACAACCCCATCAATGGGGCAATGGTGGTTCGTATCCTTCCGGCGAAGGACCATCTGCCATTTATGGCATCGAGAGTATTGACCTTCAAACTCGTGCCAAGCTTTATGGAACTCCTACCATAGATGCTCAGGAACCTGGAACTAGTTCCAATCCGCCGCCGCCCAACGATTTGCATATCGAAAGGCCTACTGTTGAACCTGTAATTCGTCCCCCTAAAGGGACACTTCGACGCACGACTTATAATACCTCTGCACGTGCAGCCCAAAACTACAATATTGTAGAAGATTTGGCGCAGGCACCGTCAGCTATGTCTGCACTTGAAGTATTACAAACCTGTCTAGCACAAAGGAAAGCCTTGCTTTCGGCCATTGGTGGAATAGATCCCCAGGATTCCATGCTAGCAGTCTTTGATATGGAAAAGGCTAAACCTCGCCTCTCGCATCAACTCGCATTCCAAGTGCAGGTTGTGTCGAAAGGGAGACCCATCCATCGCACTGTCATAGACGAAGGTGCTTCGACCTGCGTTATGTCACAAGCTTGCTGGCTGAATTTAGGTTCTCCTACTCTAACCCCGCCATCGAATTCCCTGAAAGCTTTCAATGGCCACACGTTCCTACCCAAAGGATACCTTGCTAGCTTTCCCGTCACTCTTGGTGGGAAAATGGTAAACGTGGACGTTGAAGTCGTAGAGCGTCATCTCAACTATAATCTATTGCTCGGTCGCAGTTGGTCTTATGCTATGACCGCCATCGTGTCTTCGGTCTTCCGACTCATCCTATTTCCATTGGATGGGAAAATAGTCACGGTCGATCAGCTATCCTTCTGCACCCCTGATTATTCCACTTTACCAAGTAGCTCTGTACCCTTAATAGGAGGTGTCCCTGACTCTTACGTCAATATCGATACCGGTCTTCTGAAGGCATCTTCCCTACTAGGTTGTTTTCCTCTTCCGCCGCCTCAGATCCCAAACACGGTTGCAATGATATCCACCTCTTCGGATGGCTCTATCGACCCATGGATCATTCCGGCACCTTCAGAAATTGATTCCTATGGAGATCAGATGCCGCTTTCGCCAGTTGAGTTGGCTTACCAAGCCATCCAAGTCGCATCTAAACCCTCCACTGATATGTTTTCAACTACAGGTACAACCCTCTCTCCCATAACAGTTCTCTCTAAGGATCTCCTCAATGAAGTCTGGCCTACAGACGAAGCTATTTGAGAGATCATGTCATTAGAAGAATGACCTTGGGGAGAGTTCCACCATCGTGCTTCGACGATTGATTCGGAGGCGATAAAAACTGAAATCCCGTCTTTTGACCAACCTGAGATAGTTCCCTCCTCTTATACGACTGTCCACACTATCGATTCGGAAGGGAACATGGGTAATCTTTCCAAGACTCTACTCATCGATATCTCGGTCAAAACGGGTATCGTGGAAAATATTCAGATTGGAGCCGACTGCAATCCTGAGGAAATTGCGTCCTTCACATCTCTTTTTAAAGAATTCCGCGATGTCTTTGCTTGGTCTTATGACGAAATGCCCAGCATAGATCCTTCTATTGTCGAGCACGAAATCAAGACTTATGACAATGCTAAACCTATCCGGCAATGACTCAGACCTGTCCACCCGCGCAAAGCAGCCGCCATTAAGGTCGAAGTAGAAAAACTTTTAAACGCTGGCTTCATTTACCCTGTTCCCTTAACTGAATGGGTTTCCAATCCGGTTCCCGTTGATAAAAAACAAGGCACTATTCAAGTTTGCGTCGATTATCGCGATCTGAACGCCGCTTGTCCAAAAGACAACTATCCTATGCCGTTAATTGATCAAATTCTCGACGATTGTGCCGGATGCGAATCTTTTTCCTTCATGGATGGATTCTCGGGATACAACCAGATTTCCATAAAAAAAAGACGACCAGCATAAAACTGCTTTCATCTGTCCTTGGGGCATCTTTGCGTATAAAAAGCTCCCATTCGGCCTGAAGAATGCTGGAGCAACTTTTCAACGGGCTATGGACTATGCTTTTCATGACATTCGACATATTGTACAAGCATACTTGGATGACCTCCCGGCTCATTCCAAGAAGCGACGAGACCACCTGGCTGATTTAAGAGAAATTTTTGCTAGGTGCAGGTTCTACAATATACGCTTGAATCCTCATAAATGCGTATTTATGGTCGAGTCCGGACGATTGTTAGGGTTCATTGTTTCCAAGCACGGGATTAGGGTTGATCTCGATAAGGTAAAATCAATTATTGAATTTCCGACACCACAATCCATCCTTCAACTCCAAAGCTTGCAGGGGAAGGAAAAATTTTTGCGTCGTTTCATCGTTAACTATGCCGAGATGACGAAAGGGTTCATGCGATTGTTGAAGAAAGGAACACTATACTTGTGGGATGACCGAGCTCAACGGTCATTTGATGCTTTAAAACATGCACTTGTTTCAGCCCCACTCCTTAGTGCCCCCGATTATTCATGCGACTTTCTCCTTTATCTGGCAGCATCACCATCCTCACTTGGAATGGTTTTGGTTCAAGTACACGATGACGACAGCAAACATGTGATTTAATATTTATCTAAAGGTCTCATTGGACCTGCATTACGTTATTCACATGTGGAGAAACTCTCTCTGGCGGTAGTTTTCGCCATCACCCGACTCCGACATTATATATTGCTGCGACAGACTACGGTGATTGCTTTGGAGAATCCCATGCGACATATCTTGTCTAGACAAATTATTGGAGGGAAATATTCCAAATGGATCGTCATCCTCCAACAATTTGATTTGGTGTTCACGGCTGCCAAAGCAAAGAAATCCCTGGTCTTCGCCGAATTACTATCAGACCTTCCCAGAATCGACCCGGCAGAGGTGGCTCATGATCCATTCCCTGATGAATCTATCTACTTGGTCGACTCTTCGGACCCCTGGTATGGAGAAATCTTAGTCTACCTACAAACTCAACGCTTCCGCCCAGCTCTCACATCTGATGACCGTCGTCGTATCCGCCACCAAGCAAGGCACTACCTCGTGCTAAATGATACACTATATCGTCGTGGTGTTGATACTATTCTCCGACGTTGTCTCACTATCGATGAGGCAGAACGCATTTTGAATGACTGCCATGCAGGGGCATGTGGTGGTCATCTTTCGGGCATAGCTACTGCCCAAAAAATCTTGCGCACCGGTTACTGGTGGCCCACTTTGTTTAAAGATTGCATTGCAGCAGTCCAAAAATTCCATCCATGTCAAATTTTCACAAAGAAAATGCGTGCACGTCCTACCCCCCTTCACCCGGTTATCTCCGTCGGTCCTTTCGCTAAATGGGGAATTGACTTCGTCACCTGCAATCCTGCTTCGGAAAACGAACACAACTACATCGTGGTTGCGGTCGATTATTTTACGAAATGGGCTGAAGCCCTTCCCACTTTTAAGGCCGATGGCGAAACTGCCGCTCTCTTCCTGTTTAATCAGGTTATCTGTCGGTTCGGCGTACCCCTATCGATTGTCACAGATCATGGATCTCATTTTCAAAATCATATGATGACCGAATTAACATCCATGCTAGGTTTTCGACAAGATCAATCTTCGTCTTATTATCCTCAAGCTAATGGTCAAGTAGAAGCCGTAAATGGCGTTCTCAAAACCATGATTCGTCGATTGGTCGGAAACCATAAAACCACATGGCATCGAGCATTCTTTTTATGGTATTTTTCTTGCTCGTTAATCCGAAAAACCTTGAGTTCTCTTCTTCGGAATCGTTAAACTTACACGAAGTTGGCATCGAGCGTTCTTTTTATGGTATTTTTCTTGCTCGTTAATCCGAAAAACCTAGAGTTTTCTTCTTCAGGCTCGTAAAAACTATGGAGAAGTACTGAGCATTCTTTTTAGGAATCTTTTTCTCGCTCATAAAACTGAAAAAATCCTGAGTCACCTTTGTCAGGCTCGTTAAACTATTGAGACAAAGAACAAGGAGCCATTCTTTTCCTCTTTTTCAAAGCTCTTTAAAGAGAAAAAGTATATCGAGTTTTCTCCGCGTGACTCGTTAAAATTTCACGGAGGTACCGAGTTTTCTTTGGTGGACTCGTTAAAATTTCACAAAGAAGATTGAGTTTACTTCGTCTCCTCGTACTCATAACAAAATGAGGTAGACGTCCATTGAACACAGATTTCTCGCTTTTCCGGATTCGATGGACTAACTTACGGAAAATGAACTGTTTCGGGCTTACTATTACCTCTTTGCCGTGCCCGATTATCAAGACATGACAAAGGTACCCCAATGGAGCCGTCTTTTACGAAATTTTTCAGACTCTCTAAACATGAAAAATTCACCGAGTTTGCTCATCTGGACTCGTTAAACCTAATCAGATGGGGCACAGAGTTGTCTTTCCTGACATTTTTCAGACTCTCTAAACATGAAAAATTCACCGAGTTTACTTGTCTGGACTCGTTAAACTTAATCAGACGGGGAAAAATTTGGACAAGATGGATATTACCTCTGTTACATTTTCAAAAAGGTCGATTTGGCAGCAAAATTATTGAACATGGCACTTCCCAGAAAACTCTTTCGCAGTTAGCCGAACCCTACCATATATGAGTATTAGCCTTCATTTCCCAGTGTCCCTGCACCGGTAAAATCCTAACACACTCTTTGGTGTTCAACACGCTTCAGCTGCCTAGTACCCTGCTAGAGTGCCTTCTATTGTTCAAGCATATCTTGCTATCTACTGCTCCTGTTATCAACCAAACCGTTCATTATGCCAGAAATTATTTGTCGTCTGACGTTCCCATTTACTCTTCCTTATCTCAAATCATAAACAAAATCAGTTGGTTTCCGTTTCGTGTTGACTGATGTAGGACGCCTCAGTGCCTACCTCTCAACAGATCACTTCCTATCGACTTCAACACCTTATCTAGGAAGTTGATCTAGAAACACATCAGTACCCAGATACTTGCAGAAATCAGTAGCAGGTAGTCTTGTGTTTGATCAAGGGTCTTCATCATTGACTCTTGGTCGAATGATTCTACGAGTGTTCGACTTCAACTCCTTTTATTCACACTCGCTAGATTGTACTGGGCATCTTAAAGACCATCATCATTATCGGTGGCCACCTTCGCATCTGTTAACAGTTTTCATTATTGACTGGTAATCAGATGATTTCTCACATGTTCGACGACAACTCCCTCATTAACATGTTGAGAAATATGCAGTTTAAGTGAATCGGCGGTCAAGACCTTGGGGCAAAAGGCTACACCATTAAAGTTGTGTTCCCTTCCCCAAGTTGCGATATTGTTTATGGAGACAGCTTCTTCAGCCTGATCCTGTTATGACAGACACTTCCACATTGTGCCTATTGGTGGATAGATTCTTCATATCTCTGAGCATGGGACATGCCCGACTCTTGGAAAATACTATATTTTCTGACATATGTTGTTGTTTCAGGTTTTCCTCAGTCTTTCAATCTCTCTCTCTCTACAAAATTATAAAGTATTTCGGCCATCGTCTTCGTCTCTGACCTCACACTTTAGGGGGCATCTGTTACAGGTCAAAATACCTCCTCATCAGCTCAGAGGGGAAGACAAATATGGAAGAAGTGCAAAGACCTAAATTAAACCTATTTCTGCCAGGGTAACGCATATATAGAACAGAACAAGGGCGTTATAACACAGGCAAGAAATATATTAGCCGTGTTAGTGGCTAGGGCAATGCTCTGTTTACACTTGATGGTCGCGTTACCCGTGTTTTAAGTTTGAATTGGGAAAAGAGCGCGGAGAAAGATTTGAATCTCCGACTTTCCCTCACGAAGGAGTCAGTGCACAAAGGAAACTGTAGAAGCACCAGTTCATTATTGGTCATTGCCATAGAAGACTGAACTCCAAGAGAGGTAAAAGCATGGAGATCAAGGAAACATCTAAGACTTTTCCATTCCAAACTAGTGGAAAGAGAAGGGCAACAATGGCTTTCTCCCTCTCCTATAAGAAGGAGCTGAAGGCTCTTAATTGAAGGTCGAGGGATTGCTAAAAATTTCTTGCATACTTGTGGAATAGAGAATAGTGTGACATTGTGAAGGCCAAGAGTCAAAGAGGCTCCTAGAGAGCTTGTTGGCTTGGACTTCTTCACTTGATAGAGAAGAGAGATTGGGAGACTGAGGAGGGCTTGGTACAACTGATGGTTGTAATCCTCCTTCTTTCAAAATCAATAGAACTATGTTCGTTTTGTCCATTCAATGCTTAATGTTATATTGTTATTTCAATATTTGTTTAGTATGATATGAATGGCTCAGATGTGTATAATCTAGATGTTTATTGTTGATTTAATTGATAGAATACTTGTTATATCAGAAGTTACGAGGGTGCTTTGACTGATTGCAGGATTCAGATTTGGAGCCGGCGAAGAAGGACTCTTGCTTTGCTGCGTAGCGCTCTCCAAAGGATTCTAAAGCTGTCAAAGAGGTAATTCTCTATTGTATTCCTTCAAGTTATTTCAAGCTAATATGAACATGCTCATACCATCTTTGTGAACAGCATACCTAATCTGACTGTCTGCCTCGGGCACCGGAAAGCCCTGAGAGGGATATACGAAAACCAACCACCCAAGCAGTTTACCCTAAAGCATTGGGTGTGGAGCTTGATTATCTTGTTTACTTTGTATCACAAAATTGGACCCCTATACCTTAAAAGGGGCGGCAATGCCACCCATAATTAATCGCTGCCGTGGGGGGTCCAGGGGGGGGGAGGCAGCGCTTTTTGGAGCCCCCCCCCTGGCAGGGGTTTTCGGGGGCAGCGCCCTCGAAGCTAAAAACAGATGTAAAATTGCCTTGTAAAAGTATAGTAATTTCTAGTCAATCTGGGCCGTTCGTTAGCAAAATAATCTGACGGTAGAAGTTATGTTTAGATTAGGGTTTTTTTCCCTAGAAGGCAACCCCTCGCTTTTATGAGGGCATTGTATTGCGGCTGTGCATTATGTATGTGTATTCTCGGAGCGAGAAACGGAGAGGGAGACTGTGAGAAAGAACAGAGGATATTACAGCGGATCTGCTGTAGGTTTTGTCTCTTCATTTTTTCTGGATAATAGAAAGGAAGGACTGGCTGTTTGGGGTGGACGTAGCCCAAACTGGGTGAACGACGTATATCTGTGTCTCTCTAGTTTTATGTGTTTTGTGTGCTTTTATTTTCCACATATTTTATGTGTTTCATTGCTCTGTAATATTTAATTTTCTAACAGGATGGATTTTTCCAAAGGAATAACTTACATGAGAAGTATATGCTATCCCCTTCAATCTTGTTTTCAAAAATAATTTGGGTACTAGCCAGCAATGGTCGGGGAAAATGGAACCAGTTCTCAGTCTTGTTGGTAGTATGTCGCTCTTGAACATGACACTCATATGCATTCGTGTCGGGTTGGGGACATCCCATTTCATCATTTTTTACCTCCATGGGTTTGGGTAATCTGTTTTGACCTCTCATCTGCTCTTTGCCATGTCATCATGACCTCAAATCCTTTGATATCAAATACTTCCAGCTTCCGGAATCGTGTCGCTGATATGTTCAAGAGAAGTTTCCTTTTGCAGTTTTCAACCTCTAATCCTCTATTTGGTCCTGATTCACTATCATCTTACTACTATGTCTTGTGTTGAGGATGTGGGATACATTATGGCCCTCCTTCGAATAGGTCATTTCCTGTCGACTTCAGCTCATTATCCAGAAATTTTATCTAGAGACTCCCTTCCTGTACCTTGGATATTTCATGCCTCAATGGAAAGTTCTTCGCATTCGATGACAAGTCCTCATCATTGGCCTTCAATCGAGTGATTCCATGGGTGTTCGATGCCAGCTCACTGTTCACATTCCGTGGATTGTACTAGTTGTATCTTGAGAGCCATTGTCATTATTGGTGGTTTCTCTCGTGCCTGTTAAAAACTTTCATCATTGGCTAGTAATTAGGTGACTTTCCTGCATGTTCGAATTCAACTCACATATACGCATGCTTGAATATCTACTTGTTCAAGTCGAGATGGAGTGAAAGACCCTAGGTTTTGTCTGATAAAATCCAGGCTGCGGGATTCTTTTGGCTTATCATGACTATATGCATGACTCTTTTGATTAGATGACTACGACCATACTTGAGTCTATTTATTGATCCTTCTTGATGGATGGCTGCGTCCATACCTCGGATCTTATTTTTATATGTACTATATTATGGATGGTTGTGCCCATACCACATGTTCATGTATCAGAGATATCAGTTGTAATTTTACTTGCAGGTCTTTCAACGATGGTGTTTAGTTTGAACACATTCTCATAAATAATTTCTCTCCTCCCTCTCTCTCAAACCTCATGCTTTAGGGGCATCTATTACATAATATTTTGTCACCATCCCTGCAATCCCCATCCTGCACATTGGAGGACCATTTCAGTGACTTCCGTGTATTTTCATGCCTTGCAAAAAGTGTCATTGCATCCCTTAGCATGAGAAGAACATTTTCTCTGTTGACTTTTCCTGGAGCAGGCTCTCAAAAACACATGATTTTGGGTTGGCGTTGGTGGGCAGTTATGGAATCATGCCCATATAGAATTTAACATTGGGTCTCATGCTCATTTGCACTCTGTCTCAGTGGAATGCCCACGCCAAGTTGTTTTTGGAAAGTTTTTAAAAATAGAAGCAAAGTTTCCATTCACAACCACTTCGTGAGCGGAGTCAGCATGGTTTTTTCGACTGAATAACATCAAAGACCTTCCTTAGGCTTCTTTTTTCCTACTTTTGAGCAACTCCTCAAATGATAAGGTCTCCCTTCCACCTTATGAGGGATTCCAAACCACCTCCTCATCTCCTTTAAAGACATCTCTTTCACATAGTTGCAGCTAGTTGAAGAGTCCTTACTATAGCTGAAATGGTTGAATAGCTGAATAGCTAGTGTGAGATAGAGCAGAGAGAAATCTATTGTCGAGAGAGAGTGTAGGCCTTTTGCCTCGCTAAGTCCAAATCCCCGACGAATTCTTGAAACATGTTTTGACTGGACCCGCTGAAGGAGGCTGCAATGTCAAGGCTCTTTTGGTTTTAAACTCTTTCTCTCTCTACGTATTAATACATGACTGATGTTTTGGTTCCCTTTTTGTGTTTTATGTGTTTAATCTTGTGCAATGTGTTTAATTCTCCTTGAACAATTAAATAGTTATGAACGAAAGTATGTTTTCATATGTTGTTATCATTCTCTGATATTTGTGCAGGAACCTGAGTACTATTGTTGAAGGACTGCGATGTGTCAGGACGAAGATCAGGAGACTACTACTACAGCTATGACAAACGCATTGGAAGAAAGGTAGGAGATCTATCCCGACTGAGTTGTATTCATAAAATAGGAATCCAAGCATTAGCATGTTCCCTTGTTGCTAGACCCACCCCAGGGCTAGAGGGATCGCCTCTATCCGTAGAGGGGATTTACTTGCACAACAACATTTACTTCACCATTAAACATTGGCAATTCGAACTTAACATCAAGTTTTAATAAAGGAGATTTACCGTTGCTCTTGGACTTGTGTGGCTGATGTACTAAATATGATGATGATGATGATGAGGGTGAAAATGATGGCTCTCCATTGCCTCCATTTGCTCCATTTCCCTTATTTGACTTGTCTTCATCATGTTGACCTCCTAAAGATCCTTGTCCTTCCTTTTGAAGTTTAGATGCTTCTCCTTCCAGTCTCTCATTTATTTCTTGATAAAGAATTCTAACCATCTCAGTCATGTCAAGAAATGCTTTCCTAAACACTTTTTCTTCCTCCTTAGGGTCAACTTCTTCATGAATTTATCCTTCCTCATGAGGCATGCTTAATGGAGCTTCTGCTTCTTTAGGAGGTGAACTAGGTGGTAGAGATTGTGGAAATATTGCTCTCGTTTTCTTTGGTTCATTTTGAGACCCTCTTGCTTCCACCAGTTTTCCTTCTCCCCTTTTGAGCTTGAGCCTTGTAAGAATATAAAACTTGAAAACAGTTAAACAATTCTTTTCACTAAACAAAACGAGAGAAAAAAACTCTAGCTCTGATACCAATATGATCTGAAATGACTGTATTATTTTTGTTGTGATAAGTGTCTTTTAGTTTTTAAAACTTTTGCATAATTGAATCATTAGTTTGCATAAGTATTAAGGAGTTTTCCCATGATTTTTAGATGATTTTTAGTGAATTATAAGCATAAGATAAGAATAAATAACACTGAGCAATAGTATAAAATAGAGAAATAAGTCACCACATGAAATCTACATAATAGGCATGATGAAGCAGTTCACCCCTCCTGGGCTACATTTTCTGGTCCAGATCCCAATGGCTTATCCATATTTCATTATGCTAAGAATTTTTCTATTACATGTAGTTATAGTGCTCTAATGGTTGTTTTCTATGCACCAATGGCTTCAGAATACTCCAATTAGTCAAAATGACTCTTCATTCACTCAAAATGGTAAAAAATTGAGCCTCCTACACTTTTTCCAAGTATCTCCTAGGAAAACTCCACTAAAAGTGGAGAACTCCAGTTAACTGGAGCTCAATCTAGGCTGGCCGCCAATTTAGGTGCACCCCTAACTTCTCTGCTGAATTGACTATGTAATAAATGCTACGGTTTGGTTGATGGCCACATGCGCACCTCCAAACTGTTAGAAGAGGCAGTTAACAGAACTCATGCATTAGAATGTCGTTAAAGTTTGAATCGTGTTTGAATGCCATTGGGTTTGTATAGACCACATAGTGGTTGTTGACATTAAATGTTTTCCATGTGATATAAACTATGGGGATAGCTGGCGGGTTGGGACCACCGGTGGTTCCCAACCCCCATATGAATTTGCAATAAACCATAAATGTAACCCGTCGTTTAAGGAGGTTAAGAACCATTGCGTAGAGTGGATGGTAAGGTGTGTGTGTGTGCTGAGATGGAGGTCAGGGGTCGAGCCCTGCAACCTCTCATAAAATTTTTAAAATGCAATTTCAGGGCCACATGGTGGCCTCAGGGTTGGCCATGTGACAGCCTCTCATTGGATCCTCAATCCCGTACCACAAATAGAAACATGGCACATGCAACGAGTGGTTCAGTAGAAGGAATATTCTCTTTTTTTCTGAATGTGCATCCACTTTTCTCACTGTGCATCCCAGTCAAACCTGGTCAAACTGTCGTAATTTTAATTTTTTTCCATTTCAATCAAAACGAAATATCTTCCTCATACGACATCAATTTTTCAAAATGTTCACGACATGGGAATCAAGAAGATGAGATCTACGCAACCATCCTAGTTTCAACCCAATCCTGTAAATCCTTATCAGACGGGGTCTCTTTTTATTATATTGTGCAACTAATTTTGGAGTGATTATGTAACTCAGCCTCAGCTCCAGTTTCTGTTGTAGAGATTTGTTTCCTTCTCCCTGTTAATTTGTGATGGACTGGGTATTTCCTCCCCTCGTTCTCCTCTACTCCACTTGATTTAATTTCTTTTCTTTTGCATGCCCAGGTGGCGTGAATTTGCTGTTCTCCATAGTCATACTTCACGATGGTGGCCAAGCTAACTGGCCACCTTTCTGCCCCTTAAACTCTAAGTCTACAAATTTAATTATTTATGGCTATTCTAAATGCATAGCGAGGGGTGAGAAGATATACCTGAGTTTACCTGTCATTTCCAAAGCATTTGCAGGAGCTGGATTAAGGAGACAAGCCTTTTAGATGTTTCGTTCTTCACTTTTTTCCTGTTCTCTGAGTGAGCATCTCTCTGAGTGAGTTGTTGTTCTTTCCTTTTTATTTCTTCCTGCTGGAGATGCTGCATGGGGATGCTTCAGATGCCATGGGTGGCACTCTTGTCTTTCCTAGATTTTGCTTCATGATCTCCTCTCTTTTTTTACTTGTTGTTCAAGAATAGATGTCTGTGTTGTAGGAATTCCCTGATGTCTATAGTAGTCTGTGCCTTGCTTTCCTTGCTACATTATGCTCAGGAATGGAGGAATGTGGTGTATGGAGGCAATGGAGGAAGTTATGAAAATGAATGGAGTGAATGATGGGATAGATGGTAAAACATAAGAAGGGAAAAGAAGATGAATGTTTCCCTGTGTTTCCAGAAACCATTAATGACCCGCAAAACAACAAACACATAAAACACAAAGATGCATATGTAATTTTTTGTTTTTGTTTTTTTTTTTTAAAGCAAGTGGGCTTCCTACATGGAGGTTTTCAACCCACAGAATTTCCTTGGGCACCTCAGAGAGGTTTTCAACCATGGATCTTTATTCTATTTTCTTACTTCTTCTCTTTTTTTTTGAGCAAGTGAGATGCATCCTTCGAGGTTTTCAACCCACAAGCTTGCCTTCAGTGCTTCAGAGAGGTTTTCACCGATGGATCTCTTCTTCTTATTATTCTTCTTCCTTTTTTCTTTTTCTTTTTGCCGGGAGGTGTGGGAAACTATGAAGTTTCCCATCACATAAACCTATTTTCTTATTCAATTTATGAACTCTTCCCTTGAAAAATGTTTCTTATAAATTTTAAGTCTGTGACCATTGACCATTAAGGCTCCCTATAATTTGTAAGATTGGCAAGAAAAAGTAGCAGGGAACCACATCAAACCAATTTGGAGTCTAGGACCTAGCCTTCCTAGGCTCAGAGAGGGCTCTCTCTGTGTTTAAGATTAACTGATTTATCTTTATGCTTATGTTTTTCTGATTTTAGGCTAGTTATAAAGATTGGGGTTGTTTGTTTGGTTGGATAGATAGAATGTGTGAAGCTTAATCCATCGGGCTATGGAGTCATAAAAGGGTTAAACTATACATCAACCTTTCAAGGGTTTTCACAGGGAAAGCTAACTATAGCAAATGGATCTTTGTGGTGAGAGGAATATGAGATGA
Source organism: Pinus albicaulis (assembly GCA_034641835.2). Taxonomy (NCBI): domain Eukaryota; kingdom Viridiplantae; phylum Streptophyta; class Pinopsida; order Pinales; family Pinaceae; genus Pinus; species Pinus albicaulis. The sequence continues at coordinate 1,326,401,348 of CM076583.1, forward strand.
TAGTGAGTTCAGTAAAGCTAAAGAGAAGTTAAGAATTCTTTAACTATACTTCAACATAAAAGCAGAGCAGACAATCTGTGAATTTTGCATTCAGTTCTTTAGAGGAAAACATTTAAGATAACAATTCGGTAGAGGTAAAGAGAAGTTAAGAATTATTTAACTCAACTTCATAAGAAAGACCTCAAGTTAACAGTTTCAGAGAAACTAAAGAGCAGTTAAGAATTCTTTAATTAAAATTCAAAAGGAAACCTCAAGATAACAGCTAGGTGAAACTAAAGAGCAGTTAAAAATTATTTAGTTAAAATTTGTAGAGGAAAACATTAAGATCACAGTAACAGACAAAATTAAGGTGCTCATGCAACATATCTTCATCTAAAATTTATGTTTATGCTATCAAGGAGATTGATGTACAATATGGAAAAACAAAGGAGAAACATTAACAAAAGAGGGATAAAAGCACCATTAACATAGCTCAAGGATCCTGTGAAAGTGCTTGTATTACTGATGTCCAGCTCAAAAATAGTTACAGTGCTCCAATGCAATAATCTTTGCAACTCAAAGTCTAATAAAAATCCAACCTAACAACCAACAATGATAATGAACAATACATGCGGTATTTATCTGCATTGAGGAGGTTTCCCTAATCTAGTGTGACAGACTGCACTTATTACAAAGTAAATGAAGTTTTGAAAATTGAAACCATGCAAGGCCCAAGCCAAAAATATCTCTAACAAACCTACTGTAATAATAACTTTCAAATTAACTGTTGAGCTAGCTTTAAAATATCTTTGACTAATTGCCTTCAAAATTAACTTTTACAATAACTTCTAAACTGCTGCTAAAATATCTATGACTGTAATATTAACTGTAGCTGCCTTCATTAAATCAAAATTAGGATGTAGGTGGCCAGTATGTTTGAGAAGAGGCCGATTTTGAGTATCCTTGACATTTGGCTCTGCCTTCCTCATCGATTTTCTCTTTGATTTGTCTTTTAAATCTTTTAAACTATCCTTATCTATATAATCTCTTTATTGCCTCTACTATCATTGTGAATTCTTCCTTTACCTTACTATTTGATCTGCCTTTTATCTTCTATTGTCACAATGAACTCTTTTTCATGTCACTGTCATTTCCCTAACTCCGTTCTTCAACTGTGTTTTTTATATTTAACCTACCTTTAACTCTAACTTCTCCCTTTTCTTCCTTGTTCATTCTTCTGCATATAACCCTCTGGTGAGTAAGCCTCTTGAATTTTTTTTAAATTCAAAGGGCTTAGTTTTAAATAATTCCTTTGGAACCAGAACCGCAGACAGTTTATCCAAATTTTTGATCTGCAGATCACCTACAAAAATTAAAACAATCATTAATAAAGCACAGGTCCGTAGGGAGATGAGCAATGGTGATTGATTGCATCATTCAGGGTGAGGTAAGTGGATTTGGCTTTACATAGGTGGTGGTTTCATTGTATGGCGCACAAGCAGTTTGTGGTTTATCACATAGCCAAAATTGGTTAGGCAATAATTTTTTAGGGGATGCGACGAAGCGGAGAGGCGACATGTGGCAGATGGGAGGGGTTGCGAAACCACCCATTTTGCAACCCCCCAAAGGTTTTAACCATTGAGCATTTGGGGTTGCGAAAAGGAGTGAGGGTCGTCGGATGAGCGGGATGAAGATCGGATGGTGATCGGGCATCTGATTGATCGCGGGTCAGGATGTTTGGTGCGGCTGGGATTTTAATGAAACAAAGGTTTTCAAATGTTAACGCGGGGTAAAGGTTTAAAGTGGAGGCACTTAAATGTCAAGTGGGGAGCAAGGTTTTAACATAAAATGGGTTGGGATTCAAAGAAACAGGTTTATTTAAAAAGTTGGGCCCAAGATTAATATTTATTTAAAAACAATGTAAAAAAGGGTTTTTATATTTGTTTTTAATGAAAGAAGGGGAATGAGTAGAGGGGAAAGGTTTTTAGAAATGGGAATGGGCTTTTAGGTAGAGGAAAAGGGGTTATATAGATGGGGGAAAAAGGTTTTAAGAAGGGGAAAAAGCTAAAATGAGGGGATCAGGGTTAAACATGGGATTTCAGAGCATGAAAGTGTCAGGAGTTGAATGAAAGTTAATGAAGAGGGTATATGAAAATAATGAAGGAAGTGAGATTTATGAAAATAAATGATAGTCATGGAATATTATTTTTAGCAAAAATATATAAAAGATAAACACTCATCTTGTGATACTGTAGAAATACAGAAGTCTAACAATGGCTCCAGTTGGGGAGGGCAACTCCTTTAGGAGGTTTCAAGAACTTTGTAGATCAGTAGCCTGATTTATTTGGCTGATTTCCACTCTGTAATGCTGATCTACTGCAAATTTTATGACTATGATATTTAAAAAACTGAAATACATGTTTACTGCAAACTAAGTCTGAAACACACTTGATTTTGAGCTTTAATGAACAAACTGAAATTGAAAAATTTGAACATGCTCAAGTCTTAAGAACTCTTCTACATACATACCTACCCAACCTATGATTCAAATGATTTTTCTTTCTTTTGTGGTGCATTTAGACTTGCAAACCTTGACATCATTTTTCCTTCGAACCTCTAGCTTACCACCTATCCTTATTTCTCCTACTGGTTCAGATTAAGCATTTGAACCAATGTCATTTTATACCTACCTACTAATAAGACAAGATTAAACAGTTTGGAAAATCTTCATTTTCTAACTTATCAACAAAAATTCAAAATATGAATGAATCAAGATTAAGCAGTTTGATCATCATCAATTGTGGCATTTTTTGAACAAGTTGCACACAAAATTATTTGCAAAAAGTAAATTAAACTTAAAGGTAGTGGAATTTAAATGTGAAACACTTTTAGACACATTCATTTTTTGGTATGGGTCTTACATTTTCTTTTTATCTGCCCTTTTTCCTTCTTTTCCTTTCTTTCTTTTCAGGTCAACTTCTTTTGAGATTTGTTTAAGCAATGCTATATAAAATGAAGAAAATTCAGCTTGATATTTCTAACTAAAATAATGCTTTAGCATCCTGCCATTGATAGGACCTCCAAACAATTATGTTCCATCCATCTCTTGTAAAAAGAATTCATTATTACCTCTTGCAGAATGAATGATGAATGAACATTTCCATAGGTTATCAAACTTTCCATGCTTGCCTTTGTCCTCTCTTCTTGAATCCCACTTCAGCACTTTGTCTCCAATGTTAAATCATTTTCCTTGGTCCTTTTGTCAAAGATTTTATTTATATTTTATCGTACCAGTTGTGTTCTATTGTATACTCCTTCTCTGGTTTGTTGCAGTTGAATGGTTTGGTTTATTCTTCTTTGTATATCATTCTCTTCAGACTTCACCTATTGAATGACCTTCATCGTTGGCACTCCCAAGGTTGTTGGGAAGACTGCATCCATTCCATAGAATAGATGATAGGGTGACATATCAATTGAATTCTTATTTGTTAGCCTGTCTGCCCATAGTGCATGTACCAATTTGTTGTGCCATGATTTCTTATTTTCCTCCAACAACTTTTTAATGATGTTCACCAAACTTTTATTCGAGGATTCAGCCAACCCATTACGTTAAGGGTAATAAGTTGTAGAGTGTCCCAAATTAATGTGATATATGTGGCAAAAATCCACTATTTTATTAGAATTAAAGGCAGCAACATTATCAGTAATGATTTTCCTAGGACAACCAAATCTAGATAGAATTTTGGTTTCAAGAAATCTGAGAATCACTGAGTCAGTGGTAGTCCTGGAAGGAATCACTTCTATTCACTTAGTAAAATAGTCAGTTGCAGTAAGGATCCATTTATGTTGGCCAGAGGAGGGAGGGTAGATTCATCCGATGAAATCTAGACCCCATTGTTGAAAAGGAGCTTCAACAGAGATTGGTTGTAATGGCAAAGGCAGTGGCTTTATTTTTCCCTCAAAAATTTGGCATCTATGACAAGTAACTACCATTTTGTGGATGTCCTAGAAAAAGGTAGGCCAATAGAAACCATCCCTAAGGATCTTATTAACAGTGGTATTCTAATAGAGGTGCCCTCTACAATCCCCTTCATGAAATTTATGCATAATCCTATTTGCATCTTATTTAGGAAAACATTTAAGCAATACACCACTAGAATTTTTCCAATTTAAAGCTTTTTCCAAAATGCATAAATTTACAGCCTTTAGTTTCAAGAATTTGGCCTTTGTTATGGAAAAACTAGGAGGAAAATTTAAATTAAAAATCACATACAATATATTTGCATACTAGGGAGAATTTAGGAATGCTTCTTGAATAGGTGGAGTCATCATCTCATCTTGTTCATCTAGTGAGTGAATCATATTGATGTCTAGTGCTTGAAAGTTTGTTTCAACCATTATTTTAGCCAGTCCTTGTACTTTGATTAATTTGGTGGGTTTGATTTCTATATCATATTCCAAGATGACAACAATCCACTTACCTCTTTTTCCATCAGGATCTTGTGTAAGTATGGTTTTAACCACTTTTTGGGGCACAAATGCAATGATGTGTGAATTCAAAATGTAGACTCTAAAATCCTTTAATGCCTTGATTAAGGAAAAAACCTACTTTTCCATGATATTATATTTCAAAGGTGCATCTCTTAAAGCTTGGCTGAAAAAATCTATGTGTTGCTCCTGTCCTTTTTTAGTTTTCTGCAGTAATACAACAACAAATGTGCGTTCTTATGCAAAGGAAAATATAAAGAAGTCTTTGGTGAAGTCATGGCTGATCAGAATCGGTGCTTGTGTAAGCGATTGCTTCACTAAGTCAAAATAATGCTTTTCCTCCTTGGTCCACTTGACTCCTGACTCTCTTTTGAGCATGTTGGTGATGTTCCTTAGGAGTTATGCAAGGTTTGGTATGAACCTTCTTAAAAAATTTATCTTTCCAATGAAAGATTACAACTATTTGATATTTCTTGGGTGACTAATTTGTAATATCCCCTCAATCCTATTTGGTTCAATCTTGATCCCTTCTTCAAATATGATGTGGCCTAGAATATTTCCTTCTTGAAGGCCAAATAAGGATTTCTTGGGATTCAAATACAAGCCATACTTTCTGCATTTTTCAAATACCTTCCTCAAATGAGCTAGATGTTCTTCATCAGTTTTTGAATAGACTGTGATGTCATCAAGATATATTACAATGAAAAACCTATTTCTTATGAGAAAGAAATATCCATTTCTCTTTGAAAAGTGGCTCCAGCATTCATTAAACTAAAAGGAATTTTTACATACATGAAGGTGCCCCAAGGTGTAGTGAAAGTTGTCTTGTGTTGGTCATCTGGATGAACCAACACTTGATTATACCCTGAAAAGCCATCAAGCAGAGATATCCTTTTAGAGCCTACTACCCTTTGCAATATGTGGTCCATCTTTGGTAAAGGGTAGTTGTCCTTCAGGGATTCTTTATTTAGATTTCTGAAGTCAATGTAGAATCTAATCTCTCCTATCTTCTTCCTCACAAATACAAGATTTGAAACCCATTATGAGTACCTAAGTGGGGCTATTATCCCAGCATCATACATTTTATTTATATCTTTCTCAACTAGTGGCATTTGGACAGGATTTATTCTGCACAACTTCTGTTTAAAGGGCTTCTGCCTTTCTTTGAGTGGAGTTTTGTGCTGAATGATATCATTATCATAGGACATTAAGTCTTCATAACTCCAGGCAAACACATCACTAAATTATTTTAATAGCTCAATATATTCTTGTTTTATAGGTGCTGGTAGTGTCTTTGATAGTTTTAACATTTTGGGTTCTCGCTTACTGCCTATATTGCACTCTTCTATATTTGCTTCGGTGGATTCCATCTTTGGCTTTCTAGAAACATCATTGAAATCAAAAAGTTCTTCTAGAGGGACAAGTCCTCTTGGCAGGGTATTGTCTCTGAACTGCAACACTTCAAAGTCTTATTTTTTTGGATCTTCACACATTTCTATCCTATATGGGTCTTTCTTTACCAACAGATTTATATCAACATTATGAGGGGACTCCTCCTTTTATGTTTGTTCCTTAGTAGAGCAATCCTCTTCATGATCTAAGTTTGAATTTGGAATTTCAAACTCTTTTCTGGACTGCAGGAATTCTTCAATCTGTTGGTCACCTTCAAAAACTTGCCAATGTCTTATATTATCAGGGACTGATGGTCTATATTTAACTCATATTGTGTATTGTTTGTTAGCATGAAGTAGTTGACAAGTGCTGGCTGCAAATGCTAGCCCATTGGCAAGGACATTTTGATTTCTCGGGATAGAGGAAAGGTCATATTATTTGAATATTTTTAGGAGGTCAAGGGCGACATTCCTATACGATCTTAATCTAGGATGTTTAGTTGAATATTCTCCCTTAATCTACCTAATGACTAGTTTAGAATCCCCATGGACAGAGATCCTTTTTCCACCTAATTTATTTAGTAATTGTAGCCCTAGAAGGAGTGCCTCATATTCTACTATATTATTTGTACATTGGAAGTTCAGTTTATATGAATGGCCCTCTGCATGGTTGTTATTAGTGTTGTGTACCCAAACACCTGCTCCTGATCTAGTTTTTCCACAAGAACCATCAAAGCTTATGCTCCAAAGAGGTTCAGGTTCAGAATTGTGTTTTTCATTTTTTATTTGGTCTGACTGTTCTTCCTCTTCTCCTTCTTTTTTAGCTATTTTTTCATTAATGTTTTAATAATTGTAAATGATAAATGAATCAAGGTCTAAGTGGACAGGGTAGAGAGGGGAGTTATCAGGATTTTCTTGGCTTCTTACCATGTTTTCATATGAGTTTCCCTATACAATCTTCTTGGTTGACTAAATACTGGTATGGTAGCATAGGTCATATCCATTTGGAGGGTGCCTTGAAGCTTGGCTCCCCATGAGCGTGATAGAAGCATGCCATATTTAGGGGGAATGTCAGCCACTTCAATATCCATTACTAGGCTTTTAGCTGGTATTTTTGCTAAAGTAACACAAAGATATTTGATTAGGCCTAGACATTTAACTCTACTGGAGTCAAAAGAGTACAAATCCTTGTATGATCTAGTTATCTCAAGGCTTAGTTTCTCCATAATTACCTTTGGCACGAGGTTATGATAAACTCCTGAATCTAACATGGCATTGTGAAGGATTTTATCATGAATATTAAAACTGACATAAAATGGGGGCACACCTCCCTCTTGGAATTTACCTTCCACTTCAGGACCAAACAAAATTTCAGGTTTTCCATCATTCGAATTCATAGTATAAATATTTTCTCCTATGTTTAGTGCTTTCAAAACTTGGGATCTATATACATCTTGGCCTACCAATTTAGTGAGAGGTATGGAAATTTTTATCTTGGAAATTTCATTCTCAATACTAAATGGTGTTTGTGTTTTTGGCATATTTAAATCAGTTTTATCAGACATTGTTTTTGCTACAATTTCAGATTGCTAATTTTCACTAGAGATATCAGTTGAATCAGTTTTGTTAGGGCTGATATTTGATTTACTAGTGTTTTTTTCTAGATTTTTTTGTTTTATTTGTATCAGAACTTTTAACCATTTGATTTGAACTTTCTACTGTCTTTTTAGGATTAGTTTCAGGGGTCTTTCTAGCAGAATTTTTAGGATTCTTTCTCTTGGGAATGTCTTGGGCTTTCTTGCTTTTGAGGTCATACTGTCTATGCACTTCCATGATAGCATTTTCAAATCCTTGTTTATAATCCTCAAATTCTTGGCATTCTTCTTTAATTTGAGTTGGGGAAAATATGCCTTGCTCCTCCTTAGTGAGGAAAACAATATCCTCATCATTAACTCCCATTAGATTAATTTGAATTTCTTTTGTATCTTCGAACACCCCCTCATCCTCATCAGCATAGATTTCCTGGAAAGGAGACATGATTTGTTGGCGAGGTCCTCTCTGTCCCCTCTACCTTATTTGAGGGGGGTTTCTCCTAACTTTTTGGTTTTGGTTTTGGTTTCTATTCTAAGGAACTGATTGGTTTTCTTTAGGGAAAGCTCTCTCATTTAGGTTGATTCTCTCCATCATCCTTTCCATGGTTCTAACAAGGTTTTCAATCTTAGTATTAGATGTGGAGGCTACAACCTCTTCCGTATATGTGACTCTCTTTTCATTTTTCATTCTAGCTCTTTTGGCAATCAGATTTGCTTCTACACTTACTGCACCCCTCTGCACGTCTTCTAATGTAGGAGGGTCTGTTTCTCTTAGTTGATAAGCCATCTCTGGGTCAAAACCATTTGGAAATTTCATTAGGGATAGACCTTGTGGAGGTTTCATGTGAGGAGGGAGGGAATTATATACACTGTTGAACCTAGTGCAGTAATCTTGGACACTCTCTCCTACATTTCTCTTGATGCTTTCATATTTTGACAAGATTTGGAGAGGGTTTCTTTTACTTCCCATTTATTTAGGAATAGTAGGTGAAAAGCAGGGAGGTCATGTATAATATTAGGGGTCAGAACCTTTGAACCATTTTCTTGCTTCTCCCCCTAAGCTTTGAGTAAACACTCTTAACTTGCTAGTTTCATCATCTATCTCTTACCGATCAAAATAGTCATCCATTCTATCCACATGTTGTTCAGCAGTTGTAGAACTAATTTCATCAAATAGAGGGATTTTGGACTGATAATCCAGTGGTAGAGGCACTAAAGGAAATGGTAGGACTAATGGGGCATACCAAGCTGCCATGGTTGGTGGTTGGGGAGCACCAAGGGGGTTAACACGCGGGGGATTGATAAAGGGAGGTGGAGGATTGAATGGAAGAAGGTGAATAGTGGGTGTATGAGTGGGGGTTGAGGCTTCTACAACAGGACTCTGCTGTAAGATGGATGGGTCCAAGATTATCTGGGTTATCCAATTGTGGGATTTAGTCCTGAACAAGCTTTGTGTTAGTGTCAGTCTTTGCAGCCTTCCTCCAGTGATCAAACATGCTCTTACAAAGTGATTTTAAGGTGTCAAGGTCAAATTTTGTCATTTCAGTGAGTCTTCAAGCAAAGTTTGGTCACTAAGTATTAGGTCTAGGGTTTGCTTTCACTCCTTTCAATTTTTCCCAAATGTCGGCCCATGTCACCATTCAGCTGAGTGTACCATCATTCAGAGGGTTTTCATCATCATGTCAGGTTCCAATGGGTCATTTTAGACCTTGTTCATGTTTCAGTTGTGCCTAGGTAAGGTTCATTTCCATCTCCTAGGGTTTTGAAGGTAATTTCTCTTGGATGGTCAAATCATCAGAAAAACTTGTATCCTGATGTTCATACACCTTCCCCTATCCTTAATGTACCTTCTTCATTTTCGCACAAACCCTAGTTTCTTGCTACAACTTGACAATTTTCTAAGCTAGGCCTGTGTTTTGCCCTTTTGGACCCCTTCCCCTCACTCAATATTTTAAATTTCACTTTCCCCTGCTTCCTAACATCCCTCCCTACTCTCCAAAATTTTCTCAAGAATTTAGAAGCCTCTTATCCCCTTCATTTCACTTCATTTCGACAAATCCCTTGTTCCACACATCGGGATAGGTTTTACTCCAATGATGTTTATGAGCAAGAAAATATGAATTTGGGACAAATGAGAGAGGTTTTTGTCCAAAATATGCCAAGGAAGAAAAAAATCCTTCCATTTTTACACAGGTGTCATGGTTTTAGAGAAATTTCAAAAATACAGTTGCCTCAGGAGAATTGATTCACCTCTAAAGTGACCTTCGGAAAATCAATATTTCTTCTAGCTTGGTTGGCCAAATGACTTGCTTGATGCGTCAAATGATAACTAGACACAAAGATATTTCCAATGAGATATCATGAGATCAATTTGGAGTTGAGGAAGACCTTAAAAAGTTGACTTCAACAGCACTCTTCCTTGAGGCAGCCTCATTTTTCACATTTTGACCAGTCTTGGGAGATTTGATTTTTGACAGGGCAAATGAACTCCAAATTGAAATATTCTAGTTGGGTTGGAAATTAGAATCAATACTATTTCCAACGAGCTATCCTATGCCCAATTTGGACACCAGGAAGGTCTCCAAAAGTCTCCTGCAAAAAGGCGCTACGCATTGGGTGAGAGGCGCGACGCATAGAGCTGCAAGCCATTTTCACCACAAATTCATTCAAATTCTCATTTTCTTGGTTTCCTCTGGTGCAAAGTAAGTCAAAAAATCTTCAAATTCCAATGAAAGTGTGTCTTAAGATGTTTATGATGATTTAGTAAAAAATTTCAAACCCTACTTCCTTGCAATTGTTGCTCAAGACATGATTGCTTAGGGTTTGTAAATTTGATTTTGTGGCTATCATTCCGTCATTTTTTTTTTTTTTCTCCCTCACTTCTTTTCTAGTTTCATTAACCCATTTCAGTATCCCCCATATCCCTAAATTCATTCACCCCTATCCCCAATTCCCACTATCCCAAACCCTACACTCCCTACACTCTACTCACATCCCTAAACTCTGTTCACACATAAATTTTTATACTCTCTTCCATACACTCTACCCATTTCATTCCTCCACCATACTTTCACACTATTATCGACAAAACCATCCATGTACAACCACATTTTTCAAAACCAAAGGAAAACAATGGAAAGAGATAGTGATCATGGGTATGAACCAGAGATTGAACATGACCAGGAATATTGGCTTGAGAGAACAAAATTGCACTTGGGAAAGGATGATAGAGAAGGAAAAAAATGAGAAAAATATGTTGAGGAACATGGCATACCACTACTTGGTGAGAAACAAGGTGTGCAAAGCAAGAATCAGGAACTTGAAGGCTAAGTTGAAGAAGGCATCAAGGAGGCAAAAACTGCAAGATAAACTTCAGATCTTGGCCAAGGCTTCCTTGGCCCAGCATAGCACTTAATGGAGGACACTCAGCCCAAATTTCAAAAAATTTGGGACACTTTTTTCAATTTTAGAATTTTTGGGCCAAAAAATAGACTTTTCTGCTCTATGCACTGTGCCACTTGGCGCTCGCTTTTGATGGAGACCTCCTTTTGGTGAAAACTCAGCATTTTTGGATTTTTGATGGAAAAATATGCATTCCTACCAATGTCCAAGAAATTTTGACAGGTTTTGGGCTTCCAAAAAGGTCAAAAACACCCCAAAAATGACCTTTCTGCCCCTTTTTTGACACACAGGAAGCAGTCTTGGGAGAACTCAGTTTTGGAGGGGAAAATGGAAGCCAAATTCAAAAATTCCACTTGTGTTGGAAATTAGACAGGCATACCTTTCTAATAAGTCCACTTGGAGAAAATTTGGACACCGGGAAGGCCTCCAAAATTAGCTGCAAACAGGCGCGACGCATAGGGAAATCAGGCGCGGCGCATTGGAGGATTTTGCTCCTTTTTGGTCAAAATCTCTGTTTTTCGCCTAGTTTTTCAAAGTTTGACTTTTTTCCTTCTATTTTTCAAGCTCATGATGTAATTAAATGTAACATGATTGATTTTGATGTGATTTTGCTAAATTTTCATTCATGGAGGTAGATTCATCCATCAAAGGGTAATTTGCAACTGAATGAATCAGTTTCCTAGTTTTTAGAGGCAAGTTGTTCCACTGCCTACTTTCTAGTTCTTAGTTTAGATTTTTTTGGAACAGATCCTAAAATTATGAGCTCGAACCCTAGAGGCTGGGATGAGTTATTTTTTGTCTATATCTTGTGATTTTTCAGTCATTAACATGGTTGGACTTTTGGGAATGCTAGGAGCATCATTGTACATTCATCTCTGCAGTTTGGAAAAGGAATAGACCAGGGTTTGCAACACTCTATGGGATTCATGTGGCATCTTGTTTTGATATTGTGTTTCTCTCTGTAAATGTAATTTTATCTGTGTTTTATGTATGCCATTCACTCTCTTACTTCTTCTTAACTAAACAAACAAGGATAAAGGTAGAATCCATTGAATTTGCAGTGCTCTACCTAGGGTTTGCTTAGTTATCTATGTTTTCAGCTGTTTGAAGAGGATCCCTGAAGGCTTCTTGCCTTCTTCAACTCCTCACCTGTCTAAAGCTCTCCATTTCATTCAAATTGAAGTGTCAAATCAATTGCCTGCCTTGCCCCATTGAGATCTCTGCAAAACTAAGCCTCATTCCCCAGACCCAAAATCTACCTTTCCATTTGAGCCAAAAAAACATCGTTAAATTTCAATAAAACTCTTTTGCACACATACCTAGCCTAAAATCAATCTTCATATTGATTCATCTCAAGCCTCATCGATTATTTTTTACTGAGATTGACAAGGAGAGAGCCCTCTCCCGATCTGGTAGGGCTAGCTACCAGGTTAAGCGTGGTTTGATGTTACCCTAGATTCTACCTTTCTCAGCCTGAGGTAGATTTAGGCCATAACACTTTGTTCCAAGTGTGTTTAAAACGGGATATCCTGCAAGTGTTTAAGGTTTTCAGGTAGGGAACTTACCTTGTGCATAGGCTTGCTAACAATTGAACTCTCAGATCTCTGAGTTTTCCATATGATTTTCTCTGGATTAACTATTGCAGGAGGGTCTGGGTCAGGATGGGATCTGGTACTCTAGAAGCCAGAGCTTAGACCCAAGATTCAGAGAGGTTGGAAGTTTTATAAATAGTTGAAAAGAAAACCAATCTGTGAAAGAAATACTTAATTCACAAAGTATTTGACTGGGTTTCTACTTGAGTTTTGATGATATTAGGTTTTCTCAATAAGCTCCCCAGTATGGTCGCCATTACGTTGGCTCCCTGTAATTTGTAAGATTGGAAAGAACAAGTAGCAGAGAACCACATCAAACCACTTTGGAGTCCAAGACCTAGCCTTCCTGGGCTCAGAGAGGGATCTCTCCGTGTTTATGGTTAATTTATTTTTCTTTATGCTTATGTTTTTATGATTTTAGGCTAGTTATAATGATCGGGGTTGTTTTTTTTTATTTTTTGTTTGGTTGGATAGATAGAATGTGTGAAGCTTAATCCATTGGGCTATGGAATCATAAAAGGGTTAAATTTTACATCAACCTTTCAAGGGTTTTCACAGGGAAAGCTAACTATATCAAATGGATCTTTGTGGTAAGATGAATATGAGATGATAGTGAGTTCAGTAAAGCTAAAGAGTAGTTAAGAATTATTTAACTATACTTCAACATAAAAGAAGAGCAGACAGTCTTTGAATTGTGAATTCAGGTATTTAGAGGAAAAAATTTAAGATAATAGTTTGGTAGAGGTAAAGAGCAATTAAGAATTCTTTAACTCAACTTCATAAGAAAGACCTCAAGGTAACAATTTCACGGAAACTAAAGAGCAGTTAAAAATTCTTTAGCTAAACTTCAAAAGGAAACCTCAAGATAACAACTAAGTGAAACTAAAGAGAACTTAAGAATTCTTTGGTTAAAATTTTCAGAGGAAAACATTAAGATAACAGTAACAGACAGAATTAAGGTTCTCCTGCAGCATATCTTAATCTAAAATTTTTGTTTCTGCTATTAGGGAGTGTTGAAAATGCAGCAAGATGATGGAGCTTAGTGAAATGAAGTCGCCTTCACTAAGTGGGCCCGCAGGCAAATTCTGGCGCAAAATCTATTTTTAGACTATGTCTATTTTTAGACATACGGAGCATGGTTTGGGGATTCCAGTTTGAGATTCTTGGAGCATTAGTCATGTTGGTAAAAATAGATGAGACTCTATTTTTGAGGTCAAAGAGGTCGAAGTCTATTTTTAGACTACCTCTCCTTAAAACAGGGAAGTCAAATATTATTTACCCTTAATAATATTTAGACTATAAACAACAGTTTACTCTCTTGGAGCACTTCAGTTCGAGCTACAGAAGTGGCTCATGCAGATGACAGAGGAATCACGTGGTTCCCAAGGGTTTGATGGCATCATGCATGGTTGACTTCAGTTGGACTTCAATGGCAGAAGTTTGGTGGAGTTAATGAGACAGATATTGGAGTTGTGTTCTGTTTATTTTAGTTGAACTAGTTGAAGGATCACATGGAAGTAGTATTAGAAGATAATGGTCTGAAGGAGTTCGTAGATACGGATGTCTAAAAGCCCACTGATCCTGCTGAAGTCGAAGCATGGCAAAAGAAGATGGAAAAGTGTCGAAGGATCCTGTTGGAGGGCGTCAAGGATCATATTGTATCCAGCCTGCATGGAAAGGCTACTCCATATTTAATGTGGAAAGCCTTGACAGATCTATTCCAGAGTAAGAGCGACCAAAGGAAGCTGGCGCTCAAAGATAAGCTCAGGAACATCAAGATGGAGAAGGGCGATAGTATCGCCAAATACCTCAGTATTGCCAAAAGCTCACTGATCGAATGCTTGGTTTCAAGTGTGCTGGGATCGGTATGGTTCTTGGACAGCGGTGCGTCATTTCATATGACGGGAGATCGGGAGTTGTTCTCAGATCTTGAGGGAAAAGATTTGGGTGTGCACATCGAGATGGGCGATGATGGTAGATACAGTGCGACTGGTATCGGTACCATATCCTTTCAAAGGGAGTCTGGTAGACCCTTTGTATTGAGGGATGTCATGCATGTACCTAGATTGAAGAAGAAATTGATCTCTGTGGCGATGTTGGAGGATAAGGGGTATGATGTGGTCTTCAGTGAAGGAAAAGCCTTCCTGCGCAGTAAGACTACTGGAGAGACCCAGAAGATAGGGGTTTGAACCAAGAACCTTTATTAGTTGCAGGTAGATGGCTGCACAGCTATGGCATGCAAGGCGGGAGAAATGGTGAGCCGGGATGATAAGGGCGAACTGTGGCACAGGAGATTGGGCCACCTTCACCATGGAGCTTTGAATATTCTGCAGCAGATTTCTACTGGGCTTCCTAAGGTCACCCTTGCGCAGTCAGATCAGTGCAAGGGGTGTACTTTAGGGAAGTATGTGAAAGCCACCTTTCACGAGAAGGATAGTCGCGCCACGACGATCCTTGAGAGAGTTCACACAGACGTGTGTGGTCCTTTCTCAGTTGCTTCGACAGTAAAGCACAAGTATTATGTGATCTTTGTTGATGATTTCTCTCGAAAGTGCTGGATCTTCTTCATGCAGAAGAAGAGCGATACATTCGCGAAGTTCTGTGAGTTTAAAGCACTGGTCGAGAAGGAGTCGGGGAAGAAGGTGATTGCTCGAAGGAGTGATAACGGTGGTGAATTCATCTCGGCTGAATTCAAGGAGTTCTGCAGCGCAGAAGGGATTCGGAGAGAGCTCATCGCACCCCATAACCCACAGCAGAACGGGGTGGCCGAGCGGAAGAACAGAACGATCGTGGGTGCTGCACGGGCGATGTTGCATGATCAGGGCCTACCCCTTCACTTGTGGGCTGAGGCATGCAATACAACAGTGTATGTGCAGAACCGTTGTCCTCACAAGGTTCTTGGCATGAGTACACCGGAGGAGGTTTATTCTGGCAAGAGGCCTGATATTTCCCATTTGTGGATTTTTGGTTCTCCCGTCTACATGCATGTGACGAAGGATGCAAGAAGGAAGCTGGATCCGACCGCAGAGGTTGGAATATTTGTGGGGTACACTGATACACCTCACAACTACCAGGTGTATTTTTCAGACAGTCGAAAGACTGTTGTGCGACGGGATATAAAATTTCAGGAGGAGAAAGCCATGCAGTGTTCGCTTGAGAGGGAGCTACACTTGCATGCAGATGAGGAGCCGTTAGTTCCTAAGGAGGAGCTTCCGGATGTGGATCAGCCACAAGAGGAGGTTCAGGAGGTGGAAGAAACCACCCAGGCAGCGCCAACCATCAGAGGGTGCATGCGCACTACAGAAGCTGAGCGACTGGCTCGGGATGCAGAGAAGGTTGTAGGACCACCTACAGCACAGCACAGACAGAGACAGTCACCGGATCGGTACACTGGATACATGGCTCTTGTGAGTCAATGTGTTGTGACGGAGCCATCCTCTTTTGAGGAAGCTGTGGAGGAACCCGCATGGGTTGATGCCATGATCGAAGAATATGATTCCATCGTCAGGAACAGTGCATGGGAGATTGTCCCAAGACCGGTGGGGAAATCAGTGGTGGGTTCGCGATGGATCTACAAGGTGAAGCAGGCAGCTGACGGGAGTGTGGAGAAGTACAAGGCGAGATTTGTCGCCCGTGGCTTTTCACAGATTGAGGGGATTGATTATGAGGAGACCTTTGCACCTGTCGCAAGGTACTCTTCCATATGGACGATCCTTGCTCTCTCAGCGCAGATGGGGTGGCACATTCATCAGATGGATGTGAAGACTGCGTTCCTCAATGGATTTATTGAGGAGGAGGTGTACATAGAGCAGCCTGAAGGTTTTGAGATCTTCAGCAGTGAGTCGCATGTGTGCCGACTCAAGAGAGCACCGTACGGGCTGAAGCAAGCACCTCGTGCTTGGTACACTCGGATAGACAGCTACTTCACCGGGCTTGGATTCTCCAAGAGTGAGGCGGATCCTAACCTGTACCAGATTGTGGTGGAGGGGAAGCTGTTGATCATCGTACTGTATGTAGATGATCTGATTTTGACTGGCGACGAGCAGCTGATACTTTCATGCAAGGAGGATCTTGCACGAGAGTTTGAGATGAAGGACCTGGGCATCCTTCATTATTTCCTGGGATTGGAGATTTGGCAGCGCAGTGGAGGACTGTTTGTTTCTCAGGGCAAGTATGCCCGGGAGATTCGGGAGAGGTTCAACATGCAAGGCTGCAAGCCTGTTGATACCCCTCTTCCTGGTGGATGGAGGAAGGGAGATGCTACTTCGGAGGAGGTAGTGGATGCCACCGTCTATCGACAGTTGGTGGGGTCGTTGATGTATCTGGTCAATACTCGACCCGATATATGCTATGCAGTTAACCAGCTTTCGCAAGCTATGGTTAAGCCTACCAAGCTCTTTTGGAAGGCGTGCAAGCATGTATTGCGCTATATCAGAGGCACATCGGGATATGGTCTATGGTACAGACAGGAGGATGGAGCGAAGCTTTCTGGCTTCACTGATGCAGATTGGGCAGGGAGCCCAACGGACCGGAAGAGCACTTCTGGAGGAGTTTTCAGCATTGGGTCGACAATAGTTTCCTGGTACAGCAGGAAGCAGAGATCCGTGGCACTCAGTTCAGCAGAGGTCGAGTACATGGCAGCAAGTTTGGCTGCATGCGAGGCTATTTGGATGAGGAAGATCCTCGCAGGTTTGTTCAGGTTGCATTTGGAGCCTACAGTGATCTACTGTGATAACCAGAGCTGCATCAAGCTCTCGGCTAATCCAGTATTTCATGATAGGTCCAAAAACATCGACATTAGGTACCATCATATCAGATATTGTGTTCAGCGGAGAATCATGATGCTTTCATATGTTCCCACGGAGGATCAGGATGCCGACATCCTGACGAAGGCGCTCACCAGGAGCAAGTTCGAATTCCACAGAGGCAGGATAGGGGTTGCAGATAATCCATATCTTGCCGAGAGGGAGTGTTGAAAATGCAGCAAGATGATGGAGCTTAGTGAAATGAAGTCGCCTTCACTAAGTGGGCCCGCAGGCAAATTCTGGCGCAAAGTCTATTTTTAGACTATGTCTATTTTTAGACATATGGAGCATGGTTCGGGGATTCCAGTTTGAGATTCTTGGAGCATTGGTCATGTTGGTAAAATAGATGAGACTCTATTTTTTAGGTCGAAGAGGTCGAAGGCTATTTTTAGACTGCCTCTCCTAAAAATAGGGAAGTCAAATATTATTTACCCTTAATAATATTTGGACTCTAAACAGCAGTTTACTCTCTTGGAGCACTTCAGTTCGAGCCTTGGAATTGGCTCATGCATCTGACAGAGGAATTACACTATTCCCAAGGGCTTGATGGCATCATGCATGGTTGACTTCAGTTAGGACTTCAGTGGCAGAAGTTTGGTGGAGTTAATGAGACAGATAGTGGAGTTGTGTTCTGTTTATTTTAGTTGAACTAGTTGAGATTAGTTTAACTAGCTAATCAATTAGTTATGAGAGGAGTGAATTAAATATTATTTAATTCATTAATTAGTAACTCATTATTCAACTCAAGAACACATCAGTTCACTACAGTGCATGATCAGTTCAGTGGAGACCAGTGAAAGAGGTAGATGAAAGGGTGGATTTAGCTATCAGTTGTGACTATATTGTTGCTATTTGCAGCACACAGATAGGTGGAGTAAGCCCATGAGGATTGCGCAGTTCAGGCTGGTGGTTTATCTATATAAAGAGGCCATCCCATAGCATTGAAACACGCAATATAGGCAAGGCAATTAGTGGTGAGTTTTGAACCAGTAACATGTTCAAAACTAAGCTAGTTTGTGTGTAACTTCATGAGATAGTGCTGAGTACTTGTGAGGAGTATTGTACTGAGTTGTTACATGATTTCTCCATTATAATATACACAATAGCTGCGGGGTTTTCAGCTACAAGCTTTCCCCATACATACTGTGTTAATGTGTATGATGATTTGATGTGTTATCGCTTGATTTTATTTCCGCATGTGTGATGATCTGAGTTGAGTTGAGTGGAAGAGATTATGTGTTGTGTATGAAGTTCAAATAGTATGTGACCAGGATAGTCTCGGTGAATAATTAATCATTATTCAGCAAATTTCTACAGGGATATTGATGTACAATATGGAAAATGAAAGGAGAAACATTAACAAAAGAGGGAAAAAATCACCATTAACATAGCTCAAGGATCCTGTGAAAGTGCTTGTATTACTGATGTCCAGCTCAAAAACAGTTATAGTGCTCCAATGCAATAATCTTTGCAACTCAGAGTCTAAGCAAAATCCAACCTAGCAACCAACAATGGTAATGAACAATACATGCAATATTTAACTACAACTGAGGAGGTTGCCCTAATCTAGGGTGACAGACTGCACTTATTATAGAGTAAATGAATTTTTGAAAATTGAGACCATGCAAGGCCCAAGCCAAAAATATCTCTAACAAATCTAATATAATAATAACTTTCAAATTAACTGCTGAGCTAACTTTAAAATATCTTTGAATAATTGCCTTCAAAATTAACTTTTACAATAACTTCTGAACTACTGCAAAAATATCTCTGATTGTAATATTAACTATAGTTTCCTTCATTAAATCAAAATTAGGCTGTAGGTGGCCATTTTATTTGAGAAGAGGCCAATTCTAAGTAGGCTTGACATTTGGCTCTGCCTTCCTTGTTGATTTTCTCTTTGATTTGTCTTTTAAATCTTCTAAACTGTCCTTATCTGTATAATCTCTTTACTGCCTTTGTTGTCACTGTAAATTCTTCCTTTACCTTACTGTTTGATATGCCTTTTATCTTCTACTGTCACAATGAACTCTTTTTCCTGTCACTATCATTTCCTTAACTCCGTTCTTCAACTATGTTTTTCATCTTTAACCTGCCTTTATCTTTGACTGCTCCTTTTTCTGCCTTGTTCATTCTTCTGTGTATAACCCTCTGGTGAATAAGGCTCTTGAATTTTTTTGAAATTTAGAGGGTTTGGTTTTAAATAATTCCTTTGGAACCAGAACCACAGATAATTTATCCAAATTTCTGATCTACAGATTGCCTACAAAAATTAAAACAATCATTAATAAAGCGCAGGTCTGCAGGGAGATGAGAAATGGTGATTGATCTCATTGTGCAGGGTGAGGTAAGTGGGTTTTATTTTACACAGGGGGTGGTTTCATTGTATGGCACACAGGCGGTTTGTGGTTTATCGCATAGCCATAAGCGGTAAATTTTTAGGGGATGCGATGAAGTGGAGAGGGGACACGTGGCGAATGGGAGGGGTTGTGAAACCGCCCATTTCGCAACCCCCCAAAGTTTTTAACCATCGAGCAGTTGGGGTTGCGAAAAGGAGTGAGGGTCTTCGGATGAGGGGGATGAAGATCGGACGGTGAACGAGCATCTGATTGATCACAGGTCGGGATGTTAGGCGGGGCCGGTATTTTAATGAAACAGAGGTTTTCAAATGTTAACGCGGGGTAAATTTTTAAAGCGGAGTTGCTTAAATTTCAAGTGGGGAGCGAGGTTTTAACATAAAAGACTTCGGGATTTAGAGAAACAGGTTTATTTAAAAATTTGGGCCCAAGATTAATATTTATTTAAATACAATGTGAAAATGGGTTTTTACATTTGTTTTTAATGAAAAAAGGAGAATAAGTAGAGCGCAAAGTTTTTTAGAAATGGGAATGGGGTTTTAGGTAGGGAAAAATGGGTTATATAGATGGGGGAAAAAGGTTTTAAGAAGGGGAAAAAGCTAAAATGAGGGGATCAAGGTGTTGAAGCCTAGAAAATCTCTGCTTCAAACATCGGGGAAAACCACCCGGTCGGGACCTTAAGACATCTCCTTTTCCGTTTGGTGTGGTGGCTCCGACTGGATTTAAAGGACCAGTTTCCTTGTAACTAAATGGATTGGATTGGATGGGTGGTGAAGAAGAAAATGATGAGAAGAAGAAGTAGAGTTTAAAAACTTTGTTGAACATGATGATATCTGATGGCACAAGTGTCTTCTGGTTCATCCTTGGGCATGGAGTCTTCACAT
The DNA here is from genome assembly GCA_034641835.2 of Pinus albicaulis. NCBI lineage: Eukaryota > Viridiplantae > Streptophyta > Pinopsida > Pinales > Pinaceae > Pinus > Pinus albicaulis. Next base: position 1,326,421,838 of record CM076583.1, read on the forward strand.
TATCATCGGTGCCACTCCAGTGGTCCAAGAAGAACAAAACCCATGTCTTAGTTTCTCCAAATTCCCAAGGGAATTAGAGATACAACATGAGGCGTGATGACATGGTAAGCAAGTGAATCACTGAGATCTTATCTTCATCCGAGCACTTCTCCTTCAGAAGAATTCGATCTCTATATTCACTATGTGTGTTCTCCGACTGACCCTCAAGCCTTCCTTTATACTTTTCCTGTTGAAAAATCAACATCCGTGATCTAATCCTTAATCAATGACTAAGATTAACTTAGACTTGCCTCAAGCCTTCCTTTATACTTTTGCTGTTGAGGAATCAACATCCGTGATCTAATCCTTAATCAATGGCTAAGATTACATTAGACTTGATCCTCGTCACTTAGAAGCTTCTCACCCACATGTTTAAATTAATTCACTTTAATTATTTTAATTCCCTAAGTTTTAACTTAGACTCCATTAAAAATAATTAATTATTTGATTAACTTTCACTCCGGGTTGAATTTCTCCAAACATTTTCTGGGTCTTGGAGATCTCATTGTCCTAGCCCCTCCAGAAAATTTCGGAGCTAGAGCACATCCAATGCTACCCAAAAATCAACACTCCCTCTTAGCGAGGAATATGCTCTAACAATACTTCTTCACTAGAAGCATCACTTTGATCCACGACATCGGTCCTCTGTGTTGCTGATGCTCGACCTGTTTCCCTTCATTCACTGTGTTACTGCTATCTGTATTGCTGCCCATGACTCTGCCACTGTCACTGCTACATCTGTACTGCATCTCCCTCTCAAAATGCCGCATCACGCTGCCCATAGCACTGCCACTGCTAACTGCTGCACTGCAACTCAGTTGCTGAGAGTTAGGCAATTGCAAGACCTCCCAAAAACTGACATACATGTCAGTTTGAATACTCCTTGATGCTAGAACCACCTCTGCTGCTAATCTTTGCTGACCCTCTGATGCCACTGCGCTGCTGCTGCTTTGCACTACACTGCACCACTGTGCACTGCGCTGCTGGTGCTACAGTGCTACTGCCTCTGCTCAGCTTCAGACTTCGGCACTCTAGCTCTGCCACTGTTGCTCCATCATCCCTTGCATCAACTGGCATCCATCATTCCGCTACTGTCATTAAGGGCCCCCATAGCTGTATGTGATCTGCGACTCTCATTAAGGGCTCCCGTAGCCGTATGTGATCCAAGAGTTTGGGCACCTCAAGGATCATGCCCCACTATGTAGCTGATCTAAAGCTCCATATCGCCCCACTTATTAGGTGCATGAGCACTCATGGCGCATCCATCATCATCATCCTCATCAGCTTGAGCTGGAGCAGCCTTCGAGTCAGATTCTTCCTTGCTCTTCTTCTTCAGAGTGCACTGCATGGAAAAATGTCCTAGTTTCCCACATCTGAAGCATCTGAACTTCAAGAGGTACTTCTTTTTCCTTCTCTGCTGCCCTTGCTGCCCCCTAGATGCGAGAGCCACATCTTCCTCTTCCTCCTTGACTTTGATCCCTTTGCTGCTGCTTCTCGCCTTGGTGCAACGTCTGAGCTCTTCTTGTCGAAGAGCTGCCCACATCTATTCCCAGCTTGTAAGAGCTTCCTTGGCCAAAATTCCTTGGAAAAAGGTCTCCCAATCTTCAGTGACTGCATTCAAGGTCGTCCTGACCATAAGCTCAACATCTGGTGTAGCCCCTACGGAAGATAGTTGATCTCGGATCCCTTGCAATCTATTAGGAAGGGGTCGATCTCTTCTCCCTTCCGCATCTGAAATAATCTCAGCTGGTTCTCAAGAAACATCTTCCGTTGAACGGAAGATCCCTGGTACATAGTGGTCAATTCCTCCCACATTTCTCGCCGTGTTCTTCTTAGCAATATGTGGGATCACATGATCCTTGACTATGTCCATGATCATGCGTTTTGCTTTTTCTTGAGCCTCCTCATACTTCT